>CAOKZL010002009.1:0-732885 GCA_948472985.1 Iguana delicatissima
TGTTAAAGAAACAAGCAAAGGTTTGTTTTCTATCTCTCCAAAGAAGGTTTTCTGGCTTGTTCCCCTGATAAGCCCAAAATTTCATTTTGTGTTATGATTCCCAGGTTGCCAAGGGAACAAAATGTCAAAAGTCCTGATACGAACAGCGCACTAATTTACCCTTCTGGACATATTTATCAATTGTTGTAGGATGCAGGAGCAAAGCAGGAACATGCTCAATGCACTTGGACACAGATTATTTGTGGTAAGTCAGAATTCTTGAGACTTTCAATTTATCATGCCACATAAACAGAGCCTATGACTCATCTGTTTACTTGTACACACTGAATCAATGTATGCTTATATTTTAGAAAAAATATTTAGGAAAGCATATCTACATTCCATTGGGGAAAAGATAATTATCAAACTCATCAGAAGTATGTGTTTTTGTCAGACAGTTACTGAAATAATTTCTAAAACCAAATAATTATATTACTTCAACTAGTTAGAACAATGCCATACATTTTATCAGTAGATCAACAGTCACTAATCCAGTAAGTTAACAAATGAGGATCAATTTATGCTAGCTTAAAATCATAAAAGCTACTGGCCTGCTTCCAACCATGTCCATCAGCCAAGAGATTGCATATCATGAATGAAGCTGGCCGCAGTAATTCATGTAGTGGAAACTTCTTGACTAGATGACTCCATTCTTCTCTGCATGTGACTGCTTTTAGCTAGTCCAAAATGCAGGTGCTAAATGGCTGATCAGCACATCTTAAAGCAATATGACGCTGGGACTGCATTGGCTGCCAAGATGCTTCTGGTCTGAATTGAAGGTACTGGTGTTAACTTTTAAAGTCCTAAATGGCTTGGGATCTCATGAATTGAAACAGTGCCTCTCCTCACATACACCAACCAAGGTCTGAGATCCACTGGAGGGGTTTTCTTCTCTGTCTCTGCACTGGGTCCCTGTACACTGTGCGCAAACTTGGAAAAGGATCTTCTCTGTTATGATGTCCCAATTGTGGAATGCTTTTCCTGCAGGTGGCTGTTTTGTGCTGCTACTGGCTTCTTTCTAGACCCAGTTTGAAATGCATGAGCTAAAGATTTTGCATAATTCTCTGGACATTTTAAATTGTTATTACTCTATTTTGTTAATATGCTTTAGACAAAATTGTTTTAGTATCATTATTTTAAATTTATATAGTTTTAAACTGATTTTATCTGGAGGCCACCCATCTTGTGATATAGGGGTGATATAACTAACTAACTAACTAACTAACTAGATAAATAAATGCTTATAATTAAAGGTGGATTAAACTCTGCCTCCTCTCACATGCTCCCCAAATCAGTTTCAAAAGGCATGAGGGCTGCAGAGGGAAGGAGCAGAAGGGAAAGAATGTATGTTCATATAATGCTGGATATACACTTGGACTTCCACATTTGTTAGGGTTAGGGACACAGGACCTTTGCAAAAGTGAAAAATTCACAAATAACAAAAACTGTGTCTGTAGGAAGGGGGCTGAGGCACGGGTGGGGAAAGTGGGCATCCAGGGTCTAAACCAGGAAGGAAAGGAGATGGTTGGCATGGTGGTCCTGTACTTCCTCTCTCTTGCCCGTCTCCTTCCTTGGGTGTATGTGGGGCACGGATACAGGGTTTGCGGTGCTGAGAATTTGGGCAGAGAACCATCCTTAGCTGGCCAGGCAAAGACTGATAGAGGAAAATAAGGACCAGAGGTGGGTTTTTAAAGGGCTATGCAGCCTGACTGGAGCCACCAAGAGGGAAGGTTCCCCCGAAAAAGAAGCACTTGAGGTGGGAGGGCAGGGATTGGAGAAACTCACAAATAATCAAATCCGTGAATGTCAAACCTGAAAATGTGGAGGGCTAATTGTAGTTCATTTAAAAGATACATACCTGTTTGTTTCCACATTGATGACTTTAATTCCCAGCATTGTTCCATACAGCACAAAGTGTCCAGTTTCATCAAAAATTATGTTAATCAACCGTACAGCATCGACTTTTTCCAGCTCCCGTTCCACAGCCATACGGCGTCCAAACTCCATGTCTGGTAGCTGCTGCCTCATCTGCTGAAGTTCAGTAAACATCTACAGAAACAAGACACCTTACTATAATATGTATATATCTTGACTTGGATTTACTACCACTCATCAAATACAGCAGATAAATAGTAAATTACGTTAATGGCAGGAAGTTATATTGGTTTCAGTTTAGCACAGTTCTATGTACTGGAATCGTCAACAAGAATACTTACAAGAGAACTCTACAACTATTCGTGTACTCAAAATGCTGAAGTCACATGAGACTGGGCACAACTAACATACATCCATCTCTCCCTTTTAACAACTGTAGCAAGCTTATGACCGCTCATACACTGGAGTGTGGTACCTAATAATGTTATTTTCACTTTACAGGATATCAAATAATTTAAATAGTCTTTAAAAAAATTATCTCTAAAATTACTTATTTTAAAAAAAAAACGCACGACATACTTCACAGCAGATATTTATGAAACAGCTGAATAGCAATCTATTACAGACACTGTATTAGCATCATTCATTGAGAAGGACTCACTGGATGTTATTTTAGAAGTCAAGATTGTTGTTTTATGATTAACATTTAGACTAGAGATGAATTTTCCCCTGATTATTGAGTTTAACAGTGGCAGTCATTTTTTTGCCAGAGTCATTATTGAGAATCACTGGCCTGTACTGCTTTAAGGAACATAATTTTAAAAGCAAAACCAAAATGTACTAACTTATAGTTGAATTTAAGGGCGAGAAGCAATAAGCTCTTAGAAAGTTTCTGTATATATGTGTGCAAAAAATTAAATTTTTCTGAAACAAGTATTATTAGTTTTAGCAAATAAATGAATATGGAAACAGAATTAAACTTACACTCAAAGATTCATCAAAGACCCTCATAAGCTTCCCTGTTAAGAATCTGAAAATTCTGACTTTTCTGTCAGAACCAATAGTAGCCATTTTTCTGCCATCAGAAGAGAAACACATACTGGTTGGATATGCTTTACATTTAGCAAATTCATATAGATCAGTGTCTGTTTTATATTCCCAGTTCACATTTTTAGGAAATTTGTATTCATGAGGAGGTCCAGTCCAGTATTCAATCATTCCAGACTTGTCAGATGATACTATAACTTTATAAACAGAGTTTAGTCGTATTTGTGTAAGAGGGGAAGTATGCAGTTTATCAAAAACATGAAGTGGCTGATTGTTTCCTCGCCCATCATATATGAATATTCTCCCAGTACTTTTTTCAGACGCAGCAACTGCAGATATAGCATCTCCTGGGCAATACACCCATTCACATTGGCCTGGGTGATAGCTAGAATTTAATTTAAAAAATAATCAGATTAGCGTGGTTTAGGATTACAAGTGACAAACATTCATTTAAATATTCAAAGTAATTTAAAAAGGCTAATAGCAACTGAAACATACAGAAAAAGATTATAGAAACACTACTAAAATCTGTTGGTTACTTTATTACATCAGTGCCTGCTGCTCTCCTATAGCTGTCATTATTCCTGATTGGCCATGCAGACTGGGGCTGATATGAATCAAGATTCCAACAGTATCTGGAACGCCATACATTCTTCACCCATGCAGAGTTACAGTTGTTTCTGTAATATGCTTTTTCTTAAGGAATCTAACTTCAATAATTAATTGCAATTTTAAAGTTAGAAGCAGTTTGTGTTGCACTACCCTAATAAGATTTGTTCATCATATTTCAATATTCAGTATATTTCTTTTCTGACTTTGGTTGGTATACATCTATGAAACACATATAACACTTTCTTTGTTAAGAAAGTATGCCAGCAATTAGACATGTTACAGTTCCTTCCATAACCACAAAAGCCTAGAAAATTAAATCCATGATTAACAAATAAAATAATGCCTTCAGTTGAACATAAGCTGATTTAAGAATAGTTAGCTTATCAGGCACACCTTATCTAATTAATGCTTAAACAAAAGTATTTTAAAGCAATTGGAAATCCAAGCAAGAGTATTATAAAAAATAAAATGACTCACCCAAGTTTTAGCATATTGATCATATCAAAATTCACCACATCAAAAACTTTCATTGCTTTATCATCTCCTACAGAGCAGAACAATGCCCCTTCTGAACTTGCTGCAATGCTCTCAATAACACCTGTTGTAATCAAATCAAAGGAAATAGTCTACTTCCAGAAAATAAATTCCATTCGTTCAGGAAAATTATTGAACAAAATCTTAAGTGCTATTTGATAATAAAATGTTTAACAAGAGTCTACATCACGCACTAAAGCTGGAGATACATGTGTTAAAGGTAGTAACACAGCAACTTACTCAAATGGCTACGAAAATGTTTAACAAATTCAATTCCTTCTTCTACTTTCTTCCAGAATTTGACATGTCCATCATGGCTGGCTGTTATTATAAAATCGGTCCTGTAGCACAAGCATATAAAAACAACATGGGTACAGATTTCAAGATGACAGTGGGCTTAGATGTGCTACGCTAGTTTCCAAGCAGTACATCTGTTTAGCACACAGTTCAGAGATGAATATAATGAAGAGGTTTATTTGGATTTGTAAGCAAGATCTAGGAGAGAAAATAAGAGAAACAAACAAATAACAAAAGCCAGAATAGAAGTAATGGTACCATTAGGGAAATGTGAATGTGCTGCCTCTTACAACAGATGCCTGTTTATGGGACCAAGCACCCCCCAAAAGTCTCTGATTTTGATGGATACTCCTTTTTAATCATGCCTCCTCTTCTAAAAAGGATGGAAGCTGCTGAATACAAGATAAAAATGTTCTTATTTATGTGTTTCTGGATTAATTACTTAGGCATGGCTTTTTAAAAACGTATTTTCTGGAGGACCACCAGTTTCAAATTGTTTTAATAAATTATTTGTTGTACTTTTAAGCATTTGTGATAAGAAAAGCATGGGCTTTTGAGGGCTGGGAAAGAAAATGAGTAGAGAATGGGTAGTATTAATTGAATTTTCCACATCCTTACTATAACATTGCTGCATTGACAGACTTTGCACCTCACTGGTTTAAACTGGTTTGGATACTGATATATTTTTGCTACTGCTATTTTAATGATGTCATTTACATAGTAAAGGACTTTTTTTAGCTAAATGCAAATTTTTTCCCCTCAATTGTCCTTATTCATGAAAGGAACATTCCTCATATACTGCAAATCAAATATCCAAATATCCAGGCAAGTGGCGGGGTGGGGGGACCATTGAGTGCCTTCATCTATATTTTATGACCTCAGTGAGAGTTCCAAAGTCTTGAGAGGTACAAAAATGCCCTAGGTCTACACAGGTATTTGTGGATATAGAATCCACAGTACCTAAATACCCAAAGTCAGAACACAGGTGTCTACATAAGGTGGAAAATTTATTCCGTGTAGCTGTCAGCCCTCCTCCCAGCAAAAAAGTAGGATTTTGGTTTCAACCATTTTGTTTAAAAAAAAAATTATAGACACAAAAATTGCAGACAAGACATAATCAAAGGTATAGAGGGATTCCCATAAGAAGTATAGGAATCGGAGAGAGAGAAAAGTAAGACGTACAGGTGGAGATGGGAATATAGATAAGTAAAGGACAAAGGGATCATGTAAAATGACGAGTAAAAATAGAAGAATGAAACTTACAGAATTTTTTAATGGAGTAATAAGGGCTTATCCCAAGGGGGAAGGTGGAACGAGAAACGTAGTTAAAGGTCGGATGAGGAAAGAATACTGGTGAATGATAAGGAAGTAATAGTATGAATGGAATAAGGGGTTCGAAGATGCTATGTAAGTAATAAGAAAACAAAAGTGGGAAATAATACGAAGAACTCTTGAAGAATGAATGGTGTGGAGTAGGATTTGTTGATGGGGTTGGGGGATGGATGGTTTTAGATTTGTGGGTAATGTAAGTGTATAAGTGGTTATATGTTATATGTCAAATGTTAATTGTTATTTTATTGTTGTTGTAATGGAAAATGAATAAAGAATATAATAAAAAAAATTATAGGCGGTCCATGGGCTGAAACTTTGGGAGAGTGTCACTTTTAAAGACAGTCTCAGATGCCAACAGAAGAACATCTGTAATCATCAACATCCCTTTGTAGCAACACTGGACTTTCAGGTCTCCAATATAACTTCAAGATCCTTCCATTTAGAGATGTGAGTGTCTTACAACCTCAATCACTCCTTATGAGCAAGTCTCTTATTAGAAGCAGGCAGAAGTATTATCCCAGTGCAAATTAACTTATAATGCGTAACATTACGTCAACTTGGTACAAGCTGTACAGTGACAGAACTGGCACAGATACAATTAGAATTAATCAACCCTTTTCCCTTCAATAGAAACTTTCGAGTTTGTATTTTACCCAAGCATCTTCTGTAGTGGTTTGCAAACTTTGTTTGGGTTTGGCAGCCAACTTCTGCTTATTTCCTAAAGTAAAGGGTGAATATAAAACATCATGCTGCGTTCGAGTAGGAGCCATCCATTTCACATTGTACTTTTCAGGTCATTTAGAATGCCTTCAACATTTATCATAACATGAACTATCCCCATCTCTCTGTTGAGCCTGGAGAGTGATACACAATGGTTCACACAGTTGTATGACAGAAGTGCTCAAAACAAGCCTCACAAGTAGAACACAAATCAGGTAAGCTACAGTCTTCCTCCATGAAGAAGAAAAATCCACTCTGCAGCAGCAATGTATTTCAGAGGCACTCCCCATGCAGTATTACAACTCAAATAAATAAATAGATAGATAGATAGATAGACAGAAATAACAGACTTACTTAGTACACACTACATGTGTGATGACATCTCTGTGCATGTAACTGCGCTCATACATTGAAGCACTGGGAAGATTATCCAGATAGACATGTTCGAACTCAAGAACTATGAATATATTAAGAAAAAATAAATAAGATTCCAAGCTGAAGTTTCAGAAGCAGCAGTTCACACACGTTTTCCATTCTTGTAAAAACCAGTACTTGGGATGCTGATGCACACTAATAACATTTTACATGTGCCTGTAAGCTTCATGTTTCCCTCTTTTCATACAAAACAGAAGGTGTCGGAATTAAACGTTAGAATATGCGGCACAAACATCGGCAAATCTCTAAAAGTTGAGCGTGAACAAAGAAACAACAATACACAACACATTAGTGTACAGAAGAAAGAAATCTGGGTTGAAACCAAAAATACTTCAATCAAATTTTGACATGATCTACATTCTGCTGAACTGTTTATAGTGTGCAACTGTTACAAATCATGAATGCTCAGTTGTTTTGAAATCTCAGCAAATATGGATGTGGTGGACCAAGAGATTGCCTCCTAGTTAAGTATTAGCAGTCTTCTCATCAGAACATTTTTCCACGTTTATTTGACAGTCTGTCTAGAAACTGCATGTTCCCAAAATTAAGCCCCGCTGATCCAAATGGGACTTGCTTCTAGATAAGAATACACAAGCAAAAAAATAATTTCTCTTGTCACCATTGCAGGATATAGTTTTATGCAGACCACCTCAAGCCAGCAGCAGTCAAGGAAAAGGGAGCCCATCATTACAGCTCCCAACTCATTCAGTTGTAACTTTGGGCCTTTCTGCACTACACAACTATTGCATTATGATTCCACTAATTACCATGACTGCCTCTTATGGAATCCTGGGATTTGTAGTCTCGGGAGGTAGTGGAGTTCTCTGGCTGAGACTGCTAAATATCCCTCCCTAAATTGCAAAACCCATGATTCCACAGAACAGAACCATGGCAGTTAAAGTAGCATCACAGTGCAACAGTTATGTAGATGAAGACTGCGGAGATATCCACAACGAGCATTGTTCTGCAACACGAATCGTCTCCAGACTTCTAACTCACTGACGATGAGGGTGGACAAAATCGCACAAGATACTAACAAGTCCAAATGAACACAGTGGGGCCATACTAGACTGTAGTATACAGTCCGTACTAGACTGTTATAATGGTATTACTCCACTTTCAACATCCTATGGAATCCTGGGGTTTGCAGTTTAGCGAGGGGTCTCGAGGCCAGGATTCCACAAGACGTCGAAAGTGGAATAACAGCGGTATAACAGTCCAGTGCGGAAACGGCATGGGACTCTCTCGCACAGGGACCACTGGGGCATAACTCCAGCCCCATCCAGGGCTAAAGCAGTGCCGGAGTTCTTCTCACGGCTCTTCCCTCACCTTTCCGCTTTTTCACTTGCACAGCCTCCCCGGGCAGAGGCCCCACCCAGCGCTCTTCTTCGTCCTCTTCCTTCCCCTCCTCTTCCTCAGACCCTTCATCCTCGTTCGCCGCCGCCGCCGCCTCCTCACGGTGCCGTTTCTTCCGCGGCGGTTCCATGTTCGCCATATTGCCACTACGTCATATCCCGTCGACGACCAGTCTGAAGCCGCACAGGGAGCTGAGGGCAGCGACGCCCAGGGGCGCGCTCCGCTGTCGTCAGCTTCCTCAGCAGCCAATGAGAACTCGGACAGCGGAGCTTTGAAAAACAGAGGGAAGCTCTGACGCAGAGAAGCGCCGAAGGAGGAGAAGGGGAACGTTGCTATGGTAAGATGGGAGCGAGGGCATATGTTCCTGGTTCCTCTGACCCTTTGGATCTTAGCGAGTTCCCCTTCTGCAGAGCCGGGGTATGGGGAAAATTTGGCATCTCCAGAGGTCTTCCGCTGCCCTTGCTCATGTTGGCGAGGGCTTCTAGGAACCGAATGGCCAGTGACTAGTGATTATTATATATAATATATAATATTGCCATATATATATATATATATATATATGTTCTTGAAAAGAAGTAAAAAACATTAAAAAGCCACAAATACATGATGAAAGCAAAGTGAGATACCAAAAGAAAAAAAAGTATTTTTATTTATTATTTTATTTTTTTAATTTAAATTAAAATAATTTAATATCACTATTTATTATTTTATACTGGTTATTTTAAGGGTTTTACTGTTACATTTGGGGTTTTTTTTCTTTAGACGTTTAACTAAAAGTGCGGTGAGGACTGTTTTCAGCCAGCTTCCCCGTCTTGATAGTCACATAAACTGAGGCAAAGACTGTCTTGAGTCTACTGAACAGTTCATAAGTTCAGAGTGTTGGTAGCTAAGTAGAAATCATTTATTATTTTTAATTTTTATTTATTTTAATTTAAATTAAATATTACTATTTTATTATTTTGTAGTGATTATTTTAAAGGTTTTACGGTTACATTTGGGGTTTTTTCTTCTTCAGACTTAACTAAAAGTGCGGTGAGGACTGTTTCCAGCCAGCTTCCCCATCTTGATAGTCACATAAACTGAGGCAAAGACTCTTGAGTCCACTGAACAGTTCACAAGTTCAGAGTGTTGATAGCTCAGTAGAGAATTTCTCCATTGCAGCTCCAGGGTTGCTTGATCTTCTCCATGTTCTTTAGGATCATGTCATGCAGAGTTATATACAATAGAGTCTCGATTATCCGACATAAACGGGCGAGCTGATAGTCGGATAGCCAAAAATGTCGGATAATCCGGAGGGCCATATTGCCCGTCGTGGCCGCCGTGTTTGGGGGCGTGTCTGGGGGGCACGGAAATGCCTACAGCCACGGCCCCAAGCAGCCGCGAGGTTGGATAATCTGGAATGTCGGATGACCGAAGGACGGATAATCGAGACTCTACTGTATTGATTTCTCAGCTCCGAAATGAGAAACTGCAGGTGGATATATTCCTTTTATTATTACTTTATTTATTTATTTATTTTATTACATTTGTTTTTAAGGATGGTTCTTAGCTACCTGGAGGACAGATTTTTTTTTAGTGGAGAAGGGGTTGTTGTTATTATCGTGATTATCATTTTTAATATTACTACTTCCAAAACTTTCCGGAGGACCAAAAGTTCCCTACCCTTATGGGACTGTTGCAGGAAGACAGTATCATGGGAGGGTTATTGGGCAGTCCTAGCAATATCTATTTGGTTATTGTTGAAAATAATGCAGGACAAAAAAGGCCCTTGGTCTAATCAACAGGACTTTTTCAGTTTTTCTTAAGCAGAAACAGATACCCTCCAGTTCAGCAAGGACAGTCCTAGTTAATGTACCCTCCCACTTTTTCTACCCCTCTTAAGATGTCCCAGTTTCTTTTTCCTCTCCCCACGTTGTCCCATTCCTCCCTACTTAACTTCAGTTGCTGAAAAGCAGTTTGCACTCAGGTCATTTCCACACTAGATTGTTATAGCGCTATTATTCCTCTTTCAACATCCTATGGAATCCTGGGGTTTGCAGTTTAGCAAGGAGCCTTTGAGACCCCTTCCTAAACTTCAAACCCCAGGATTCCATAGGATGTTGAAAGTGGAATAATAGCGTTATAACAGTTTAGTGCGGAAATGGCCTCATTAACCGGAGAGGGAGGAAGAGGAGTTGTTGGAGTCTTGTTCTTCCCAGTAGACGCAGACAAAAGCAAACTGCAGCAGCCTTTTTTAGCTTGTCCGTGCTTCCACCTTAATCACTTTTGCCATCTTGACCACAATCTATCGTTGTTTGGCCATAGATGTCCTGATTTCTATCTGTGAATTGTTGGAGGGTATGGACAGCTAACAAGTATTTTTAATGGAAGGGCACTTAAAAGAAGTAGAATAGTATAACTTAAAACCTAGATATATAGCATGGTGTCTTCTGTTTCTGAAAACTTCCATTGTTCAATACATTTCAAGTTCAGCACCGTAAGGACTACTTCTTGTTTTCATGGACTGCTCTGTGCTGCTTTCACGGTATAAGCTTTTGTGGATTTCAGTTATACCTCTTTGCTACAGCAGAGTAACAGACATCAGGACATTTCTGACATAACTTAATCACTCTATCACATCTGCTTTACCTGTTTCAGATAATTTCTTTTTGTCAACATTTCTCATTGCAATCATTATTTGATCTCTATTGTATTGAGAGATTCAAGTAGATTTGCAAAATCATAAGCTTGATGTTATTGAATATATTCTTAGCACATCCCAGCCATGGTCTTCACAAATTAATTTACAAAATGAAACAATAAAATTAAATATGAACAATTTGTAAAACTGCCTTAAATTTAAACAAGTTTAAAGGAAATCAGTCGAAATGGAATACAGTTCAAATATACTACAACACCAAACACAATAAAATCAGATTTTTTTTAACAGTGCTAGGTATGTTGGAAAGGTTTATTTCTTTCCTCCAGTATCTCTTATTAAAATTGTACCTTTCATGCATCTCATTTGAGTTTGGTAAACTATTGAGACCTTTGTGGTTGTCAAATCATAACCATACTTATTGTTTCTTGCAAATCAACACTGGCAAATAATGACACTTCTCCACTGCTTGCTATGCTTAGAAATAAAGTTCTTGGGCATTCACTTGCTCTCTTGTAATAAATCATGACTGTTTCTAGTCATTAATATAATATACTGAATTAGACTTGAACTGCTAGGTTTAAACTGCTTTTAATTTTATTAATAATTTAATTATATTTTAACTTCTTTTAGTGATGTGAACTTTTATTTGTATGCGTATTAAATGTTTTATTACTACCTTTTAACCCTACTTTTTCACTAAAAGTAGCACTCAGGATGGCTAACAAGTATCACTGAAAATATTTAAATAGTAAAACTATTAAAATCATCAAAATCTTGCAGTGTGACTATGAAAGTTTTGTTGATGCCCACTGTTTCCTTCCTATTACATCTGTAGGGATGGTGTCAAAGGGAAATTATAATCTGCCTTTTCAATTCTAATTCTAATTCAATTTTTAAGAAAAAAATCATAAAACAGCAGGGGCCCAACCTTCTCTGCTGCTGAACTTGCTCAAAGAGCATGGTTCCCACTCAGTTCCTTTTCATCCTCTAGAGCGCTTGGAATGTTCCTCTTGAGAGATTTTTTTTCATGTTTTCATGGACTTGCTGAATGATTGATTGAGAAAGTGTTTCTCAGCTGGAGAGTACCATGCAGTCGGGTCAACCAGAGGAAGTTGACCAAGGTGGTGAAGGGTCTGGAAGCCATGCCCTATGAGGAGCAGCTTAGGGAGCTGGGTATGTCTAGTCTGCAGAAGAGAAGGTTAAGGGGGGACATGATAACCATGTTTAAATATTTGAAGGGATGTCATGTCGAGGAGGGCTTGTTTTCCACTGCTCCAGAGACTAGGACAAGGAGCAATGGATTCAAGCTGCAGGAAAGGAGATTCCATGTGAACCTCAGGAAGAACTTCTTGATGGTCAGAGCTGTCCGGCGGTGGAATGTGCTGCCTCGGAGTGTGGTGGAGTCTCCTTTGGAGGTTTTTAAACAGAGGCTGGATGGCCATCTGTTTGGAATGGTTTGATGAGCGTTCCTGCATAGCAGGGGTTGAACTGGATGGCCCCTCTGGTCTCTTCCAACTCTATGATTCTAATCTTTAGGGCTTGAGGTATTGAAATGGTAGTGGTAGGAAGCTTGCATCTCTATTCAGAGGTAGACGGGGCCATTTCTTTACTCTTTGCTGTAATTCCCATTCCTGACATTCCTTGCAGTATAGCAGAAATATAAGATTTAACTTGATCATACCATGGTGACCTGCTTCTCATGTCCAGTCAAAAGTGTCTGTATTTACTCAAGCAATCTTCTCACACATAATCACAGAGTACACTATCTGAACCAGCAACTCAGTGATTCATGGTTTGGTGCATCCTCCATGTCAA
Organism: Iguana delicatissima; assembly: GCA_948472985.1. Taxonomy (NCBI): domain Eukaryota; kingdom Metazoa; phylum Chordata; class Lepidosauria; order Squamata; family Iguanidae; genus Iguana; species Iguana delicatissima. The sequence goes on from CAOKZL010002009.1 coordinate 12,704, forward strand.
ATTGTTTCCCCCAAATTAAAGGCTATGAACTTCCAAGGGAGGGTGGGTGGAAAACAGCCACTTAGAAGGCCAGCGGTGCAATTGGGACAGGTTCATCTGTTATCTAGACCAACTACAAACTTGATATCATGTGTTTTCTGTCACTTATTTGAGAGTCAGGGAACAGCATTCCCATCCAACAAAGTACACTTTGTTGTTTTGCTCACTGTATCCCAATTGAAGGGTCTTTGGTGTATTTCCAATGAAGTGCTTTGGGAAGGGCCTGGGCAAGCTATCCTAACCTGTCGTCTTTTTGCTACTGGCATGGAGTCCATCCATGGTACTCACTAAGCTGAATTACAAGGTATTTAAAATGTTGCCCACCTGTGACTTGCAACTTCATACTATGAGTGTGGTCTTTTAGTGATTACATCTTCGATGGATCTCTGCATATTAAAGAATGGCCTTCTGTAGGGACAAAATAGGCCTCAAGCTGGACATTGCCAAAGGTTGTCCAACAGTTTCATCTCACAGAGGACATAGTTCTACTATTCATCCAGACGCATTCTTCTTTAGTTGATATCTCATTCTTGTGCCATCTGATAATTCCTTGCCTTCTATATCAGTTGAACCATTTTTTCCTGAAACTTTCCAAGATACTTATGATAGGCCACAAAAGAGTCTTCATTTTCTACACAATGGTTTGTCAAGTAGGTATCAAATTTATTGCCTTTCCATGACGTTGGGACTGCATAGCTATTTTACTTTGGCAACAGCATTGTCTACTATTTTGGTGGGAATCCACAACTAGAATTTAGGGGGTGACAGCATCATCAGCTTTCTATATTTGTGTGGCTCAGAGGAAGAGATACCAGGGCAGTAACTGAACATACCTTGTGGCTAGGTTGTATTCTTGATCATTCTGGTGTCCATACCTCTGGCAAATTAGCTACTGTTTATCTAACAATACTTATGGGTCACAGAGTCCACAAGAAGGAGAACATGGTGCTTAGTTCTCATAGTCATTTTTCATTATATAGTTGACCTTCCACTTTCATAAAGGCTAGGGACCCTGCAAGCCATATTTAACATAGACAAAAAAGTATCTGTATTGGCAGGGTGTCTTGACCCAGCCACATGTGTGTTGCCTTGCTTGCTCACTCACAGAGGTGGGAGCAAAAGGAATGGGATGGGAAAGCAGGAGGAGGGAGAAAGGGGACACCTGTCCTGTCCCCCTCTCATCCAAATGAACATGCGTGCTCTCCTTCCTCCTGTCACCTTCCGCCTCTCACTTGTGTGAATGTGTGTCCTCATCCCATCCCATCCCATCTCATCCCATCCCCTTCCCCCTCCTATCTGTGCAAGTGAGTTTTCATGCCCTCCCTCATCCTATCCCCTCCCCCCACCTGTGTGAGAATGCACTCGTGGCCTCCTCTCATCCCATCCCTTTTCTTCCTCCTGCCCATGCAAGTGAATTAACATGTGTGCTCTCCCTCCTTCCATCCCATCCCCCTTTCCCCTACCATCCATGCAAGTGAATGCACATGCCCTCCCTCCTCCTGCCCTCTTCCCCCTCCCAGTCACACAAGTGAACTAACACAAGCCCTCCTTTCGCTTCATCTACTTCACCCCAGTAATCCTCAAATAATTAAATCTGCAAATGCTTAAGCCGCAAATGTGGAAGGCCAGCTGTAATAGTATGCCATTGCTTTTATTTGCTAACGAGCAGATATACCTGGCATTGCCCAGGATTTTATTTTCTCATGGGTAATACTTGTTAGAAAGATTTGAAATCCTGTGTCTCTAATTCTCCAAACTGTCTTCTTGTCCAGTACCTGTAACTTTTCTCCATATTCCCCAATTCAATCTGTATTATTAACATATGGAGGTTGGGTTCCTGTGGGAATACACTGTCCTCCTCATTGCTGCTAGGCCTCATCTCCATAGCAACCATCCAGGCCCAAGAGCTCTTTGGCTGAGAATTCTAAAGGCTCCTCCTTAAACTGCAAACCCCAGGATTCCATGGAATCTTCACAGGCAGCCAATCATATGAGGTCTTTGCCTGACACAGACAAACAAACTTTGATTTGTACATGTTAGATAAATAGATGGATGAAATAGAGTGGCTAATAAGACATAAAAGATTTCTATTGGATTGCTGAGATGTCATGATGTGGATCAAAACTATGGGAAAATTGATTCACACTAGAGGTTTTCAACTCCTTTCCTATGACAGCCTCCTGGAAAGCTGCTTTTAAATATCTTCAGTAGCATTTCTTTAGGTGGTGGGAAGGATACAGAAAAGAAAATGAACCAAGAAAGAAAGAGAGAAAGCTCTTCTCCGTACAAACCTTGAAGATCTTTGTGTTCATGTTCCAGCTCCTCTGAATGCTAACTACAGTTTCTGTTTTCTTTTTGTGGCACTTCTTATTTCTGAACATTTTTTTTATTAAATCCTTTTTTAGGCTTCTTTTTGTCAAGAAAGATAATATGTGGTAATTTCCTAAGATTGTCTTTGAAATCTGGAGTCAAAATTAAGTAACAATCAGTAATAAATTAGCAATGCAGATCATAGTGCCCCTCCCCCAAAAAAAGTTCTCCAAGGCTTCAAAATGTAATACGTAGATATTTTAGATTATCTCACTGTCTTTATCATGAATTAAGAAATTATTTTTAGAAAAAAGCATCAGTAAAATGAAATTGCTTTGGTGACATCTGGCGTTCATGTCAGCAGATATCTGCTCATATAATGGGACATCTACTGATTCTCCTCACTCCTGTACCATCACAGATCTGTTCCATAGGATCCCGCAAACTTTTGCCATAGATTTTGGCAATGAATTAAGGTCTATAGTGGAGAAAGGGATTATTTTTCTTTATCATTTGCTGTTCTCTTGGTGGATTGCATTGCATGACACTCAATTTGGTGTTCCCTAGAGTTTGTTTGATTCTGTGAAAATATATAACTGATGCTTATTGGTTTAAAATGCTTGTTCTCAACCTTTGGTGCTCCAGATGTTTGGATTTGCAACTCTCAGAATTCTTGAGCATTAACTAACCTGGCTGGGACCTTTGGGAGTTGAAATCCAAAACTTCCTTCAGATGTTTTGGATTTCAACTCCCAAAGGTCCCAGCCAGATTTTCCTTCAAGTTGAGAATCAACCTTTTCCTTCAGAGGTTGAGAACCAGACGTTTAAAACAACTATATTTCTTCTAATCAATGATTTGCACCTGGATTACAAAAATATACCAACCATAAATATAATTTTATTTGGAGGCTGAAAAATTTTCGAAGAACTTGTCCGTGTGTAAGCAAGATATGTCTCCAGCAATCACCAACCCCTTATTAAGTTTGGATGATGCCAGAGAACAACTCTTAGAAGAATGTGAAGAAATATGGAAACAAATGGAAGAGGTAAAGATTAGTCTTTTGGAGTTGAATACTGATGCTTGTAAAGTTGAATATTGATATTCACTGATGTGATTATTGGAGCTGTGCAGATTAATATTAGATACTTCAGTTAACTTTTTATTCCTCTGTTATGCTGGTATATGTGTCTAAGCAAGCTGACAAACTCAGAATACCCTCTCTGAAAAAAGAGAGAGTGAGAGAGAAAATTAGAAATGATTTTTGAAATGATATATCAAAATTAATTCTTCCCTCCTTTAGGTTTATATAAAAGTTTTTTATATAAAAGTGTTGAGTAGATCAAATAAAAGGCTGAACAAAGAATTTCTACCACATTGTACTTATTACTTATTTTGCTGACAGGGCATACTAGTATGAATTTGCTAATGGAAAACCTATCAGAGGATGCCATAGTACAAAGGGAATTTAAAGGTATGCTTGAAGATGTTATCAGATATCTCAATGTTAGACATATTTTCCAAAGCAAAGAAACAGAATGGCAGAATGCGTTTTTCTTTGAAGATGCACAGTGCCAAAGTTAAGTGCTCATAGTCGTCATTTATTTCAATAGGAGAGAATTCAGAATTTAACTTTCCAATTAAAATGAAAGGGATCTCAGTGAGTTTAATTATGACTTGATTGTTCCTTTAATGTCCTACAGGAATACTAAATGATCACTTGATTGAGCTAGGAAGGAAAGAATAAGAATAATGTGGATGTCTGTACATGTCTTTATCTGTCTTTTTTTTTTCTTTTTAATTAAGTGTCAGAACAAATTAGCACTTCAAGAAACAGAAACTCCTCCAAGTTCAGATCCCAAGGTATGGTTAGAATTTCCTTCTGAGAAACATCAGTGAAATTTTTTTCTGTGTGCTGGGTATCAGGTTAAATAGATTTCCAATCTTGTTTGATATCCATTTATTTATGTATTTAAATGTCTAGCCAACCTAATCCCAATGGTGTAACATGGATGTTAAGCAGTCTCCCTAACTGTGCTAGCTGTTATTGACATAAAGTATACACCAACAGATCTGGAGGGATCAGGTTGGGAATGGATAGCTTTAAGTCTACATATTTTAAATGAATTGCAGACAAACAAATTTGCAACAACAAAAAACCTCAACATGTATAGCTACCAGTGGAAAAGAACATTTCCAAAATATACTGTCATAACCAAAGAAGAGTCCTTCAGAATCAAACCAAAAAAGAATCCTATTGGATCAAAGCAAAGCTTCATCTAGTATAACATGTTTTTTCCCACTGTAACCTACAAATACTCCTGAAAAATCCAAAACACCAGATATGACAGTTAGTGCTTTCTCTCCTGATATTTAATGACATTCAGTCTCCTCTCAACATGGAGGTTCCATGTAGCTATTACAACTAACAGATGATTGAGATGACAGTGCAAGGTATATACTGTTTATCCATGCTACTGACATGAATCTGTTTTTAACAGTACCTATTGTGACATATTGTTTTGCTTGAACCAAAGCAGCTGAAAGTATGCTGGTACTGTTCAGCTTTGTTTCTCTTTTTCTTTCTATCCCTCCTTCTCCTGACTCCAAATTCACCTCGCTTGTGATGTAAAAAAAATTTCTGCATGAACTGAATGGAATTTTTTAGAAACATAGCCAATTTTTCAGAAACACAGCCATAGCCATGGTGTGGTATGATCTAAATGCCACTACATTATTATATCTCTTCCAGCCTACCACCCTGCCTTGAAAACCTTTCTGGCACACTTAGTATATATTTTTAGCTAACAGAAGTTCTGTTGGTGGCCAGGTGTTATTGGATTGTAATCTTAAAATCCTGCATTATCTCTGAAATACTACATACAGTCTTATAACCATGCTTAATTCTCCATGGGCCACCTCAGTCTGAACAGGGATTTTTCCAGATGTTGGATTTCTAGTATGAATGTGATTTCAAGTGATAATGGGAATTGTTGTACCAGCGTGAGGAACCAAGCCAGTCTCTGACAATAGGGTGGCAAAGTTGTGGTTCTTCCATCTCTATAATTTGCTGAAGATTGAAGGTTCTTTGCTTTATACCTGTTGGCCTGAATATGTTTGGATTTTCTAACAGTTGCAGTGTAGGCTCGCAAGGTTGCAAAACTCAGTCTTATCCAATCAGTCAAATCAGTATCTATTCTCCTTAAGTATTCTTAAGCCTCAGTCTATAAGGAAATTATCAGGAGAACAACTTGCAGCTTTATTCTCAGATTTATTCTTTTAACACCGATAAGCAGATAAATACACAGTCCTCTGTGGCACAGCTTATATAGACCTTGAATTAGTTGAGGCACATTCTTAAAACAAATTTACACTTCTATAAAAATTATTTGGGAAAGCATTGCATCCACTCTCCTAGCCTGCTTATTTAACCTTATAGCTTCTCTGGCTTTAGATTGGTCATTAAATAACATGCTTAATCAAAAAAGGAGTATCCTACCACACATAGGAGTTCTGGTTATCTAGAATTGCCAAGCAACATAAGTGGACCAGTTTACTGAAAGTGAAATCTTATGTTTTCCTCTTAAACACCTGTTTTATACATTTTCCAGCCTTTGTTTAGCCAATCGGCTAAAAATCTACACTCCTCCCTTGCTCTCTCATCCAATCAGAATACGGATCTGAGGTAAGGTAGGAGTCATTGCCATTCTATTTGTTCCAGCTAGTACACATACCAAGTTTCGTTTCCTCACATATTTGCTGATGTCCCACCTTCTTGAGTACAAGGAATAGGTATATTTTTACCAGGCTTATTATTATAAGCTGGCTATTTGCCTTCATTTTATCTTTATTCATACTTAGATTGGCTCCTTGCCCAGGGCTAACATGTGTTTATTGCCATAATATGCTATTATACAATATACTTCTATTGCAGTTTCCAGAGCTTAAATAGAAATCTAAGAGCAGATCAGAATATTACAAAGGAAGGTGCAATGTTGTCCCGTGCATTCAAGTGGTATTGTATAATAAGAACATAGAATCTGACTCAGATTGAAGATTGCATTAGGAGATTGGGGAGCTGGTGAAACTTTCCAGTTCTGTGCTTTAAAGGTTTAGTTTAAAATACACACATGAATATTTGTATAACAAAATGGGTTTTAAGTGAACTTTTAAATGTTTTCAATGCTTGACAGCTTTCATTGTTAATGAAACGTTTGAAGGCTCTAACAGCAGAATTTAACCAGTGGCAAAAGAAAAAACCAGAAGGTAAGGCCTTTTATTTGAATATTTTTTAAAATGAAACTTTAAACTGAAAGGCCATGAAATCTTAGGTATTTGAAATGTTTGGGCTTTTGTGGAATGTATAATCATTGTATTAATTAATTACAGCCTACCCTTATTCATTTCAACTTTGCTGTATTTTTTGGTCTCCTTTCCTATGTTTCTTGAGCAACTTCATGCCATCAAAATTTATTTCCATTTATTACCTATTGAAATTTCATTCTAAATGCTCTGGGTTTCCTTCACACCAAAGTAATAAAAACAACAGTCTCAGAAGTGATAAATGCAGTGTATATGGGGAATAAAATCTTCCCCCCCTTCAGTCCTGCATTACGTTTATACTTTCATTCTCTAAACACCTCCAAATAGCAGTTCAATTGCAGTGTGATCCCAGAATTAACACCAGGTCCCAAAACCTAAGAGAACCAGATTCTGTCTGATCTTGGAAGCTAAGCAGGATCGACTGTGGTTAGGACTTGGATGAGAGACCACCAACAAATACCTGGTGCTGTAGGCTATATTTCAGACAAAGGAACTGGCAAAACCACCTTTGAGTATGCATTGATTAAGAAAACCCTATGAAATTAATAGGGTGCCATAAGCTGATAGACAACTTGAGGGCACCTACACACATACATGCAAAGCTTTGAAATGTTACTTTTTGAACTACAATTCCAGGAAATACAATACAGTTTCCTAATACTGTAGCAAATGATTATGCTGGCCAAAGAATTCTAGTCTAAAAAGTAACTTTTCCAAGCTTTGCATGGCACCGTTCTTTGGACGGTCTTCCCTGTTCATGTTTAACAGCATACAATAATATATTTTTATGGAACTTCTGCAACTATAAGCTGTAAAGAAAAACACTGAGCATGGGACATAGATTGATACATAGGGGCTTCCCAGAAGTTTTCATGAAGGTGTTGGCTACATCTAAATCTGCCTCAAAGTTCAGATATTATTTTATATCAGGTGTCTTTGTAATATTTTCTGAACTAAAGGCCATGAAGAATTGGCAAAAGTGGAGAGAAAAAAAACAATGCTTTTGTCCCAAAAGATTATTCAGTGTGTTCCATTGACATGAGTTGATCCAGTGTCAGTTTCTTCCTATATTAAAATCTTCTGCTTACAACCTTAATTCTGTTGAAATGCTGCTTCCATCTGTGATTTCATTCAGCCCTATATGTAATCACTTTTCCATCATTGTTTTCAAGTGAGCCTTACTTTTGATTTTGGAGTTTTCACTAAAAGGTTATGTTGGTTTTAGCCTTGTGGGTTTTTTCTGTAATCGTTTTGTATATTAAGCTTCTAATATATCTTCATTAATTTATGTGTGTTGCTTGTTTTTTTCTGCTCTCAAAATTTCATTTATTTTTGAGGTCTGAGCATCTTTAAGCAAAAATAAAATAGGCAACAGCTATCGGGCAGGTTGCTGATAAATAACAGAAGCCATTTCTGAGATGCCATGGTATTTGAAAGATTGTTTTGTTAACAGGGACTCCGATGGATTCTGTAGGAGGTCATCTGCAGTAATCCTATAGCGTATCAGTTTAAATGCAAGCTACGTTGTTCTGTTGGACAGCAAGTTTTCAGTCCTTTGGTAAATTAATACATATTCTCTCAGTTACATCACATTATCCCAAACTCCTTGCCTTTATTGATAGTAGCCCTCTTATCTTTCAACATATAATCCTGCCTTGCATATAGGCCTAGTTCTTGAGACCTGCTCAGTGATATACATTTACTGGAAAAATTAGTTTGAAAACATTTCTCATGTTCAAAATCGACTGTGAATTTGACTTAGCATATTGTTTCGACTTAAAGTTAGTTAACAAATATGTAGAAGTCCACCATATCAATGTTACACATTATATAAATAAAGCATTTTTCCAAGAGTCAAAATGCTATAATATATGTTTAAAGGGAGAAATTCAATAACGCACAATGGTCTAGATATTATAGTCAGACAAATGCAGATCTTTACTTGCAGATGATTTCTAGTGCAATGTTCTTACAATATCTTTAAGACTTAAGAATCAAGTGTACACTTTGCTTACTTTATAAATAAAGCCAGTGAAAAATAGTTGATATGCCCGGCCATTCTGATTTTGACTGATAAATCTTTCAAGCTGCCCATTATATCTACTATTAATTAATTATATGAAATAGTAGATTTTTACATTTCTATTGGTTTTGCTTTCTCAGTTTAGATTTAGTGGTCTGCCAAATTACTTAAAACTGAGGGATTTTTATACAAAATCTGCTCACTAAGGCTGCACAGCATACTAAATGTGTGGAACCTTTTGCATGGTTCTAGTTTTATGCAGAAGCATGCAGTTCACCTTGTGACTGGTCTAGTTTTATTTTACTTAGTTATTTACAAAAAATGCTCATGACCAAGCTTGAAATGGCCTGTTATTCTACAAGTTCATCATCCTCTGCAATCTTTACATACTCTCCACCAAGTGCTCAGTGTTTTGTCCCATGATTTCAAGGGTCACTTCCTCCCATATGATCCCCCTGCTCAGACAGCAAATATGTTCATCTGGCCTGTCCTTATTAACATCTCATCTATAGTGAATGCTGTCCTTTGGGGAGGATTGTCTTTAATATTAATTCATGTTCTGTCCCCAAGGTGTTCATTCTTTAAGCTCTTTTTCTTACTTGGTCTGTTCGGGGTTTTTTTTTTGTCTGCTGCTCAAGTTGCATTATTTTACTTAATTGAAGACTTTTTATTTAAAGAATGAAATCAAACTGCTGAATGACAATTCAATTAAATCCTTTGCATTCTAAATACACAAGCCACTAAATGGGATGCCATTTGGGGAAGAAGATGGGATATAAATGCAATAAACAGATTAAATAAATAAACTATCTTAAGAAAGCCAAAAACAAAATATTAATGATGGATTATTGCCATGTACAACATGACATTTTTCCCTCACAAGAGAATAAACTTGCTAAGCTCACCTGTGTAGATATGAGGCAAGCACACAAAGAGAAAATACCTGTAACATATGGCACGTGGAAGACTGCAGAAGACCACTTTATTTTCATAATAGTATTACAGTAAAACAGTTTTTAAGGGGAAGAATAATGAGAAAAGATCTTCTGAAGAACAGGAAATTATTAGCTTGATTTAGAGATGAGGAAAAGTATGCAGGGAACTAATTCAACACTGAGATTTCCTTACAGCAAAGGCCCATTCACCATGAATACGATATGGATAATCGCCAGGCTTAGATTACTAGAGGCTATCTTTGCCATGACTGCCAACAAGGAATGGTCAAGGCTGATGCTTGTTGTGCTTTTTTCAAAATGTTGCATTGGAAAAGGGAGGAAAAGATATCTGCTTCTTGGCTGCTGTTTCTGCCACTCTATGCCTGTTTGCCATTCTACGCAGAGGGAAACAAAAGAGAAGAGAAATGGAGTGCATTTCTTCAGGGTCAGGAGGGCCATGTATTTCACCTAGCAGCTTTTCACGCTTGGTTAGAGCGAGCCATCACCCATTCTGAATTCCCTGTGGCTTAGGAGATAAAAGGTGCTATAGCCCTCTCAGTCTGTTCAAATAATTACCCGTAAGTATGAAAACATACACGTAATTATAATTGAATGTCTGTTGTAAAGATCTGTACTAGAAAGAGAAATATAGTTGCTTCAGCCGGCTTTTGACATATGTTGCAAAGAAGCTTGTTCTTAGTTAAAAAATACATTGGCATTTTTGTTTTTCAGTAATTACTACAAATCCAGAGGTTCTAGTAGCCTTAGGAAGAGACCAGGTACGTCTTTTGGATGATGAGCTGGTTGTAATCACCTTAAAAGTATCGGTCTTAGGAATAAATATACATACATACCCCTAGCTTCACTGTGGATGGGGAATATGCAGCTCTGCATATGATGCTGGACTGCAGCTCCCAGCAGATCTGGCCTGGATAAGCAATTGTGAGAGATGATGGGAGTTGCAACAGCAACATATGGAAGTTTACATGCTCAGCATCCCTGTCCTAGGAACCAACTGATGAGTTCTCTTTCTTTTACTATAACTAGTGAGACATTGGTTGTAGTCCGTAGAACAGTTAGAGTATAATAAGAGGAATGATGATGTGTTGATCTAATCACCTTTCCTTAACCTGATGTCCTCCAGATGTGTTGGCTGGGACTCATGGCAGTTGCAGTCCAGCACATCTGGAGGACACCAGACTGGAGAAGGTTGCTCTGCAGAATGTCAAGGAAAGCAGTGGATCTGAAGGAGTGCTATGCTTTGGAAAGCATTGTTTACAGTATATGCCAGAACAGAGATGGGCAACTGTCAGGGTAAGGGAGCTGCATTGCTCCTCTTGGGGCTCCAAATAGTGATGCTTCTTCATTTTTGCCCCCTCTCCTCCAAAAATTGGGACTCCAAAATTTTTTTACTCCCAAATGGCCAACAATACCTCCCAAAGCCTGGGAGGTTCTATTTACTATTTCTCTTTATTTGAAGTAATTTAGCATCCCCCCAATTTGTTTTGGGGATGAATGGTTCTTTTTTTCCAAAAACCAGACAGTCATTTCCTGTCTGGAAGTGGTTGCATATATTGTAGCATGGACTTCCACCCTAACAAAAAAAAAAAGTGGCCCCCCTCCCATGTAAAGGAATGGACAGTAGTGCTGCCCAGAGGCTTTGGACACTATTGGTTATTTTTTGGCAAAAACATTTTGACCTCTAAATTTGGGAGTGGGGGGGCTGCGGACATCTGAGAGATCCAAAAATGGGAGGGCTGCGTTTTGTTTACTACTGTGCTAGAAGAAAAATGAAACTAAGTACAAAGATAATCTTTGCACTTAAATGATGTAAAGCAAAATTGTTATGCTGTGAAAGGAAAAGTGCTTTTGATAACGAATCTGAAGAAACTGGATTCATCTACAGTCAGACTGATACAACCTGTGAGCATAGGTCTTTGGCATGACAACCCCTCTTGCTGTGGTAGGCAGCAAAACCAGTTTTGAAACTCTTGTTAGTTACCAAATGTAAGTGGTAGATTGCATTCAGCTTGATGAAATTTAGGCCTGTGTAACTTCCTTGAAGGTATTATAAATCAGATGACAGTTTATAAAAAAATCCCAACATTTTATTGAAATAGCATCTGCAAATATTATTCCTGAATTCTTCCAAATCTGGACCTAACAAGGAAACCTAGAATGTGTTAGTGGTAGTATTCTACAAAGTGGTCAAAGAAATGCTAAGCAACATTACCTGGGAAGATTCCTGTGGTTCGTCTGGTAAAATAAATAATTATAGTATAGCTAATAAATGAAATGGCATTTACATTAGAAAGGTTTGTATTTAAAAAAAAATCCTTTGTCTTCCTTTCTCTGGATGTTGTTAGATTCCAACAGTTTTCTTTCACTGTATTAGAAAAGTTATGGGAGCAAGCCCGCTAATACCTGTTTTGTTGCAACAAAGTAATTGCCTACAGTCTTTGGTTTGAGAACATGTTATATATTAGATATCATATTGGCTTTGAAATTTCAGCTTTCTAGATAGCTTAGCTGAAAATCTTGAATTTTTGTAATACATGTGTGTATACACACACATTTTTTTTATTCTTTGGGTAAACATAAATCTGGAATTATTAAAATTATACAAAAAAAATATTGATGGTTATGTTAAGAAAAGTCTAAGATACTGTGTTCTGCCAACATGAGAGGACCTAAACCCATTCACTCAACCCCTAACCTAGACTTTGTTCTTCTTCCACCGCTTCTCTCACCAACTGATCTATTCCAACCTTTTCAAAATCCCCTGAGACGTTCACCCAGTCACCACTCACTCCCAACATTTCATTCTCTCAGTTTCCCAGCAGATCCTTACTTTATTACATCTAATATACCATGTATACATAACCATATTGCCTTAACCTATCTAATAAGTGAAACAGCATTTTCATTGGAAAAGTCTATAACATCACAGGTGCTGACCATTCAACATGACTGTAGGAATACACATCAATTGATACTTGACTTTAAACCAGTGGTGCAAAGGTTTGCTTCCTTTTGGAAGAATAAAATTGTTGGTTTGCTGATGTACAACAAACATGGATTGATGTACCATAATCAATCATGGATTGCTACCTGTTCTTCTTTGCTCACATTTAAATCCTCCAATATGGTAACATTCATATAAATTTAAATATACAGGTACCTTAAGTATTGTAAGATATTGAGTTCGATAGCATTATCACAATAATTACATTCTATAAAACATATTTTTTTCTTAGTTGCAGAAATTAGACCATGATCTTGAAATGGTGCTGTCAACAGTTCAGGCAAAGAATAAAAAACTGAAGCAAGATTTGCTAAGGTATATGTTGTATTGAACCTGATGTTGTCTTCAAACTATTTGATTCTATAAAAATAGGAATTAGCTATTTTGTCTGTTTTTCTCTTATCTATGTTAAAAGGGAGCAACAGTGGTTGGAAGAACAGCAACAGTTAATAGACTGTCTGAATCAAACTGAAGAAGAAATCAGCAATCAAGTTGTACACTTTTCTGAGAAAAGGTATTCATACAATTGTGACCTAGATCCAGTACTGCACTAATGGACATCTAGTAGCACATTCCTCACCCCTTTGAGCTGCCCCAAAATTTGGTCCAGAGAGTTTCCCAGCCCTCTTCAGCAGTTTCCAACGGGTTGCTGGTTGCTGCTAGGGGCAGAGGGGATTGTCTGTCTTCTAGTTCCATTGACAAAAGCAGTTCCATCTGTGATATGACAGTGTTAGATCCTGTTCTTCAAGTGTCTTAAGGAAAAACTAAAGAAATAGGAATTATGTGACAAAGAATCTTGAGCTATTATATTTAGCTTTTGTTTGTTTGCTAACTGGTCTGGCAGTGCTAGTTGCAAGTTGGTTTAACATTAATGTATTGCTCTATTATCACTATGGTGTTAGAATGCTGATTTAATTGAAAAGTCGCCTCAGTTAAATTTTGTTTTTGTTTTTGTTTGTTTTTTTAATCTCAGAGCATTTCAGGAACTGAAAACTAAAATGCTGAAAATAAAAGCCTTTAAGGACGAGATCCTTAAGGCCCTTGGAGAGTTCCTTGAAGAACATTTCCCTCTCCCTGAGAATGGTGGAACTGCAAAAAAGAAGAAGGTATGGCCATTTGTATTTTTGTATTAAATTAATATTTTTTTTCTTTTGATTATAATGAAATGCATAGCTGAAAATGCTCTAAACACTGAAAATGCAGTTCCAATGGTTTTTCCATCATTCATCTCGGATACAGCCAGGAAGCACTCATCTTGTCTGAAGCCCTGCTGTACACACACCCATTTTTGAGATGATGTTCAGTTTCTGAGCCTTCTCCTCTCATAGTATGTAATGTTTTGCTGCCCATGTGTTCTCGAGTTCCTTGTTTTCAGCTTCTTCTGCCTCTGGCACTTGAGCTATCAGCCTCTCTCCTCCTTAAGTCTTGCATGCTATAAGAACTGGCGCCTCTTCTTAGCCTTCTTGCTGTTGTAGGAAGCCATTTCAGGCAACAGCTGTGACCCTACAGATTTGTTTCTTTTTGCAGATATGGTTGAGAATAGAGTACCTACTATGCCTCCTGGTGGCCATAGTTAACAAATTACTAGAGACATCCCTTCTCTCTGTCTTAAAGGCAGAGTTCCTCCAGGTTCAAATACCTGCAAGCTTCAAATGCCTGAAATTTTTTTTTTTTTGGCAGTTTTGTTTCTGTACATATGAAGAAAATAGTAATTTGCAGAAAGTGAATGGTAAAAATCCATCTCATTTGGATGTTTGCCCTTTTAACAGGTTCAGTCTTCCTTAGAGAGTTATAACTTGTGTGAGAGTGCTGGAAATTTGTATTTTCTTTCAAAATCAAATTTAAGCTATGCATTTACTCAAAATGTTATGCTCAAGTATAATTTAGAAGCAGCAAATATTGGGTAGTAATAAGTTTTTTAAAAGAGCCTAACAATCCACTGAATGCTGTCAACTCAGGCCAGAGCAGCCATACATTTTCAGATTATCTTCTGGTTAAAAGGTTACTTAGAAATGACCGCTGAAATAGCCAGGGTTCGAGAGTCCACCCATACTGGCTTGTATGCATGAATCTATGTGGCTTAAACATACTGGATTTGAGTCTTTGTGTTTTCCAATATACCCTTGTAATGTCCCAGTCCATCAAAGTCTTAGCATGTAAACAGATACCTCCATGTTAAAGACTTGAGGGCTCAAGAACCATGAATGTAAATCAGAAGCTCACTTGAGTGAAAATGCCATCTGTCCTTATTGCATAGCTTTAAATGGTATGGGCATGAAAGTGTTTATTCCCAGCCATATTCTTGCATAACTACTCATGCATAAATACCTTTTCCAAGCCCAAAGTTATTCTAAATGTGAATGAATTTTTAACTGTCTATAAAAATATGTTTGTGAATATTTGTGTCTTAAGTATGAAATTGAACTTTCTTGTCTTTTTGCTTCCTGTAGCGTTCATCTGGAGAGCCAGAGGCACAACTAATAACATTACATGAAATTTTAGAGGTGAAGAGAATTTTTGTTTGTTTTATGTTTGGTGCAATTCAAGGCTGACATTGATAGGGACCAAAATAAATATGCCACAAATTAGTGGTTTGGAATGGTCTATCACAAATCTCAGCAGTTTTTTTCCCTTTAAAACAAGAGAGTAGAACGGGTTCTTTTGTATCGGTATTTTTTTTTCTTTTAAGCCAACTTTCTTTCAATTGTATTCATATGTTTTTGTAAGTTCTTATTATGTTTACCCAAATTTCAGGCTACCTCTGAGAAATCTGATTTTATTTTCTTTCTCATTTCCAGAATCTTATACATAAACATGTAAACATACCTCATGATCCATATATAACAATCAATGCTTCATTCTGGCCACCTTATCTTGAACTACTTCTGCGATTCGGGATTGCATTAAGACATCCAGAAGATTCTAACCGAATACGTCTAGAAAATTTTCACGATTAGCAAGATGTACTAATGCCAAGCTGTCACCTGATCAGTAAAATAAAATTAACTGATTCATGTCTTTCATGCAAGTTCTTAATATTGGTTCTGTAAAGTAAAAATTACAGAACTCTTTTTAGTATGAGATTGTGAAAATTGCTTCTAATGTTATTTTTAATATAATGTTTGTATTCTGAAAGCTGTTTATACTGTTAAAATAAGATCAACTCAAATTAAACAACTGTTTTAAACCAGTGGTTTATTTGATTGTAATTTTCCAAACAATTTTGCTACCATGACCTGTGATTATGTCATCAACATAATAGTAAGCAGTGCATCTTTCAGGGATTGGTGAGAAAATAACATAATTTTTTGCTTCATAGTTACAGGGATGTTGTGTTTGGCACATTTTTGGGAAAGGGAGACAAAGGAAATGGCGATTTAGTTTTGGGGATGTTTGCCATCTTCCTTCCCTCTCCTTTCATAACCCTAACCCTGGTAAGCCTTCTTATCATTGAAATGGATCCTTTTGAATATATCAGAAACACAGTTACTGTAGATATGCCCCTTAAATTAATTGTATTGAAAAGAGGTATGTTTTAAAGTCCCAGAGAATTTCCGACCTGCTCCCAGATCAATCCTGTTTCAGATTCTTCGGTGAATAATATTCAATGTTTGCACTTCCTTTTTCACTGCCCTATAATTTAAAATGTTTGTTTTCCTGTCTGTCTGGTATGCTGTACACATCCATGTGCTTGATTGCACAGTAACTTGGTACTTCATCTAATGGCATTATAACAAAGACAATAGACCCATCAGATCCATCAAGTATTTCCGGTACCTCCCAAGCAAACGCTTATTTTAAAATGCATCTACATGGGCCATTTTTTTTACTAAATTTGATATTTACACTTAAGTATTATGCAAGATTGAGACCAACTGCCAAGCTTTGACTTTGGGGACAGTTTCTGTTCTGTTTTGCATCAAACATGGAGTGAAACAAATTGTAAGTGCCACCAATCACACTATCCTTTCATTCAAATCATAACCAAAAACATCAATCTCAAACTAGTTAACTTCAGATAAATTTCCTAGTATTATAGTACTCTGTAATATATGGTTATTCATTCATTCTGTTTATACTGTGCCTTTCTCCCACCAAAGGATCCATGGTTCAGACTTTTGGACATTGATTATGGAGAGTCATATCACATACTATCAAAAGTGTATATGTCAGCACTAAAAATGTTTATACATAGCATTCTTTTTCCCTTAGAACCATAGAATTCTTTTCTAGATTCCAGGGTAAAAAAAAAATCAGTGACAATAAAACTAAAGAAATATCAGTACAGCTAAATAGCTAGCTTTTCTTGCGCCCAACAGAAATTACTTACATCACACCACTCTTGGCCACACTGGTTGGGGATGATGGAGTTTACAGTGCAATATATCTAATGAGTTGCACATAGAATTGGGAACATCCACTCCAGCCCATTGCAAATATAGAAATCCACCACTGAATGCCCCCCCCCCAAGAGTTTGCAATTTAACTTTGGTTTGAAAGCCTCAAACAGAATTCCAACCCCTTCCAAGGCAGTCTGTTCCACTGTCAAACAGTTTGTACTGTTGGGAAGTTCTTCCTAATGTTTAGTTGGAATGTCCTTGTAATTTGAATTCATTGGTTTGGATTTACCCTCTGGGACAGCAGAAGACAAGTTCACTCCATCTTCTACGTGACGGCCCTTCAGATGTTTAAAGATGGCTGGCTTGTCCCTTTTGAGTCTTGTCTCAAGGCCAAACATAACCAGCTCTCTGAACCAGTCCTCACAAAGCTTGGTTTCTACACTTTTTACCATCTTGATTTCCCTCCTTTGAACACATTCTAGCTTGTCAAAGTCTTTAAACCATTGTGCCAGAACTAGACACAGTATTCTGGATGAGGTATGTCTACAGCAGAATAGAGCAACATACATTGAACAGGATATTGAAAATCATCTGGTCCAATTTTCTGCTCAATGCAGGCTTTGTTACTCAAAATGCAGCAACAGCATCCATGGTACATACTAACCTCTTTTTGTATATCCCTGAAAGGATAGCCTGCCATCTCCTGAGGCAGGCTGGTTAATTGCTAAACAGCTGACACTGTTAAGATGTTTCTCCTAAAACTCAGCTAAACTCTGCTTCCTTATAGTTCCCTGGTTCTCATTAATGCCCTCTGGGACAAGAAGGACACCTGCATCTTCTTCATAACCATTCACTTACTTAAATTGCTAAGCATGTATGCCCAAGGTGTATAGGAGCACGGCTTTTGTACTATGTTTCAAAGCAACTACTTGTTTAGCTATGGTATATGACATAGTTTTGACAATGCATGAAGCTGGTGAGATTTTTTTCCCATATTCCATATAATCAAATATAAACCTGTATCTAAGCCTGCAGACATTATGATTGTGTCCAGTATGGCAAGCTACAGTTTACTCAAACCACAGACTATTGGCTAAACAGGATTTCAATGATAGGTTGATCTGGACCCACTAAGATGTAAACAAATTACAGTTTGCTGCATTTGGATGCAGAGTCAAGTTGACCAATTAGGTTTAAGAAATGTAAGCAAACACAGTCATTTTAGCTGTAATGTAGGATCAAGACCTGAACATTTTTAAGTCTAAAGAAGTTTATACTTTAGCATGGAAAATATGATTGAGTACACCAGACGCTGTTTTTGTATATTTCTTTTTTTTTTCATTATGTCCTATATTGAAGCTGAGCTTTCCTGAATTGCACGTACACGGTAAAAGTCTTGCAGTGACCATTAAAAATATGACACTCCAACACAGCTGGTTCTTAAGGAACAGCTCCTTCCCACAGTACAAAGTCCTTTTCTTTCTCGCAGACTGTGCTGTAAACACCTGGCTATACTTTGAGGAAGCTCAAGCCGTCAAGGGGAAAAGGGAATTCTTACCAGACTCTGGTTATTTAAACAAGATGTTTCAGTCCCTTCTTTTTCCTAAATTTACTAAATTCTCAGCCTCAATCTATTTAGGAACAAACCAATTTGGACAGCAAATTTGAATCCTGGCTTATTGCTTTTGTCTTTCCTATGAAGTTCATCAGTTGGCTTTGACCAGTTCCCTATCAATGAAGCTAAACTACCCCAGTGGGCTTGAATGGGGCTAAAATCATGGCTTTAAGCCCATCTTATGGAAAGCAGGCTGGGAATGTAGCAGAGACATGCTGTGGGCATTCATGTTCAGGAAGCACGATCTGGGTTGATTTGTATGAGAAGAAACAGCAGGGCCGAATTCAGGCCTGAGCATGAAATAAAACATCTTTGCTAGGCTTCCTCAAGAGAGAAAAGTTCTTCACTCTTTAACAATGGGAACAGAGGATGGATTACTTTTCAAGAGAATGTTATTTGTCTACTAAAGCTGCCCCTTCTTCTGAATCACTACAGGCCTATTGGGGTATACCTTCATTTTTGTTTGTGACCCTAACTATCCACTTCTGTAACTGATCATAACAGTCTTTGTTTTGTGATTTAATGCTTATTTCCAATATAGAAATTTACTGTTTAAGTCACTGCATCTTTCTTCCTCCTCCTCCTCCTTTCTATAATTGTAGGCAACTTCAACATTCTGTCTTATTTCAAATTGTTTCCAGGTTAAACAATGAACATTCCAAGGCACCTCAGCAGTGCAGAACTACCCGTAATTATAATCAGCATAGTTACAAAAAGTTCTTTGTTCTGCACAAGTTTAAAATTCTGGATTTTACAAAATTTATTATGTCAAATGAAACTGAATCCTGCCTTCTCTTTTTGGCAACCAATACTGTTTGCAGGTGCTTCCAAATGAGGTTTAGGATTATAGTAAGCCAAGAAAAATGTAATTTTGGTGGTATTTCTATTGTAATTTAGAACTCGTTTAAATGAGTTGCTGGAAGCTGTTCCTTGCAGACATACTTTAAATGCAAATTAATCTAGATGACTGTTTCAGGATCCTTGATAAATATGAGCGGTAACTTTAGACCTTTACTATTTATAATAAATCGTTTCCCCTTCAATCAGTTTCTCATATTTCTCCAGTCTTATAATATGCTTTTCTTTTGCTAAAGAAACACAGGGGAATTCTGGTTGGTTGGCAAGGAGGTAAGCTGTTAGCCATTTGGTGAAATGATCGTCCAGCAGCATCATTGCCAAAAATCTAAATAAGCCACAAGAAATTCAAGTTCAGA
Source organism: Iguana delicatissima (assembly GCA_948472985.1). Lineage (NCBI taxonomy): Eukaryota > Metazoa > Chordata > Lepidosauria > Squamata > Iguanidae > Iguana > Iguana delicatissima. Next base: position 32,525 of record CAOKZL010002009.1, read on the forward strand.
AAAACATCCTCATTATTAAAAATAAATTAATACCTATCAGGGCACTTATTTTACCTATGTCTTATTTCTTCTACCAGCTATGGTTTTTTATGTGTATTGCCCTTTACAAAACTTCTAAATTCTGTGTGTCTATATATCAAATGCAGCCAAACTGTAATTATTATTAACATATCATATTACTTTTGTGTATATGTAATCTCACGCTCTGACTGTGGAAGGAAAACTTGTCTGTTGAGCCAGTCCAAGAAAAAACAAAACACCAGCTTTTGACAGCAATGTGCCAGCAACTTAGCTCCAATCTAAAACTGAGGCATGATTTTATTTTGGTAGTTTCTTTTACATATGAAAATGCCTTATACATACACTGTTCTCTCTATTCTAGTATGCATTCCATTGTCCCACTCAAAGCTTGGAAAAATTACTTTTTTGCATCACAGCAACCAGAATTCTCCAGCCAACATGGCCAAATTGGGAGTCCAAAAAAGTACAGGAAGCCACCACCTTTTGATGCCCTGTTATCTGACAACTTGCTCTTTTGACACTTCCAAATTAGGGACAAGTTCCATTAATTCAACAGGGGTTTGGTTCTTTCATCAGTTCTCCTTGCCTACAGAGGATCTCTTGGAACCACTCACATGTGTGCACTGTTTACAAAATGAGCTGGTGGGGGGAAGAAGGCACTAAGCCAGCTGAGAGCCTTTGCAAGCAGTGCACACGCTGTCCCAGGTGAGCCTCCATAAGTCCTTCGTGCTTCCAACAGTACAATACATCGGTTCCACTTTTCAACCAGTTCTGTTTTCTGACAGTGCTCCAGTGCTCCAGTTCCTAACCTGTCAGATAAATGGAGGAAGTCTGTAACTTAACCAAACTCTTCCCGCCTCAATACATGTATCTGCTGTTTTCAGTGGAAATGCTCCCTTTAGAGCCCACACCAATGAGTGTTTTAAGGCAAATTCTGGCCTAAACCCAGTACTTAGTCTCAACTAAAATAAAGTTGCTGGATCAGTGTGCTTTACCTATGTTTTGACTTACCATTCAACAGTTGATTAAATGGGTCTTTTCTAGTTGGGAGTAACTCACAGGATGCCAGCCACTGTGCATGTGGGTGGTATTCTGACCATGGCTTGAGCAAAAGGTTAGAAAGCACACCATAATTAGTGTGTGATTAGGCACTCTTCCACCTTGAATCCATGCCAGGTACTTTCATTAAGTCTGTACATTTATGAGTCTTATCAGCACAATTCACTATATATATTTACTTGGAATTCAGTGTATACAGAGTGAATTCATTTACATCCAGTCTGGTCTACTCCATGGTGTTCAGTATGGGCTTTTTCTTTAGTAAATGTATTTCGGATTGCAACCTAAGTAACTCTATTACTAGAGGCACAGATATTATATAAGATTTTAGGAAGAACCATGCTGGAGCAGAACAAACAGAAGGCCGTTCTAGAGTTGCACTCTGTTCAAACAGTGGCACTGGACCACTGGTTGCCTATGACAAGCCCATAAGCAGTATTATATGTACAACAACACTGTCAGGCTCTTGCTTTTTAGAAACTGTTATACATAGGCACATGTGTGTATGTGCATGTGTGTGTATTTGTATTTATATTTGGCTCTTGCTTTTAAAAGAGCAGCTTAATCTAATCAAAGGAAGCCTGAAGCCATGACAACTGTGTTTTATTTAAAGACTAATGTATATACCTGGCCTTGCATGGGATTTTATTTTCTCATAGGTAATATTTGTTTAGAAAGATTTGAGATCCTGTGTCTCTAATTTCCCAGTGTATGTCTTGTCCAATACCTGTAACTTTTCCCCATATTCCCCAATCCAATCTATATTCAGAGTTATTAACATGTAGAGGTTGGGTTCCTGAGAGAAAACATCACCCTCTTCCTTGCTGCTAGGCCTCATCTCCATAGCAACCAAACTATTCAAGACAGGTCCATTTGAATGAGGCCCAAGAGCACTCTCTCTGAGAAATCTAAAGGCCCCTTCCTAAATTGCCAACCTCAGGATTCCGTAGAATCTTCTTAGGCAGCCAATCATATGAGGTCTTCTCTGCCCGATACGGACAAGCAAACAAACTTTGATTTTCATATATTGGACTAGCATATTTACCCAGCATTGCCTGGGATTTTATTTTCTCATACGTAATTCTCGTTAGAAATACCTTAGGAATTATCTTACCTTAGGAATTAGATATGATTGAAATACACAGAGTTGAGATCCTGCATCTCTAATTCCTTAAACTGCCCTGTCCAGTACCTGTAACTTTTCCCCATAGTCCCCAATCCAATCTGTATTCAGAGTTATTAACATACAGAGGTTTGGTTTCTGAGGGAATACACTATCCTCCTCCTTCTTGCTGCTACGCCTCATCTTCATAGCAACTGGCCAGGCCCAAGAGCTCTCTGGCTGAGAATTCTAACGGCCCCTCCCTAAACTGCCAACCCCAGGATTCCATAGAATCTTCACAGGATGCCAATCATATGAGGGCTTTTCACCTGACACAGCCAATCATATGAAGTCTTTGCCTGCCTGACACAAACAAACTCACAAACTTAGACTTTTATGTATTAGATGATATGAGACTGAAACATTAAAAATGAACACAGTGAAAATTAATCAGGTATTTTCATTCATTAAGATTCACTGTAAAATAAAGGGGATCAACTATTTTAGATCTGATCCTGACCAACAGGGATGACCTTGTTGATGAGGTGGAGGTGGTGGGACAAGGAGCAATGGATTCAAGCTGCAGGAAAGGAGATTCCGCCTGAACCTCAGGAAGAACTTCCTGATGGTCAGAGCTGTCCAGCAGTGTGATATGCTGCCTCGGAGTGTGATGGAGTCTCCCTCTTCGGAGGTTTTTAAGCAGAGGCTGGATGGCCATCTGTTGGGAATCCTTTGATGTGTGTTCCTGTATAACAGGGGGTTGGACTGGATGGCCCCTGGGGCCTCTTCCAATTCTATGATTCTATACTTCTATGAAATAATAGAAGCTCAGGTATGTTTCTTTCTGGTAGAATACTTGTTACAATGTTATTTTAATACAGCAGGGTGGAAATCCTGAGACCATCCAAATGAAGTCGGGCTTCAACAATTTGCAGCCCTGCTCGATGTAAACAATGGTGAGGAATGCTGGGTGCTCCAGTGCAACAACAGCTGGAGGACCACATGATTTCCAGCATTCTATAGCAGTTGACAAAGCATAACTTTTCATCACTTCCCTCTCTATGAGTGAAAAAGATTTGCTAAAATTCTATACCAGCCTCTTTTGACCACAGACCCTCCAGATGTTTTGGGCTACAATTGTGATCATTCCTGGCCAGCATCATTGGTAGCCATGTTGGATGAGAACAGACACAGTTGTAGTCCAATATATCTAGAGACCAGCAGGTTGGAAATGGCTTCTCTGTTCTATTTCTGTTTGTTTTCATTCTTTCTATGATTCATTTATTGTTAACACGGCTGGGCAAAATTCAGTCTATGGGTCACAGAAATAAACCAAAAGGACCAGAAATGAGCCTGATGAAGAAGGGGGTCCAGAAAAGAGAGAGTTTTTGTATGAGAGGGGTTACAAGATCTCCCCAGTTCCGACACCTCAAATATTTAAACTTGGAGGAGACATCCAGTCACTTCTGGCTTTAGTGTTCACTATTTTTGCTCACTGTGTCTAGTTTGGACCACAATAGGTGCTGGTGATGAAAATTGGCCCCTATGTTCACAAAAAAAATGTCATCCCTAGATTCATATGTTTGCTTTCTGCCTTGCAGCCCTTTACGGAGCCACCAAAGCAATTCAATTCAAACAATATAAAATCCATTAATTAAAATAATATCCAATCCATAAAACAATAAAGATAAAACCAGAAGCCACTTCTTAGAATCTCAGAAGGAAGAAGGGAAACTAAACATAATCAAAGGGATAATGGAACAAAATAGATGAACTTGAGCGTAAAGATGATGAATTAGACTCCTTTTGCAAATTTGACATAGTCTCAACAAATTCTCAGACTACCTAGCTCACTATACACAGTACTGTTCATTTATGTAATTAATTTCTAACCCACGACTTGGGCATGTTGTCCTCCCAAAGCGTTTTTCATTTGACCATCAACTATCCTAAGTGTAAACTAAGAAATACTGCACATTGTGATAAAACGGATCATAAAAGAAGAAACGCTAAGCATAAAACAAGAAACACTAGCAGCAATTTTTCTACATAAAGCACGTAAATCAAATATATACAAGATTTTTTTTTAATCCAGGCTTCTCTTAAAAACTTGCAGAGAAGCTATTTGTCAATCACAGGGAAAGATGATCCCAAAGTAGGGACCACCATTGAAAAGGCCACATTCATCATGCCAGCCCTAATACAGCTTCTACCACCAGGCCAAAAAGCAGGACCTCAGATACAAAGCTTTTTTAAACTATAGCTCCCAGAATACCCCAGCCAGCAGTTGTTGTCCAAAAATAACTTTTCCAAGCTCTACTCATGGAACCCATGTTCTCTCTCTTTAAATTTATTTGTAATACAGATATTTCTATGATAATTCATAACCAGCTCTGTGGTCAGATACATGTCATACTCACATGAGTGGATCTTGTATTCATCTGAAGGTATTATATGTTAATTTTTACACTAAAGATTACTAGAACACATCTAAAGCTATGTTTTAGCTTACCTGACCATATACTGGCATCTTAGTTACTGTCCATTTTTCGTGCTTCTCTCTTGACTCAGAGTATACGTATGTCCGTCTGATTTGTCTAGAAAAATAGTCTCTGACACTTAAAAGCTTAAGCACAATAAATCTGTTGGGTTTTAAGGTGTAATAGGATTTGTTGTTTATTATGGTGCTTTTTTCCCTAATGTGTTTTCCACATATGTTGTAGGTAAGAGTTCGGAAGCACTTTCAGAACATCTTTTGCTATGATTAGTATATTTTACTTTCATGGTAAATATTTTGGGGGAAAGAAATTGCATTTCTGCTATATGTAGAGTACATGGAGGCTCTGAGGAGACAGCTACTTTCTCTGTTCAGGCAGTTTGATCTCAGATGGTGATACAATCCATATGGCAGCCACTCTAGAAATGAGTGTAATACGAATTCTAGATGGCTGCATTTGCAAATTATGCAACATCATCATTCTTATTGTAGGATCTTGTGTAAATATAGAGGGTTTTGGTCAGGTACCCTAATGATCCTCCGAATGACTGCTTTTGAAAGAGATGCATATTTTCGCATTAATGTTAAACCAAAATAACTCAAGAGGCATTTAAGAGGTTGGAGTTTTGAAATATTTCTGGCTAACTATAAACCCATAACAATTCTTAGCAATCTTTTGAGGTAAAATATCTTCTTCCAGTGTTCTTACAGCAAATAACGGCTTTTTCATCTTTTTTGGAAAATTCTACAGCTCTCTAAGAGTTCTTTATTTTTTTTCACTGTCAAATCAAATTAAAGGAGGCATTGGTATTGTAAAAACCCATGCTTTTGTATTTTAAGACTGCTCACATTTTGTTCACATTTGTTCACATTTTTCTTCTTGATATGCAAACAAAATGTACAATAAGGAAGTCCATTTCACAATGACCTCCTGTGACTTATACTCCATTCTGCCCATGGCAGGAGAGAAGGTATATAAAACTGGGGATAAACCAGGTCTTTGAAAAGTTGCTTTTTTAAAAAATTAAAACTCCCAGAATCTCCCACTGACGATGCTAACTTCCAAGTCCTGCGATGAACAGCCTACACATGAATTTAGCTAGAGTTTCCTTTACTTTGGCATAATGTAGGGTAGGGATACCTTGACTGAAGACATAATCTGAATCATCTCATTTTGGGATTATCCAAGAAAGAAAGGTGTAGAGGATTATGGGGGACAAATATTTTGCCTATAAGCAGTGGGCAAGCTGCTGCGCTCATGGGAGATTGAACAACATTTTGCCCAAGTTTTGTGTGTGTTCTGATGCCTTGAAAAAAAATGCTTCCTCACAATGAGAAACACACTTCAGGACCATCAAACAGGAAGTAAGCATGAATGCACATAACTAAAGAATCAGAGGCCCCAGGGCAGTCAGCAACTAGCAAAGGTCACCTACCCAACAGATGCAATGGTACAGGAAGATGATACCTTTTTCTAATTTGGCCTGATACATTTACCCCACTGAGCCTTTTGTTCACCACACTTTGTCTGGGCAATGAGACATAAGTGCTCACATAGGATGAGCTATCAACATCTCTCTCTCTCTCTCCCCTTTGTCCTCTTTCTCTTTGCCTTGGTCCAGAATACAGTACTATACCAACTCAGGGCTTCATTGCTCAGTTGGTCTGTTGTGCTGCTGCTTCTTATTTATTTATTAAATTATTTATCTACTACCCTTTATCTAGAAACCATGCACATGTGTGAATGTGTATAAAACCAGATAAGCCCCAAAGGCTTTTTGTAAACTACTGTGCTTTGTGAACTACCATGAGAGCAACTTAGCTGCCAAGTGAGCCATTAAAGGGAGGGTATTCTACAACTGGGGTGCTTCAGCGCAGAGGAACTTCTTCAGTGTCCTCTGACTTGACCTATGGGACACAGAGAAGGGCCCCTCCAGCAGATCTCAGACCTCAGGCAATCATAAATAAAGAGAGGTAACCCTTCAAGTATTGAGATCCTAAGCTGTTTAGGGCTTTAAATCCCATTACCTACCAGCACCTTGAATTCAGACTGGCAGCCAGTGCAATTCTCTGAAAATGGGTGTTATGTGGTTGCTGTAAGCTGCTCTAGTCAGGAGTCTAGCTGCTGCATTTTCCAAGTCATCTTTTCCAGTTTCCAAGTCATCTTGATGAGCAGCTCCTCACAGAGTGCATTGCAGTAGTCTAATCAGCAAGTTACCATCTTTCACCTAAGTTCCCAAGACCTCTTTCCTACCGAAAGCTGTAGACAGCTTCCCTTCATCCCAGAGGCACCTTCAGGACAGATCTCAAGAGATCCCCAGAGAGATATTTTTCATAACCCTCTTCTATCTGCTGGAGGTCCTTTTGCTGCAGTGTAGCTTCCACATCTGCCCACTTTTGCATTTGAGTGTGAGTATTCAGGTGTACATGTGTATGCATGTGCACAAAAATGAAGTATTTTAACACACTTTTTGTTGACAGCCCACTTGCCTTGGAGCACTTTTTCCTGATTAGTCAGTGGAAAGCATATTGGCCAAACTCCCTTTTTCTTGTGGGTTTTGTCTTCCTGGCTTCCTCTTCCAGCTGTGTTCCCCACTCTGACACAAAGATAGAAAAGTTAGTGACCAAGTGTCACTTCATTGTGTTTGTAGTAAAAAAAATATTTTCTTAAAAAATGTTAATTACACTCTTATTTAGTGCATGTACATTAATTCTAAACAGGTCCTTATATTTAGGTTACAACATAGCACTAAAAAATTGCTTGTCCCTATGAAGGAAGCATGATGTAGTTTGAGTGTTAGACTCTGACTGTGGGAGAGCACGGTTCAAATCTCTGCTCAGCCATGGAAACTCACTGGGTGACCTTGGGCAAGTCACCCTTTCTCAGCTTCAGAAGAAGGCAAAGGCAAAACCCCCTTTGAATAAATCTTGCCAAGAAAACCCAGTGATAGGGTTGCCTTAAGGTCACCATAAGTCAGAAGCAACTTGAAGGCATACAACAACAAATATGGAGCTTAGGAGAGAAGGAAACATCTTCATGAATTTTAGAAAATATTGTTTCTCCCAGTGGTGGAGCCTGGAGTGTGGGGAGGGGTGTGTGAGGAGGGCGGAGCTACGGCGTGAAGGGTGTGGCTACTGTGCATGGTGGCATGGCCACAGAGCGTGGGGGTATGGCCAGGATGCGCGGGGGCGTAGCTACAGACTGGGATGCCCCAAATACATTGCTGCTCGGGGCAAACCCTCCTCCCCACCTCCCTGTCCCAATGCGACTGGTTTCTCCTCCTCCACTCCCTGTTCACTGAAGGAGAATGAGTGAGGTCCAAAATATACATGGGGAGAACACAAACCTTACATGTGAAGGTGAGAAGAAAACCTTATCTATAAATGTAAACTGTAAGCCAGAATCACCCTCACTCCATCAATAACACTCTACCATAAGAATCAGAATCTTACATACTTAGTTTATGTTATTTGTAAGAAACAATCTTGTTATTTTCAGAAATATTTTGGAGAAATAGACAGCTGAATAGCAATATTGCTCAATATCTGCATGTTCCCGGGGGTGAAGGGCATCACACTGCTGATGTTCACATCCTTGTTCTGCCCTTTAAGTCATTTCTGTCATTCTTCCAATGACTTCCATGGTTTCCTCTCATTTCTCAGAAGGTGCTTTACGAAAGACAAAATAGAAAGAGATCCTGAGACAAAATTTGAAAAATAAAAGGCACTTCACATTCAAAACAAGGAACACATTCTTCTTTGTCATGTGAGATCCAAAAAACCTTGAGGAATATTGACTCTCTGAGGAAGGCTTACCTGAAAATATTGGCTATATGTACTGGAAGTTAAACAAAAATTTAACTTCACCAGCAGATCATTCCTCTTCCTGGTTATAAAGATTACCACTATTTCATACGTTGACCAGTATAGCCTACTGTTTCAGAAAAGAGGGAATGGTGAGTGCACTCTCACTTTTTGGTTGATGTGTGAAATATCAACAGCAATACCTAAAAAGAAGATAAGGCAGTTAATTTGTTCATTTAAATACATTTATGTCTAAATCAGAATAATCATAATTTAGTAACACATTCAAACCTTCCTATATCCAGGTGTTCCAAAACAGACTTGGAACAGCTACTGGTGAAAGTTAAGGAAGAAAGCGCAGAAGCAGAGTTACAGCTGAATATACAGAACACAGAAATAAGGACCACAGATGATTTATATAACTTTAAAGTGGCTGATGAAGACACAAGAATCTTAAAGATTTTCTACACGTTCACTCAATCATCAGACAAAATGAAGACTATGGTCAAGAAATCAGGAGACTAGAGTGCAGCTATAAAGAACCTGTAAAGTGTAAAGACATATCAATAAACACTGAAGTCAGAATCATCCATGACATAATATTTCTGATTTCTATGCATGGTTATGAAAGCTGGTCAGTGATGAAAGGTGACAGGGTCGAAAAAACAACTCCTTTGAAATGTGCTGCATTCTGCAGATACCATGGATAACATACCAAAGGACAAAACAGTGAGTTCTAGAACAAATCATTAGAATCAAGATGAGTTTATTGTATTTTAGACATATCCGGAGACTCACAAGAAGACAATAGGAAAACAGGATAGATTGATTCAGTAAAGAAAACCATAGTCCTGAGTTTCCAAGACCTGATCAAGGCTGTTGATGATCTAAGGCAGGGGTTCTCCACCTGTGGGTCCCCAGATGTTTGTGGACTTCAGCTCCCAGAAGCCCCAGCCACTATGGTCAATGCTCAGGGCTTCTGGGAGCTGAAGTCCACAAACATCTGGGGACCCACAGGTTGAGAACCACTGATCTAAGGTCATGGAGGTCTCTAATTCAAAGTATCACTATAAGTCAAAGCTGATTTGATGGCAAAAATAACAATATCCAGTCAGTTTATAGTTTCCAGAATCCCTCAACCAGCAAGACTGAATGGGATTCTGTAGTCCAAAACAGTAACTTTCCACAGTCTACACTGTACTTTGCTTCAGTATACTGTACTTTGCTTCAGCTTACATACACTATGGTAAATTTCCATTATTAATCCTTTATTTTATCAATTAGTAGCTGAAGAAGCCCAATTTAACCCTTACCCTTGCAGTCATAAAGAAATAGGTCCAACCCACGTATACATATTAGGAATTTGTGAAAGACATTGGGTACCCAGTCATCACCCAGTCATCATATACACTTCCATCTCCCATTGACTTTCCAGGAGTCCATAACACCTGTCCACTTTCCAAGTCTGGCCACAGGATTTGAACCTGCAAGATTTTTTTCCTGGCATCTGGGGAAACTGAATAGATGAGACTGGAGCTTTGCCTCTTAACAACCTGAATGCATGCAGTCCCACTTTACATTGAAATATGGTCCACTTCACCCTCTGGATAAACAATCTGATCCTATCACCAGGTCTAACTGTGAAATTTCTTCTGGGTGCCAACATATGATCTCTTTCCTGTTGCTGGATGCTATGCCCTCATGTTAGTACTTGAAAAAATTACTTTAGGATTACAGTTCCTAGGTGGAGTCCAATCCCCAGAAATACTATTTTGGGCTAAAATTCCCAGAGGCCATGCTGGTTGGGGGATTTTGGTCTTTTCTTCTTCCTCCCACCAAAAAGCACAAACTTAACATTTCTAAGCAGCGCCAGAGTTCCATGCCATTATAATGCCCCAAGCAGGTCTGGACTATAACATTTTACTGCCTGAAGCATGTGCTGGACTGCAACCTTCCTCATCCCCAGCCAACATGATTATTGGGATTATGAGAGTTTAGTCCAGGCACCAAATTAGGAAAAGATGCTCTGAAGAAAGATAATGTTTGAAAATACCTGTAATATCCAAGTGGTATTGACAATAACTGAACATTGTTATTAAGCAATTAAAGGAAAACTGAAATTCAATTAGGTGAGATTATTTTTCCTTCCAGTGAACTACCTTATTCTCATTAACAAGATTCTGCAGTCTTGAGACTTTTTCATACCTGTCATGAATACTAGCTTTTCAAATAAGCAGCAGCTGCAAAAAATATATATTCTTCTTTTTACACGGGAACAGGAGATTGCATTCCATCCTGTTAGATGATGACCTGTCCTCAGCCATCTGCACATCTGTAACCTGAGAAATTGCCTTATTCTCCCAGGCCAAACTGTCCCAGGATAGTTCTGTTCTGCAGGAGTTGTAGAGCTGCCAATTTAATTGAAGGCTTGTCTGCTTGAGAACGAAGACTTTTCTTGGCAATGGGGTGGAAGTTAGCGGTTTATGATAAATGGTATGCTTGGGAATTCAAATGCATAGTAAATGATATAGCCTTAAGAAGCAGATCGTGTGTATGGGCAGTGCCAAAATGAGAGGTGAATACCTGCTACTCATGCATCCTAATTAATGGATCTCTCTGATCACTTCAAGAAATTACAAATAAAACAAAAATGGAAAACTAACAGGACTTCAGCTACAATATTTTATTATATATACATTCCTCCTTTTTCATAAGGTGGGATCCAAGACAGGTTAAAGCGACTGAAAACAAAATAGAACTAAAATCTTATTAATACAAAAAATTAAAAACCTATTAAATTAAAAACACTAAGTTAAGAAAGTTTAAAACATGTTTAAAACATAGTAGAAAAGAGAAAAGGACAGCACATCCCATTAAAAGACCCTCTGGCCACAAACAGTTACAAGCCAAAGCCCTGTCTAAATAAAAAGTTCTTTGTCCGCTGGTGGAAAGAGAGCAGAAAGGGGGCCAACCGATCCTTCCATAGAAAGGAGTTTTACAAAACCTTTTCACACTATACTGTTATAGTGCTATTCTTCCACTTTCAACATCTTGTGGAATTGTGGGGTTTGTAGTTTACTAAGGCCAAAGAACTATCTGGCTGAAACTTCTAAATGCTCCTCCCTAAACTGCAAACCCCAGAATTCCATAAGATGTTGAAGGTGGAATAATAGCACTATAACTGTAGTGCGGGAAGGCCCACAGTCTGGGAGCAGCCACTGAAAAGAATCTCTCCTGTGTTCTCACCCAATGTGCCTATGATGGTGGTGGGACCAAAAGAAAGCCCTTTACCAATGATCTTAAAACTTGGGCTGGCTCATATAGGGGTTAGAAAAAGAAATCAAATGAGTTGGGCATCACTCAAACACCTTGCCCTTTCTGTGTCCCTTCTGGTATTTCTTCCTCCTGACGTTTGCCAGTTTAGTGATACCTCTTCTTCTTTTGTAACTGATGCTTGTCAGAAATTCCTAGAAAATGTGATGGAAATTGCTGTGAGCATATACAGAATGTGTTTTAGATAACAATAATCTACACAAATGCACTCGTGCCCAAGAAATAGGGGTCTTTGCTTACAGGGCATATGATCTTATTATTGCATAGACTCAAACCCAAACACCTCCCTTTCTCAAAACTAAGCACTGCTCTCATGTCCAGTGCCAGCATAATGTGCAAAGCTTGTCTTCCAAGCACAGATCCAAATGCTGTGATAGGAAAGAATTGCATGTAAAATGAGAGGCCATGACATAAATGTAATCATGTAACGTAAAATTATAGGCAAGTGGTTCTCAGACTCTGAGACCCGACCTCAAAGCACAGGTGCAATACTTGCTCAAGGGGAGCACAAGAAGAGTCAGCCTGAAAATACAGCAAATGTGTAAAAGAAGGGCAAGCCTCTGTGAAAAAGTAGGGCAAGCCTTTTATTATATATAATATATTATGTTATATATAACAAAAGAAGGGCAAGCCTCATGCATGCGCGCACACCATTGAACATTGACCAGTCCCTGCTGTGGATACCCAGTGGGTAAGTGAAGAGAAGAGGTAGAGAACACAAAAGCTCGGTGTTAAGATGGAAGGCACATGTGGCATGAGGTGTGTGTGTGTGTAAGGTATAGGATAGAACGTGGGAGACATGATGTCAAGCATGTGGTGCGATGTCTGCATGTAGACGTAAAGTAGGTCACAGGGGTAAAAACTTTGAGAAGCACTCCTATAGACTATATTCTTGTTCAGAATAATGAAAAGAGTATTCAATGCCTCAACAGATTGGTCACGTATCTCACTTTGCTAAGGATAGTTCTCTGTTTGAAGATGTCTCTCTAATCTAAGTCTTGTTTAAAGAAAAGCACTGTAAGAGAGAACAGCTGTAGCCTTTTAATTGCCCATCATAAATTACAGCTTGGCAGTAGACTAAATACATGGGTCACTTTATCACAATCCTCCCCTGCACCCAGCATGGAGAGATACATTTTGCTCCTTTTGATTTGTGCTAAATTTGCAGTTATGCATAAGAATTACCATATGCATGTCCATGCAAATCCATATTATTATTATTTCTCCTTCCCCTTATGTGATTTGTAAGTTGGCCACCCTGTGTTTTTGGCTTTTTTTTTTATAACTTCAAAGGAAAATATTGAGAGGGAAGTCAATTAATGATTCTCTAAATGTAAATAGTTTTAAATAAGACAACCTGATGCGCAGGAAATCCTAACCCTTGTATTTTGGCCTTCACCTGAATTTAATACATAGCTGATTACCACAAAAACTTCTGTCAATATAATGAAACACCTATTATATACAGTCTGATCGTGACTGAAATTTCAGCTGTTTTAAATTACACTGATGTCATTGTGCAAGACCTCTGGAGATCTCCCAGGAAGTCCCACAGAATGCCTCCTCACTGTGTGTCCAGCTATAAGAACATATCTGGAAACTTCTCTGCTGCTCCCCTACTCTTCATGGGCCAGTAAACTGGCATTTTAGGTGGCAGGGCATCAGCAGCTAAAACAGGGGTGGGCCACTATTAGAGCACAGGGGGACATATCACCTCCCTGAGACCTTGGAAAGCTGCATGTCCCTCAAAGAATTCATTTTTTTTAAACCTCTCATTTGCCCTTTACAGGATGTGGAGGTATTTTGCCATATTAGGGCATACCAATCATTTTTTCTGGGTTTTTGGGGGGGGGCCTAAAATGGTCTGTCTCACCACAGCTCAAAGGTTTACCCCTGAGCTAAAAGGTTGCTAGAGGGGTTGAGAGAGAAGACATTTCTGAGTTTCACCTATGTGTAACTTCATGATACGTAACCCAGACCAAGATCTTGGCCATTGTTTTATGCATTAGTGCTTCATATATAAATGAAGTGATAGCAACATGAGAGGCATTGTGAGACAATGGTTCTACTGTAGTTTATCCTGAATGAGCTTTGTGTTGTTTTATGCATCGCATGCACTCCCACCTGGCCAAGATCTACACACTAAAAATAAACTCTGATTCCGGAACCCTAATTTGTTGTGAGGTAAGGCAGGATCCGCAGCTCAGATGACATGTTGAGTTTCCAGTTTCTGGTTTTGTTTGTTTTTTAGCAGGAAAAGCCTAGCAGGAAAACAGCGTACCAGTATTCATCGGATAGACAACCGCTCTAGGGTAGAGGCCAATTTTTGCTTCTCCACCTGTCTAGTGGACTTGCATGGATGCGTCTCAACTGCCCCAGAAGTGATGAGATATTTTGGCTGAAAAATGACTATGGGAGAGGGGGAATCTATTCAAACTACTCTGTTTGAGAGGGGTTTGGGCTAATTGGGCTAATTTTTAAAATTGAACAATTTATGGAGATTGAGGGCTTGGGAAGGGGTCACTAGGCCAGTCCTGTAATGGGAATTGGGAGTGCATGCAGCCAGTGGCTGCACTTTTCCTACCTATGATGTAAACTAACTAGGACTAAACCCATTGACTTCAATATATGTATGCCAACTGTAACTAAATTTCAACCCAATCCACTAATTTCAGTGGAATATGCATCTGAATAAAAATATTTACAATCATGCTGTATGTTAGAAACTATCAGCTTAAAAGTTTCCTGTGGGGAAAAGATTCCCCAGAGATCCATGACAGACCATTCCTATCTTCCCTAACAATTGGCCATGATGTCTAGGGCAAATAGGAGCTAGACTCCAGTAATATCTGGAGCCTACAGATTTCTTAACCATGCAGAAATGAGCAAAGTGCAGCTCTCCAGATGTTGGACTGCAGTTTCCAGCCCTCCTCAACATAGGTTATGTTGGCTAGAAGTGATAGGAGTTTCAGTTCAGCATCTCTTGCCCACCTTGAAGTAGATTCAATAGATTGTGTTTTAATGTAATAACTTACTGTGTTTTTAGTTGTAACTTTAAAAAAAATGTTAGTGGATTGGGTTTTGTGAGTCTTTAGAGGTGGGATCAAAAAGAGTTAAGTGCTTCCGGTGGCCCACAGGACACATTTCCCACCCCAGTTCCAGAAGATTAAATATGAAAGAACCTAGCCTTGAAGGAGTGTGTATAGTGTAAACAACTTTCCCAGTCATCCTGCCTTCCAGTTTGGAAGTTGTGATTCATCATGATGATTAGCCCTTGTGTCTTCTGTTCTACAACAAACCTCTTTCTACCCCTTCCCAAATCTCTATAACCCCCTCCCCGCAAAACTTGAACTGACTATAAGATCACTTCTGGATTCTTTTTAGAATTTTTATTTTATTTTATTTTATTTTGGTGCTAAATCAAGATGCCATGGGGAGCACTCTTTTCTGGTAGATTACCTTGGCTCCTAACAGTATTATGATTTTACAGTTTTCAAAAGCAGGGGCACTGAGGAGGGCTGCAAAAACTAGGGACAGCATACGATCCAAAAGGCATACAGTAGTCTTGCCTTATCCACAGGGAATATGTTCCAAGACACACACCCTCCTCCCCAATGGATATCTAAAACACAGACAGCATTGAACCCTACAGTCCCAGACAGTATGAAGCCTCTCTATGCTCCCTGAGAAGTTAAAGGGCTATTTCCACTGATACCACAGCCTTTTCCTGTGGTGGATAAAGTTGGGGGTGGGCAGGCAGGTAGGCAAGGTGTGCACAGCAGCACCCAGAAAAGGCCACGTGGGTGCTGTCATCCAGATGCTGGGTAATGGATTGGGGTAAAGGGTGGAAAGGAGGAAGGTGAGTCTGTGAGAAAAGAGGTTGACTGCAAGTACCTGAAACTGCACAAAGCGCAACCACAGATAAGAGGGCGGCTGCTGTATATGGCCCGTAGCCCATGATTTCTTCATCTGCTTTACAACTTTGTGGAATGGAAATCCAGTCCACTACAGCACGTGGAGGCCTCGTAATCACATTCTCTTAGAAACTTCACAGCCTTGTTTTCACAGAAAGTGTGCCACTTGAGTTAATTTCCCCCTTTAGTTAACCTTGTACAAAGTCTGAGTCACATGATGATAAGTGCGATGGTATATGTACACCAAGATAAACACGCATAGGCTGGTCCTACTTGAATTACATTTCTACTCCATTTGTCATGAAGGTCTATAATACACAAAACTCACCTGACTTGTACCACATGCCATGGATGTGGTGCTTTTCGTATATGTTCTTGAGGCCTGGATGAGTGAAAGAAATCAATGTGGTTCTAAATGGGGTAAACCAAATTTTGATGTGTAATCCCTATGAATTATGGGTCTGGCCCAATGGTTGGGGAAACCTTAAAGGAGGGCTTATACTTACTACCTGAGTTCAGAAAGACAAGGAGAACTGGAGCTGGAAAGGACATGCAGCTGCTAGGACTAAGAAGTGGATTCTTTTCACCTCGAATAA
The DNA here is from genome assembly GCA_948472985.1 of Iguana delicatissima. NCBI lineage: Eukaryota > Metazoa > Chordata > Lepidosauria > Squamata > Iguanidae > Iguana > Iguana delicatissima. The sequence continues at coordinate 48,851 of CAOKZL010002009.1, forward strand.
GGCAGAGTTATTTTCACTTGTGTATTTAAGAGCGAATGAAAGGGGTAAATTAAAGAAGGGGAAGTTCTATATTGCATCTGCATCCATTTTGTATTTTTTTATTTAGGGCTTTAAGGTTGTACCTAAGCTATTGAGAAGCACAGGCCAACAGTCCTGCAATCAAAAATTTCACTGGCACCTTAATGGATGCATGGAACTTTCGGGACAATGTATATATATTAAATTTAATGTATAATTTGTTGTACTGTTGTTAAAATTATAGTGGGGTTTAAACTGTGATTGTGTTTGCAATATTCAAGTATAGTTGGCCCTGTAGAACCCAGAAAGTGGTACAGTTGCATTATTCATGAGAGGACTGAAAATGAGGATACAAACTCTAGCAGTCTCTACAATGCTAATCATACCTTTCTTCTTTCCACATGCCTTTTCGTAATCACCAAAGAAATGTTAAGTACAGTCTTGAAACAACGCAATTGTGTTTATGGCTAGCATAGTTTCTGCCGCAATGTGAAGTATTTGTCTTTTAGAAAGAAGGATGTTTGGTTCATGAGAGAAGCGGATTTCATTTTTCAGCAAGGAAAGTGTTTGTAGCTGTAGTCAGCCCAGAATTTGTTCTTACACTAAAATGTACAGTTACATAGAAAATGGAGAGCATTTTCCCTTCTGTACCTCAACCAGTCATCTGGCACCTTGAAAAACAATCTTTCAAGCTGTCTTCCAGCTATTTTATATTAAAATACTGAGCTGCTAGCAGATACCTGTGCAAGTCAGTTGGAACCACAACATTAACTTTTCATAAAGCTGAAAGAAAGAAATGGTTGAATTTGATCTTTTTTCTTCTTCACTTACTTGTCTATTGACATATTTAATCACTTAATGGTGATAGCAGAACCACCAGCAGCAGCTGAATCCAGTTTATATTTCACAGTGCCCAGAATGTTAAAAAGTTTTATCCATTTATCTTTTTAAAGGTGTGATCCTTCCTATGCAGACTAACTTGGAAATAAGCTCAAAAGAAGTCTGTCTGCATTCTGTACCTATTCAGCATGCTCAGCCCTCAATGGACAGTTTGAGGTTTTCACCCTTAAAGGTTTCACCTTCTAATATTCCCCCTCTCCATATTTTGGGAATGATTTGGAGTAGGGATGTATCGAATCTCACCTGCTGAAGCTATATACACTCTTGCCTTGGTTCTGGCCACTGTTGTTCAGGCATCATTCCTCTTGGGATATCCAAGTTAATACCCCTCCATATTTAAAAAAAGGCTCTTCTCCCATTGCAGATACAAAATATGTATAAGACAGCAGAAGAAGTACTCTTACAGTGAGTTAGCCCATTGGTCCATCTAGCCCTGAATTGTCAACTGAGGTTGGAAAAGTTACCGTATTTTCCGGCGTATAAGACGACTGGGCGTATAAGACGACCCCCAACTTTTCCAGTTAAAATATAGAGTTTGGGATATACTCGCCGTATAAGACTACCCCTCTTCCAACGCCCTCCTCGGCTCTCGCCCGCTTTCCCCTCGTTGGCCTCCTCCGCTGGGGCTGGGAAGGAAACAAAATGTTTGCCCGAGCCACCGCAGCTGCTTCCACCAAGGGAAGAAGAGGGGAAGAGGGCAGCACCCCGCGCCCGGCTCTTTGGGGCTGGGGGGGCCTGGGGGGTGGGTGCCCAGAGGGGAGGAGAGCGGGGGAGGCCAGCGCTGGCCCTTGCCCTTCACCTGACCCACCGGCCTGGAGGGAAGCCCTCCTTCCCCCCTCCTGCCAACTTGGCCGGACTCTTCCCCACCTCCGTCCTCGCCCAAAACGCCACCGCTCCCCCCGCCTCAGCGCTCCCTGGCCTGGGAGCTGTAGGCGGGGGTGGGGGTGGAAGCGGGGAGGCAGTGCGACCGGCGCTCGCGCGAGGGGCCTCGCCTCGCCCAAAACGCCGCCGCTCCCCCCGCCTCAGCGCTCCCTGGCCTGGGAGCTGTAGGCTGGGGGTGGGGGTGGAAGCGGGGAGGCAGCGCGACCGGCGCTCGCGCGAGGGGAAGAGCGGCGAGCGCGAGGAGCCTCGCCTCGCCCAAAACGCCGCCGCTCCCCCCGCCTCAGCGCTCCCTGGCCTGGGAGCTGTAGGCCGGGGGTGGGGGTGGAAGCGGGGAGGCAGCGCGACCGGCGCTCGCGCGGGGGGGAAGAGCGGCGAGCGCGAGGAGCCTCGCCTCGCCCAAAACGCCGCCGCCCCCCCCCGCCTCAGCGCTCCCTGGCCTGGGAGCTGTAGGCGGGGGTGGGGGTGGAAGCGGGGAGGCAGCGCGACCGGCGCTCGCGCGAGGAGCCTCACCTTGCCCAAAACGCCGCCGCTCCCCCCCGCCTCAGCGCTCCCTGGCCTGGGAGCTGTAGGCGGGGGTGGGGGTGGAAGCGGGGAGGCAGCGCGACCGGCGCTCGCGCGAGGGGGAAGAGCGGCGAGCGCGAGGAGCCTCCCCCCCGCATCTTCAGGTAAGTGCACAGCACCACCCTGGGTGGTTTCATACGGTGGCCGCATATGGTGGGGATGCGGCCGCGGCCATTTTTGAGCTGCCCCCACCGTATGCGGCGACCGCAAAGATGACACCCGGCGTATAAGACGACCCCCAACTTTTGAGAAGTTTTTCTTGGGTTAAAAAGTCGTCTTATACGCCGGAAAATACGGTACTATTTTAGGCTACCACTCCCAGTCAGCTTTCTCCTCCAACAATATGCCCACTGGCCATGCTAGCTTAGGGGGTGGGTGGGTGGGTTATGGAAATTATATTCCAAAAAGTATTTTGTTCAAGATTTCATTGTTCACACCAACTGGCAAAAGCTTTCTGGGAGAATTCTTTAGTAGTTTTACCTGAATATCTTTAGTATTTAGCTATCTGTGCACTTACTGCAGATTACGCATCCCTCCCACACTTTGGCCTCATTTCACATTTATAATCACACTTGCTAGTAGTTGTATACTGCTGCTTTTTATAACATTTTGATTATTTCTCCCCTAACATTTAAAAATGTATATTGCTTTTTTTAATGAAAGCTTAAGGAATGTAGGTTCATTCCCTAAAAGGTATGTTATAACAATTTTAAACATATACATGGTATCTTTACATGGGGCTAAAAGAGTGCTCACACTGAAGTAAACGGACCAATGATCAAATTTGATATAAGCTGGGTGGCCGCCTGTGTAACATCTGCTGCTTTTGATGCATTCGGATTTCTGGGATGAGGAGTCCACTCTTTGATATTGAACATAGCATTAGTTGGTGATGTGGGTCAAAATCCAAAAGGGTTTCGTGCCCCTGTAACTAGGCATTAGTTATTAGCTGCCATCAACTTTAATTTATGGCAACACTGTGAATGAGAGACTTCTAAATCACTCTGTTATCAACAGCCCTGCTCAGGTCTTGCAAATTCAGGCCCTGGCTTCTTTGAGTCTACTCACCTGGAATGCAATCTTCCTCTTTTCCTGTTGCTTTCTACCTTGCCAAGCATCCCATATCATGAGTCATGGCTTCTCATGATATGTCTGCAGTTTAACGGTCTCAGATTAGTCATCTTGGCTTCTAGGAAGAGTTCAGCCTTGATCTGCCCTAGGACCCATTTATTTTTCTCAGCATACAAGTGCTATTTCTTCGCCTTTCTGAAAAATGACTCAGAATGGGGTGAGATGTGAATAAACAACATTTTTGGCCAAAGGAAGCTGCAATGCATCTGTCATGAATAGAAGGCAGGTCATTAAAGGAAACATCAACCCCCTCCTTCAAGTTGGTTTATTCTCTATTACAGCACATATAAGATGTCCAAATTTACACTGGAAAATATACCTTTTGGCAACAGCTCCCAGAGTCTCCCAGCCAGAGTGGCCAGTTGCCACACCAGTTGAAGTATTCTGAGAGTTGTAGTCAAAAAAGAGGAGCTTTTCAAAGTCTGTGCTTAAAACCAGAGCAACATTTGCAAGGGTTGGAAATGTCCCTACAGTTGCTGGTTAATCTTATGGCGACAGAAGCTGTATTTAAAAAGAAGAAAAAGAAAAAATGTATGGGCCATGGTGACCTCAGGGCAAAAACCCAGCCCACATCCACCTCAGAGGGAGTCAAGTTCAAAAAGAGCAACAATCTTCACAGACAGATGAAGGCCATTTCCGCACTGCACTGTAATAGTGCTATTATTCCACTTTCAACATCCTGTGGAATCCTGGGGTTTGCAGTTTAGGGAGGGTCCTTTAGAATTCTCAGCCAGAGAGCTCCTTGGCCTCAGTAAACTACAAACTCCAGAATTTCACAGGAGGTTGAAAGTGGAATAATAGCACTATAACAACGTGGTGCAGAAATGTCCAAAATCTCTCACACTCCCTCAGCATGTTTCCCATTTTCTTTCTACTGCCGTCGGCCGCAGGGTGGCGCCCGTGGAACAGGCAACTACCGCTGAGCAGGCTGGTTGGGACGCAAGATTTCTCCCGAATCTCTGTCCTTTCCTTCGGGGCACGTTTTTTTTTAAAAAAACAATAGGTCTTCATTGCCGCTTTAGTGTTGTGAATGGTTTCAGAGGCTTCGGAAGACAGCGGGTAGATGATGTTTTATGTAATACACAGATGTACACATGGACTCCCGACGAATAGGAAGCCACCTCAGATTTTCTGACCCCCAAAATACAAGTAGGGGTTGAGGTTGGTCGCCCTGGAAAAACGGCTGGCGGCGTCCCTGAATCTGGAAATCTGCACCACCCCACCCCCAGTGCGCTTGCGCCGCAGCGGGAGGTGTCAACGGCAGGCCGGGGACGGCAGAGATTCCTCCCTTTTGGCTGCCACAAAAGCCGGGTCCCACAGGAGGTCACGGTGGGGGGTCTCGCCTTCTTTCTGAGGCAAATTTCCAAAGAGGAGACCACTTGGGGAGCTTCAGGAAGGAGGTTTCTCTAAGCTCCCCTCCCTCCCCGCTCTTTTGACACATCGAAAACGGATTTGGCAGTTGTGTGGGGGGAAATTTGAAGGCGCCGATACGACTTTCCCGCCTCTCAAAAGCCTCTCCCGCTCCCCAGAGCTCGAAGAGGCGGGGGTCGTGCGTCTTAAGCTCGAACTTGCATTTCCTCACGACCTCTTTCTCTGTCTCTCTTGTCCGCCAGGCGTTGCTTATTACGGTACTTGAGACCAGTCGGGCTATTTCCCCCTTCCCCAGTATGAGCCCCCCCACTCCGCCTCTGGATGTCAATAGACGTCTCAAATGAAAGTGAAAGTGTCTTGTTTGTGAACTGCTAGAAAAGATGGTGGAGGAAGGCACGACTGGGCAAGGCAAATTTTTACTACGAAGAAGGGCTCTGGCTGAAAGTTTGTCTCAGCCCCCCTCGCCCCCACCCCAGTCCGGGGCAGCCACTGATCTTCTCCACTGAGTAACTTTTGAGAACTGGGCTGGGTGAGACTTCAAGTAAACCATCATACCAAAATCGGCTCCCAATTAAATAGAGGCAATTTCTCCTCTCCATCTGAAGTTAGTGTATTTCCACACAAGACTGTTATAGTGGTATTATTCCACTTTCAACATCCTATGGAATCCTGGGGTTTGCAAACACTATAACAGTGTAGTGCAGAAATGGCTTCAGAGTGCTCAGGACTTGTTTAGTATGTGCAAAGAGCCTTAGGGACTGGCAATCAAATGCTATTTATTCTCAAGCATCTGAGAGAGATCTTGTCATGCAGTTGTTCCAGGCAGGCACAGAGTGGCATCGCCAAAAATAGAGAGACATCGAATCACTGGGCCTTGCTTTACATATTAGCTTTTTTAAAAGTCATTATACTCATGATGAAACATGAGAATGAGACAAAAACGCGTTTGGGACTTGGAGAGGGACATTGAGTGAATTTTTAGGGCTAACTCCCGAATTGCGAGAGAGAGAAACTGGCCTAGAGACGTGGTTTGCTTTACAAGAACTAGGATTAAGGGAAAAAATTTGCAAGTAAATTATGAAAAACAATTGGTGTATGAAGACAGACTGATAAAAATATTCAAAGATATTCCATATGAAATCTTGAGGAAAAGACAGTTAACTCAGTTATTGCAAAAATATGGAATTACATATAAGTGGGAGAGATTGGAGGGATTATCTTTTACATATAAACAAGAGATATAAAATTATTGATACAGCCAGAGTGAAAGAAGTATATGATAAAATGAAGAAAGAATTAGAAAAATCGAGAAACAGTGATAACGGAAAAAGACTGGAGGGGGAACAAAGTAGTCAAGAAGAGGCGGAGGCGGGGAGTGAAGAACGAAGAGAAGACAGTCAAGGAATGGATGAGAAGGAGGAAAAAGAAAGCTATTCGGAGTCGGAGGTTGAACAAGAAGGGGCAGAAAGTCAGCAGAAACAGGATTTGGAGCTAGATGATTTGTACGCAGGGGAAGAAGACATATAAGAGGGGGAAAAATAATAAAGAATTTGATAAGGGGGAAAAATTGAATATGAAGTTCTTTTCTTGGAATGTGAAAGGAATAAACTCAAATTATAAGAGGCGTCAAGTTTTTCACTACATAGAGAAGATTAAAGCAGATGTGGTTTGTCTCCAAGAAACAAAAATCAGAGAGAAGGATATTAAATATCTTAGGAATCCTAAATTGGGGAAAAATCACATTGCAGCAGCTACTAGGAAGAAAAAAGGAGTAGTTTTATACATTAATCAATTATACCCCTCAGAAACTAAATTTCAAGATAAAGAAGGTCATTATATTGGGGTAGAGGTTCAGTTTCCTGAAACTAAGATACTGTTTATTGCAATATATTCGCCGATGGAAGCAAAGGATAAATTTTACAAAAGGGTGAAGGAAGAGATTCTGAGTTATTCAAGGGAGAATGACCATGGAAATTATATAATGTTGGGAGATTTGAACGGCGTGATTGATCCAAAGTTAGATAGATCGTCATCTATGAAACAAAAAAAAAACATTACGGAAAACTTCCAAATTCTTTTTTCAAGTTATCTGAGATGTTATCGTTACAAGATGTCTGGAGAGGAATACATAAAGAAACCAAGGGATATACATTTTATTCAGATGTACATAAGACTATGTCGAGGATAGACATGTTCCTGATATCGAAAAACTTGTTACATTTAGTAAAAGACATGGAGATACTCCTGAAGACAATGTCAGATCATAATCCTATACAAATGGAGTTGAAAGGCATGAAAAAAAGTGCAAAATGGAGGATGAATGATAGTCTTTTTCAAAATGAACAAAACGTAGAAAAGATAAAGGAAGTAATAAAATATTATTTTAAAGAAAATTGTACAGAAGATGTAAAGAAGAGAGTGATATGGGACGCGAGTAAAGCGGTGGTGCGTAGTCATTTAATTAAAATGGGAGCGGAAATTAAAAAGAAGAGACAAGAAAAGTATCGAGATTTATTGGAAAAAATTAAGATACAGGAAGAGAATTTAAGATATAATCCGAAGGATAAAAAGGTGCAGTTAAAGTTGAAAAATTTACAAGTTCAGCTTAATGCAGAAAATCAATCAGAAATCAGTAGAAAGTTAAAATGGATGAAACAAAGACAATTTGAGCAGGCAAACAAGCCGGGAAAATGGTTATCGTACAAATTAAGGAAAAGAGAGAGAAAAAGATTAATTTTGGAAATAAACAGGGAGGGGTGATAACTACAAAACAAGAAGAAATAAAGAAAGTTTTTTACAACTACTATAAGAATCTTTACAGTATTAAAAGTAAGGACAAGATGAGAATGGAAACAGTGGAATATTTAAAGAATCGGACAATACAGCAAATTAAAGAGGAACATGCAAAAATGATGGATGCGAAGATAACAGCCAAGGAAATTGAGGAAGTAATTAACAGATTAGAATTAGCAAAGGCACCAGGACCAGACGGATTCTCGGCGATCTATTATAAGAAGATGAAAGAATGGATAATAGCCCCATTGGTGGAATTGTTTAATGATATCAAAGATAATGGAAAACCAGATACTTGGGGAGAAGCTTATATTACATTGATTTTAAAAGAGGGAAAGGATCCAAGAGAACCAGGAAATTATCGTCCAATTTCACTTTTAAATATTGATTATAAGATTTTTACAAACATTTTGGCAGACAGACTTAAGAGAGTACTACAGGTAGTGATACAGGATGATCAAAATGGTTTTCTACCAAACAGACAAATTAAAAACAATATTAGAGCTGCGCTGAATCTTATTGAATACTATGAGAAAAATAATGAGAAGAAATTAGCGATGATCTTCATTGATGCCGAAAAGCGTTTGATAATATCAGGTGGGATTTCATGATGGAGGTAATGAAAAGAATGGGTATAGGTAATACCTATTTAGAGTGGATCAAAGAAATTTATAGGGAACAAAGAGCGGAAATAATTGTTAATGGGGCCAGAACAATACAGTTTAAGATAGAAAAGGGTACAAGGCAAGGGTGTCCGTTGTCGCCGTTATTATTTATTAACGTTAGAGGTACTGTTGAATGAAATTAGGAGAGAGCCAAAGATAAATGGTTGCAAGATTAAAGGGCATGAACATAAAGTAAAAGTGTACACGGATGATATGATGATTGTGTTGGAGGATCCTGAATCAAGTATTGAAATTTTGATACAGGTATTAGAAGAGTTTGGGGATGTATCAGGATTGAAGATTAATAAAGAGAAAACTAAAATCACAACGAAAAATTTGACTAAGGTGGAAGAGCAAAGGCTGGTTCAAGTTACAGGATTTAAAGCTGAGAATAAGATAAAGTATCTGGGGATATGGTTAGCCAAAAGAAATAACGAATTATACGAGAATAATTACAAAAGAATCTGGAATGAAGTAAAAAAAATCATTGGAAAGTTGGGCTTCTCTAAGATTATCTTTGCTGGGAAGAATCTCAGCTATAAAGATGAATGTGCTGCCCAGATTAATCTTTTTATTTCAAAATATTCCAATTATAAATAGTGAAAAACCTTTTAAAGAGTGGCAAAGAGATTTGACAAAGTTTATTTGGGAAAAGAAAAGATCAAGAATTAAGTAGAAATCGTTAATAGAGAAGAAGGAAAGAGGAGGTTTTGACTTACCAGATTTGAAAATGTACTATAATGCCTGTGGGCTTTCATGGCTTAAGGAATGGATTACGTTACAAGACAAAAAATTATTAAATCTTGAAGGGCAGGGAAAGTGGATGGGTTGGCATGCTTATATGTGGTATGAGAAATATAAAATCGATAAAGATTTCTCAAATCATTATATAAGGAGAGCATTGTTAAGGACTTGGTTACAATTTAAGAAGAAGTATTATATAAGAAAACCTCAATGGCTATCCCCACATGAAGCATTGTATGGGAGATGGAAAGACCCACAAAGTAAATGGATAAGATATAAAGACATGATAATAGAGAAATCGGATGGATGTTCATTAAAACCTAGGGAAGAAATCGAAAAAGAGGGCTTTGATTGCCACTGGTTTTTATACAGACAGTTAAGAGAACGATTTATTATGGATAAAAATGCAGAAGGGATTGGAACAACAAAACAGGAAGACCCATTTATGAAAATAATACGGGACTCTAAGAAACAAACAATATCCAAGATATATAAATTACTGTTAGAACGTGAGTTGGAAAGTGAAACAGTAAAAGAGACAATGATAAAATGGAGTAAGAATGTTGGGCGTGGAATAGAATTGGAACACTGGGAGGCTAGTTGCAAAGAGACAAATACATTTACGGCAGCACAGAGTTTAAAGGAAAATTACCTGAAAATGTTATACAGGTGGTATTTAGACCCCGTAAAATTGAGTAGGATTTATAAAATTACAGAGAATAAGTGTTGGAAATGTGGTAAGGAGAAAGGTACATTCGTCCACTTGTGGTGGACATGTGAGGAGGCAAGAAAGTTCTGGAAAGATATTCATGAGAGGATAACAACAATACTTCAAATTAAGTTACCACTAATACCAGAACTATTTTTATTAAATATGACTTATAAGATAGAGAAGCTGGCAAAAAGAAAACACTGGAGAGTAATATTATATTTAGTTACTGCGGCACGGTTGACATATGCACAGAAATGGAAAAATAGATTGACACCACAAATGGAGGAATGGCTGATGAAAGTGTTAGATTTGGAAGAGATGGACAGATTAATGGGGATGCTTCAGGGAAAAGATCAAAGTTACTATGAAGAGAGTTGGGGATTGGTGAAAAAATATTTGGAGAATATATAAGAGTAGATAAGACATAATCAAAGGTATAGAGGGATTCCCATAAGAAGTATAGGAATCGGAGAGAGAGAAAAGTAAGACGTACAGGTGGAGATGTGAATATAGATAAGTAAAGGACAAAGGGATCATGTAAAATGACGAGTAAAAATAGAAGAATGAAACTTACAGAATTTTTTTTGTAATGGAGTAATAAGGACTTATCCCAAGGGGGAAGGTGGAACGAGAAACGTAGATAAAGGTCAGATGAGGAAAGAATACTGGTGAATGATAAGGAAGTAGTAGTATGATTGGAATAAGGGGTTCGAAGATATTATGTAAGTAATGAGAAAACAAAAGTGTGAAATAATACGAAGAACTCTGGAAGAATGAATGCTGTGGAGTAGGATTTGTTGATGGGGTTGGGAGATGGATGGTTTTAGATTTGTGGGTAATGTAAGTGTATAAGTGGTTATATGTTATATGTCAAATGTTAATTGTTATTTTATTGTTGTTGTAATGGAAAATGAATAAAGAATATAATTAAAAAACGTGTTTGGAAACAAGTGTAACCACAGAGGCCTGGTTCACATAATAGAGGGTCATCAGCCTTCTTAGCCAGAGCACTTTGTTGCAGACTGAGAGAGGGAGCCTGCTTCTCCCAGGACCTCCCAGTGAGGTGGGAGCTCTGGGTGTTTACATCAGTGTCTGAATAGTGGTAGCCCCATACCCCCCATTCACATACTGAGAAGCAGCTGGCTTCAAGCGCTGGGGAGCTCCCCATTCATGTTCTTTGAATGTGTGCCTGTCAGGTTGTTTGGACTCCCTTTACAAAACCAACCAAGTGGCTTCTAATCCAAGAATGTTTATGCCACCGTATGTTTATTGGTTATTAAAGTGTTACAACATCACTATTTTCTTCATTTTAGAGATGCCATAAGTCAAAATGACCTGAACACACACAGCAACAGCTATGAAAGAAACATGCCTCAAAATCTGATGAGATGATTAAAAAGCCCACTTTTTATAAAGGGTTCTTAAAAGAGTAACAGAATAAACATTTTTGAGAGGTGTCTATTCCACACCAGGGTTGAAATGGATGCTCTCCTATTCTTGCTTATTTTATTTTTGTATCACCACAAATATAGCAACATGCATAGACATATCACCTCCAGACTACAGCTTGCAAAATTCCACAGCCTGTATAGTCACTCTGTTTTTTTCTACAGGAAGGTAAGAAGAGCCCTGTGCCAAAGGTCTATTTAGTCTGGCATTCTGTTTCCCACCATGGTCAACTAAATGGATGCCTCTGGAAAGCCAACACACACAGGACAGAAAGCAAGACTCTCTTCGGCTCTTGTTCCCCAGCCACTGGTATTCAGGAGCATGCTACCTTAGGTGATAGATGTACAGTCAGCCCTCCACGTTTGTGGGTTTGACTTTTGTGGGTTTGATTATTCAGTAATTATTTGCTGTCACTTCTGCTGCCTCCCTGTGCCATTTTTAATAGGGACTGCAAGCATCCTGAGACTGAGAAACTGCGAGCCTGTCTATTAAAATCCCTATTAAAAATGGAGTGTGTCACGAGTGCAGATGGCAGTAAGTCACCCACTTTTGCCTTGTGAAGGAATCCTGATGCCTCAAAGGAGTCCATGGTAGATTGAATATGGTGACCATACTTGTGTGTGTGTTAAACATGGTTTGAGAGGGCTTAGAGCAGTGGTTCTCAACCTGTGGGTCCCCAGATGTTCATGGACTTCAGCTCCCAGAAGGCCCAGCCACTATGGTGAATGCTCAGGGCTTCTGGGAGCTGAAGTTCACAAACATCTGGGGACCCACAGGTTGAGAACCACTGGCTTAGAGTTATTCATGGTTTTCCCACTTTCATGGCAGTCCTGTGCCCCTAACCCTAGCGAATGTGGAGGGAAGACTGTATCATACAGCCATCAGGACCAGTGAATTGGCCACTGAGCCAATACACACATTCACCTCCGGGGCCATTTCCGCACTAGACTGTAGGCCCCTCCCTAAACTGCAAACCCCAGGATGGCATAGGGTGTTAAAAGTGGAATAACTGCACTATAATACTCTAGTGCGGAAATGGCCCGCGGGTGGGAATAAGTGGGGAGAATATAGAAATCAAACGTTCATGAATGGGTAAAGGAGGCCCCAGACTCAAGAACATCTGTATGGTACTTTGTCCAGTTTTACGCTCCGTGACTAACGCAGGCTTGATGCAACGTGGAGCCCAGCCCTAATACCACCTTGCAGGTTCATACAACGACTGCCGACATGACGTATCTCCGGCACGCTGCAGCTCAGACAACTATAATTTCAGGGATCGCGCAGCAGCCGCTTGGGATCTGCCGCGTTTCCACCGACCCATCGACGCTCCCCGGGGGCGGAGGGACCCTCCGCCCCCGGGGAGCGTGGATGAGTCGGTGGAAACGCGGCAGATCCCAAACGGGACGCTCAAACTCCGCCGGAGCAAAGTCGTCTTTCCTCCCTCTCAACAGAGCAGTTGCATAGCTGCACGTAGCACTAGAAAGAATAAATGCACCACACAGTCAGAGGCGCAGGCCTTTTTCCATTCAGATCTCCCCCCTTTAACACCCAGCAGTGTGTGTGTCTGTTGCGGGTGGGAAAGCCTTTACACCTCCCGGAGCCCCCTCCGGCTCCCCTTTCGCCCCCTCGCTGGTTACCCTGACTGTACCTCCGCGCCCCCCTCCCCCTCCACGTGATGGGCCCGACATGCGCACAGCGCCAGGGGCTTGGAGAGTGACGTCAGTGTGCGCACAGCCTCCCAGGCCAAAATAGTCCGCTCCTCCTGCAGCTCCAAACTTGGCTGAAGGCCGGTAGTGAGAAGAGAGCGAGAGCGAGCGATTTCCACCAAACTTTCTCTTCCAGACTTTCGCCTGCTTCCCTCCTTCCCTCTCTGGTGATACTCACATGATAACTCTGCACTGAGAGGGGGTGGACAAGAAGACAATCTCCCCAATTCAAAGCCAGTCTTTCCCCCCTCTCTCTTCCCCACTTCCTTTTCTACCCCTTTCCCTTCTCTCGCTCTCTTCCTGCCCCCCTCCTACCCGCCCCCACTTTTGGGTTGTAAAAAGACAAAAATATACAGACGGGATGAACGGATGGCATCCCTTTGCCTGCCTAGTCAGTCCGTTTCCACGGCTTCCCCTTTTTAGAAGAGGCTAGAGGACTTTATTCTGCTCTAGAATATAACTGGCGTGGCTTTGCCAAGAGGGGAAAAATCAGAGAGAGAGAGGAACACGGGAACCCTCCAGGGCAACCTCTATTGTCTGAAATTGACTTTATAGCAAAGAAATCGAAGATGAAAACGGTAAGGAAAGACTTCACCGATTCTTTGCCTTCATCTGATTTTTCCTGTCGCCCGTATAAATGGTGCGTTCAGCTGTGGAGTCGGGGGTGGTGGTGGTGGGGGTGGTTTCTAATGCACTAAGCGAAGTGGATTTTGAATGGTTTCCCAGCGAAAACCTTTGAGGTTGGGGGATTAAGGTGGGGGGAGGACAATGGGGGTTGCCAGGATTTTCTGTGGCGAGGCAGCTTGCTTTATTCAGTGTGCTCCCTCGCCGTGAAAACTGTAAAAAAATCCAGCGAGGAAGCTATTGGAGGAAAAAAAAAATAATGCGAAGGGGTTTGAGGGTTGTTGAGTTGATTTTAATGCGTTGGCTTTGCTCGTGGCACATCAAGTCCATTATTTGGCGGCGGCACACTCTATAAATGGGGGAGACAAGTGCATACTTTTTTTGTGCCTGGACTCAAAGGGGTCGCATTGATTTGATAGCTGGAGCCCGGATGCTCGCCTGAAGGACGGAGGGGAGAGAGAGAGAGAGAGACATTAAGCTCTTTAAGAGGCTAATGGTCGAGAGGGAAGAGAGCAGCTTTGATTTACTCCGAGACGCGGGGGATTTGCTAGGCTCGTCGTAACCCTCGCGGAGCCTATTGAAACGATGCGTGTCTGTCCAAAGGGCTTGGGGGGAGGAAAAGGGGGCCAAAGGTGTGCGACTGGAGGGGGCTCCGGGGGGAGCCGCTGGAGTCGTGCACCCCGCGAAATGCGTGTCCAGTCTCTTGTCTTCGCTCGTTGCTCTTCATTGTTTTACAAGAGGGGAGCAAGGGAGTCAGTCCCAGACTCCTGTTTTTATTTGGACTGCCTTTGCAACGCGTTTGGGCCCCGTGCCAAGTGTCTGGGTCACACGCGTTTTATCCAAATAGATTTAGCGCTGCTGTCTGGAAGTGGGCTGCTGGATGTTAACTTTAGGATCCGCTCCACCAGAAGAGCGAGACTCTTCCCTCCGGTTGGATTTGTTGGACGCGGGGGGGGGCGCGAAAGGGAAAGAGGCGGCGGGGGAGGGCTTTTGTTCTTTTAGAGTTTTCTCCAAGTCGGGGCGGGGGGGATATAAAAAGTTCTTTGTACTCAGAAGGAGTTTGTGTACGTGTAGAGGGGGTCTGGTTTGAAAGTGTTTTTTTTTAGGTAGTCTGGACTTGGAGCAGTAAAAAATGACAGCTGATCCCCTAGAAAGTAGCGGGGGGAGAAGGGCGGTGCAAAGTTTTACAGATAACTGGAGTTTGCCCTCCTCCCCACCCCCCTCCTTCACCACCCAGGTGGCAGCTGATCTGGCTGGTTGCACCGGGAGAGACCGACGGCCAGGATGAAGCAACAGCTTTATTCATGTTTTGTTGCTTTGGAAGGCTGCAGCCTTCGGCACAGTCGGCGTGCTTACTTGGGAGTAATCCCATTAAACTCAGTGGAACTTTCCAATAAGCATGCAGCGGGCTGAGATAACCCTCTCCCTTCCCTTTTGTGTTACCTCTTGCCATATGATCTAAATCTAAAAAAAGTGGGGGGGGGAGAGATGGAAGCCCCAACCTCCAACATTCCCCTCGAGCTCCAACTCTTCATTTTTTGGGGGCTTTTTGTTTAAAGGCAGCAAGCTTTTCCGATAAGCTTTTGAATGAAGCAATTGGTGTCTGTGGAACACCCCCGGCAACCCTACCACAAAACACACAGGCCGTTTCCGCACTAGACTGTTACAGTGCTATTATTCCACTTTCAACATCCTATGGAGTCCTGGGGTTTGCACTTTAGGACCCCAGGATTCGACAGGATGCAAACCCCAGGATTCCATAGGATGTTGAAAGTGGAATAATTCCACTGTAACAGTCTAGTGCGGAACCGCAGACACCAACCCCCCCAACCTACGTGGAGGAGCGAAGCGCCGTAAAGCCCACTACCTGGCCTTGATCCGGATCTAATGCGCCCCCCGCTCCGCTCCAGCTGGGATTATCTGAGCAACTTCCCATGACCGCCCCGGAGGTCACCCGCTACTGCTCGGGAGGCTCGTCCGCTCGAGCCGCGGCTCTGGGTCGGGCCCGGCGCCCTGGTAGCCGGAGGAGGCTGCTCTGGGGCTCGCTTGGGCGCCGCCAGAGCCGGGGGTGGGGCTGGCTTCCTTCCTCTCTTCCCCCCTCCCGCCCCCGGCTCTCTGTCCATATGGAACCAAGAAGCGTTGGCCGAGGCGTCTGTTTGCCTCTTCTTCCCCAGCGGCGTAACTGCGAGGCGCCCGCGTGTATCTCGACCCGGAGGCCGTTCTAAAGCCTCTGCATTGCAGACACTTGCACGCTAACGATCCCGGAGGTGGGGGGGACACGCCAGGCAGGCAGCAAAATTCTTTTGGCTTCTTTGCACGCGGTTTCCCCCTTTTTGCTCTGCTTCCAGAGATAACGCATAGTGGAGTCAGCCCCCCCCAATCCGGGGAAGCGGGGTGTCTTTGCAGGCATTTGCTGCGGCTTAAGGCCAGGCCATTAGCGAGCCACAGGTGCTACCGGGAGAGGCGAGCGGTAGCTCAGCAAACGTTGCGCTTGCGGGGAGATGCTGGGGAGCAGGCTGGAGAGGGAGGCTCGTGCGCCGGCGGGGGGAGACGTGGTGGCGGGGAAAGCCAATCGGTTCCGATTCGCTCCTGCTGCTGCTCCTGGAGACCGTCCCCGGGCCGGTGGCGCTGGTGGCGCTGACTGCCTTGCGGGCACCGCACGGTTGCCAGCTGGGAGAGAAGGAAGGGAGGCCGCTTGGAGGAGACTGTTGCTTGTGCTACCTGTTGCCCGAAGACTTTAGGAGTAGAAAACCCCCCTGAGGCCGGGTGGATTGGGAGGGCCCCTGGGGCCTTCCTTTGAGCCACGGTCCAGGTCAAAAGAAAAAACTGTTTTCAAGACCCAGAAACTTCTAGTCTGGTGAACAAGAAAAAATGTTTCTGTCCATGTGCAGAGTGCTTTCCTCTCACCATGGAACATTTCTCTCCCCTTTTCTGGCTTCTTCCTCCCCAAGGCCAAGTTAAAGATTAACTATTAAGAAGTAGTAATCCAGAGGCAGTCACACAATACCTTCCTTCATTAGGACTTACCGCAAAAAGTCAGGAAAGATTACAGAACAAAAGAAGGCAGGACAAAGTAGGAAATTAAATTTTACTTCTAATTCTGCAGTTGCTGAGATAAATATAGGAGGAGTCATGCAGACATGATTGGATTAGTCCTACTTGGTGCAGTAGGGCTATATCCAAGAATATAGGCTGTGATGATGGTCCAGGGATGAAGAGTACCTCAAGTCTCCTCTGCCTGGCTTGTAATCCTTCTAAAATAGGTACTCCTCAGAAGGAAACTGAGGTGTAATGTCAGTGTAATTAATATCATGTCCTCACCCCTGCTAATATATTTATAGCATTTTAATTGTAGCATATTGAGGGAGAAGAAAGGCAGGTTTGTGCTATTCAGGAAAAGGCTGCTAAACCAATCACCTGCACCTCCGCAGAGTTCCCCTGTGCACTATTTATTGCCTCTTTTCTTCACCTTGGTTTTACTGTTCCAGAGTGGCTTTTTCCATTAGGTGCATGACGATTGGATTTACATATGTGTTAAATATTAATCCAAGGTTGAACTGTTTTGCTGCACACAGTGCTTTTTTTTTAAAAAAAACACCCCTATGCATTTTTCTTAGAACTAGCAAAAATACATTGTGACACTCCAGTCCTTACCCCATGTGATACTACAAAGAGTTTGTACATCATAAAATTAGTTCCCAGCATCTGTGCAAAGAGATCCACATCTCCTTCTTTTATCACACAGATCTAGGTATGATATCACCTGCAGGTCACATGCAGCCCTTGAGAGATATTTGTCTTCCCTCACCAGATGTGCCTCTCAGGTGTCCCTACAGCAAAGTTCATCATGTAATGTGATGCTGACAGTGGGCAGCAAAAGTGTCACTGTTCTTACTGGTGCTGCACTTTCTCTTCTATTCTTGTCCTGGCCCCCCACCAATTTAAAAATGTTCCTCTGAAGGTGCTACTTGTAGCCTCCTTAATGTTCCCCTCTGTTGCATCTCTTGTTACTCATCACTCCACTTCTAGAAAACCATGAGAGACACTGTGATCTTCTGTTATAGGGCCTTATGGTGCAAGGAGATGCTCTTGTCACTTGCCTGCTTCATAGAGCTACTCATGTCTTGGTCAGTATCGTGAGATGGGGTGGCTAATGAAGTGAGTAGAAATTGTCTCTGGTTTTTCTCTGAACACAAAAACATTTCTGATGGTGCTGCTTCAACATTTTAGCAGGAAAGTGACCCTTTTGTGATGCTAAAGCCATGGTGGCATTTTATGGTCTTCCAAATGTTGCTGGACTGCAGCTCCCAGCATTCCTGACCATTGGCTGTATAAAAACATCCAGAGGGTTGTACACTTCCCTCTGCCTAGCATCACATTTCCTGGCCCTCTACAAGGCTGCAGTCCTTAACACCAATTTAGTCCATGATGTCTGAGAGCTGCAAGAGCATTGTTTCATCCCTTTTAGAGGGAGGTGAGCTGAGCTGTCAAGTGGTCTGCTGCTTCTTTTCTGTAGGGTGCCATGAAGACTGCTACAGTGCAAGCCTCTTTTTGCCGGAATAGCTACCAAAAGGATAAGGCTTGTAAGTCTCATGGATGTATCTACAGAATGCCAAGTGGGACATGCTTTGTGCTGTGTTTTATTTGTATGCATGTGAGTCACTTTAATTGCTTTGGGGTTCAATTCACAGTTCACTTACTCTGGTACAGACCCATATACTTGAATATAAATACTCTGGAATAAATAGATTGTGAATGGTATTTTCACTTGAACTAGAAATAGTTCAGAAATAAACTATTTGAGGTGCTGAAAATCTACCTTCTTTATATAGTTTAATTCCTTCCATGTTTGAATACCTTTATAAATTAAAGTCAGGCGGAATGTAGATCAAAGACCAAAGAGATGTAAAATGAAGATATTTACGTCTGAAGAATAAAGCAGATGTACCTAAAAACAAACTTAATTAAATGCTGGAACACTTTTGCTAGTGTGTATACATGTTTTGTATATACAGTTGTATCTGCACATAAACCTGTTGCACATGTACAAATACTTGTTCAATAAAAGTAAATTAGGCATGCTGGTATTGGTCTGCTGATGCAAGAATTACTGAATGCACTTCTGTGGCTCTATGTATGAAGAGAACCAGACTGCATAGTAATTTAAAAGTCCCTGTTGGTATTAAAATGTATGAATAAAAGCACTGATAAATCAAACTAAGCCCAACACCTGCAAATCTGACATAGCCAAAATTATGCCACCTGCTTGCAAAATAATATCCTTTGGACCAGAAACGTCTGTGCCTCACAGATGGACTGAACTTGTTTTATGTAGAATAAGAACATGTGAGAGGTACAGACTGTAGCATAGCTTTAATGTATTAACATAATGTATTATGAGAAACCATTAGGGATAGCATTTGATGTATGTTTTTAGTCTATAAAATGATAGTCACAGTTCCAAACTCCTTTTGAGAACAAGGGAAACCATCTCTCTGATCTAAAGACTACTTAAGTGTTTCTAACTTTGCCAAGTGTGAGTGAGGAATCATGGAATCATAAAGACGGAAGTGTCCACAAGGGTCATCTAGTTCTGTCCTCTGCCATACACAAGTATGCAACCAAAGCACTCCTGAGAGATGGCTATCCAACCTTTGTTTAAAGACACTCCTCCAACGACAGTGTATTCTACTGTTTAATCTCTTTTCTTGTAATATGAATCCATTGGTATGTGTTCTAATCTTTGAAACAGTAGAAAACTAATATACTGTTCTAATCCATCTTCTACATGATATCCTTTAGATATTTAAAGATGGCTGTCATGTCACCTCTCAGTTTTCTTTTCTCCAGGCTAAGCATATCCAGCTCCCTAAGCTATTCATGTAGCCAACCAGAAGTAGCTGGACTGCAAGTCCCAGGAGTCTTCACAATTAACCATGCTGGCTAGTCTTCATGGGAGCTGCTATTCAACAACAGATGAAGGGCTGCATAGTTTTCAACCCTTGCTTTAAGCCTGTGGAAGATGAATATATTTCACACGTGAAACGTTTCTTCAAAGTGAGATTGGTATAGCAACTTCTTAATTAGAAAAGCAATTCAAATACGTTGGATGAGAATAATAAGAATAAGACCAAATGTCATGGATTGAAAAAACTAACATTGCTAAAATTTTACTGTAAGGGGTTTTCAGATAGAGGTGTTATAACTTTTGTCTTGATTCAAAACTCAGTAGATGAAGTTCATTTTTGCCAACATAGTGCAATTAATGTTAGTGTAACCTTTTTCAGATTAAGTTGATTATGGATCAGCTGCTTTTCTAGCTTAGTACAGTAGTCACATTTATAACATGAGGGATCCATTCTGAGATCCAGTGCATTATGCAGTTCTTGTGTATAGTATGCAACCCTTACCCATGAACAAAGAAGGCATTTTAGCTGCCAAAAACAGTCAGTATTAATCTTCTGGTGTGTCAGAAGAGGAAACTTCACCAATTTCAATAGCAAGAGTACTTCACCAGCACAAGTTAGCAGCACTTAGGAGTGCCAGATACCACAGCCAGTGCTGTGCGGGCAGCACAATGCAGCAGCACCAAGGAGCACTGGATACTGTGAGCAGTGCTGCATAAGCAGCACAATCAGCAGCAGCC
This sequence comes from Iguana delicatissima, assembly GCA_948472985.1. Taxonomy (NCBI): domain Eukaryota; kingdom Metazoa; phylum Chordata; class Lepidosauria; order Squamata; family Iguanidae; genus Iguana; species Iguana delicatissima. Next base: position 69,053 of record CAOKZL010002009.1, read on the forward strand.
AGGTTCACCAGATCCTGCAAACTGCACGAGGCAGCAGCACCCAAGTGTACCAGATACTGTGAGAAGAGCTTGTAGTATGAAGGAGCAGCAGCCAAGAGCGCCGGATACCGTGATAAGAACTTGCAGCACAAGGCAGCAGCACTCCAGATACCATGAGCATCACTGAATGCCAAGGTATAATTGAAATTGCATAAAATAAACTCACTTTAAACATAGGGTTACTGTACAGACAAAGCTGTTGCACAAAATCTAGAGCAGGTTTCTGGAATGTGGTGGCTTCTAGATGTGTTGGAGCGTGCCTTTCATTGTCTCCAGCTGTTTTGGTTTCAAGACACATTGGCCTTTGTGTCTTTCCAGGGAGCTAAATTCACATCTGAGCCACATTTTCATGTAAATTACATCTTGAACTTTATTCATAACAAAACTTGAACAGCAGCTAATAAACTCAGGAAATCAGACACTTCACTGTAAAGAAGGATGAACAGAAGGTGAAGCAGATTGTGATAAAAGACATGATATGGATGAAGTGAGAAGACATTACAAGACCACACCTTCTAAGCTGCAATCCAGAATGGATGCAGAGAACCATGCCAGAGCGGAGTTCTGTTCAAAGCCATGTGATTCCCACGCTAGTCTAAACAAGACAAGCTTAGGAACAACAAATGAAGGAATGATGCAAGGCAAACAGACCTAGGGACCCCAAGGCTGTTTTTAATTTGGGATAGTATCTTACAACTAACAGATAGGTTGTGAAGAATTTTGGAGATTTCTTTTAAATATCTGGTTGTTTAATGAGCTAAGTAAACACATCAGCGGTCATATTCTATTCAGTTTTGTTAAAATGAGTACTATCGTCATACATACAATTTAGTGATAGTAATAATGATTTGAGTACACTAAGCAGAACAATTACAATGAGATTACCAGGAAGGAAATAACAAAGTAATAAATGAAGCACTACAAAGTTTGTTGAAATGTAACATTAAAATATTTAGAAGGGAAATATATAATCTGTTAAATGATTCAAAACATGATTATGTAGTCTGGCGTATTCTCACTTCCCAACACGACTACTTTAAGAGCAAAAACTGCAGAATTATAGTACATGTGTTTGCCATAATCTCTGATCTTGCATCCCTGCCAGAGATATGTCAATTTTTATTTTTTTTTTGTTATTTAGGGCCAACAGAGGTGATTTTTAGTGCCCATTGGGAAAGATTCTTCCTTTAGATATATCATTTTCATTCTTGGAGTGGGTGCCCAAAATTAGGAGTTTGTTGTATGTAACACCACATAATTAGCATTAATATTTGGCATGTGTAATGTGTAATTTTAGAGTAATTTGACAATGTTCAATTTTTATGTTAACTATGCTATTTTTTAGTATATTATTCTGATAGCATGACAACTGGGGGGTTTGGCCCCCAGTATCAGTAAATTGGGAAAAAAAATGATACATAGTTTATTCAGAGGAAATTCCCTTCATATTACTTTCAGTGGTGCTTTCTACCACATAAGCATCTAATTCTGGTCTCGGTTTTTCATGAGGTTATTGTTGAGTTTATTTCCCCCTCCCTTAGTTCTGGAAGGACTCAGCAGTCATAATATCCTTTTAATCTTTGCTAATAACAATTAATCTGTATTGCTGTCTGTTGAAGATATTGCTGGTTGGCAACGGAGTGAAATGAAATCACCAGAAGATCACAGAACACAAGAGCAGTGGCTTGATTGTCTAATGGGGTTGGGTTACTCCATTTCTCTTCTCATATTGGATGAGTGCAGTGGGAAGGTTTTTACTTTGTTCCAGGTGAATTGGCTACAGGTGCAGTGATGTTGTGGCTTGCTACATGCTTATGCAGTGAAGAAGCCTTTCAGATAACTAAAACAAAACAAAACCCTGATACTGCTGGATCAACAATGGATGAGCAAAATAATGATTCCAGTCAAAGGGGAAAATACATAAAACAATGAAAAGCAGATTTTTTTTGTCAATTGGAAATGGCAACCTTTATAATAGGAAAAAAAAATACTTCACAGCAATTTGTTGTACCACTATGTGAAATGCAGTGCAGACGCAAAGTTGCTTGGTAATAAGATAGCAACCATGACACCATTTAACTCAGGTCAAATTAAAATACATTGTGTTTAAAGTATATGTTTAAAATCATGTTGTGAAGATGATAACAGTGGAAGGATGATAACTCTGGAAAGTTGCTGTGATGTGTGTGACACAGCCCAAAAGCAGGGTCAGAGATAAATAGTACCTGTTAAAAAGTACCTGTTCTCCATCCTGGGACTCCAGTTCAGACCGCCAGCTTTCAAAACTTTAATACTTTTCATTTTGTCTGTGGCAGTGCTGGAAAGTGCTAGAGCTCAGGCTGGATGTATAACACTGAGTCAACTCTCATGTGCACACGGGTTATATAATAGTCTATAATTCCTACTCTCTTGAGAGCATACATTATGGTCTGCAATTATCACACATAATTGTAGTTTATCACTGCTACTGCCACGTAGATCTTGTGTTGATAGAGAGTAATTTTGATCCCATATGTGGCCCCTTAGCTCTTGCTTGTTTAGTTTTGTTGATGAATTGAAGAAAACTGGGGCTTGCATTGTTGAAGGAGAATGTTCACAGCTGGATTTATGACTGACAGCAGGTGGGCTCTGATCACAAAGGGTGTTATAAAAATGTTAGGCACTGAACAACATAAAATAATGAACCTCACTAGTCCTTGTACCATACAGTAAGTTAGCATTCTGTACTTTCAATGAGCTCTTTTTAGTATTTGTAAAATATTGAGGAAGGTGGTCCTATTCGCGGGAGTTTTGATGCTATAGTAGATGGTTGGCTGCGTATGGAGAGGGTCCCCCTGGAGAGATTTTATCATCATTAAGTTTATTTGTCTGTGGAACATCGTCCATTACAATGGAGAGATTTTATGGAGAATATTGTATGTGCATCTGCAAGGACTAAGAAGCATATGTGCACGTAAAGTCTGAAAATGTATTGCAGTTTTCACAGCTATGAGTTTACTCACTTAAGGTTAATGGATAGGATCTCAGCTGAATATCTTTCTTACCCCTTGTGAGTGAACTGAACAGATACAGACATTTCTGTTTCTGAGCTTTTTAAAAGGGATTGGTTAAATATAGAAACAAATAAATACCTTTATGGTTGTTCACATGAATAGTAATGTGGTAGAAGATAGGGTTTGTCTCGGGATTCATGCTTCTGCCTGTCTTTTCTGCAATACCACAAACCTGGCCATCCAGCCTGTTGGTGGAACAACACAAAGATGCACGTAAGGGACTAGATGAGAATAGTCTTGCCAAGTGCAAGGTACCACAATGATGCTAGCTTTTACTTTGCCAATCATAGTGGCTTCATCCATCACTCAGTACTAGCACACAGAATCATTTTTATATAAAGATAGACTCAAAGGTATAGACTCAAATAAGGATTTTATTTTTTGAGTCTATATCCCTGGGAAAAAGTTAGAATGTCCAAAGGTGAAAGTCTAAAGCAGTGGTTCTCAACCTGTGGGTCCCCAGATGTTTGTGGACTTCAGCTCCCAGAAGCCCCAGCCACTGTGGTCAATGCTCAGGGCTTCTGGGAGCTGAAGTCCAAAAACATCTGGGGACCCACAGGTTGAGAACCACTGATGTAAAGATTCAGGAAATACTGGACACATGGAGCTAGCAGCATGTCTCTGACATTTGCTGTAGCTTTGAACATGAACACAGGTGTAGAAAAAGAGGCTGAACCCCTCCCCTCTTTTTCCAGGAGTATCTTTAGGAGCCTCAGAAACATTTCAGGAGTTGGAAAGGTTTCACAACTTAGTGGAGGCAAACAGTTGCAGTTTGTAAAATGGATGCAACTTTGCATCTGACATTCCAGTCAGTTGAGTGGTAGTTGGAGACAATTAAATTGTTTCTGAACCTATAATTCCAGTCTGATGGGAAAAATATGAGAGTTAAGCAAAGGATTCCAGATGCAAATGGCTACTCATCTGTAATTATTTTTTGTTACCTTGCTGATATCTTAAGGCTTATAGTAACTACTTCATAAAAATTCATAAAACAAAATCTCTCTCTCTCTTCTCTTTTTTACATCTCTGGCTATTGAGTATAATGATTTTGAGAGAGATTTATTTTCAAATAAATATGACTAAGGCTGTCCTTGATCCAAGATTGCAGCCCTGTAGACACTTATCTTGGGTTTAATACCTGTTCTTTGCGCTGGGATACTTACTAAGAAAATATGCATAATTTCAGGCTGCTCGTTCACTGTATATTGCCTGAGCTACACGCAAAGTTTCAGCAATGGGCCTGGTTCTATCTTTGTTGAGTAAGGCAGGGTTTCTTTTTTTCTTTATCTTGACCTCTGTCATTACTCACATACAGTATGCCTTCTGTATGTACAGGGGAGCGGTACCATTCCAGGAACCCCCGTATAAAACAAAAAAATATGAAGTGATGCATCCCATTATAGTCAATAGATGCAGCATACCCAACTAAAATAGGATGTGATGCTTCATGCAACCTTACATTTGTGTGTGCAGATTGTAGTAGGGAAAAGGCCACTGTATCTGTCTGTGCCTGTGCAGAATAGCTCATCAGAACATTCTAGATCTGGGGTTCACCTGATATGAGAGGGTAGCAATCTTCCTAGTGTGCCAAAGACCTGTACCATATTTGTACCTGTTGGCTACAGCTGTTTATTTCTTGGAAACTCATTGTATACTGGCAGATGATGGCATGTGGTCCAGCACTGGTCCACAGATAACAACTTTGAGAAGCACTGTTCTTGATAGCTTAGATCAGTGATCCTTAACCTTTTCTTTATCAGGGCCCCTATGTAAATATAATTTGTTACCGGGGTCCGCCAGTCCTTAACTCAAGATTTAAATATTCAAATATTTATTTAAAGTTGCTCATCAGAGGTCTTCCAAATTTGAAGAGAAGGGAGAAATTAATAAATGCACACATTCCTGTTAGAGTCTTCTCTCCACATTTGTGGGTTTGACCTTTGCAAATCTAATTATTCACGAGTGTGCATACCTTCCCCCATTCTCCTCCTCCCATTCCCATGCATTTTACCTCTGCATGGAGAACTCACACCAAGATAAACACAAGGGAAGAAGGAGGAAGTCTCATGAGAACCTTCCTTTCCCCCTCTGGAACTCCCCCCTTCCCATTCCCATGCCAAACAGAAGGGAATGGGTAAGAGGAGACTTGCATGAGCCTTTCTTTCCCTCTCTAGAGCTCCCCCTTCCGTTCCTATACATTTTGCTTCTGTGCAGAGAACTCGCGCCAAGGCAAAATGGAATGGAATGGAATGGGGTGCTAACCCTTTTTCTCTCTTCAGAGTTCTCCACTTCCTGTTCCCATGCAGGGGGATAGCTTGCCTGAGCCTCCCTTCCCCCATCAGGAGCTCCCCCTTCCATTCCTGTGCATTTTGCCCCGCACAGAGAACTCACGCCAAAGCAAAACAGAAGAGAATGGGGGAGCGGGGGGAGTTGCTTGAGGTTTTTCTACTTGGTGAGGGTTCTGTGCCCTGCACCCTCCTGAACGTGGAGGGACCACTGCACTCTACTCAATGGAAGGGGAGGCCTGTGTGCTTGTCTTTGGAGGTTTCACCTCTTCTATCAAAGAAGCACTCACCACTCCCAAGAGGAAGGAGACCAACTCACAACAGGTGTCTGTTGTAGAACCTGCTGCCACTCACTTGCTCATCTGACCAGGCAAGCAAGTGAGCAGGGAGCTAGCCACAGCCCTAAAGAGCAGCAGCTAAAACAGCACCCTGGCCAAGATGAAAGTATAAAAAGGAAGAAACATAGTTGTTTCATGCTAGTGATCTTTCATCACACTTTGTGCCCCACATTGCCCACTCCCAAATCCTGGCCTGGCCTCTTCATTGATACTAACAATGGTACTCCTTCACAGAGGAAGGCAAGGCTTACCTAGATCAAGTGTGGGCAAGTGGTAAGATGGAGCTTGGGCCCTTCTTCAGGATGGGTTGATATCACTAACCATTAGGGGGTAACAAAATACCACTCCTAATATTCTTAGTGCCATTGGTTGGTTGTTGCTAAGCTTGCCCCCTTCCCCAATCTGCAATTTTATTGGGCAGTTTCATTCCAGCAAGTTTGGCTATGTTCCTATGAGATGGAGGTTTATGGCAGTGTCTTTTCCTGCTCATGCAGCTTGGCCAGCTCATCCTATTGGTTGGTGCTTCAGAGGCATCCTCAATCTTCCTATCAGTTCTTATTCTGGTCCCGTGTTTGGGAGGTGTTGCTTCCAGTGTTGACCAACAGGGCTTCATGGACCCCCTTGGAGGGCTCCTGCCTTAGATTACTGATTGGGAACTGCTCAGTGTACACCCACTTCTTTTTTTAATTATAATGTGTTTTATTTTAGGTTTTAAACATAGAATATTAAACCACATTACATATTACAAGTTACACATTACAATGCATTACAATATTTTTAACCCCAGCCTTGCCACCCACCCTCTCTCAATCCCCATCAATGGCTTAAAAGGGAAAATTTTAGTAACCATTACCCAAAATGCGGAATATTTTATCAGTTGTTTCTGTTACTTCTTTATACCCCTTTTCTCCTCAAGAATGAATGAAAGAGATGAAAGAAAGACATAGACAAGAGGTCTAAGTTGCTTTCCTAGGGCAGAGTTATGTATAGTCTGAATGGAGGCACAGAGAAAGGTCTCTCATGTGCCTAAGCAGACATGGGTTAGATATGGATGGGATGTACAAAAAAGTCTCTCCAGCTGATTTGAGAGAATGAATGAGATTGTACGGATCTAGACATTCATTCCCTCCTTGGCTGTGGTGAGAAAGCTGCTGGTAATTCTAAATATGTTCTGGCAAGAGAAAGACTGCTCCACTGTACATGTAATTCCTAACATTTTTTTTCTGATGGGTTGACATGTTTGACTTGAAACCATGGCATTTCTGTTGAGAAAGGTTTTTTTGGTATCATTTTACTTAATTGTTATAACATTTCCATTGTTTTATTTTGACTAGAACTAGATGCACGTTTTCAGGTCTGAAGCAGCTGTTGTGTATTAGCACAAAATATTTGGAGAGCAGCATTTTGAGAAAAACAAAACAAAATTACAGTTTTTATGTTATATAGAGGCCAAGCGTTTATAATGTGACCATCTCTTAGATATTTTTAAATGCATACTTGTCATTGCAAATATACCAAACTTCATGTGAAATACTTTTGATAATATTTATAGCTTCATGGGTTTTTAATGAAATATATAATTTGAAATGCTGAACTCAGTTTTCTGCTACCACCAGCCAAAAGGAAGTCTGCCTGAATAAAACATGCAAGTTATGCTATTGTAAAACAGAACTAAATATTTGTTGTGAGAGTAGAAAGTATGTAGTTTTTTTGCTAGAACACGCAATATTTTGTCTGTACAGGGTTTTTAAAAAAACCCACAAATTTTGCTCTCTTCTTCACTGATGAAACACAATTGAAATAGGAATGAAAAATATATATACCAAGACATAAAAATAAGTAGGATTTGCTAAAGGTGAACATGGTACAGGGCTGCCTTGTGGATTAATGTGGTGCCAGAGAGAATGGAATTAGTGTGGTAATTACTATTAAGATGGCACTCTTTCTGTATTCTGCTTCATGAGAAGCACTACTATAGTTATTTTCAACATTCCCTTCCTTTGTCACTCTCATGCACAGGTATGATCTATGTGTATTGTCTTTCCTCACATTTTTGCTCCAAAATTCATCTCATGAAGAAGCTAACCTTTATAAGAAATATGGCCTTTTCTGTGGCACCAGTTATGGTCTGGGACTCTCTCCCAAGAATGATCTGTGTACATCTATTCTGGTTTGACACTCAAAGCAAAAATTCTGTCTGCTACTGCGGGCTGTTTTGTAACTTGAAGCCTAAGAAGGGTAGTAGACTCTCCTTTAGATGTCTTCAAACAGAGATTGGGTGGGCATCTTTCAGGAGTAGTTGTATATTTCTGCATGGCAGGGGGCTGGACCGGATGGCCCTTGAGGCACCTTCCAACTGTAAGATTTTATTATTCTGTATGCATTGCCTCCACTCAAGAAATATAAAGAGTTGGATGTTGTCTTGTGGGGAGAGGGAGACTGGAGGCATAGCTGGAGGATGACAGGAACTGACCAGGCTACATCTGTGAGGGAGGGAGGAGGTAGAGGCAAAAGAATAGAAATGGCTGGCAGAACAACAGTGTACTGGTTCTTCGTGTCAGAGTAGCATCTATTTTGCTGACCTAGAACAAGTCTTTACCAGCTTCTTGAAAGTTCTGGGGGGACACAGGGAATGTTGGAAGACCGATAGGCTAAGTCTGAAGTGTCTCCAATAAGGAAAGTCACCCCTTTCTGTCACATTTTTATTTCTGTTAATTTTTCCTCATGGCTTGTGATTGGAATTATTGAATTATATTGGATAATTCAAACAAAATTAATGCTAAAAAATAGACTGGTGCCAAGGATGTTGATGTTTTGGTTGCTTGTCTGGGATTTAATTAAACTGATTTACTATGTTATCTGTGCTTTTCAGGTAAAGAAGTGGACAACATTTGTTTGCCATTCACTTTAGCTCCTCATTGAGATGTGAAGGAATGATTTTTTAATTTGCTTTGGACTGAAAATGTCTGCAGACATAGAAAGAAAAGCATATTTGCAAACCAGCTATCAAAAAGTGGAACCACAAATAGCTAATCCTGAAGAAATATAATAAATCCTGGTTATGGTGCAGTGCTGGAGTGGAGATAAAGCTATAGCACATAGGTAGTCCACTTCTTCTAAATTATGGAAATTTTGTGGAAGACGTTGACCTGGATTTTGTGCTTAATTATGGTTTTGTCAGAATTTCACAGTGACAACACGTTTTCATATAGTTCTCAAGGTAGGGATCTATCTTCTAAGCTAATGTTTTTGACACTTATTTCAGTAAATCAGTTTTCCTTAAGATTAATATTAATGATATGTTGTAAAAGGCTACAGGTGTATGATTTTCGGTTACTCTCTGGGGGAGCAGAACATATATGTATATGTGTATGCTTCTTTTATCAGCAATTTAGAAGTCAGTATTTTAATATGATACTTTATAACAAATCTCTAATTTTAAATGATTGTTTAAGCAATTGAAATAATTTATGTACCCCAAAACCTATTTTCAGATACATACTTTTTGCATGTTCATTAAAGATGTGAAAGATTTAGAACTTCATCCGAGTCCTACATACATTGAATATATATACTGAGCTCCTTTGTATGCTGTTTCACTCATTAATTGAAAAGAAATAGCAGATTTACACACACCAAGAAATAGACAGATAGATCTGTTTCTTCCACTGAAATTTGTTTAAGAATCCTTTATCAATACGGAGAGCTATACATGAATTGTACAGTGTCCACAACTAAATAGTGAATTAGGGCATTAATCTGTAATAGTTACACAGTGGGCCCTCCATATATGCAGGGGTTCCTTTCCAGAAACCCCTGCAAATAGCAGATACGCAAATACTCACGTCCCATTATATTCAGTGACAGCAATGTGTGCACAGATGCTTTTCAGCATGTCTGTCTGCACATTGCAATTTTAGGTATAAGGACACAGGAGGTCCCACTGTACATACCTATACTCCTTTGAAATCAGTGGAGTTACTGATATTTTTCAGTACTTAAAAATGCACAAATTAAGTTTTTCCAAGCAAATTATGTTTTTAGTGGATGAATATGTAATCACTTGTATCTTTTCAGTGGCCAGATTTAGCTGTTACAAATGTTATAGTGAAATAGGCAACATCTTATCCAATGTAAAATAGATGAGCAGAATTTTTATTAATTGCTCACATATATTTCTGTTTTTAATACATTTGATATTTTACTTAGTGATGGATCTTCTTTTATTAGATAACAATGTGAATATAGTTAGAAATAGTAAACGTAGATAATGTTGTACTACTGCTTCTTGTGTCCTGTTATATTTTCTTCTCTTTTATGCTCATTTCTTGGACTGATTTACCATGTGGTTTCAAAGAGGAATTCCTGTCTTACCTTGAACATTACCAACTAACAATTCCGATAAGGGTTGATCATAATGGAGCCTTCCTCAGCTTTACTGTGAAAAATACTAAGTCCACCAGGAGAAAGAAGAGGAATATTGAACATTATGACCAAGAACTGGCAGTTTCTAATTTATTTTTTAAACTTTCTGCCTATGGCAAGCACTTTCATTTAAACCTGACTCTCAACACAGATTTGGTATCCAAACACTTCACAGTAGAATACTGGGGGAAAGATGGACCTCAGTGGAAGCATGACTTTTTAGACAACTGTCATTACACGGGATATTTACATGGCGAGCATGGTACAACTAAAGTAGCATTAAGCAACTGCAATGGTCTGGTAAGTTGCAACTTATGTATTTTGGCATGTTGGTGTTCTTGTCTGTATAATTTCCAGAGAGAATCTGTGCCCACATTGTTTTTTTTTCCATTACACTTATTTGTTTCTAGATATTTTGTTGCTCTGTTCTAATGACTTTATGATTGTAATTTAGAGAAAGTTAAGCATGCTTACTTGGAAGTAAGCTTTATTGAATGTAGTGGGACATGCTTCCATGTGAACATGACTCATTTTCCCTGAAACTGGCCTATGTCTTATAATGCTCTTGTATGGCCCATGTCTTGTATGCAAACTTATTTTTAGAAAATAACAGTAGCAGAGAAAAATTGTGTAAAATATACCCTCCAACTGTTCTGTTTTGGCAAGGACAGTCCCAGTTAATACTCTGCTCTTCCACTTTTTCAGCTCCTTTTCAGATGCACACCTTCTCTCACTTTCCTCTTTTGTCCTTGGCTTACTTCCATTAGTGCAAACTGAGCTCAAAGAGCAAAAGTAGTTTGTGCTCAGTTAGCTCAGCAGTGGGGAGAAGGGAGGAAGTGTGGAATCTTATCCTTCCCGCTTGGCTCAAGGAAAAGCAAACTGCAGGAGCCTCTCCTAGCTTTTTTCTTTTTTTTTCCTTCTCCTTAATAGCTTTTTTTGTATGGACCACATGCTGGTGTCGCTTGGTACATGGGTCCCAGTTTTCATCTGTGTAGTGTTAGAAAGTATGGCATAGCTGCATGTACTCTGCTAAATATGTGAAAGTTGGAAGAAAATCCAGAAGACATTTTTATGAATGGACAATGCTAAATATTGTCTGTAAAATAACATACGAAGTGATACTTCAAGCAGAAAGGTAATATTTTCCCAGGAACTCTGTATCCACTTCTTCTTTCTGATGGATATCAACTGCTTAGAGTTTGTTTCTCCTCTAGTTTCAACATCAAGGGAGGTAGTAACTATGCTCCAGAGAAATCAAAGATGCAATGAGTTTTGAAATACATGTTTATGAATAACTTTTGAAAAGATGAATAATGAAGAGAATCTTTATTATAAATAAGTCAAATTTAGTGCTAATCAGAGTAGATTGTTAGACCATTGACTGCTTTATAGTGCAGTCCTATACAAGTGTACTCAAAATTAAACCCATAGAGTTAAAGGAGGTTTACAGCCAGTAGAATGGATATTATAGGTTCATGAGAACATCCCTTTGTTAAGTTGGGTAATTTGAATCATGTCTACCATTAGAAGTAGAAACTGATGGAGGGTAATGACTTGAAAATAGATCAGTGGATTGATGAGAAACCTGGTAGTGAAGATAAGGTAGTTTCTGAGATGATCCATGCTGGTCTTGAACTAGAAGGGGTAAGAAATTATAGTGCTCTAAAATTTGACTAATGACTTCAAGCAAACAGTTTTCCCCACTTGTAGACTTGGAATTAATTTGTGTTGGCTAGTTTATCCAATTATACAGTATCTTTTAGTAAACTGTTTATTGTTTAAGTCGGAGGGGGGATACTTTGTAATGATTTGCCCTAGTAGCCTTGACCTTGACCAATTACTATTTCTTAGCCTAACCTACCTGATAATGTTCTTGTGAGAATTACGGCAGAGATGAAGGAAGACCTATGTAATGTTTTGTTCTTTTTGTTCCATCTCAGCAGTTCAGATCCGTTTTTGGATGGCAAGAAGGAGCGGAACTTTCTCTCTCATTTACCCACATAAGCCCAAACTTTTAATATTATCGGTTCAGATCTATGCATGTCTGCTCTTGACCTGCCACTTGAATAGCTAACTGGGCAGTTCTCAGAGCTAGTAAAATCATACTGCTGTTTGTTTCTGCGTGTAACTAAACATTGTGGGCTATTTGTCCCAAACAGTGAGTACATTTGATGCAAATGTTGAGACCACTGGGGCTGACACATGTGAAAGTGTGCCCATGGTACAGTTTGGATTGTTCATCTTCATCTGCCAGAAAATATTTTATTGTTCTATAAAGACAATTGACTATCACTGGGTATCAGTTGTTCTTAGGTGTCTTAAAATTGTATTAATGTTTCAGAAAAAGTGTTGTGATAGGAATTCCTCTGTGTTAAAAAGGGGTTTGCCTCTTTTGTTGAACTGGTTTTGCTTCCCCTGTTAAGTCAGTCATCAGCAGTGAGGTTTTCTCTATGATATTTAGGATATTTTCTCTGGAAGTGCTATCAACCAGCAGTAAATTATCACAGCACCTTTTTCAGATTTGAGTGTGCTTCTTCTTAATTTTATATATGATTTTACAGAGTTTTGAAAATCTTAGGGCATGCGACTTAACACAGTCCTGGATTATTTGCTATAGCTAGTTTTGGAAAGGAAGAAGAGAAATAAGAGTCTATTTTTGTTCTTAGAGTACAGTTCTAACGATAGCCAAATCCAAAGTATTCACATGAGGCTTGTATTAGCCAAGTGGAATGGTTGACTTTTTTCTTTTGAAGAATGTACTCCAGTTCTCTATTGCATACTGCTTCTGAAACTTGCCTCAGTTGGAAAAGCATTTAGCTATATGCTATACAGGGAGGAAGGAGTATTCAAGAAAAATAATAAATTTAAAGTTCGATTGAACTCAGAGAATTAGTTTAATAACTTTTTGGATCCTAGTCTTTGTTCATAACAGGAGATGGAACAAATGTGATGTGTAGACAGTGGCACATTAGATATTGATATAGACTTAGATATAGAAAGTTCTGTGTTTGGAACCTTCTTCTGTCATAAAACTCAGTGAGTTGCATTGGACAAATCAGCCTTTCAGCCTAAACATCCTAGTTATTGTTCTAACAAAATACAGTAATTCTATGTACACTGCCTGGTGGAAGAATGGAAGAGGTGTGTGTTTGTGCATGTGGGTGGGTGTGTAAATAAAGAACAAATCTATACATAAGCATTAAATAACACAGATGCCCACAAATAAAACACATTGCTGCTGTCACACATTTGTTCTTAACTGATTTTTAATTGAAAAAGCTTTTGAAGACCATTTCAAAGGTTAAAATTCATGAAATTTTAGGAAGGAAAAATCATAGACCATGGCATAGAGGTATACTTAGTTTTTCTCACTACAGCACATCTACTAACTAATTAGTCTTTCAAGCAAAGTCATGTTTTACTTCCTTAGGCCAATATACTATGCTGAAAGAATACTTCTGGGTCTCAGTTTTCTGAAAGTGTGTGTGGAAGGGTAAGTATTTTTGTTCTTTGAATGCAGCAATGGCACCATTATGCTTTAAAATTTTGGTATATCCTTCTAAGTAAACAAAATGAATAAAAATTAAGCTGAGACTCAGGGACAAACCAAAGGAGATATGTGAAGATTGCAATGATCCAGAGGATCAGAGGACATTGAACCCAGCTATGCTTAACACCACAAGGAGGATGTCTACAAAGAAACTGAAATGATCCCCTTTCTGTTGAAGTTTTTTTCCCCCTAAATCAGAAGAGTGTTTGTACAGAGAAGCAACAAGAAGAATTAAGAAATGACATTAAATATAATAGAGTATTAATTGGCACAAACTACCAGTCTAGATGAGGTCAGCTTTATGTTTAGTTTAATTGGTTTTAACATGCCTTGTGTTTCAGTATAGGTCAGAATACTTTTTTTTTAAATCATAAATATATTCAGGTAGCTTCCATATGGCAGCCATTTTGTGTAAAGAAGAACAGTGCATGGGTTGAGATCATTCTCTTTTTGATGATAGCTGTAGATTGTCAGAACTTCTTCATGGTCTGACTCACACAAATGGGTTGTCTGCATGTTCATTTGGAACCCTGTAGAGCTATTATGGAAGCATTTTGGTGGTAGTCCCTCCTCCCTGGTACATGTGGCCAACATGGTTCCCATTCAGACCCTCAGTTTCTTTTCATCTGCCACAGCAGGAGCATCGAAGGAACAGTTAGTGAGCCTATTGTCTTACGATGCTGGTATATTTTGCTTAACTTCCCTGACTGCTCTTTTGTTTGTTTTGTTTGTTTTGTCTTCATTTTGGACTGATTTCTGGCTTGATTATGGAGTTCGATTATACTTTGGGTTACAGTTTGGTTCTGAACTCTGATTTGGCTTGGCTTATAGACTAACTTGGACTTCAGAGATGGATTTTTTTTTTTTTTTTTGGTGTTGGTGGTTCAGTTTAGTGGTGTTGCTTGACAATGGCTTCATCAGCTTCTTTTAAAAATTGCAATTTCCCTGAGAAAGAAAGTAATTTGTGCTACTGTTATGCCTGGGGGAAGGTTATAACGTGGGGGTGGTCTGTTCTCATTGTCAAGCATTCACTCCACAGGTGCACAGGAACTGATCTTTGAGGTTCAGAGCTCTTCTGTGGGAAAATGCTTTGAAGGCTGTCAACAAAGCAGAGGAAAATAGGCTGTTCCACAAGGCTTCTTCTGGAGTTGCATAAGGGGCATTTGCCAGTACCACTTTGGTCTTCCTTGGCTCCAGTGCCTTCAGTTCCTCTGTCTGTGTGGCAATGAAGAGGTCTTCAAGAATCTGCAGCCTCTTGGCTCAAGGATGCTTGAGACTGTCCCACTTCAGAGTCTGCCACTTGATCCAGGGTAGTGTTGATATCCAGCAGATTAGTGTGGAGGCTTCTATTTCAGTATCATGGCACCAGGTGGAGGAGTGCCACCAGAAAAAGAAGGTGAAGAACACTGAAGGAACCTGGTTTTGGATTCAGCATTCACTGTCTGGAAGACTTGAGTAATCCCCGCAGCCTACCTTGATGGAGTCAGTGCTGGAATGAAAGCCTTCGATATTGATCTCCATTGAATCCAGGTGTTCATCTCTCTGCATTGAACCTCCAGCCTGTGAGCCAGTGTAGGAAGACTCTCCACAGGCCATGCAGGTCAGTACCATGTCTGAGGATGAGATCATTGAGTTCTCTCCGAGTGCTGGAGAGATCCTCACCTTTGGATCACACAAGGTGGTCTCTTCCATCTCCTCTACTAGCGAGCGATGTTCCTGCTCCATCAGCTCATCCTGCTTCTCAAAGTCATCTCTTGATTTCCAGATTATAATCCTGCAGCTCCTGAGGAAAGGTGTCATCTTCATCAAGATCCACAGTCCTTGATCAAGGTCTCCACTGAATTGCTGATATTGCTGTGAGTCTGAGCGCCACTGGCATGGATTAGATTTCATGTGATACCGCTGTAGGCATCTGGAGAAGTACAGAGCCTATATGATACAATTGGTATGGATGCTCTCTGTTTCTGGAGTTTGCTTATGAAGAGGAGTTTATGGAGGACCGGTATTACTCCAGGAAGTTGATCCTCACTATGATCCTTGCTGTTATTACTGGATATGATATTGCCTCAATACTGAGCAGTCCACAGTCTCCAACTTTGGAGCAGCATGAGCCAGCATGGGGTTCAATGCAATCTAAGCCTTCTACACCTCACTTGCCTCCTGCTTTACCCCGCGATCCTGACTGTTGGTACTGTCTCTGAAGCCTAGGGCAACACCACTTCCGTCTGCTTCCATCTGGGGTGAAAGATTCATAAGGGAGTCTTTGGAGTCTGAGGAGTTAGACTTGGAATCTTTGTTAGCCTTCTTCTGGGCTTCAACAGATGTGTCCCCTCCAATGGTTCTGGGTGAGCATGACTCCACCTCACCAAGTGGTGAGATCAGGGCCTTTATGGGCCAGTTGTTGAGGATGGCAAAGACTGTGGACTTGGAAACAAAGCAGCCAGAAACCAAGTCTTCTGAACTTGTGTATAGACAGATCCTGTTGATGATGCTAATGCACAATCCCTCTGTTGCCTTCCCTTCTGAAAGTGTCATGGAGGGCCTGGGGTTTGCCATCAGTGATACAGTCTACATCTAAGAAAATCATCAAGTTGCATTGTGTTGTTGAAGCAGGATCAGAATTGATCTTTATCCCCAAAGCCAAATTTGATGATCATGGAAGTGACCCAGTTCAAGTCCTTGAACGTCATCAGCAAGCCTTCTTGTTTTCAGAACCCATTGGTTAAAAGCGTTCTTGAGTGTTACATAATTTTCATCCTGCAGTGTTGAGTCTATTTCTGCTGTGCTGGTGGGCAGGCAAGGCTTAGAGTTTCTGGTTAGAGGCTTTTATCAGCAGCCACAGCTAAGTTTGTAATAGTTTTTTAGCAAATTACTAGTCGTCGTCTTGCATTCTGAGTCCACAGTAAACGCAGAGCAATAGTCCGGTAGTGAAGTCTGTACACAAGGCAAAGGTCAGGGTTTCTAGGAATGTGAGCAGGGAATCTGAATGTAAGTTGGGTTGCTTCCATCAGTAGGAATGGTTGCTTGCAACAGCTACTTCCCATTTTGGTTCCTCTTTATATAGACTGAGAGTCTCTCCCAGCTGTTTGCCTAATTAATGAGTCCTTACTGTATAAACTCTCTGAGACTTCTGGGGTCTCCCTTTTCTGCCTACACTGGCTACTGTAAGTATTGTCCCTCTCATGTCGTTGTGTTGTGGCTGTTGGGAAAGCTCCTATCTGGGTCCTGGGACGGGGGGTGACACCATCACCTCAATGGAGTTTGGTTTTGGTCCTTTTTCAACTCTCCAGGATTCCTAACCTTTTGAGCCAGTGGCATCCTGAGATATTCAACTACAGTTGTCTGTCCACTTTCTTGAGAGCTCAGGGCACAGAATCCTGGCAAAAGTGGAAAAACTGTGAATAACTCCCCCCTTGCTCCTCCCATTCCCTTCTGGGGCTCCCCTATTCCTATTTCTGTGCAAAAGGGAAGGGAGTGGGGGGTGGGAAAGGCTCGCACCAGCCTTTCTTTTCCTCTCTGGAGCTCCCCCTGCCATTCCTATGCATTTTGCCCAGGTGCTGAGAACTTTTGAGAACCTTCCCCCACCTCCAATTTCTTTCCATTTTGCTTAGGCACAAGTTCTCTTCACCAGGGCAAAATACACAGGAATGGCAAACGGAGCTCCAGAGGGAGGAAAGGAAGGCTTGCTTGAGCCCTCCCTTTCCTTTCCATTTTGCATGGGTAGGGGAAGGAGGGAGCTCTGGAGGGGGGAAGGGAAGGCTGGCGAAAGCTTTCCCCCACCCCTGTTTCCCTTCCATTTTGCATGGGAAGGGAAAGGACAGAGCTCTGGAGTTGGGACAAGAAGGCTGATGTGAGCTTTACCTACCTTCCTTTCCATTTTGCATGGGAAGGAGAAGGAGAAGGAGAGAACTCTGGAGGCAGGAAACCCCTATCCCCCTCCATTTTGCCTTGGTGCAAGTTCTTTGCACTGGGGCGAAATGGATGGAAATAGGAAACAGAGAAGGGGGGAGAGGCATATGCTTTCAGTGAATAATCAAATTTGCCAATGTCAAACCTACGAATGTGGAGGGAGAACTGTACTTACCTGGAAGATGGCTTTCTTGGCGGCCGTGGCATTGGCTAGAAGAATGAGAGAACTGCATACCCTTAGAGGGGATCTACCTAACCTGCAGTTTCGCAGACACAAGGTAGTTCTCAGACTGGACATTTGCTTTCTACTGAAGGTTGTCACAGCTTTCCCTATGAATCAGAACATTGTCTTACTGGCATTGATGCTGCCCCTGCCCTCCATTGTCTCAACATTCAGTGGGTGCTGGCATTCTTTGTGGACAGGACAGGTTTCTGCAGATCCCAAAGACTTTTTGTGTATTATTCCTCCCAGAAGAAAGGACTGTCAGTTTCTCACAGCACTTCTTGAAGTGTGTTGTTTCTACTGTCCATCTGGCTTATGAACTTGTGAAGCAATAGTCTCCAACTGATGTGCTCATCCACTCCAGTGGAGCTATGCCTTCCTGAGAAGTGTGCCTTTGGAAGACGTATGCAGAGCAGCTATGTGGTCACAGCCTTTGACCTTCATCTCTCACTACAGAATGGAGCAAGGTCCAGGTCTGAAGCCGCATTCAGGACAGAGGTGCTGTTTTCTTGCTTTGACAGTCCCACCTCCTATGGTGAGTAGCTTGCTGGTCACCATTTGTGTGAGTCACAAGGATTACAAAAAAGAACAGGTTGTTTATCTGTAACTCTGTTTCTTTGAGTGGTCATCTGTGAACTCACACAACACCTGCCTTTCTTCCCCTCTGTGTGTGCTGCTCTCCTTAGCTCCTGCTTCAGCATCCAGGGAAGTGAGGGTTTGAGCGAGGACTATGCTGGTCACAGAGGAAGCGGGACTACCACCAAAACTGTTACATAATACCTCTAGAAGCTTCCAAATGATGCACTGTGCAGGCGCAGATAACCCATTTGTGTGAGTTCACAGATGACCACTCAAGGAACCACGGTTATAGGTAAGCAATCTGTTCTTCCATATGGCAGCCATTTTGTGTGAAAGACATCAGTACATGGATTGAGATCATTCTCTTTTGCATCATACCTGTTAATTGTCAGAGCACTATATCAGTTAAGTCTGTAGTGGTCTCTCCAAGTACATGTTAGTTTTGGATGTGTGTTTTTCCTGTAGCCTGTATCATTTTAATGCAATTAACCTAACTATTCTTAGATTCTCTAGACATCCTTTCCTTTATGAATAGCCACACTTGTGTCAAGGATACGTCTGAAGAAATTTGTTACATTATTTTATATTTCGTGTTACGGAACTCACTTAGCTTTAAATCATAGCAGTGAGACATTACTTAAGATTTCATTATGTTGTTAACCATGGAAGATCACGTTATGCTTGGTTTCAGTGGTTCTTTGTGCTAGAAAGATACGCCTTTTGTATCTTTTGTAGTTGTTAGAAATTGGTTAGTTGTCCTGAAGTAATACATAAGGTTCTGGCTAGATAATATTTTTGGGGATTGTGTGGGAAAACATATAGTATTTCCCCCTCCTTAGTTCCTTTTCCATGTATTTGATGAATGCCAATGATGTGCTTGTGAACATTTGAGATGATGAGGACAGTTTCTTCCTTTCTGTCAGGACAATTTCTGCCACTTTATTTCTTCCTTTCTAGGAGGAAGGATAAACATATTCCACAGCATGGTAGTAATACGTAGGGGAAGTCCCTACCTTTCGATGCCCTGTTATATAATGATTCACTCTTTCTATGCTTCCAGATTGAGGGGGGAAAGGTACCAAGTTAGCTGAGAGACTTTGCAAGCAGCGTACGTGCAGTTAGTCCCAAGCGAACCTGTATAAGTCTTTCATGTTCCCTAGAGGAGGTGGGCTCTGCTTTTTGACCACTTCTGCTTTCTGACATTGCTCTGGTCCCTAACCTGTCAGATAAGTGGGAGAAACCTGTATTTATAATTGTCCTTGTCAGGGATGTTCATCATTTCTGTCTTATGAAAGGAGTCACTCCAAATGGGGAAGGGAATTCCTGTGGCATCCAGGAAACCTCTGTTTTTGAGGGGACTCCCACACACATACCTCAATAAAAATAGTAGAGACCATGGGGTGCATATACTGACTTCCCTCATGCTCCTTCATGTAAAAATGGATGGCAGAGAGCAACATGCAGGTGTGAGCCATCAGTTGGCCTGGGTGAGAATTCAGTTGAGGTGAAGCAGGTGGCTTGCTTCCTTTCAAACTGAGGCCTAAAGTGTTGAGAAGGAACTGGGTATTCCTTCTCTGAACAAAAGAACTGGGTGTTCCTTCTTTAAACTATGAGGCAGATTTCGCAAGCTACTTAAGGGCTGAAGAAGAAATTGGCCCCTGAGTCAAAATCTCCAGCATCTGACCCTGTTTACTGACTTGTTCATCATGGGAGCTCACATACATCCTTCCTCTCTGAGACTAGAAACATCTACCCTCTCGATTCATTAATCAATTAGGAAGCGGTGTTGGCGGGGAGGGGCAACTCTTCTTGCCATGAAGGCAGGAGAGCATTCTTTGGAACAGAAATTGGTAGTGCTAGTCTTGGATCCCTTCATCCTGCAAACAGTAGGATGTGCGGCATGCAAGTGAGGGGAGAAGGCAAGTATTCTAAAGCTGTATTCACTGTCATTTTGTGAGAGTACAAAAAAGTTATTTATCTTTGGGATTTATCTACAGCACTCTTGTTCGCACTCCTGCTACTATAGTTACTTTCAACAGCAAACAATGAGTGTGAGAGGTAGGGTGAGGAAACATTGAGTGCTGAGATGTTATTTTACCTTACATAGGAAAAGGGAAAAACTTCCCATGTGATGAGAGAAATGTTCAGTAGCTTTTAATAAAAAAGGACAATGCGTTATTAAAAGATGACCTAGCTAAATCATCATTCTTCCCTTCACTCCCCTTAAGCACATCAACATAACCCTGTAATGTGGAAGCCAGAAATACTTTCTCTCTCATTACTCTCTCTCTCTCTCTCAAAAAAATCAAAAAATCAACTGACTAATTTTGGGAATCAAATTTTTGTTCCATATTGTTTTAAACTTTTATATAAAGACACCTCAAGAAGTTTTCAGAGAGTTACTTAGGAATATACTTACTAACCATTACAATGTATGTAATGTCTGAAACCATTCTTAATAATCAGTAATTAAAAAAGAACAATGCCTTCTTTTGTTGTGAGGAGCAAAAAAAAAAGCAATAAAGGAAGCATTGGATACTGTTTAGAGAATTCTGCATATTTTAAAACTGATTGTGTTGTTTTGATCTTAGAATATATACTTAATGCAATTGTAGAATATATACAGTGCTTGGAAGTAAGTTTCAATCTGTTTAGAGGGTCTTACTTTCATGTAAACATGCTTAAGATTATAAGGATAGTTTTTGTTTTTGTTTTTAACTCTGGACTTAAACCTGTGCTTGTGACCTAGGATATCATACCATAATGAGAGATTCTGAACAGTGAGTGTTGAAGAGGCAGTGATTATGTATTCTCTGTGTTTATGCTGGGGACAGACATTGCATAAGCCAGTGGTTCTCAACCTGTGGGTCCCCAGATGTTTGTGGACTTCAGCTCCCAGAAGCCCTAGCCACTATGGTCAATGCTCAGGGCTTCTGGGAGCTGAAGTCCAAAAACATCTGGGGACCCACAGGTTGAGAACCACTGGAATAAGCAAACAGAAGTTTTGTCAGTCATGTAATAGACAGTAAGAGCAGGACATGGGAAATCTCATACTATCTGTTGTTCTGGATATTTTAGATTACTATGGCAAGAGCTAGTTTATAGCTGGGGTTCTCTTGTGAGCTATCCCTGTTAATACTAATGTAATTCTAGGCAAATTAATCAGTTTGTTTAACAAAGGATTGCCAGTTTAGGAGATGTCTGATTATGCTATCATCTTGGAAACAGATGTATATTTGCACTAACAGCATATCATGGTAAATTTGTATTTAAAGGCATGGAGGACAATTTTAAAATCTGGTAGCGTTTACCCAATGAAAGCAGCAGATTTTGAAACAGCTTGAGGCCCAGAAAGACTAAAGCTATAATCCTTTGAAGTAAGTTCTGTTGAAAATAAATGGATTTTACAGCTATGATATTAGAATTGCATTTTGACCAGCTACACTTTAGGTCTGTGGATTGCATTTGTCTGTTATCACCTTGGATCTGAAAAGAAACCAATGATTTTTTAAACCAAACGAAATTCAGAGAACATAGTCGATTAATTTCACTGTGTCTACTCTAGCTATAACTAACAATAAATTTGACAAAATTTGTTTTTGATATAATCTTATAAAATAACCCAGCTGGCAAATAAATATAGGAGTAATTGATCTAGTCAGAATTGTGTGTCAGGAGCAGAATGATGTTCTGTATGCTCCCCTTCCCTCTGAGTGTAGAAAATCCTAATTTTTTAATGATGGGTAATTTTTGTTCAAACTATTCAAAGGGGGAGGAATCAAACGACGGGATAAGGACATCTTAAGGTATCTCTACTTTGAGGAACTCAAAGAAGCTTACAAAATATTAACACCAATACAGATTAAAAACATAAAAACACCAGTTATATATGTTACTTAAGAACAATGAAACAATCTATAAAATTGGAACTATTCAAAATTTCATTGAAAGACTTCTTTAAAAATTCATCAAAATGCCATTATGGTTAATTCCTAAAAGTCTCTATAGAGAAATTTTGATTTGCTGGTGGAAGGAGAACAAGGAGGGAGCCTCCTTAGACAGGGAGCTACAAAGCTTCAGAGCATGTACTGAAGAGGTTTCTCTCTTGTTCCCACCAGATGTGCCTGGGAAGGTGGTAGAATTGAGAGAAAGGCCTTCCTCAGAGATGTTAGACTGTGGGCATGCTCATACATGTAGATATGATCTTTCAAATAGCAGGACCTGAGCTGTATGGGACTTTACAGGTCATAAACAGTGCTTTGAATTGTGTCCTGGAAATGGAGTGGCAGTGAGTTGGTGTATTGGAACAAGAGAGTTGTATGTTTCCTGCCTCCAGCCCCAATTAACGATTTGGCTGCAACTCTTGGGGCTGACTGTATTTTTCAAAGGCAGCCCCACTTAGCACTTATTTATAATAATATGTAACCAAGGCATGTGTCACCATGGCCAGTTAAGGCATCTCCACAAAGAAAAACTCCATGATTTTGTAATTCTTACAGGAAAACTAAGATTTGTAATATAGTAATAGCATAGCAATATAATAAGAAGCATATTATAATCATATAATAAATATTAATATTATGTCCCACCTTTCTTCCCATATAGAATATTATAATGTGAGGAGTGGGATATATATGTTTAATAAATAAATAGGCATTAGAAGTGGGAAGCTGAGATTTTGGTGTGTTTGAAAGGCCACCTCGTGAGTTAATGGTAGGGAAGAGTTGGATGAAGTGGAGCCGGGGGGCCTCATACTCCTCCAGCTGTTTCTTTTTTTTCCCCTTCACCTCATCTAGGTTCCTCAGACTGACCTTTTCTGGTTAAAACGGGGGGGGGGGATGAATTACTTCTCCTGAAGTGTCTGGGAGTGACAATTCACATTTTAAATAAATTGCAAAATTCTCCTGCACTGTTTAACATCCCAAATTATTCATTCTTCAAAACTAGAGTTAGACTTACAGCTACTTCCATATGTGTGTGTGTGTGTGTAAAACATGTATGTATTTGAAAGCAGTTTTTTGTAGCTTCTGCAACCCCCAGAGGGTCCCAGGGGCAGGGAATTGGCCCCTAGGCCTATTATATATTCCATCACTGTGTTGAAGTCATCAAACAACTGTGGAGGAAAAAGATGATAGAATTCTCTTGCTCATTTTGCTACTGACTGAAATAATTGGCCTTACTACACATTCTTTCATAGCTACCCCACTCAGGATTTATCTGCATCTTTTTGCCACTGTTACAAGTAGATCTCTCACCTCAAACAAACTTTGATGGCTAATTTTAATAGATAATAGCAATTCTTTCTCTCCCATTAGAACTACCCCCCTTATATCTATTAAAGAAACCTTTAGAAAAATTAATCCCATTTTGGCTTAAGTCAGATTTGATAGAAATTTATTGTGTTTACGTTAGGAGTTTTTGAGATTTATTAATGGGAAAGAAAGAGATTAATTTCAAGAAAGATTAGCTAAGCTTAGCTACCTGTCTTTTTCAAGAGAGTTTGACTAAAAAGTCATTTTTACTTTTAAATAGAGGAAAAAAACCCTACTCTAGCTCATTATCATTTTGAAGAATAGAATTTTGTGATGAGACCTTTAGGCATACTTGGATAAGGTAAAAAAATCAAGTAGGAAATTGTAAAAAGGAAAAACAGAAGTTTTCTCTATCTATGCTGCTGACTTGTATTAGAGCTGATATCCTTTGTGGAGGGGCACACAAAAAGGAGTAGGCTAATAGGTTGGCCAAAATAAAGAGATACAGAGAAAAATACAAGTGTCCCTCTTATTTTATAGGTTAGGGACCAGAGCACTGTCAAAAAGTGGAAATTGCCAAAAAGTGGAATTTTTATACAGACTGAACAAAAAGATGGCGCCGAGTTGATTGATAGAAAAAAACAAAGTGCGAGAGCTTTTCCTGACCAAAGAGGAGGTAGACACCCACAGTTCTCACATCTTCCCTATCCCTGGCATTGGAGGCCTTCTTGCCCTTTCACAGGGGCATCTAGCCAGAGCCTTGGGTAAGACCTGGTGTCAGTGAGACTTATTGCTCAAATTTCTCAGAGATTTGCAGTGAGTGTATTAGCAGTCATAGCCTTGTAGGGGTCAGCAGAGAACTTCCTTTCCTCACTCCTTTTGCACTGGGCTGATTGGGGAGGAACTGATTCTACCCTGTCTGGCTGGCTTGGGAAATGGAAGTAAAAATATCTCTGACAAAGGGTTTACATAGCCTCCCTCCTTCCATCTCACTTACTTCCAGTGTTTGTGTTGGGTTTGTTTGTCAGTGGGGGCTTTTGTCTAACTCCTCCTACCAGGTGCTATGCTATTTGCATAGCGGATGTCAGGAACTGCCAGAGAATTTTTTAGAAAATCCAGCTACCCTTAGTGGATGCTTTGAGGAAGAAGGTTGAAGTTCACACTGCCTGTGATACAAGATCTTTCCTTGACCAAAGAGGAGGTGCTTTCTTCAGTGTCGGATCTTATGCAAGACCTCAGCTTGAGGCCTGTGTGGGAAGTTGAGAAGACCTCTGACGATAGGGACAGGGAAGATGTGAGAATGGAAGTGGTTTTTAAAGGATGAAGAGAAGGTCTGCGTGATAATTATTCTTAGGAATTGCCTTAAAAAGGTGTAAGTGTTCCAATGAATGCCCAGAACTGGGTGAAGAAATGTTCTGTTCTCAGTTGAGAGAAAAATCAGCAATGTCACTTTAAAAAAAAAATTATTAACATACTAACATATATTTATCTATAACATAGAGTAAGATAACATTACAAGGGAAGACATAAAACAGAAAAATACCAAACTATGGTCGCTTTTTGACCATCCACTTTTTGGACTCTTTTCAATTTCAATTTTTGACTTTAAGTTCAAAGTTGAAAGAGTGGACCCTGGATTGAAAGAACACTACATGTCTATAATTTACAATGGCCGAAAGAGTGCATGATTGAAAAACAATTCATCAAAGAGCGGAGGACTTGTGTATTTCTCTACTCAAAAGAGCACTGATAATTATTATTGGATTATTATATGTACAACTTACTAATCACACTAAGGTGTTGTGAGATATAGATGTAATAGCTTTTATGTAGCGGTTCCCTGAAACCTGAACATTATTTCAAAGGTTCCTTCAGGGTAAAGAGGTTAAGAAAAGCTGCCCTGGATAGTGATGTTCTTGGTTCTAAAGTTAGGTATTTGTTTGGAAACGAATAGTGATAAAACTAAAAAACTGAAAACTAAAGTGATAAAACTATTGATAATAATGAAAACTAGCAATAAAAAAATCCAGTACTCTGTGACACGCTCGTCCCAAATCTACTTCTATGTCACCATTGCAGAGTCGGCATGTTCTTTTAATATCCTTTGACCTTTGCACTGCTACAGTAGTCTTTTTTTTAATATGTTGTCTTGATTGTTCTACACCATTTTGAGAAATCTTATATTACTTCCATATAGTATGTAATTTTGTATGATGCTGATATCCTCAGATTGCTCATTCTCAGACTACTACAAGTCCTGGTTCACCATTATGCTGTAGAATCTAAACAGTGAAAGCAACCAATTATATAGTATTTTAAGCACATGGGACTGGCCATACTTACACATTTTTTGCAATGGTAAGGTCTTGGGATAAGGATGCAAGTTTTTCAAGGTAATGACTTGGGGGTGCGCTCTCTGTTTCTATATTGCTAGTCCAAGATTTTGAGTCCTCTGGTTTCTGCTCTGTCATCTCTTCACTGATCAGTCCTTTCAGTGCAGTATTTGGTATGCTTCTCAGGCTTTTGGACATAGATATCCTCTTAACCATAGATTATCTTTAGCAAGCCCAGATAAGCTTCACAGATTTAAATAGTGAGTCTTGTCTTCAAAGAGCTTCATAGTCCCCTTGAAAAGCATGAGTGTTTGGGTTGTAACTAACATTGTCACCACAAAGTTTTATCCCAGTGAAAATAGGATACTTGTGCAGGTTGTTAAAAGGCATTCTCGGGCTCCAGGAGGACCAATCCACCACGCATGGGACTTGGTCCTCGTGCCAGCTGACACAGGAGTCTTTTGCGAGCTGTTGCCGTTAAACCGTTAGAAAAAACGACTCCCTGTCCCTCTCTCTTCAGTTATTTTTTCTCCTGCGTTACAGCAAGACGCATTTACGATCCCTCTCTCAGGAGAACAATAGATTAGTGCGAGAATTACAAGTTTCCATACGGAAACAGCAGCAAAATACAGGAGCAGTGTGATGGCGGAGGAAGTGAACCGCAGCACCACAGAGATGGGCTCGGTCACTGTAAAACACGGTTCCGTCCAGAAGACCGCCGCAAGCTTCGGACGAAGGAGCTGGAGTAACATTACAGATAAGGGAGCAGCGGATTTTGGACGAAAAACGTGCTCCAGATCTCCAGCGCATTTTCCTCTCCTCCAGTGAGAACGAGGGAGACGAAAACAGGCTTGGGAAAAATAAAAATAAAAAACTCGTGTCAATAAAAAATCCGACAGAGAAACAGTCTGAGAAGAAAGGAAAGAGCAAAAAGGCGACGAAATCCCATAACGCTAAACAACTTACCGCAGAAGCGTCCGGACGCCATCTTGGAAACAAAAACTCTAAGATGGCGTCTGAGGGTCCTGCCACACTTCCAGGCGCAACGGCCGCCATTTTGAGTGTGGCCGCACCTGCGCAAATACATAGAGAGCAAAATAGGACTACAACAATGGAGGTAGGCAGAGCAAACACACCGATGAGTCAGGAAAGTATGGGAGCTGGTCAGACCTCATTAGCGGCTGACGGTGGAGCATGGAGTGCAGAAATGAGGCAGTTTATTGAGGCGTGGCTAATGAATGCGCTGCAAAGAGAGCTGACTCACAGCAGCAGACGGAGCAGATAGGCTGGGGAGAACAGCAAAAGCACAGGGCGGGGATGAATGACTCATTCCGCTCTGAGATTCACTCCATAATTAAAGACACAGTGTCAGCTCAAATTCGTAATGTTTTTGAGCAATATTTTCCAGCCCGTCGCACTTCACCAAATAGGTTTGCTGACAGAGTGGTATATAATGACAGGGGCTCTGTACTGCAAGAGGAGCCCATACAAAGAGTTAGACAGTTAAATTGTGACATATATGAGGGTCATATGGACAAAGAGCCTCATTACGAACACAGTCAGAAGAAAAGAAGACTTGAACAGGCTGGCACTTCACAGCCCATGGCGGAAAAGCATAACTATTCCGGAAAGGGTTCAAGTAGGACACCACGTGACCTCTCAACACATGAAACCACACGAGGGGATGACATAGATTACATGGATGAGGACATAGTGGAGGAAGAAGCAGAATTAGGGGACTCAGATAATATGTTTTCTGAGGCAGAGGAGGATGAGATGGATTCTAACAGGATATTTGACCCAGACTCATTTAAAAGCCTACTTAGGAGAGTACTGCAGACTTTAGGTCTGCATGATGATAAGTCAGATAAAGACAGTGAGGCAAAGTCTGGCAGCTTACCATCAATGATAAGGAAGAGAGCGACAAGGAATGTGGAGTTTCCCCTGCCAGAACTGTTTAGGGAAATGATCACAACAGAGTGGAACACTCAGAGCAATATCAGGAAGGGATCAGCACAACTAAATAGGCTGTATGCTTTCAGGGAGGACGACGTCAAGATACTTAAGGTCCCTCCCGTGGACGCCCCTATTGGGGGCTTAGTGTCGGGTGCAGTTGTGCCCAAAGAGGGAGATACCCAGTTGAAGGAAATGGACGAACGTAGAGCGGAGTCCTGCCTTCTTAAGGCTCATGAAGCAGCATCCAACATAATTAAAACTTCGGCTGCGGCATCAATGGTGGCGAGAGCAGCGGTGCTTTGGTCCCAGGAAATTCTGGAGACTCAGAACTTCTCGGGGAGTGAGATAAGGAAGGCTGTGGAGTGGTTGCAGAGAGCCCTGAAATACATTGCAGATGCAGGACTCGATGTAACCGGGTATGCAGCAAAAAACGTTAACTTCGTGACGGTAGCAAGACATTCCCTATGGCTTAGGCATTGGGAGGCA
The DNA here is from genome assembly GCA_948472985.1 of Iguana delicatissima. Taxonomy (NCBI): domain Eukaryota; kingdom Metazoa; phylum Chordata; class Lepidosauria; order Squamata; family Iguanidae; genus Iguana; species Iguana delicatissima. Next base: position 97,481 of record CAOKZL010002009.1, read on the forward strand.
GATCAGAAGTCTAGAGCGAATTTAGCATACGTCCCTTATCAGGGGGAGTTACTGTTTGGGCCCAAGGCTTTAGAGAGCATTTTGGTAGAAACTAAAGACAAAAAGCAAGTCATGCCAACCATTCAGAAACAGAAGGTGGAAAGGAAAGGTTACAGGCCCTACAACTACTCCTTTCGAGGAGGAAGGGGCTACGGTTACTCCGGAAGATACTCGGACTACTGGTCTGGCAGGTTTCAGTGGAATAGGCCAAGGCCTCAGGAGTCAAGGCAATATAGGGATAACAGATCAGGTCAAGGAGGAAAGCTTGGGTCAAATCCCAAGCGAGGTAAACAACAGTACTGACTGCAAGATACGGAAGGTAGGGGGAAGACTTCTGTCTTTCGGAAGCAGGTGGGCAGAAGTAACATCAGATCAATGGGTGTTAAAGGTAGTAACACAGGGTTACAAGATATTTTTCCACTCTGCTCCCAAAGACAGATATCTTCCCTCTCCGATCCCAAGGGATCCGGAGGAACAAAATGTAGTGCTGCGAGAAATCATACATCTTTTGAACATAGGGACCATAGAGCAAGTACCACCAAAGCAGATAATGACAGGGGTATACTCTGTGTTTTTTGTGGTACCCAAGCCGAACGGGAAACACAGGCCAGTATTGAATCTCAGGTATCTCAACAAATTCGTGGAATACAAGAAATTCAAAATGGAAACATTGCAATCCATAAAAGAGAACTTGGAGATTGGAGATTATTTGGCATCAATCGATCTCAAAGAGGCCTACTTACATATTCCCATGTGTACGGAAGACAGGAGATACCTGAGATTCAATTACAAAAACAGTCACTACCAGTTCAGAGCGTTACCGTTCGGCCTAGCATTGGCACCACGGGTGTTTACCAAGGTGCTAATTCCCCTATTGCATATCTCAGAACGCAGGGGGTACAACTGTTCCCCTACCTAGACGACATCCTGGTAAAAGCAAGGTCAGAGGCCAGATTACGGCAGGATGTGCGGTTGACAATCCAAATTCTGTCGGACTACGGCTTCTTACTCAACAAAGAAAAGAGCGTACTAACTCCGACAAGAGAACTAACACATTTAGGAGCCCATATAAGTACAGTAAAGGGCATGATGTACCTTTCAGCAGAAAGAGTCAGGAAAGTAAAACAGGCTGCACAAAGGATAATGAAAAATCTATGGACATAATGCGACTGGCCCAGATACTAGGCACTTTGGTATCTACGACACAACTAATTCAGTGGGCAAGCTACCATGTGAAGCCTCTGCAGAGGTTGCTGATGTCACATCAGACAGAAATTGCAAGGAAGAGGCATTACACAGTAGAGATACCGCGGCATGTTCGGTCCAGCATGCGTTGGTGACTGCAAACAAGGAACGTGGAATCAGGAGTTCCTTTCCAAGTGCAGAACACGGTGCGCTTAACAACAGATGCCAGCCTGTACGGCTGGGGAGCACATTGCGAAGGTATGGCCATTCAGGGGTGCTGGACGGCAAGTCACAGTCACCACAACATCAATTATCTGGAGTTGAAAGCCATTCGTCTAGCACTTCAGGGATGTTCCCATCTGGTCAAGGGGCATCATGTATTAGTCTCAACGGACAACATGACAGCCAAAGCCTACGTATGCAAGCAGGGAAGGCTGCATTCGAGGCGACTGTGGAGCGAAGCAGATCGCCTATTCAACTGGGCAGAGAGGCATATAAAGTCTATTACGGCGATACACCTGAGGGGCATCAAAAACCTGCAGGCGGACTACTTAAGCAGGAACTACTTACATCTGGAGAATGGTCCCTCAATATGGATGTATTCCAGGAAGTCAACAACAATTTTGGACCATTACAGATAGATTTGTTCGCTACTGCGCAGAACACAAAACTAAGAAGGTATTTTTCATTACCTGGAGACAGAGGTTCAGAGCATACGATGCACTGTCGGTGCATTGGCCGCCAGGCATGCATTATGTGTTCCCACTGATAAGGATTATACAAAAGGTGTTAGCGAAAATTCGCCAGGAAAAGGCTGCGGTGGTGTTCATAGCGGCATTTTGGCCCAGAAGGCCTTGGTTTCCAATGTTGCTGCGGATGTCCCAAGAGCAACCTTGGAGATTACCGTGCAGGCCAGATTTGCTAATGCAGGGTCCGGTGAGTCTTCTGGATCCTCAATGGCTGAAGCTAACAGCATGGATTTTGAGCGGAGACATCTAGTGGATCAAGGCTACACCGAGAAGGTGGTTAACACCATTCTTGGGTCTAGGCGGGAATCCACACAAAAGATTTATGAAAGGATATGGAAAACTTTCCAGTCTTGGTGTTCAGGAAAGAGTATCTCGTTGGAAGACATAAGGATTTCACAAATCTTAGATTTCTTACAGGATGGAATCGACAAGGGCCTAAGGCCTAACACATAAAAAAACAGGTGGTGGCACTATCGGCAGTCCTATCACAGAGGGGCACCTCCTTTGCGAGCCACCCACATATAAAAAGGTTTCTGAGGGGAGCAACCTTACAATCGGGTCCAACAGTACATAGATTCCCTTCTTGGGATCTGAACCTGGTATTAAATGCGTTAACGGTACCACCATTTGAGCCATTAAAGGAATCATCCCTAAGATTGCTATCGTTTAAAACAGCATTTCTGCTGGCGATAACATAAGCAAGGAGGGTGTCAGAGTTGGCAGCGCTGTCGGTAAGCGAAAATCTATGTGTTTTCGACCATGACAAGCTAACGTTGCGGTTTGACCCAGCATTTAAACCTAAATGCTTATCATCACACCAGAAACAAGAGATACACTTACCAACATTCTGCCCAAAGCCGGTCCATCAGTTAGAGAAGAAGTGGCATACTCTTGATGTTCGACGAGTAGTGAAGTTTTACATTAAGAAAACTAAAGACCTGAGAAAGACAGACGCACTGCTGATATCTTTCAAAGATAAAACACTGGGGCAGCGGGCCAGTAAAGCAGTGATAGCATCTTGGATCATAACATGTATTTTCATTAGTTATGACTACGCCAAACAGCCCCGACCAGCGAATGTGTGGCACATTCTACACGTTCCATGGCAACTTCAGTGGTATACGATACCATGTGTTCCTTGGAAGAGATCTGTGAGGCAGCAGAGTGGAAGGAAGTGTCTACCTTCATTAGGCATTACAAGTTGGATAAATACAAGTCAGCACAGGCGGCTTTCGGACGCAAGGTGCTACAGGCAGTGTTATAGTTGGTAAACCCACCCAGGAAACAGCTTGGGAACGTCCCATGCATGGTGGATTGGCTCCTCCTGGTCAGCCCGAGAATGAGAAGTTGGTACTTACGTGAACGCTCATTCTGGGATGACAGGAGGAACAATCCACGCCCACCACTGGGTTGAAGGATAGGAGTTTCAAACTGCTGTCACGCTAGGAAAGTAACTGAAGAGAGAGGGACAGGGAGTCGTTTTTTCTAACGGTTTAACGGCAACAGCTCGCGAAAGACTCCTGCGTCAGCTGGCACGAGGACCAAGTCCCATGCGTGGTGGATTGTTCCTTCTGTCATCCCAGAATGAGCGTTCACGTAAGTACCAACTTCTCATTTGGTGGTTAAGTCAAGATCAATGGTCATTTATGTTCTTAGGAACAAACAATACATGATTAGATTACCTACTTAATCTAATCATCCTGCATGGATGGTCTCTCCCTCTAACCATTCTGTTTTAGTGTTACCCCAAAATATGGGTGCCTTAGGGTTCACCCGCAATGTCAGTGTCTCCAGGTGGCAATGAGGAATTAATTAGCTAAATTAAGAAGCCCGTGAGAGGGGGTGACCTAACAATATCTTCCGCCAATGCTTACGGAATCCTCACAGGAAAGAATCAGCCATAGATTCCAAAATAAACTGAAATGTGTTTTAGTAAAGAGTTTAGTCATGCATGCTAAAGATTCAAGAACTCACACACTCGCACAAGAGCTAATCAAAGGATAAAGGGAGGAAAGTTGTTGATAGTGGAGTTTTGGGGAATAGGTGATAATTTACAGAGAGCAGTGAAGAAAGCAACGCAGCTTAGGCTTATGCCTAAAGACAGTACTAGTTTGGGAATCAGAGTGACAGTGTGGCATTCTGCAAATGAGATACTGTGTCTGACTGCCAAAAATGGAGGGGTTTTATACCCAAAATTTGTCTGGAGGGCAAGGGTGTGAATGGCTCTCTGACCAAGCAAACAACGGAGGTTGCAGTGTGGATAATAGGGTCCGGACAGAGTTAATGGTCTTAGTGTTAGGTGACAAAGATTTAATGGCTGTGGTAATAGCTCTGTAATAGTGGACAAGTAAAGGAACAATGAATAGAAATGTCCAAGTGCTAGGAAGAAGAGCTGAAACAGTGGTTTGGTGGGAACTTTTCATTGCCATTGTAGGGTAGCAGAGACGTTACAGATTCAGTTTAAACCTGTTATCTCTGGAGTTACCTGGGAATTATCCTGACAATGACCTTGGCTATGCCTAGAGGGGATCTCTGACCTGCTTTGCAGCACACATGTTCAGCCAGTATTTTTCCTCTGCTCAGCTTGGCCTTACAATCACATCAGGGGTCATTTTATATTAATGCCAGTTAATGTATTTTGCCAATTAAATTATATTTTGCCAATTAAACCATATCAGATCTCGAGGTGTGTGGGCTGGTAACATTAGGAGCTAACCAGATTTCTTTTTCGGCAGCAGACAACATACAGTGTTATGTTTGCAGTATTCCTGTTCCAATAACAAATGCTTTCTTACTTTAGTGGTTAGGACGGTGTATACTTTCCTTCCTTTTCTACAGATTTTGAGGGTCCAGAAAAATAAGAACCAGGGTACATGATTAATCTTTCATATTGGACCAGATGAAAGGATAGACTGTCAGACCAGAGTGATACCACATAAGGTATCACCATTCCTCAGTCCAGACCATTTTGTGTTCGGTTTTAACCCTCCTGTGTCTTCACACTGCTTTTTCCATCTTTTTTCCTAACCAGAAGAAAATCTATTAGGGAGGAAAAGTTGGAATAAAGACGTAATGATTGTTGATTGGTTGTTCTGTTTGGAAGCATTGTACATCTCACATTTCAGTTGGGTTTGGAATCCTTGCGTTTTGAGGCTTGGGTCCTTCCCCTGTTTCTAACTGACAAAGCTAATGGAAGTTTGCTCAGACAAAAAGGGAAGTAATACCCACTAGGGAGTCTTACATATTCAAACACTATCATGATCTGAGCTTCTCAGTACATCAGTGCAGATAGAGCCCTGCTGTGTTTCATTGTGGACTATGTAGTTTACCTCAAGGAATACAGCACTAGAACTTTTTCTACTTTTTATGTTGTTGTTAATAGCTCTCAGGGTTTTTTTGCCAAAAAAGTCTGAAAAATACCCTTTCTCATAGATATATACATCTATAAATATTCTCTGTTATTGAAGGACAAGTCTTGCTCATTGGAGCCTAAATTTTTAATACCTTGATGAGTATATGGTGTGTGCTTCTGTCCATCTGCCACACTCAGGAACTTTAAAGGTATGGCATCTAATACCTTGGTACTCAGTCCTGACCCTTCCCTTACTTGCAAATTTTCCTGGTAGACAAAATCATTTACCATTACACTAGGTGTTCTGTATAGTTGTACACCCCTACCTTCCATTTCTACAGAGAAGTGAGTGGATTACCTATGGCTTTCATATGGGAGCTGTTCTGTTACTTATGCTTCCTATAACTATTAATGGAAGGAATGAAGTGCAGTGACAGTGGTTCCTTCTGGCCTGGTGTATGGGAATCTTCTCATGGGCACTCAGAGAGAGCAATATTTCAGATGTTCCAGAGTTATTCTAGAAGGTCTTCGATGTGGTATTCTCATGTATACTTGAATGTGTGTGTTTGTATAGAATACCCACTCAAAAAACAGTTACAGGTAAATTATTATTTATTATTGTCTTCCTGTGTTTTAATGATGTTCTAATCAGAGGTGGTAGTTGGTATTTAAATATTTTATAAGCAATATAAATACCACAAATACATTTTATTGGCCTCAGCCTACATGAAGATGGTACAATGTGAAGTGTCAGTGTCTGGAAGGAAACAGAAACTTTCCTTAGTATTGCTTTGAATAAATTTTGTAATTTAAAAAGTATTTGCAATGTGTTATGTCATACTAAATGATTTCTAGTATAGTATGTGCTACCGTAACATCTCTACCTAAACAAATTGTTTGACACATAATTATAAATGTATTTGTTAAAAGATGTTAAGCATACAGTCTTTTCCAACAAAGTTTTTTGTTTTTATAATTCTGAATAATTTGTACTGAAATGTTTTGCTTTGTTGCCAAACTCAGTAAAATCTATATTCTGAAAGTGGTTTGGATGTTAATTAGACCTGTGAAAACCTGAATGTTACTAATGCTTGCTCATTTTCCCCAAAAGAGAGATGCACAGATTATCTCCATATCAGGTCATTTCTTCTTGGGAAGTGTGTTTGAGCTGGCAGTTTGCATGTTAATATTACACATTGATTTTGCTTCTCTATTTTTGTATGTATGTATGTGTATTTTTTTGTTTTGGTATTGTGTTGATTTTACTGTCATTAATTACATAAATTTAACTTAAGGGGACTGAATTGTATATTATATACATGGACATGAATTCAGAATAATGCCTATTATTACAGTAAATTAAATATTCTGGAGAAACGCAGTACTTTTTTTGACACTGGCTAATATTTATATGTATTCTTTCCTCTTCTTTCTCTTAAGCATGGGGTTATTGCTACAGAAGATGAAGAGTATTTTATTGAGCCTCTAAGAAATTTAACTGAAAATTCCGATAACTTTAGTGGTCATCCTCATGTGATATACAAAAAGTCTGCCATTTACCACCAGCTTTTCTATGACCATATCCATTGTGGTGTCTCAGGTAAATAAGCTACAGCTCTAGTCATGGTTTCATTCCTTTATTATGACAATAATTCAAGGGAAAATATAACTTAGGTTCCTATTACAGTAAGTTTAGTGCTGTCGGCTGTTTTTTGGACTGCATTATGGAATCTGAGAGAAAGTAGTTTTTCATTTTTCTAGGCTGAGGTTCAGAAAATAATGTCTTTTAATGCAAATGCTGAGAATTCCTTTTGTTATGCCTACTGCTTGTATAATTATAACTAAATAGCATCATAAGGGAGGCAGCTGGGCTGCTATGTCAGGTGTGTGCTCCACGCTTTGACTGCCTTCTTTGTTTCTACATTGTGCAAGGAAGAAAGTAAGCACCCTGCACCCACAACAGAAACTAAGCTGGCTGCCAAAAGATGTGTGCAGTGCATCCCTCCTCCATCAAACCATATCAGATGCCCAGGTAGTGAAAATCTTACCAGCATATCCAGCATTGATACCAAGAGGGCTAGGAATAAAAAGAAAGAGATCTTTCTTACGTTACCAATTTACCATGTTTCTGTGCCAGTTGTAAGCAGGCAAACTATTTGCCTTCTGCTGTAGGCAAATGATCTGTTACTCTATTGCCATCTCATTTGTTTCTGTTCTGTACACACAGGATAGAGCTTTGCCTTTTACACATTTAACCTTAAAAATAGTATCCTTGGGATAAAGAGATAGAGGGACTATATAATCTATTGTCCCAGCATACCACCCTGAGTCCTGCCATACAAGCATAGACACACCTGGTTTCAGAAGCCAAGCAGGATCAGTTCTGGTTAGTGTTTGGATAGAAGATCACAGGGAATACAAAGAATCTCCAGGTAGGGCAAGGAAGAAATGCTGCCTGAAAAACCTGGAAAGCTCATGCAAGTAAGTTGACAGTGCAGAGCTAGGTGGGCCTGTTGTCTGACTCAGTATAAGGCATTTTCCTATGACTTTGATAGAAGCCTATTGGGTTAAGAATATTGAACCTACAAGAAGCAAAGCCCCTTCCTGCATATCCAGCATAGAAGTCATAAAGGATGGTGATGGAGACATGACTTGTTCAAGCACTTTGTCTATTCAGTATACTTATTTGTTTTTCATTAAAGAATAAACCCATAAAAGTACTACAAACTCATTCTGGAATATTTGTCCTACAAAATTAAAGCTATTTTTAGCATTGTAAAATGCTTAAGGCAAAGATTTTGTTTAATCCCTACAAGATACGGCAGGCATTTTTAAATGGTCTGAAAGCACCTAACTGTTTTGGTGAGAGGTATTCTAAGCAAGAGATAGTGATCAACGTGCTCACAGTAGCCAAAGGCAATGTTATAAATGTGTTAAAAAGAATTTCTTATAAATTTCATTCTCAGTAATTCTTGCTAATGTTTTGGTCCATATTATTACTTTTTTCTGGTACCAAAATTGTAGTAGTGATTTAATTTGGGTATAAAACTATTTGTATATAACAGGGAAATGAAGCCTGTGCTAAACTTGGAGCAGACATGATGAAATTGGTTCCCCCCTTTTCCCACTGCAAAGACTAATTTTTAAAGTTACACTAAAGTTCAAACCTGTCTGTATACTGGTTTTGTGAATGGTTAAAATATGCTAAAAATTTCATTCTAACTCATACTTCTACAACGTTTACATGACCAAACATAACACTGAACAAATGCTTAGCTGTATAAAAGCCTGCAAGTCAGTATGGATATCTGGCATGCTGACGAGTGAAAAGTAAGCATAGATATTATGCAGGCATTTTCCTTTTATCAAAATTAGTGTGCTGAAATGTATAAAAACTGTTATGGAAAACCCAGTATAAATACTAATTCTTATATCAGTTCTAATATTTTCTGATAAAAACCTAAAGTATATAATGCTTATTAAAAGGTGGGTTTAATTTCTGTTCGTATTGCATAGAGACTGATGAATTCATCCAACTGTAATATAATAGAAACTTAAAGCAGATGTATTTTAAGATGTTGATATTACAAGCTATTTGTAATATTAATATTACAAGCTATTTGTAAATTTTGATTCCCAGAAGACCTCACAGGAAGCAGCAAACCATGGTTATCAAACAATACCATTGCATTTCCAACATTACTTCCTATTAATCAGACATTCAGCAGTCATCGTCTGAAGAGATCAATAAGCACGGAACGTTTTGTGGAGACGCTGGTAGTAGCAGACAAAATGATGGTGGGATATCATGGTCGCAAAGATATTGAACATTATATTTTGAGTGTCATGAATATTGTAAGTTTGATCCCTCTACATATTTTTCAGATTATGTTTTGGCACCATTTATATTATGGTGGCTGTTGTGTTATACCTTGACTGATTTCAGACTATCTCAGTGTTGTGTACAAATAAAAATCAGTTTAAAATAATTTAAAGAAAATATCCATTACCTCACCTCAGTACCATTACTCCTCTTTCTCTCCTGTTCTTACTTTTCCTCTTATACTTACTTTCTTATTGATCATATCTCTCCTTTCTTTTCTTCATCCTGGTATTTATTCTGCCTATATCTGCTTCACATGGATTAAGCATCAGAAAACTTCTCTCCTTCTGTGCTTTTTGTTTCTCCCTCTGCATTTTCTGATCCCCCACAACCCTTGTTCTGTTCTCACTACTCTTTCATTCATCCCAGTGGACATGTAGTATTTGTCATTATTAACACTTCTCCTTGCACTTACTGGGCATCATGAATCTGTCTGTCTCTCCCATATTTTTGTGCATCAAAGCCACATCAATACATTAACTAAATAATTTGCTCATTAATTATGAAAATGATGTGTCATGAAAGGGTTGACCATCTCTCTCTCTCTCTCTCTCTCTCTCTCTCTCTCACACACACACACACACACGCACACAGAGCTTATTTAAACAACTTATTTAAACAGCTCCTTTCGAAGTTTTTACCAGTAGATATAGGAGGTGGGGTTTCTTAGATTCTTGGTATGAAATGCAAAGATGCACAGCTATAGGCAAAGATATTTGTGCATAGCTATGACCCCTTTTTTCACTGCCTTTTCTCCTCACATAAATCTTGTTTCTTGAATGTATCTTCTGCTTAAGAAGATGCAGATATTCAACTATTATAGTTTTGCTAGAGAAACTGGTATTCCACAAAGTTTGGAATTCTGCTTGAACCATCTAAAATTCCCAGCTGTACAGGTGTTAAGCCTCATGTTTATTTTCTGTCTGTAATTTGGGAATAATCATGTTAACTTGAGTCTGGGTTAGGGCTGTATAGACTGCAGAGTTGGATTACTTTCTTTGCTTGAAAAATTTTAAAATGCTATTTGCTCAAAAACCTTTGAAATGCTATTACAGTATTAATGCTATGGAATAATAACAGTAGCAGAATTAAGAATTACCTCCGACAAAAGAAGTTTTAAAAAATTGTCTTGAATATGTCTCTAGCTATGAACAAAAGTCTCTCTGATTTTGGCACAAAGCTACTTCCTTTTTAAAAAGTAAACTAACAGTACAACCATATACACATCTCAGAAATAAACCCTGCTGAGTTCAATAAGTTTACATATGGGTAAGCAGCTATAGTCTAAAAGACAATGTTACTCTCAAGATTTAACTTTATTCCAAATCCATACCAATCCTACGCTTTAACTTCCTCCTTCCTACTTCCAGCATATGCAAAAACTCAGTTATAAAGTGCAAAAACCACCTTTCTATAACACTTTTTAGAACTGTCCTAGCATTCACAACTGGGAGTTATCAATTTGAAGACCAGTACCATATAGTGTGGCTGCACACAATGCATGGGTACATTTGTGAAGTGCAGAGATCAGTTGAGCAATTTTACAGTTGTAAATCTCTAAACTCTAAACCATGTGATGTCAACTATTGCTACAACTTCCATTATTGCCTATACTGAAAGGCAGTAACAAGTTCGTTTCTTTCAAAACAGTTGAGCAGAATAGGATTTTCTATTTTACCTCAGTTTTATCTCAGTTTCTATGAAAACTTGATATGTAGTCCCCTTTTTAACGAATACAGGCCAGCTAATATTTTAATACATACAAGGATTCTTTTCTAGAATTCAAGTAAAACCCAGCCAATGGGGCAATATGGCAACTGTGGCTTCCCCACATTTTTTCACTTCTTTCTCTCTCTCTCTCTCTCTCTCTGTCTCCACCCTCACTCTGTAGTGCCCTTTCAGCCTTCTAGGCTCCTTGTTATCTTCCCTGTACATATTAGCATGAATTCTGAGCATGTGGGACAGATAAGGGACTTCAGTTATGCTAATAGTGAGAAAAGGCCAGGAATGAAGGCTTAAATAGCCTGATCCTCTAGTACAGTGTTTCCCAAACTCTGGTCTTCAAGGTGTGTTGGACTTCATCTCCCAGAATCCCTGGTAAGTGGCCAAGGCAGCTGGGACTTCTGGGAGTTGAAGTCCAAAACACCTGGAGGAGTAGAGTTTGGGAATCACTGCTCTCGTATACCCCTCAAAACCTGCTGCAAGCATTTGAACCCATCTTCTAGCCTTCCTGCTACTGAAGAAACTTCTACTTTTGAGGGCTTTCTTACTCTTGAGGAATCTTGTCTGCCACTTAGTGACTGAATATGTCACGGTAGATTTTAATTAAAATAATTTATTTTAAGAATGAAATAATCACAAGATGCACCTTTTAGGTTCCCTTAGTGTGCATACCAAGTTTTAGGTAATTAGGTTTCTCAGTTTGTAGCTATGATGTAGACAAATACTTTTATTATAGATTCATTGGGAAATAGTCAATTGAAGTATACTGTTGCCATATTTCTGGCAGCAGAAATGGAGGAAAACTGTCCTATCAAGCTTTTGATTAAAAATGTATGGGATAGTTCTTTGTTAGCCAGCAACTCTTCTTTCAGGAAGGCACTCAAGCTAGCTATTCCAGGGGTTTAACTGCAGGCTGCCTTGGTTTACTCCTGAAAAATAAAACAAAACCAGCTACTACCCTTTTATTACAGCTGGAAATCGGTCCGATTCTTATGTTAAGGGGTCAGTGGCTACTGTCCCTAATATGCAGGGTTTGAGAGGGGTCTCTGAGTGTGTAGATGCGTAATGCAAAGGCCCTTTGAAAGGTTACTCATAATCCTTACCACTAACAGGAGTAGCATCTTGTGTCAGGAAATGGCATAGCCAAGGTGGGTCATTTTAGGGGAAATTGGGCACTTCAGTTCCACTATAACTGCCACAGGGCTTTTGCTCGTTTGGCAGAACAGGCTACGGTTATAATGCGGATATTTGCACTATGTACTTTTAAATAGAAAAACTACTTTCGCTAGAGTTTATTTATAGAGTTGTAGTCTCCTTTTCAGAGTAAAACTCCTCAGGAAGCAGATGTGACTGAGATCTACTTCTCATTGAGATGACAAACTTAAGTTTGGGTCAGTTGAGAGAATATGTGATGACTCCCATATTAGACTTCTCTTCCACATGTACTCATTGCACAAAGAGTGTTGTCATTTTTATGAATTTGAAAGCCTCAGAACTAGAGTCTGAATATAAAGGATAACTTAATTTATTAATGATTGGGATAAGGAACATGTGTAGCTCCATTTTTAATGGTGTTCTGTTACATTCTGCTGTATAAGTGAATGTCCACCTTTATTGCTGTGAAGGAAAATAAAGGCTGCACTTGAAAAAATCTTGAGTTAAGGAAATGCATTTTCACAAACCCTGGCAGTGTATAATGAGCATTATATCCAGGAGGATGCAAAATACTTTTCCTTTCTATGCATGTACCAGAATATTCATGTGGCCAGTGCTTGTTGATAGGGCTGCTGAGCATTACTTCTCTAGGCAGAATGAGGTTGCACCATAGAAATGGTTATGGGGCAGTGATGGTTAGTGGGACTGGGAAAAACCCTGTTTCTATCTCTGCTCACCAGACTTAATAGAATGGATGGTTAACAATCTGCCTGAGTTTGCAAACTGTGAGATGGAGGAAAACTGAATTATGTTCAATGTATGTGTCAAAATTTCTAGGACTTTTGTCTGACTTTGTATCTTTTCTTATTTTCTGGAGGTCAGGTTGCCAAACTTTATCGTGATTCCAGCCTAGGAAACGTTGTGAATATTATAGTGACTCGTTTAATTGTCCTCACAGAAGATCAGGTAAGAATGAATTGTGACATATATCTCTGTTCTCTAAAATATAAATTGCACAATCTACTATAATAAAACAACCTAATAACTTTTTAGAAAAGATGCTTATTCATAAAACCTTGTCTGCAGACACTTGTAATATTAAAATCAGAAGAGCTTAGAAAGGAATTATTTTAAAATGTTTTCCAGCATTTTCTCTTGTATCTACTGAACATTTCATAGCTGGTAGATTTGTGTGTTAGAGTTGTTGCAGCTTGTTTTTGTTTCTGTATTTTGAAACTCTAAAAGCTTCTTTCAATATTACTTTTCCCTGTATTAAAATCTGTCTATGTGGAAAAGGTAACATTTGAAACTAATCTGTAGTTCTTATATTTGGCAAGCCATTATTGAAGTTTTAAAGTGTGTGTGCACAGAATAAACTGTAGGTCAGATTTAACACAAATGAAATCTGGCAAGAAGAAATTATTCCTAGAAATCACTGCTTCTAATTATAGATCAGATTTAGACTTCAGAAGTCGTAACCGCTGACCCTAGTAATTTGTTTGGAACATTTCTGGTATGCATGTTGTATTGCAGCCAAACTTGGAGATAAATCACCATGCAGACAAGTCCCTTGATAGCTTCTGTAAGTGGCAGAAATCCATTCTCTCTCACCAAAGTGATGGAAACACCATTCCAGAAAATGGAATTGCCCACCATGATAATGCGGTCCTTATTACTAGGTATGATTTGTTGAAATTCTCTCCTTTCTGCTCTTTTCTGTTTCTCATTTATTTGTATTCACAAAAAAGCTAGTGTTGAAGTGTTTGTAGTAATCATATGAGGGTAAAACTGTTGCTTATGTTTGACACTGTAATAAAACATTTAGTAGACAATTACTACTTTCCTGGTGTAGTGGTTTGAGCATTGGACTATGACCCTGGAGACTAGAGTTCGATTCCCTGCTCAGCCTTGGAAACCCATTGGGTGATCTTGGGTGCATCACACACACTCTCAGCCCCTAGAAAACCATATGATGGGTTCATCTTAAGGTTGCCATAGATCAGAAATGACTTGAAGGCACACAGCAAAAACAAAACTTTCCATTTTGAATTGGGGAGAAGTGCAAAGTTTACATGAAGCAAATGAATGTGATTGTTTATAGGTTAAGTGCTTTTAGAAATGAGCAGATCAAATTTCAAGAGCCAAATATTATTGAACAAACTGATGTAGAATTATGATGTTTCACAGATAGTTCTGAATAATATTTGCAGTCACTTTCTTTGTATTTGTCAAATGTCACCATGACTTGTGTATCTACATTTTCTTGCATCCTGTTGGTTGGTGTGGGAACAGGCATCAATCTGTAGAAACACCACCCAGACTCTTCAGTTAAAGTAGCAGTATGATATTTCACTGTTTGATTTAAAGCTGAGTTTCTCTGCGCATTTACTAACAGTAGCATCCCTTTGAATTCACTGGAATATTCATTGAGTAACAAAGATATGTTTGTTGTAGTTGACTCATTAACGAAGCAGGCAAGAGGTTTTTGCTGTTTATACTGTTTGTTCTTTATGAAATTCAAAACACAGAATTAAAGTACAGTGATTTTATTAGAATATTTTTAGACAATTTTTAGTTTAATAGTGTTTTCTCCAAATGGCTGTTCGAATGTATTAGTCCAAGTTGTGGCTTTTCTTTCTTGATGAATAAACAGTAATTTCTGAAACCCCCCTTAAAAAAAAAGATGGCGTAACAAACAGTTAATGTTTTCTTACTGTCTAGAATGTTAAAATTGTTTGCAAGTTCTAATTCATTGATTGGAATCTATATTCTGATTTTAGTTGCTATGGTTAATGTATCACTTGGTGGGCACCTTTTTGGTTAGAAACCTCTCCATACTTCGCTGAGCAAGTGCTGAGATAACAGAAATATCCCACCACTGGGGCTGTACTTGAAGTCTTCACTTTGGTAGAATCTGCCAGAGCTTGTTGTCTCCTGGCTCTTGAAGGACTCAAGCTCACCTCCATGTCATGATGAGAACGACTTTGCAGAGGGTGGATAGCACAATTGAAACAGCAACAGTGATCACTGGCAAAGAAGCTGAACTTAGAATAATTTGCAATGCTTCTTTAGAAATCTGTGCTGTGTCTGCACTTGGAATACTATTTGTAATTCTTCTTTTCACATGTAGATCATTTAGTAGAATCAGTGCTGAAAAGGGCATCTTCAGAGCTCAATACAAGCTGCTATCTGATATTAAGCCCTAAATGACTTAGGGCCGAGACTCCCTCCTCCCATATGAGCCTACCAGATCCTTGAGACCTTGAGAGGAGATCCTATTATGTATCCCGACAGGGCTTTCTTTGGCCATTTCTGCACTAAACTGTTATAGTGCTATTCCGCTTTCAAGATGCTATGGAATCCTGGGGCTTGCAGTTTAGGGAGGGGCATTTAGAATTCAGCCAGATAGCTCTTTGCCCTTGGTAAACTACAAAGCCCAGAATTCTCAGGATGTTGAAAGTGGAATAATAGCGTTATAACGTGGTGCGGAAATGGCCTTTGTAGCAGTACCTTGACTGTGGAACTTCCTACTCAAGGAGGTTAGGCTGGTCGCATCTAAGCTTCTGGCAGACACCAGAAAGCTGTTCTGGATGGCATTCAGTGTTTGAAATTGCTGTTTCAACTGTTTCAAAACTGAATTCTAGGATTGCTTTTAGACTGCTTTTAGTTTTTAAAGAATATTTTAATATGTTTTTAAAAATATTTTTATCTTTGTATTGTATTAATTGGTTTTTATTCATTCATTGCCTCAGGAGCCCTTATGGCTGGGAGATGACACAGAAATAATTTAAATAAATAAAGTAATAAAACCTTGTATTTCATGAAAATATCAGTCTTTTTAGGTAGGAAAAAATGCAAATTAGGAGATGATAGAGATCTATTTCATTATGCAATATAATCAGAAGGCACGCCTCCATGTCTCCTGTGGCAGTGGTGTTTAGGGCATCAGAAAACTGATAGTGTCTGGAGTCAGAATTAAGAGGATCAAAAGCTTCTTCACACAATGTATAATTAACTCAATTCACTGCCATAAGAAGTGGTTATGACTTACTGATTTGAAAAAGGAATCAGACAAATTTGTGCTGTGAATTTCTGTCAACAACCTTTAGCTACAATGGATAAATGGAACTTTTTAGTTCAAAGGTAGTATGCAACAGAATATCTTAAAGAGGTACAGGAGAGTTTTTTCTTGCATGTCTGGTTTATGGGCTTCTTAGAAGTATATACAATAGCCCCTCCACATTCACAAGGGTTATGGGCATAGAACCTTCCTGAAAGTGCAAAAACTGCGTATAACTCCCCCTTGCAATTCCCCTCCCATTCCCCTGTGAAGTGCTCCCCCTCCCATTCTTTCGCCTCTGGCCCCGGCATTGGGGCTGGAAGGAAAAAGACAACTTAAAAGGCTTACCGGTACTTTCCACTCAGAGAAGAGGAGAGTTCTGGAGTTCTAATTACTTTGGATGGCCATTTTGAAAAAGGAGCACCTGACCAATCAGCAGCCAATACACAGCAGAATGTGCAACCACATGGCAGAGAGGCTACACCTGCAGCAGTGGAGGGGGCTTTCTTCATCCAAGAGAGAAAAAAAGTCATTTTAAACACAAGCCTTGCATACCTGGGGTGAGGAATGTTGGGGTTGGGAGGAGCAAAATGGGGAGAGAGGCAAGCACATACCTAGCTAATAATCAGATCCATAAAGCTCAAGCCTGCAAATGTGGAGGGAGAGCTAGTAGTTCCTGGACTAAGCAGGAAACTGGACAGTATGAACTTGATTTAGTAGGGTTTTTCATATATTCTTACTTTATGTCTTCATGTGTGTATATGTATGTGTGCGTGTGTGTGTATATATATATATATATATATATATATATCAACATTTGTATCTCATCTTTTTGCTAAAGTGTACAAGGAGTTCTATGTTGTCGCTGCAACTGCTTTATTAAGTTGCTTTCAGAAACAATGCATGGCTTTGGATCTTTCAGTGAAGTTCAGTTATTCAAATTCATCCCCCTCCCCTGCCCTGTGTTACCTCCCTGTGCTATAATTATATGTTAATGATAGGAAATGAATTCTTTTTTACAAAAATAAATATATTCTCTTTGAGAAAGGTGACTGAATAGATTGCTAATTATTTGTGATGGGTGAGCTTCTTTCAGCTTGATTTGGAACATCAGTGACAAATACTCAAAAATTTTGTTTTTCATGAGTTTTAAATTGACTCATAATTTTGCTTGTACTATATCATATTACTTTGGAATTATATCTTTGTGTGTGTGTGTCAAAGACTTGGATACTAATCACAGCTCAGACAGGACTAAGCAAATGGGGTTCCAGGGAAATGCAGATTATCACAGAAACTTCCAGAACTTCACTGAAGAAGTAGCTGTGCAGTTCCTAAACTTGTCCCACCAAGTCCTAGGAAGCATCACAGGCCAAATAGCCTATATAAAGCATTTTCATGTATTTATATATTTTCTTTATATATTTTTACCTAGTTAGGTTTGACCTTTCTGAAGGCAAATGCTTTCCTTCCACAAAAGTTTAGCATTAAACACAAACATCTGTTTGGCCTTTAACATTGATCCTTGGCGGAAGGAAACATGTTGCTTCTTCATAAGATAAAAAGATCAAGAAGGTAGAAGCAATGAGAGAAAAAAAACAATACTTTAAAAGGCTTTTATATAAACTACTAGCGTATATACCCAGTGTTGCCCAGGATTTTATTTTTTCGCAGATAATAATTGTTTGAAAGATTTGAGATCCTGTGTCTCTGATTCCCCAAACTCCCTTGTCCAGTACCTGTAACTTTTCCCCATGTTCCCCAATCCAATCTGTAAGTTATGAACATACAGAGGTTGGGTTCTTGAGGGAATATACTGCCCTCCTCCTTGCTGCTAGACCTCATCTTCATAGCAACTAGCTTGAGGCCCTCTGTGGCTGAGAATCCTAAAGGCATCTCCCTAAACTGCAAGCTCCAGGATTCCATAGAATCTTCTTAGGCAGCCAATCATATGAGGTCTTCTCCTGACATAGCCAATCGTATGAGGTCTTTGCCTGACACAGACAAACAGAATATACCTAGCATTGCTCAGGATTTTATTTTCTCATAGGTGATACTTGTTACTAAGATTTGAGATCCTATGTTTCTAATTCCCCAAACTGTCTTGTCCGGTGTCTGTAACTTTTCCCCATATTCCCCAATCCAATCTGTATACAGAGTTGTTAACGTACAGAGATTTGGTTTCTGTGGGAATACACTGCCCTCCTCCTTGCCCTCTGGCTGAGAATTCTAAAGGCCCCTCCCTAAACTGCAAACCCAAAAATTCCATAGAATCTTCTCAGAACTCATAGACCTCATAAGAAGTCTTCTCACCTGACACAGCCAACCGTGTGAGGTCTTCTCTGCCTGACGCGGACAAATAGACAAACTTTTATATATTAGATAGGTGTTTAGGATATGGACTTTTTCAGCAATTCATAAAAGCCCAGATGTTGTTTAGCAATATTCCCACCATGGGTCTAGATCAGAGCTTTCTAAACTTTTCATGTTGGTGACACACTTTTTACAGATGCATCATTTCGTGACACAGTAATTCAGTTTAACTAGCAAACCAGAGGTTAAATTAGCCCCTTATAAGAGATACAGACACATACATAAATTGTAATAACAAAATGTATGGGGACACAACATCTCATAAAAACTTTCTATATATTTTAAAAAAAATATGATTTATAAATAGTATACATTTCCAAGATTGTAGGCAACACACCTACACAGGTGACACACTAATGTGTCACCGTTTGGAAACCCCTGGTCTAGCTGTTTCTAGAGTATTTCATTGATAATAAATGGATGTATTTCCAGCTTGGAAGTCAGTAGTAGTGCAGTAGTACATCTGGATTTCTGTCCCTCCTTTTAGTCTGTGCCCTCCGTTCCTCTCCAAAACTAGTTCTGGGGAAATTTCTGGAGCCTTTACTGCAAGCTTCAAGGGCACATAAGGTGCAGTAGGACAGATGGGGGATCATCTTTTGGTTCTGTGGGTAAAAGCAGTTCTGTCAATGGAATTGCGCTGCTGGATGCCACTTGATGTTTGGCAGTGTTACTGTTTCTTAATGTGCAATCCATAATGATTATTTTGAGCATTTGTTGATAAAGAGTGAAGGTATGCTTATTAATGTCTTTGCTCATGTGACTTTGTGTGTTGTTGTTGGGTTAAAGGGACGAAGAATGAATAAATTCAATTATTATGAGGAAAAAGTGATGTCATAAAAAGTCAAGCCAATCTTTTCCCTTTAACACAGTGTCTATTGGCACAATCAAGATAAGCTCAACTGGTAGCTATGCAAACAAGAGAAAAAATCCTCACCTTGGGGTGAGAGGATTGGACAGCAGCTGGTGGAGGGCGCTCTTGAAGACCTTATTTGAGGGGGAACGTGGAATATCTTAGGTACATTGTATAAGTTAGGAACCACAAAACTGGCAAGTTTTGTTCATAAACCATTAAAACCCATAAAATGAAATGCAAAAATTGTTCAGCACAATGGGTGAATTAAATATTTGTTGTAAGGCAATTACCTGTCCGCAGCTTAAATTAATAGCAATTCAATAGATTAATAATGGTACAAATTGTCAAAGGTGTTTTTGATTATACAGTCTTACTGAATAACAAATAACAATGGTTGACAGACTGGCTGCTCCAAAACAGACCATGTTTCCAGCTCTCTCTTACATTGTGGTTCATAGCAAGAGAGACAAGTAGTAACACTGAGCAAGATCTCTGAGGACAAGCACTAAGGATCCTTATGTTGCCAACCTTTCATAAAATGTTTTCTTAGGGGTGCCATCACTTCTGTCTCTGCTGTTGGCACTTGTAACTTCAGTCAGATCTTCCAGTCAGGTCCTCCAGAACATTAAACATGAAATTTAACTGAAGTGCTACACCCAATGAAAAAACAATTCTCAGAATTAATAAGCAAAATGTCAGGAATATTGGAAATGACCATGAAGACTGTGGATCTCAGCCTGCAGCAAGATTATAAGATTCAGACTGTCCAAGATTTTTCTGAATCAATAATATCTAAATTGAAAAATTTCAATAATAGATTAGGAGCATTAACCTTCACTTTCACAGACTCAAGAAAGGGGAGAAGGAGGTGATATAATTATTGGTCTCACAACTAACTGAAATTTACCCAAGCTCAGATTCACAAATGAAGATATTAAATAAACATTCAAAGTGTTTCATCCTAGGTGATAGTATGACAGTCAGATATAGTTGTATATTTCTCCAGATAAACAAGAAAAATTCAAATTTACTATGACTTGAGCATCTTTCCTAACACCAAATTTTAGAGGAATATAATTCTAGTATTTCAAAACTTGTTTGCTGAGACTGTAAAGAGAAGAACACTATATGTTTTTAACTAGCAAGTTCACAGAGATGGGAATTTGATTTCAGTGGATATTCCCCTTCACTTAGTTAATTCATTAATAAAACACTTGTGTGATAGCAAGTATAACATATGCAGAAGTAGATCTTAATGAAGGTCAGGATGTACCACTACTTTTTATAATTTTTTTTTATTAACATAATATTAATGTAATATAAAACAAAATATAAGAAAGAGAAACCTAATTACAAGAAAAACCTAAACTACCCTGCTAGACAAGCAACAAACTAAACTACACTACAACTAGTGTTAACTACAGAGTATATAAATATGACTTCTTATTCCTCATTAAACTTCTTGATTGTAATTCCATAATCATAGCAATTCCATAATTGTAATTCCTTTAATATTCTCTACTTCTGTAATCTCTCTTAATAGTACTTCCAAGGTCTGTAGAAAAAGTAGGGGTGACAGGGGACATTCCTGTCTCGTACCCTTTTGTATTTAACAAAACTCTATTTTGTCACAATTAATCAGAATCTGAGCCTTCTCTTTTGGATATATTACTTTCGTTCAGTTTAAAAAATTATTCCCAAAGTCCATTTTTTAAAAACTTCATCATAAATGTCCAGGAAATATTGTTGAAGGCTTTCTCTGCATCGAGGAAGATCAAAGCTGCTTGTTTTTCATTGTGTCTCTCTGAATACTCCAAGATATTAATTAGTCATCGTGTGACTTTCTTTTGGGTATGAAACCATATTGATCTTCATGAATCAAAGTTGTCAATTTTCTTTTCAATCTCTCAGACAAAATCATAGCAAATATTTTGTAATTATTTAAAAGAGATAATTGGTCTATAATTCTTGAGATTTGATGCATCTCTGTCTTCTTTTGGAATCAAAGTTACGTTTGCATCAGTCTGACTTTCCAAGACTTTATAGGTTGTTGTGGGTTTTCCAGAGTTTGAGGCCATGTTCCATTAGTATTTTCTCCTGACATTTCACCTGCATCTGTGGCTGGCATCTTCAGAGGATCTGAAGATCAGATCAGATAAGATCAGATCCTCTGAAAATGCCAGCCACAGATGCAGGTGAAACGTCAGGAGAAAATACTAATAGAACACAGCCTCAACCCCTGGAGAACCCACAACAGCCTATGGATTCTGGCTGTGAAAGCTTTCGACTTTACATTTCCAGGACTTTGCTGAATTCTAATACTGAATTCATCAATTGTTGCACTGGTAAATGTAACTGTTCTTCCAACTCTATAATATCTAGCTAATAAGCCATCAGATCCTGGTGCCTTTCCCAACTTGGTTTTCTTGATAGCTTCCTTAATTTCTGTCACCATCATACTCGCATTTAAATTAGTCCTTTGTTCCTCCATGATTTTTGGGAAGTTCTAATGTTTGAGGTAAAGTTGTCATTATCACAGGTTGTTACGTTTCCTAGCTCTGATATCTTTTTTCTCTCTTTCCTTCCACAGTCTGTAGGCTAACAATCTTTCTGGTTTATTTGAAAATTCAAAATGTTTTTGCTTGGTATATTTAAGTTTACTTTCTGTTTCATAGAGCATGCTTGTGGAGAATTATTTCTGTAAAGTTTTTCATTCTTCTATCAAAGTAGTATTTGTTGGTTTCTTCAACTCTTCTTCTTTTCTTCTTTTCTTAATCTCGTCCTTATTGCTCTGTATTTGTTTTTTCCTCTTTAATTCTCCATTTTCTTGGATGAAAACCCTCTCATTACCACTTTACATGTGTCCCAGACAATTCCTATCTCAGTTTCCTTGGTTAAGTTTTGTTCAAAGTAATTTTTAAGAGCCTCTTTTGCCTTTTTCAGGGTCTTCTCATCTTTTAATAATTCTTCATTTAATTTCCAATTATAATGATTCTTTTCCTTCTTTAAATTTAACAAAGCCAGGTTGTGATCCAAAAGCATTTTGGATACACTTCCATGTCCTTATTTGTATTTGTCAAATGTTTTGACATCAAAAACATATCAATCTTGGAAAAAGATTGATATCTCTTTGAGAAGAAAGTAAATTCTTGATCTTGTCCATATTGCATTTTCCAGGCATCTACTAATTTCAGGTTACCCATCAATTCAAAAATGATTTTAGGTAACTTTCTCTGTCGCTTACTTTTCTCAGTTTGTCACTTCCAGGATGCAATGCTCCATTAAAATCTTATATGAAAATAAATTTGCCATGTGCTGTTTTGAGGATTCTCTGAAGTAATTTTTGATAAAATCCTCCTTTATTTTCTGTTGGTGCATAAATGCCCACCACTAAAACTTTTAGGGCTTGTAGCTGGATCTGGACTCCAACTGACTCTCTCTCTCTATATCTTCAAATCCTTTTTCTGGCCCTAGTGTTTGTTTTAGCATTGATCACAACTCCTTGTTCCTTTTTATTAATGGATAATGTAAATTCTTTTCCTAATTTCAATTCTGTAAGTATTTTTCATCTTCTTTCCTTATATGGGTTTCTTGTAAACAAATCAAATACAAATTTTGTTTTTTCCAAATAATGAAAGCCTTCCCATTGCTTCCCAGCTGAGTTTATCACTTTTATATTCCAAGATAGAAACTTTGTAGTCATCACTCAAATTTCTTTTTGATTTCACCTGTGCCAAATTACTTTTTCCTTCTGTGCCAAAAGGATTTCACCTGTGCCAAATCACTTTTTCCTTCTTTGTCATCTTCTTCCTCCCCTTTCTTTCTTCACCTCCTGCATTTTTGTCAAATGGTCCTAGGGTCTCTTGCTGCATAGATTCTTCTTCTCTCAAATCTTTTGCATACTGTACTTGCTGGCATATAAGACTTACTTTTCCCCTCAAAAAATACTGTTTGAAAATAGGATGTGTCTTATATGCTGGTAGGCAGTATACATCAGCAAATAGTATTTGCCAGTGTATAAATGGGGTGCATCTTATACACAGGTGCATTTTATATGCTAGCAACTACAGTACTTCATTAAGATGTCTCTTGCCTCTTGAACCATATTCAAGATAAACTAACTTTGTCAGAATCACAATATTAATTCTTTTGTGCTTCCACACCTGAAAGGAATTCTGTATTTCTTCAACTTTAATATCATAATCTCTCCATTTTTTTAGAATGCAGGCTGGAAAGTCTTTTAAAATTATCATTTCTTCCCCATAAATCTGTAATTTAGATATAAAATCTTGTTGAACAACTTCATCTTTTGTCCACCGTTTCACAAACTACTCTGTCACATCCCTTGTAGATTCCTTTGTCTAGCAATTTTGGAATCAGTTTGATACATCAAGTCCACCTCTGCAGCTACTTCCCCTCCTTGCATTTGTAGAAAATAAGCTGGTGCTTCATAAACGCAAACTTTAATGTTGTCTTCTTGGCTGTCTTATCTCCAGACATTTTCCTCTCTCCTTCATGTTCAAAACATCCCTAACATCCAGGTGCTTTTCCTGTTGAACATTTCATCTCTTAGTTAATTTCTCAGTAGATTCTGCAAGCTTATATTTTTTCTTTTGTCATTAACATCTAATCTGTCAGTCTATATGATCTGTTTTATCTCCATGTTTAACTGAGCCAGAAAAATTTTGATCTCCTTCATGTCTAATCTGACCTTCACTTTCACATTTTAGATTTTACTTTTCACATTCTGCATCTCCTGATGTATATTCTGCATTTCTTCCTTCATCTCTTTCATTTCCTGCAAGAGCATCTGATTGATATCTGCCTCTCCAGGCTGATCTACAGAACCTCTTCTTGAAGACTGTGCCTTCATGTCAGCTTCCAGGGCAGCCTTTGTCACCTGTGCAGCCCCTCTTGCTGGAAACAATGGCCAATGTCAAAAGTTCTCCTTTTCTTCACTAGAGATCAGTATAGCACTGCTTGGTCTGGTGCTTTAGCTTTACTGTCACTCAAAACAGTGCAAAGTTCAGGAGATCACTTTCTGTTTTTGTTTCAGATAACACATCTTTTAGCTTGTCAATTTCCCATGATGGGTAATTTTTAAATATATTACATATTTATGTCCAATATACACTGATTCAGCTCTTAAATTCTTTGAACAATAGAGGGAAGTCTTGGTCTCCACATCCCTGCTTTGTGGCTCCTCCAAGGTACTTTTAATTCTTTAATTTCTTTAATTCTAACTTAATTCTTAATTTCTTTCTGTATTTTTCAAAGGTGGGGAGTGATTTCATTTTGTAGTTATGCTTAAGAGTAGGCTTATTTTGTTGTCACTGTCTCCTTAAATCAGGCATATAGCAGCTCCTGCTGTTGCTTCATGGCAGTGTGAAACCTCTACAGCTGCTTCCAAAGCTTAAAGAGATGGATCTACTAGATTGGTAGATTAGTGTTGTAGGCATTGATCTCACCCTTTGTACTGGGAGCCTCTTAAGTTTTGAAGCTTCTTTTCATGTGGTTAAGAAATTGTTAGGAAGAAGGTGGGCTACAATCCAAGTAGTGATGACAAAGTGGTTTCCCTAGTCTTCTCTAATCGTTATGGTGTTGAAGGCACCTGGATCCGTCTGTCTTGATCTCTGTGAGCTCCTCTGAGCTTTCTGTCCTGGAAAAGCAATTTTTGCCAGTCTCCAGTGTCCCAGACTGGCACCTGGCAGCTTGCGTACAGGGTCCCTTGAGTACGGTCCTGTTACCCTCCGCCATTTTAGATTGGAAGTGGATGGATGTACCAGTTCTAAAAATATCTAGATCAGCTTTCTCCTCTCAGAAAAAAATACACAGGCAATATAAGCCCTCTATTTAGTCTAGCAAAAAGAAATAATGTCAGATTTATCTGTCATGTTTGGAAATGTGGCTGTGATCAGTGATGCCGTTTCATGCAGTATGGTGTTTGATCTTCAGGTACAACTTCTTGCTGGAACTGTCAGTCTACAGGACAAAAGTAGCATGGGCAGTTGTGTAATTAGTGAAAGTTTACACAGCCAGTATAATTGTATAGTAAGATGTTTATCAAGCATTGTGACTGGTAATAGAATGGTTCCCAAGAAGCTTTATCCTCTTCTGCCATCTATCTCTTAAGCTGAATGTATGTTACCCACATCATATTGAGGTTTTGTTTTTTATTCTATGGTTTGTTTTATTTATTACTTGGGAACTGGGTATTGCTTTGTTCAGTTAGTCAGGACTCATACAATAAGGGGGGGGTCTGTGGTGATGGTTATGGAAGGATTGTTGTTCATATATTGGTTATATTTTTTAACAATAACTCTTCTGTGAGAACCAATGTGGTGTAGCGGTTTAGTGTTGGACTATAACTTAGATACCAGAGTTTTAATACCCGTTGCCATGGAAATGTACTGGGTGACCTTGGACAAGTTACACTTCTCAGCTTCAGAGGAAGGCAGAGGCAAACCCCCTCTGAATGAATCTTGCAAAAAAACCCCCATGATAGTTTCACCTTAGGGTCACCATAAATCAGAAATTGTCAAAAACCCCCAGAGGCATTCTTGCCATCAGTAAAAAAAAGATTCACATCTGAAACCAGCCAGCAATCTAACAGCTTTATTGTGGGTAATAAATCAAGCTGGTTAAGTACAGCAAAGCGAGCCATCTCTAACAGAACAAAAAAGAATACAGACATAGCCTATTCAGTAACCGTGTTTAAGTATACATGAACTATAACACGAACACCCAGGATGCAAAATAAGCAGAGTCATAACACACGATCACAGCTGCATGTTCCAGAAGGCCTGATAACATACAGCACAACATTCTCATGGGAACCTCTTTACCCTGCTAGCCTAAACAAATTCTACAAGCAGTTTTGTTTTTCCACATGGCAGGGGGAAAAAGTAAGAAGGAGTCCACAATACTCCCACATTGTGACACTCCCCATCCTTGCATAACTCTTTCAGCCACTGTGAAGGGAAAACCCATCAACCCCAGCTTGCTAACGAGTTGACCAAATGCATCAGCAGGAAGTGGCTTAAAACACATCAGCTAAATTCTCCCTATGACACATAAGTGAGAGACACTTTCCCTTCTCAATACTGTTTCATGTTGTGAAACTTGATGTCAATGTGTTTTAACGAAAGACACCCGGTCAGACACTGCCATTTGGATACAGGCTTAGAATCACAACAAATTTGTATTGGGATTGGCACAGACACAGCAGATCCTGTAGTAACTGTATGAACCATACTAACCAGTACAGAGCGCAGATAGACTTACAAATTCTGCCTCTGCAGTAGACAAAGCAAGACAAGATTGTTTTTTAATTTCCAGTCGATTACCACACCACTGTATTTGACAAAATAAAATGTGCTTTTGCGGTCTGGGTTCCTTGAAAAACACTATTTGAGGAACAGGCAAGTTTAGGAACTTGTTCAGGAAAAATGCATAGGCAGTGATTAATGGAACCTTTTAGGCCAGTACCCTTTTTACACCCTGCCAAAGATATGAGTTGGCTTAGCACACGCTCGCCCAAAATGTTGACACTTAGTGCAATGTCAGGCCGGCTGGTGCCAGTAAAAAAAAAGGCTCCCAATACAGACTGAACAGGTGAGATCAGGAAATAATTCTTCACTGATGTTTTTCAAAATCCTGGCACCATTGGAGTTGCACAGGTTTGCAGCAAAATTTGACACAACTCCAACAACTTCACAATCTTTTGTTTCTGAAAGCAAATACCATGTTCAACTTATGTACTTCAATTCCAAGAAAGTTTTGAACTAGGCCCAGGTTCTTAACCTGAAACTTTTTTCCCAGTTCATTTTCAAACACTTGCACTTGTTTTTGTGTAGCACTGACCAGACACAATATCCCCATATGCAAGGAGAATTTCCAAACTCTCCCCTTTCCCCCAACATTACACAGGGATCAGCAAGACTTTGTTTGAACCCACACCCTTGCAGGGCATTGTGTAAACACATATTTCCCAAAACCTGGCTGATTTCCGAACCCATAAAGAGATTTTCTCAAATGCCATACTTGACTTTTTCCCCTTCCACTACAAACCCATCAGGCTGGAGCATGTACACATTTTCCCCCAAATTGGCATTAAAGGCAGTGGCAATATCGAAGTGTGTGATGACAGCTTCTCCGAGCTGCTATGGAAAACACCAACCGATAGACTGTGCTTTCAGAGTCGGGGATAATCTGATCCAGATCACGATGTCTTGTAGGAATCCCCGTGCCACTAGGCGCGCTTTATGTTTTAGCAGCCCATCAGCAGTGGGTTTTAACTTGTAGACCCATTTGCTGTCAATTGACTTCACACCCTTGGGCAAATCACAAAGAGAATACACATTATGCTGAACAAAGGAATCCATCTCACTTTGCCTAGCATCCCACCAGGGTTCTGCCTGTTGCTCAGGCATTTTCTCAACATCAGCAAAACACTGAGGCTCACAGTTTACAGCACACACACGAACTGCTAGAGACTCAGGGGAAAAACGTTTAGGTGGAATGCCTTTCGTTTTTCTTTGTGACCTTCTGGGGATGGGGTGACTCTGCAAAGGCTCGTCCCTTTCCTCAGCACTGGAGACCTCTTCACTGAGTCCTCGCGTTCTCTCTCCTCTGTGCAAGACTCCTGCACATCACTTACAGCTCTTCTCCTCCGCGTGCCTCCCTCCTCTTTTGTTTTACCTCTTGAGGAATTGGGAGCGGAGGCTGAAGGCTGCACTGCCTGAGAAGCTGGCAGACCAGTCACAGGGAGAAAAACTTCAGAAGCCGCCTGAACACGCGCCCAATTTGCGTGTTCTTCAAAAGAGGCATTTCTAGACACAACACAGGAATTGCCACCAGCATGAAAGCGATACCCTTGCAGTTGGGCTCATAGCCAACAAAACGCATACACTGGGCTTTTGGTTCCCCCTTATTTCTTTGACCCTTGGGGATGTGCACCCAAGCAAAACTCCCAAACACTCTCAGGTGTGCAATGGAAGGCTGTTTATCAAACAGACATTCATAGGGAGTTGCATCAACCACAGAACTCCACAGCCTGTTGTGTATGTAGCAGGCAGTCAGAACTGCCTCACCCCAAAAACTCAGAGGCAGATCTGCATCAAGTAGCAAACTGTGCATTAGAGTCTGCAGAACCCCTGCATTCTGCTCAGCCACTCCATTTTGATGAGGAGAATAGCTGGCAGTCGTTCTGTGAATGATCCCTTTCTTTTTAAACCACTGTTGCATACTTTCCGATAGGAATTCCTCTCCCCTGTGGGTCTGCAGCTTTTGCAGGGAATAACCAAACTGCCTTTCACCCAAGGAACTCCAGTTCTTGAGAACTTGACACACATCAGACTTTTGTTTCAACAAATAGCAAAAAACATACCTGCTAAAATAATCTACGAGGATGGCAAAATATCTAGCCCCCCCCAGGGAGGGATTACTCAAAGGACCTACAATGTCACCGTGTACCAGCTGAAATGGGGCAGTTGGCACATGAGAACTAACCCTTGGTGCTGGGAGCTGTTTGGATTTGGCTTGCTTGCAAATTGCACAGTCAAGAAAAACACTACAAGGCTTCAGAGTACACCCTTTACAACAACCAGCAAGCTTCCTTAACACAGGAAAGCTTGCATGTGCCGTGCGCCGGTGGAGGAGATGAAGGCATTCATTATGTTGTGGGACATTACCATACACATTACACACAGTGTGTCGTGGCTCAAGAAAGAACAGCCTCCCTTCTCGTGTAGCCACAGCACATACCACTCCATCTTTGAGTATTTTACCTTGCTTCCCATAGAACTCAACCTTGAATCCAGACTCTGTCAGCTGCCCCACAGAAAGCAAACAGAAATCAAGACAAACAAAACATTTTTCAAACCCATGTCAAGTGCAGGACAAAAGCTATACCTTCGCCACATACTTTAGCTTTTGTCCCATCTGCTAATGTCACAGTGGAAACACTGGCAGAATTCAAATTGTCAAATAAATCTTCTGAGTTGGCCAGATGCTGGAACAGCCGCTGTCAAGAAGCCAAACGGAATCACTTGCCTCCTCAGAGCCCGACACAGTGTCCGGAACAGCACCTCCCACGGCAACAGCAACTCTCAGACGCCCTCTGGCTCGACCTCTTCTGCCTCTGCCACGGCCCCTGGAACCAGCACCTGTGAAACTTTGCTCCCCTTGCTTCAGGAGTGGGCCACGTTAAGATGAAAAGCAGCCCCACCAAACACCCCCCCATGGGCTCTCACCAGTCCCTCCTGCCTCGCTTCAGAGCCGGAGAACTTTTCCTTCGGCACAGGCCTCTGCAGCGGGAGCCGTCTGAGTGGGAGTCGCGCATTCCTCGCGCGCTTTTCCTTTCCCAGCAGACGAGCAGAAACTAAGGAGACGGTCAAATTTCTTGCCATGGACTGAAGCAAGGACACGACTAGTTTCCAGGTTGAATGGGGGAGTTCAGGATGCAAAATACCTTGTCACCTTCAGGAAAACTTTCCCTTTTCCCCCAAAGTGAGAAAAGCTCAAAAACCTGCCAAATGCTACCTCTTTGGGGTCCTTTCGTGTTAGAGGCAAAAAGCAACTTTTGGCGGCGGCCGTTTGACTCAGATCCCTCCCAGTTTCACCCAGCCTTCTCGAGGGGTGGCAAGATCCCTAATTTTGTGAGTGGTATTTTCCCACAGAAAGGAAGAAAGACATAGCACCCCCGTTTTATCTCCGCAGCAGCCCCTTTGGGAGAGCCAGGGGGGTTTAAAAGCACCCCATACCCCCCGGTTTGCAAATTTTTCCATGCGAGCCACCGGGGAAAATTTTGGTTTAGTTAAAAAGAGGCAAGCCCCCAGGGTCATTTAGCCATTGTAAAAACAGCTAAAAAACCCTTTAAAAAACACCCCAAAACCCATCCTTTGCTACCATGTCAAAAACCCGCCAGAGGCATTCTTGCCATCAGAAAAAAAAGATTCACATTGAAACCAGCCAGCAATCTAACAGTCTTTATTGGGGGAATAAATAAGCTGGTTAAGTCACAGCAAAGCGAGCCATTTTAACAGAACAGAAAAACAGACATAGCCTTTTCTGTGTTTAAGAACATAAATATAACACGAGACACCCAGGATGCAAAAAAGCAGAGTCAAAACACACGATCACAGCTGCATGTTCCAGAAGGCCTGAAAACAACAACATTCTCAGGGGAATTCTTTCCCCGCAGCCTAAACAAATTCTACAAGCAGTTTTGCTTTCTCACACACTGGAGGGGGGAAAAGTGAAGAAGGGGTCCAAACTCCCTACATTGTGACACTCCCCACCCCTTCATAACTCTTTCAGCCACTGGGAATGGAACCCATCAACCCCAGTTTGCTAACAGTTCCTACGGGGAACAGCCTGTTTTCCTTGATGACACATAAGTGAGAGAATTTCCCTTCTCTGACTGTTTCATGTTGTAAAATTTGATGTCAATGTGTTTTGAATAGAGCACCCGGTCAGACACTGCCATTTGGAACAGGCTTGAGAATCACAACAAATTTGTATTGGGATTGGCACAGACACATGCAGATCCTTGTAACTGTATGAACCATACTAACTCAGTACAGAGCGCAATAGACTTACAAAATTTTGCCTCTGCAGAACAAAGCAAGACAAGATTGTTTTTTTAAATTTTCCCGTTTATTACCACACCACTGTATTTGACAACATAACCAATGTGTTTTGGGGTTTAGGATCCTCTGCAAAATCACTATCTGAAACAGGCAAGTTTAGGAACTTGTTCAGGGAAAAAAGCATAGGCAGTGATTAATGGAAACCCTTTTTGGTACCTTAGTACCCTTTTTACACCCTGCCCCGAGTTGGCTTAGCACACGCTTGCCCAAAAGTTACACTTAGGTGCAGGGGGGGTGCCAGCTAAGACAAAAGGCTCCCAATGACAGACTGATAAGGGAACAAAAATTTTACTGATGTTTTTCAAATCCTGGCACCATTGGAGTCTAAAGGGTTTTCAGTCAGACATTTAACAACTCCAACAACTTCACAATCTTTTGTTTTGACACAGCAGAATACCATGTTCAACTCCCCCAATTCCCAAAAAAGTTTTGAACTAGGCCCCGGTTCTTAACCTGAAACTTTTTTCCCAGTTCATTTTCAAACACTTGCACTTGTTTTTGTGTAGCACTGACCAGACACAGATCATCCACATATGCAAGGAGAATTTAAAACTTTCCCCTTTCCCCAACATATACACAGGGATCAGCAAGACTTTGTTTAAACCCCAAACCCCCTTGCAGGGCATTGTGTAACACATATTCCAACACCTGGCTGATTGCCGTAACCCATAAAGAGATTTTCTCAAATGCCATACTTGACTTTCTCTCCCTTCCACTACAAACCCATCAGGCTGGAGCATGTACACATTTTCCTCCAAGTGGCATTGAGATAGGCAGTGGCAATATCAAAAGTGTGTGATGACAGCTTTCTCCGAGCTGCTATGGAAAACACCAACCTGATAGACTGTGCTTTCAGAGTCGGGGAGTAGATCTGATCCAGATCACTGATGTCTTGTAGGAATCCGCGTGCCACTAGGCGCGCTTTATGTTTCAGCAGCCCATCAGCAGTGGGTTTTAACTTGTAGACCCATTTGCTGTCAATTGACTTCACACCCTTGGGCAAATCACAAAGAGAATACACATTATGCTGAACAAAGGAATCCATCTCACTTTGCTAGCATCCCACCAGGGTTCTGCCTGTTGCTCAGGCATTTTCTCAACATCAGAAAAACACTGAGGCTCACAGTTTACAGCACACACACAACTGCAAAGAGACTAGGGGAAAAACGTTTAGGTGGAATGCCTTTCGTTTTTCTTTGTGACCTTCTGGGGATGGGGTGACTCTGCAAAGGCTCGTCCCTTTCCTCAGCACTGCGAGACCTCTTCCCCTGAGTCCTCGCGTTCTTTTCCTCTGTGCAAGACTCCTGCACATCACTTACAGCCCTTTTCCTCCGCGGCCTCCCCTCTTTTGTTTTACCTCTTGAGGAATTGGGAGCGGAGGCTGAAGGCTGCACTGCCTGAGAAGCTGGCAGACCAGTCACAGGGAGAAAAACTTCAGAAGCCGCCTGAACACGCGCAATTTGCGTGTTCTTCAAAAGAGGCATTTCTAGACACAACACAGGAATTGCCACCAGCATGAAAGGATACCCTTTGCAGGGGCTCATAGCCAACAAAACGCATACACTGGGCTTTTGGTTCCCCCTTTTTCTTTGACCCTTGGGGATGTGCACCCAAGCAAAACTCCCAAAACTTCAGGTGTGCAATGGAAGGCTGTTTATCAAACAGACATTCATAGGGAGTTGCATCAACCACAGAACTCCACAGCCTGTTGTGTATGTAGCAGGCAGTCAGAACGCCTCACCCCAAAAACTCAGAGGCAGATCTCATCAAGTAGCAAACTGTGCATTAGAGTCTGCAGAACCCCTGGATTCTGCTCAGCCACTCCATTTTGATGAGGAGAATAGCTGGCAGTCGTTCTGTGAATGATCCCTTTCTTTTTAAACCACTGTTGCATCTTTCCGATAGGAATTCCTCTCCCCTGTGGGTCTGCAGCTTTTGCAGGGAATAACCAAACTGCCTTTCACCCAAGGAACTCCAGTTCTAGAACTTGACACACATCAGACTTTTGTTTCAACAAATAGCAAAAAACATACCTGCTAAAATAAACTACGAGGATGGCAAAATATCTGCCCCCCCCCCAGGGAGGGATTACTCAAAGGACCTACAATGCACGTGTACCAGCTGAAATGGGGCAGTTGGCACATGAGAACTAACCCTTGGTGCTGGGAGCTGTTTGGATTTGGCTTGCTTGCAAATTGCACAGTCAAGAAAAACACTACAAGGCTTCAAAGTACACCCTTTACAACAACCAGCAAGCTTCCTTAACACAGGAAAGCTTGCATGTGCCTGCGCCGGGGGAGGAGATGAAGGCATTCATTATGTTGTGGGACATTACCATACACATTACACACAGTGTGTCGTGGCTCAAGAAAGAACAAAACCTTCCCTTCTCGTGTAGCCACAGCACATACCACTCCATCTTTGAGATTTTACCTTGCTTCCCATAGAACTCAACCTTGAACCAGACTCTGTCAGCTGCCCCACAGAAAGCAAACAGAAATCAAGACAAACAAAACATTTTTCAAACCCATGTCAAGTGCAGGACAAAGCTATACCTTCGCCACAAACTTTAGCTTTTGTCCCATCTGCTAATGTCACAGTGGAAACACTGGCAGAATTCAAATTGTCAAATAAATCTTCTGAGTTGGCCAGATGCTGGGGAAAAGCCGCTGTCAAGAAGCCAAATGAATCACTTGCCTCCTCAAGCCAGGTCCGAACAGCACCTCCCACGGCAACAGCAACTCTCAGACGCCCTCTGGCTCGACCTCTTCTGCCTCTCCACGGCCCCTGGAACCAGCACCTGTGAAACTTTGCTCCCCTTGCTTCAGGAGTGGGCAATCACGCTTAAGATGAGAAGCAGACCCACAGCGAAAGCACCTCCGGGAGGGGCAGGGCTCTAAGCTTTGCCCCACCCGGAGAACTTTTCCTCCGGCACAGGCCTCGGGAGCTGGAGCCGTCTGAGTGGGAGTCGCTGCATTTTCGCGCGTTTTTCCCTTTCTTCTTCCAGAAACCCCAGAGAAACAAAAAGGAGACGGTCAAATCTCTCTCTGCCATGGACTGAAGAAAAGGACACGCCCAAGTTTCCAGGTTGAACCCAATTCAGGATAAAAATCCCTTTGTCACCTTCAAAAAAAAACTTTGCCTCCCCCCCAAAGTGAGAAAACAGCCCCTAAAAATTGCCAAAATTTTGGGGGCCCCGGGGGGGCCAATTTCGTGTTGTAGAGGCGAAAGCAGAGGGATGCTTGGCCGCGTTTGACTTACACAGATTTCCCCCCCACCCTTTCTGGGGGGGTGGCAAACCCCAAATATAGGGCCCGGGGTCATCTTCCACAGCAAGGAAGAGGATAGACATAGCACG
Source organism: Iguana delicatissima (assembly GCA_948472985.1). Classification (NCBI taxonomy): domain Eukaryota; kingdom Metazoa; phylum Chordata; class Lepidosauria; order Squamata; family Iguanidae; genus Iguana; species Iguana delicatissima. The sequence continues at coordinate 131,861 of CAOKZL010002009.1, forward strand.
CCTCGTTGCCTGCCCCGCAGCAGTCCCTTGGAGAGCCAGGGGAGCTGTAAAAGCCCCCCATAGCCCCTCGGCTTGCAAATACTTTTCCATGCGACCCCACCACGCCAGGTAATTAGTTGCGTTTAGCTTAACAAGAGGAAAGCCCCCAGGCGTCATTTAGCCATTGTAAAAAACAGCTAAAAAACCCTTTAAAAAACACCCCCGCATAACCATCCTTGTCCCCCATGTCAAAAACCCGCCAGGGGGGATTTTTGCCATCAGTACAAAAAAAGTTTCATCTGAAAAACCCAGCAATCAAAATTTATTGGGGGAAAAAAATTTCAAGTGGTTAAGTCACAGCAAAGTAAAGCCATCTCAACAGAACAAAAAAATAGAATACAGACATAGCCTATTCAGAAAACCTGTTTAAGTATACATAACTATAACACAAACCCCCAAATGCAAAATAAGCAGAGTCATAACACACGATCAAAAAGCTGCATGTTCCAGAAGGCCTGATAACATAAACAACATTCTCATGGGAACCTCTTTACCCTGCTAGCCTAAACAAATTCTACAAGCAGTTTTGCTTTCTCACCCCGGGGCAGTGGGAAAAGTGAAGAAGGAGTCCACAATACCCCCCTACATTGTGAAAAACTACTTGGACCCACAACAGAAAGCTTTTGTGAAAAGTAGTCTAACAAAAAATGTAGGTTGTGTGGTTCAAAATTTAAATGGATGTAAAGTGAGGGAGAGAAAAAGAATTGAAATGTTCAAAACAAAACAAACCCTCCCAGTTCCTTTCAAATTGATTTCGGCCATTCCCTTGAGGTCGAGGGTAAATTTTTTGGTGTGGTTGTTTTGTCAAGGTATAGGGGGAATTTTTTGTTTCTGTCAGAAAAGGACTCTGCATGTTTCAAACTTGGAAAATGTTACATGTGATCCAGTCTTGGGCTTTTCCAAAATGCGTTCCATCTTCATAAAAGCCAAAAAAAAATTCCCGGTTTGATTAATCACCTGCAGTTGGAGGAAAAATATAAAAATTGTTGTACATGGGCCTTTAAAATTTAAATTTAAAAGGAAACCATTAAGCAGGGGAGGGAGAAGAAAATACAGCGACAAAGAGTTAGCATTTTTTATTTGTTAACCCTTGTAAACTAATGAGGGGTGCTAAATACATCTCTTCACCACCAGAACAGGAAAAGAAAACCCGGGGCATAACCCAATAAAAGAAGTACCTTTAGGAGCCGTTTTTGTCAGATTCTGACTAAACCTGTGGCAGGAGGCAGAAAAATTATGATTACCTGACATTGGTTAAGTGAATTAAAGAGGCTAGACTAAAAAATTAATACAGATTTAGTATTTGAAATTTTTAGATGAAATTGAGCAGCTAAAAAAACAAGTGGTCAGGTACAGTTAACCCAGTAAAAGAAAAAAATAGATTTAATTTCACAAAACCTGGAATGAACAAAAAAAAAAGGATAATGAAATATCAGTCCTCCATCTAAATTAGCATCTGCTGCTCCATTTAAAAAAACAGAAACATTAGGCCATTTTCTGCACAGAAGTTATAGTGTTAATTCCCTTTTAAATCCCATTTAATTCCTAAGGTTTCAAATACCCAAATGGAGTCCCAAATTTTAAAATTATTAGAAATCAACAAAATGTTTAAAGAACTATTAACTGCAAAACAAAAATGTTATGAATTTAACAACAAGAAAGCAAAGCTATTGGGGAATTTAATTTAAAAAAAAAAAAGAAAACTAAGACAAAAGCTTAAAACCAAAAAATATACCAAAGGGAATTGGGTTTTAAAATTTTATTAATTATTATTGATTTTTTAAAAAGCATATATACATCAAATTTCAAAAAATTTCCCTAAAAAATTATCTGCTTTTCTATAAAAATTTCAGATAAATTAAGGATTTATTGGCTAAAACATGTCTGTGAAGAAATTCAAAGTTGTTACCGAAAAAATGAAACATAACAAAAATTTGGGGTGGGAACCTTTTCAGGGGGCAATTAAATCCAATCTTGATAAATTTATTTAATTCTGTCTTGGATGAGAATGTTATACTAGAATAATGTAAAATGTTGCATTTAATTTTAAAACCAGATAAAGATCTGGAGAAAATTGATTAATTTAGTCCAATTTCCCTAATCAATCAAGATTCATTTTTTTCTGCCATCTTGACAAAGAGATTGAACTCAGTTGCAGAGAAATACATGGAAACAGACCAATTGGGCTTGGTTAAACAGCAAATCCTGTTACCCTGAATTCCATAAATTTATCTCCAGCATGTATAAAGATGAATGAGTTATCATTAATACTAATGACATAGATGGAAGCCCAGTTCAAATAAACAGAAGAACTCTTCTGTTTAAATATGTCAGAGAGTCAGAAACTGTACTTGTCCCAAACATTTGACAGGTTCACTAACTGCACAGTAGTTAATACCAAGCTATCTGAAAAGATGTTTTGGAAGTGGAAGAAAATATAAAAGATTAAAACTTTCCCATCTAAAAAGAATTTAAACACAAAATGTTAATTCTCTCTCTGTTCAATTTTTATTTTAGCTTGTTTCTGTAAATCTACAATACAGTACAGTAAGTGATCAAATGGCAAAAAATACTGCAAATTATATGAATGAGCCTGAGAGAGTGTGACCTGCCCAAAGTCACCCAGTGGGTTTCCATGGCTGAATGGGAATTTGAACCCTGGTTTCCAGGGCTATAGTCCAACGCTCAAACCACTATACCACATAGGCTGTTTGTTGATAAGAATTAATTCACCACAATAATATAGATACCTATGTAAAAATGAAAAGTGAAAGCTTGAATATACAGTGAAAAAGCAGCTTAGCATTCTGGAAATTTAAACATAAACATTTAGATCTAATACAAAACCCTTTTCTAAATACTACTTTCATGAATATATGTGGAAATAAACTTATATTAACACCGTCACCATTAATCCCAATGATAGGCCATCTTTTATTTTTTCTTCAGGACCATATAGGCTACAAGTTGCTTGGCTACAAGTTCCTTGTCAACTTGTGGCAACTCCATCAATTTCACAGGGCTTTCTTAGGCAAAGAATACTCAGAGGTGGTTTTGCCAGTTTCTCCCTCTGAAATATAGCTGATAGCACCTGGTATTTGTTGTTGGTCTCCCATTCAACTACTAACAGGGCTGATCCTACTTAGCTTCCAAAATCAGACAGGATCTGGTGCCTTTAGAGCAGTGGTTCTCAACCTGTGGGTCCCCAGATGTTTTTGGACTTCAGCTCCCAGAAGCCCTGAGCATTGACCATAGTGGCTGGGGCTTCTGGGAGCTGAAGTCCACAAACATCTGGGGACCCACAGGTTGAGAACCACTGCTTTAGAGTATTTATGCTACTAGACCACTATATAAAAGCTAATCATGTAAGGCGTACAGATCCAAAATCAGTCGGCTACAATTAAACCAGTAAATCAGGTGCTCCACTTTATCTCCAGAGCAGATGTCAAAATATGAGTCTCACAGCCTTTCATTAATTGCAAAATATTATTACAAAATTCCCAAACAAGTGTTAATGGCTTGGTGTCAAAAATCTATGATTTGTTGGTTGAATCGGCGTACCCAGACCCTGAGGGCTTCAAGAAAACAAAGAATATTGATCTACATTCAGACATGGCAAATGAAAACACTGTGGAAATGCCTTCCAATAAAATCTGTATGAGAGAACATGTTTCAAAAATAATATATAGTTGTTACCTAGCCCCAGTGGAGATGAAATATATAGACAAACATTCCTCTATCAAATTCTGGAAGAACTGTTCAGACTAGATCCTAGATGCAAAATCTGATAAATTTCTTTTCAGGAGATGATGCTTCTTTTGTCAGTACTTGTTTGTGTGGTTTATTAATCCTGAAATAAACAGTCTTTCTTGCTGTTCACATTGAAGTGCATCAGAGATCTCTTTCAAATACAAAAGGAGACCATATTTTTTTTGTTCCAGCATCTTGCTACCAGCTCTGTTGTGTACTGATTGTTAATAGCGCTATGATTCTACTTTCAACATCCTATGGAATCCTGGGGTTTACAGTTTTGGGAGGGGCTGGCTGGCCCCTCCCAAAACTGCAAACCCCAGGATTTCATAGGATGTTGAAAGTGGAATCATAGCTCTATTAACAGTCTAGTGTGGAAATGGCCGAAGGCAAGAAGGCACATTTTATGCCAGCTGACAAAGAGGTCAATAAACATGATCTGTTGAGATGTTGCTTTTACTCTTAATGCAGCGCTGGCCACTCGGGTGAATTCTTGTGTCAAAAAATCTCATTCTTTCTATTTTACCTCCCAGAGGACCATAAGAATGTCATGCTTTTGTTTTAATTTGAGATGTATTGATTGGCAGGCCATCAGATCAGTGCTTCTTGCCATCTTTATGTTTGATAGCCTTTCCTTTTGTTTTTGGTCTCTGGCTACATTCTAGTTGTGTTTCTGTCTCTCACTACCAGGCAAGTCAACTCATAGACACAGGCCAAATTTCTGTTTTATCTGGATCTTCTTATACTTCTGAAGACAGAGTATTGCATCCCGTTCTCCATACTATCTATCTCACAATGTGGAGACTCTGTTCTCTGTTGGTACAGGTCTTAGGAGCCAGCATAGGCCTTCTGCTTGATGTTTGTATGTGTTGAATTGGCATTCTTTTAGAACTTCTGTTGAATCCCATGTTCAGTTCTTCTGTTCTGTTCTCTTGTTGCTGCCTCAGTTGAAAGAGGAAAGGTGTACCTTGCAGGTATCTCTGCTTATGTGCTGGATCATATACCTTTGTAGATCGTTATTCACTGTCTTGTTGGTCAGATGATTCCTACAGAGTCTTTCAAACCTCTATTCAGTTGTCTTTCCACCAGTGCTTGTATTCACCTTCTCAGTGGTTTTGATGCAGGTCAGACAAAAGCTGTTTGAACCACTTGTGATTTACAGTTTAAGATTATTTACCTTTAAAACTGTATTCCTGATTGCAGCCTCCTCTGCAGAATGGAGAATGCAATCACTGCTTAGATCTATGCTACTTTGGAGTTGTGTTGGAGTTCTGGCATTCCATTTGGGACAGGACATCGTTTTGCCTTGCCTGCTTTTGTTAGAATATCCTTGTTCACCTTTTGAAGTCATGTTATACTCTCTAGATGTTCATAAAGTCTTGACTTTTAATTTGGATCATCTTACATGTTGTGAGTTCTTACACTCTTCTTCTGCTATGATGGATATCAGCCTCTACATAGTGATTTTAAAAATTTGTTTTAGAAACCATTTATTTGGCACACCACATGGTTATGTTACCTGTTACTAGAAATTCTGGGCCCAAACAGCAATATTCTGTTGATTATGAATGCCCTGATATATGATATCTTTGGTGAATCACTGCATGATCACAACAGTCCAGCTTTATTGTCCATGGCAGGCTGGACATTCAGTTAAGAATGAATGCTTCTTTTGGATGAGCTGTTTTCAGTTTTGGTATGACATGCATGCCTGCGTTTAGCTAGCAATCACCAGTGTGCATGAATCACAGAGACCAAGTTGCTTACATGTAATTGTTGTTTGATCATTTCTGAACTCACGCAACTCCCCTTTCCTCTTTTGCATCCTGCCTTTTTTTGTTTCTGAAATGGCAGGTGCATAGCTTGGTGCACTTTCATATGTGCACCTGAGGTTGAAGATGAGATTCTTATAAAAAAAGCTACTTGTTCAAGCCATGTGCAGGCATTACGCCCATATGTAAGAGTTTACCTCTGATGACTTAAAGGACTTCAGTTACAGGCAAACAACTTGTTTCCTGCTACGCTCTTTCTACTGACTGTGATGCTTCACAGTAAATCCGACTGTCTTCTGCCTTATAACAAATGCTTCATTTGATCATTAAGCTGAAAATATCTTCTGTGTGTTTCATTTTACATTTTTTAAATGGTGTATATGTATCACAATAATCTCAGCAAAATATCTTGCACTTTATGGTTCCTGGCATATGTTGTGTTTTGCTTTTTTGTGTTCAGGAGCAATTTCATTTATATTGTGTTTTCTCACTGTTTGAGGTTTTTTTTGCCTTTGGATCAAAAATGTCTGTGTCTGTAAAAATTAATATTACAACGTGGTGGAGAAGAACTTTATTCATTTATTTATACATATAGTCTTCTTTAGAAGGCAGGGAATTACAGAACAGGAGATACTAAAAGATAGAATCATAGAGTTGGAAGAGACCACAGGGGCCATTCAGTCCAACTCCCTGCCATGCAGGAACCCTCATCAAAGCACTCCTAACAGATAGCCATCCAGGCTCTGCTTAAAAACCTCCAAAGAAGAAGATTTCACCACACTCTGAGGCAGCATATTCCACTGCCATACAGCTCTGACTGTCAGGAAGTTTTTCCTGAAGTTCAGGTGGAATCTCCTTTCCTGCAGCTTGAATCCTTTGCTCCTTGTCCTATTCTCTGGAGCAGTGGAAAACAAGTCCTCTCCCTCCTTGACATTACATTCCTTCAAATATTTAAACATGGCTATCATATCCCTTCTTAACCTTCTCTTCTGCAGACTAAACCTATCCAGCTCCCTAAGCCACTCCTCATAAGGCATGGCTTCCGGACCCTTCCCCTATAACATAACATAACATAACATAACATAACATAACATAACATAACATAACATAACATAACATATAATTAATATAATTAATATAATATAAATATAAGATGAAGTATGATATAAGGTAATATGAGCACGATGAAGCATTCTGTTAGCATCCCTCATTTGCTGGAAGTACCTCTTGTGGAATAGCAGCTTAGTCCAGCAGTTTGAGGTATATATCTGTTTCCCAACAGATAATCAAGTCTGTACAGCACTGAATGTTTTGTTCTATCAACTTGACAGCCCTGATTACTAGTGTAAGAAGATGATGAGAGACTAAATCCATGTTCCTTACCTATCAGAGAGCTCTTGAGTGATCTTAATGTTGACAGAACTGACCATCTTTTGGGGGACTGGGTGTATGTAGGTAGGTTATACATCTGTATTACTGGCTAGGGACTATAAATGCACATACTCACTATTTTTCAGAGTGCATTTAACCAGTTGCTTTCTTTAGAAGATATTCTTAGGAGCAAGCAAAACTCCAGTCATACTACCTACTTATGTTTCATCTTAAATGAAATTGCAGGTGTTTGACAGTTGAGAGCATACATTTCACATATAGGACAAGTGTGTTTTCAGATTTGGATTATAACACAACCTTGAAGCAAACCATTTATAGTATGAAATTCAAAAAGATTTATCATACAGTGCAAGTGTTTTACATATTCTAATCAGAATGAATAGCATCATGCATGTATTTCTTGGCTCTGTTCTGAAAAATCTTTAGACTATTCAGATTTTCCAAATAAAGGAAATAAAGAAATTCAGGAAACTACAGTTACTTATGTATTTACTATTAACTGTGGATAAGATTCAAGCAAAACTTAGTTGCTTTCTTTTGTAGTATTGATAACAAAGAACAATGTAACTGTTTAAATGTTGAAAGACCATCTTTTTTCAGTTTCTATTCAGTATGCTTTAAATTTGTAATATTTAATTATGGCCCACAAAATTAGAGTATTTTCTTCCTTAGGTATGAGCAGAGAAACATTCTAGAAGGTAGAGGCCCTGTTCCTTGGGGCTAGGAAGCAGGTAATTGAAATTTCCCATAAATGAAAGAAGAAACAGCTGTCTTTTCAGCCCTGTCTGCTTGACCTTATTCTTATTATATTCTCCTGTCTGCCTTTAACCTTAATTTTAATTTCCTTCTCTGCTTTCCTGCTTTTCCTGGTTAAGGCTAGAGGAGTTATTTGCAGGTGCTTTGGAGTGGAAGGACAACCATAACGGGAAGAGCACTGCCTTTACCCCCTGGGAAGCCACACCCAGCTGCAGATGAAACTTTTCTTTTATTGGAAAGGAATGTTTGTCACTGCTTTACACCATGGTGGGTACTGGAGCCCTTCAGCTCACACCTGCTCCTCATAGTGGTCAGAACAGTTCATCTGACCATGGTGAAAATTTTTTAAAAATTAAACATTTATTGAAAAATTGAAAAACAGATGTTCAGAAATTAGTAAAAAGGAGAAAAAAGGAATAGGAGGTTAAGATAGGAAGGTGACCTGCATTTGTTATATTAATAATTTTCTCTTCCAGGTCTATAATCATCAGACCTTATTAAAGTTCTCTATGGTTCTGGCTAAAAGTTATATATGGCACCCAGATGTTCTGATATAAACGTTATTCTAATTTGTAGTGAAAACAGATGTGTTCAAAAGTGGCCTACAAGATGTACATTCTATCCACTGATTCTATGGTTTTCCAAACTTACTGTCATCATCCTCCTGTACTCTGAATTCAAGGTGCTGCTGATGGCTTAGGACCGTCATACTTGAATCACAGAATCATAGAGCTGGAAGGGGCCTCAGGAGTGCCTCCTCTGCCTCAATCCTGGTGGAGAGGTGGGAAATAAATAAAATTCTCTATTATTATTACTATCATCATCATCATTATTAGCCATCTGATCACTGAGAATCTTCTGGAGATGTCCTCCATTGTGTCCCACAGTGGGAATAATACATTTTGAGAGGACATGGAAGTAGGCCTTCACTGTTGTAGTGCTGTTTGTGGAATTCCATTCCTTTGGATGTCCAGATGGCACAAATGTTAGTTTTCTTCTGGCAGCAAGTTAAACCATGGCCTTTTTGAAAACACTTTTTTGGCCTAATTTACTTTTTAAATGTTGATCTACATGGTTTTAACTTTTAGCCTTTTAAGTTGTTTGTTTTGCGGGAGTGGGATGGGAGACAGTATTCTTCTAGGCATGATCAAGTGCTGGAGATAACAGTCTGAATGTGAGAACCAGGCATATGGTACAGGTACCCAACAATGGGATGGAAAAAAAAACTTAAATTAGCAGCTAGGAGGAATGTTGCATCATTTCAGATGCCTCTACACTAATGCACAGAGCATGTGAAGTAAACAGGACAAACTTGAGCTCATAGCACAACAAAGCAAATATGATATAATAGGCATCACTGAACACTGAATACTGGTGGGATGAGACTTATGATTGGAATGTAGCAATAGAGATGCATGACCTATTTCAGAGAAGTATACCAAACAAGAAAGAAAGAGGAGTAGCACTATGTTAAGAACATTTACACCTGTGACTTAAATCCTGAAAGCCAGTTTGAGAGCATCTCAGTAAAAATTAAGGAGGAGAGAAACAACAGCGATATCATTCTGGGGGTCTATTACAGGCTTCTAAGCCAGACTGATGGCTTGGATGATGCTTTCCTGGAACGGATGATGAAATATTCAGAAAGGAGAGATATAGTAGTGATGGGAATTTCAACTGTCCTGATATTTGTTGGAAGTCAAATTCTGCCAAGAGTATAAGGTCCAAAACATTCCTCAGTTGACTTGCAGCAGTTTCATTGGCCAGAAGGTGGAACAGTCAACAAGAAGGACACCTATTTTAGATCCTATCCTAAATAACAATGATGACTTGGTTAATGGTGTGGAAGTGGTGGGATCCTTTGGTGGAAGTTACCATGTTCTCGTGGAATTATACAGCGGAAAGGGGAAGCCAAGCATAGTCAGATTCACATTCTAGACTTTAAGAAAGTTAATTTTAGTATACTTAAGAAAATATTGGATGTGATCCCATGGTCAGGAATATTAAAAGAGAAAGGAGTTCATGATGAATGAGAGTTTCTTAAAAGAGATATTGAAGGCACAATTTCAAGTGATTCCAGTGAGGAGGAAAAATGGGAGGTGCCTAATGAATTCAGTATGGATGTGTAAAGAACTTTCAACAAAGCTAAGATTTAAAAGGGACATATACAAGAAAAAGAATAAAGGAGAAATAATCGAAGAGAAATTCAAACAAATAACCAGGAGTATAGGGAGAAAATCAGAAGACCTAAAGCACAGAACTAGCTCAGAAGTTTGCTCGAGAAGTTAAAAACGGTAAAAAGCGCTTTTTTAGTTATGTCCATAGCAAAGGAAGAACAAGGAAATGATGGGGCTTCTGTGGAGAGAAAATGGCAAAATGTTAACAGGAGAGAGAAAAACAGAACTACTCAACACTTTCTTTGTCTGAGCCTTCTCCCAAAAGGAAAACAGTGCTCTACCTGGTAGAAATGGAGCAGATGATGTGGTAGGAGTAATGAGGCACAGTATAAGTAAATAAGGTAGTACAGGCATATCTGGCTACTCTAAATGAATTCAAGTCTCCAGGGCCAGATGAACTATATCCGAGGGTATTAAAAGAACTGGCAGAAGTAATATCAGAAACACTGGCAATAATCTTTTGAGAATTCTTGGAGAACAAGACAAGTCCTAGCAGACTGGAAGAGGGCAAATGTTCTCCCTATCTTCAAAAGAGGAGGGGGAAGACCCTGACAATCACTGCCCAATACCTGGAAAGATTCTAGAGCAGATCATTAAACAGAGTCTGTAAACACTTAGAAAGGAATGCCATGACCACTAAAAGTCAGTATGGGTTTCTCAAAAACAAGTCATGCCAGACTAATCTTACCTCTTTTGGTAGTGTTACTAGCTTGGTAGATGAAGGGAATGCTTTGGATATAGCATATCTTGACTTTAGTAAAGCCTTTGACAAGGTCCCCCGTGATATTCTTGCAAATGAGCTAGTAAAATGTGGGCTAGAAAATGCTACTGTTAGGTGGGCTTATAATTGGTTGACTAACTGAATCCAAAGTGTGCTCACCAATGGCTCCTCTTCATCCTTGAGAGAAGTGACTAATGGGGTGCCATACAGTTCTGTCCTGAGCCCAGTGCTATCTTTATAAATGACTTGGATCAGGAAATAGAAGGCATTCTTATCAAATTTACAGATAACACCAAATAAGCAGTGGTAGTTAACACTGTAGGAGACAGAATCAGAATTCAAAATTACCATAACAGATTAGAAAGCTAGGCCCAAACTACTAAAATTAATTTCAGCAGGGAGAAATTAAAAATGAAATGCATAGATATAAGATGGGTAACACTTGGTATGACTATAATTCATGTGAAAGGGATCTACGACTCTTAGTAGATCACAAGCTGAACATGAGTCAGCAGTGTGATGTGAGAGCTAAAAAAGCCAATGCATTTCTAGACTGCATCTATAGGAGTATGGCGTCTAGGTCAAGGAATGCAATAGTACCACTCTATTCTATTTTGGTCAGCACCTACCTGGAATATTGTGTCCAGGTCTGAGCACAGCAGTTCAGGAAGGATATTGATAAGCTGGAAGGTGTCCAGAAGAGGGTGACAAATTGGTAAAAGGCCTGGAAAGCATTTCCTATGAGGAGCAGCTTAGGAGCTAGTTATGCTTAGACTGGAGAAGAGAAGGTTAATTGGTGACATGATAGCTATGTTTAAATATTTGAAGAGATGTCATATGAAAGATGGAGCAAGGTTGTTTTCTACTGCTCCAGAAACTAGGACACAGAGCAATGGCTTCAGACTTCAGGAAAAAAGATTCCATCTAAACATTAGTAAGAACTTTCTGATGATATGAGCAGTTCAACAGTGGAGTTTGAATTTTAATTTGAATCTTGAGAAGTATCCGAAGTGCTTTTATCTTGCACCTTTTTTCACTTGTGTGTTTAGTTTTGAGGCTAGCAACCTCATCTGACCTTTTTTGATTTTTTTTAGCTTTCCTATTTTTATGATACTAATTCAGATACAAACATGGCTATTTTATTAGACATGCTAGAGGGGTTATTTATTGAGTTTCTAATGGATTAAGCTAAGGAATCCCTGTCTCTTATCGTCAAAGATGGTTCGTTAATCTCCTAAATGTAACTATAGTGCTCCCACCAACAAAGTTAGATGTACTGCCACAATATGTTTTATTTGCTTATTTTAAAATATATCTTATTTTTTTTAAAGAGACCCAGCATGGTGTAGTGGTTTGAAGGTTGGGTTATGACTCTGGAGACCAAGGTCCAGATTCTTGCTCAGGCATGGAAACCTACTCGGTAACCTTGGGCAAACCCTCAGAGGAAGATGGGGCAAACCCCCTCTGAACAAATCTTGCCAAGAAAACGCCATTATAGGTTCACCTTAGGGTTGCCATAAGTCTGAAAGAACTTGAAGGCATGCAGCAACAAATTTATATGCAATCTTAAACTTATCAAAACTGATTCAAGAGCAATTGAAAGCAATATAGCTATAGATATATGAAAGATAAGATCAGCAGATAAAAGAGCAGTGAACAATAAAGCACATAAGCTTTATTTTAAAAGCGTGAGTGAATAAGGCTTCAATCCTGTACCAGGAGCAGCAAAGTGCAGGCCATGAGCCTCAGTTCCCTCCATCTCCAATTTTTATTTTTAAAAGACATCCCTATAATGAGATTTTTTCAGTAACAGTTTAGAGTAAAGTAGACTTCTTATAACAGATATTATCCTATTAATATATACTTCCAAATGCCATAAGGGCTGTGTGTACAAATAACTTTCTTAATGTAAAATTCATTTCTGTAACTTATCTTTCATGTTTTAAAAGATTTTGTGAGGTAGTGGGGAAATTTAAACCTAGGACCCAGTAGTCTACATGCAGCATTCTTGCATTGCATGTGTACCTCCAATATGATTATTATTGCTTTTGGTGTGAGAGGAATGGACCACTGACTATTTTTTCCTCAGTAGATGGTTGGTACTTCCAGTTTTGACAGTACCAACCTTCTGTTTAACAGTGGAAGAAGCCACTGAACGCTACCGTATGTGTGGGACTGTGGATCAGGGCCCAAATGTCATTATAGTAGACATAAATTATGGTACGTTGCCACCACAGAAAGGCACATTTCATCTCATGCTTGGAGTTAATGTCACTTAGCTGAACAAGTAGAGTGCAGGCTGAAAAACCACTTAGAAAGCTCTTGGGAAATATCATTACTTACATTTTTCATAAAATAGTCTTCACATGGTTGGTTCAAAACTGTTTACCATTTTAAAAGAAAACGTCTGCTGATTGTTAATTGGAATGAATAGTGCTTCAGAAATAGTTGTCAAAATGTGTTTTACATTGCATAAGATAAAGAGATGCTGCTTAAACTCATGTCAAAACACAATTAAACAAAAGAAAATATAAGAAACGGGTGCCCTTAAAGTGCTCCACCACTCAAGAAGATACTTTTTAATGGGCATTTTGCCAAGAAAGCAGTTGAGGGATCAGAGAATGCTTGCAGCAGCATTTGCTCCTTTATGTATAAATATGATCTTTTTTTGTTTGTTTAACTCTGAAGATTTAATGTTGCCATTTCTCTTTATGTTAATAAAAGCTTACATTTGTTTGCACATAATGGATACAAAATGAAAGTAAAAGTAGGCTCTGAGTTGGCACTTAGATCTTATTAGAAAAAAATCTAGACATTATTTTGCTGTGATATAAATGATAATTATATAACTGACTTTTCAAAAAATAAGGATAATCAATCTAAAGTAATATATTTACTGGAATTATGTGTCTGTGTTGTTTTATTCTGAATATACCCTATTAGAATTTTTAAAAATTATGATGTGGATATTGTTCTGGAGAAAATCAGTGAAAATATGCAATATGCAATTATTATATGCAATAATATTTAGAATATTTATACCTTACCCATCAGCCAAAAAGGCTCCCAGAGTGGCTAGCGTTGTTGAATTCTTTGAGGGAGAGAAGATAGAAAGTTTTTAAGTATTTATAGTTCATATTAATTGAGGCCAGAAATTCTACTGAATGAATACAGAAAAGCGTGCGGTATAACCAGTCCTGTTTTGGATGTTAACTATTCTGAATTCAGGAAAAATTATTTTGCAAGAAAGTTAAATGGGTATGTATACAAAAGAGGGCCTTGTTGGTGGCTGCTAGCAGACATTGGAATTATCTCCGTAGGAAAACTAACATGGCTCTCTCCCTGTTTTCCTTCTGTTTCTAAGATTTTCTTGTTGTAGCAATCCTTTATCAGTTGGCTTTGATGGGTTTCTAAGGATGTGCTGTTTTGTTGATTTTTTAGATATTCTGTTTTTTAATGAATTTTATAACTCTGTAGATTGATTGTTTTATCTGTAGTGGTTTTACTAACTTGTAAGATGCCTTGAGTCCCATTATTGAGGGTAAAGGGATATAATTTAACAACAACAACGGAAGAAATTCACATAATAAATAATTAATTTAGGTAATTTGCTGTCACAAAACAGAGGATAAGCAATCTGCTATAGAAAAGTGTGTATACAGTTCTTAGGCAGAACAATCCTAAGCACTAAATTGGCCGAAAAACTGCTGCTATAAATCCCTGAAAGAGAGGATTCAGGAATGAGGCAGTTAGGGCTTTGGATCTGTTGAGTTCAAAGCTGCTTTATTCTCCTGCTAAAGACTTGAACAAGATCCCTCTATTAAGTCAATATATATTCCAGATAGCCTATCCAAAAGATCAGTGGTATAGAAAAATGCAGAGTTTTCAAAGATAACCAAAAGGATCACAGTCCTTCATTCCTTTCCAAGTAAAAATCATCCCCGGGGTAACTAAGGTATTTTACATTCCAAGGCCAAGTCTGAAACCCAGTTGAAATGGACATAGATAATCAGTTTTATTCAATGTTTTCTGAAGTTGGCTGACAACCACAGTCTGATGCCTCTTGCTCATTTTAATAATTGAATGAACAAAAGTTTACTTGGAGATCTTATTATAAATTCAATTAACAACCAGATGACAAATCGGATGACTCTTAAATAAAATGCAGATGTAAATCTCAGCTTTGAAGAGAATGAAAGATGTAGTGGAGACACTGACTCTTTTTGAAACAAAATGGAAGAAAATTTCATTGAAAAAAATGCAGTTTCCTATCTTAAAACTTGAAAGAAAACCTGCGTATTCAAAAGAAGCCATGCTGTATCTGTTAACCCATTTATTAATCCACTGATTTTGGTAATGCTTGCTGATGTGTAGTCTCTATTCATTCAAATAATAATATGTGCAATGAAGTTACTAAACTAATATGTGTGTTACCATTCTTTCCCAAACAAACTGTACTTGACATGATTTCTTACTACTATGCAAGTCTTGTCACAGCTACAGAAAAGGCTTGGGGATTTACAGTAGAACTAGGAAAGCTTTAAAATCTTAACAGCCCATTAACTGCAGGATATGGTTCATGAGATTTAATGGTTAGTTGTTAAAATGAGACAGAACTATTCCATAGAATACACCATAGAAATGTTTGCTTTTCCTGTTTTTTCCCCGACCATAAAAAAACAGAGCTGCCTTGAAAAGTACTGCTTCAAGAGGTGTTGTTATGTATAATTTGCTATACATGTTAAACTCTTCATTTCACTACGTAATATCATAACTTTGTATGAAAAAACTTTTTGTAGCTTTTATATGCATGATATTTATTAAACGTTAATGATATTGAAATAGCATTTGCATTGCCCTCTTTTTAAAAATCGCATATGTTTGAGACTGGTCACATCCTTGCCTAAGCTAATATATAGGTATGATAAAGCTGTCTTTAGGTCCTGCATTGTTTTGAAGACAAAACAGGAGTCGGAAGAGCTTATAGAGGAATATAGGATCAGAGGTTTAAGTCAAATTGTTTTTCAAATGAAAAATCCATATGCCTTGGTAAAGCTATGTACATGTCTACTTCATTCTCATTTTACTAAAGGTTTTAAGCCTAAAATTTAATTTCTTCTTACAAATGTTTCATGTTTACCTTTTCAAAAACCCTGTATGGAATTTTCTAATCTGACAGCACTTGTTAGGCCTTACTGAAAATTTTACCACTTGTGTATTTATCCCTTCATGTACACTTTAGGAACAGTTTAGTAAGTACTCTAATAATCTTACTTCAGGATAGGCAGAGTGTGATCTCCAGGGACTCCAGAGCAGCCCCCACCCCTGGATCTACCTACTTACAATTTATTTTTATTTTTTATTGATTATCCCTAGATGCACATTTTTGATGCATCAACTAGTTTTGAAGAAATTGCTGTGGCCAAGGCCTCTTGGTACTAGCCAATGCTTACTTTTGATCTCTCCATTAAGGAACCACTGGGTGTCTCCTTTGTTTGGTTTTTGAATCCTACTTAGCAGGAAATAAGAAATGCTTATAAATAACTCCCATTATAAGAGTTATCAAAACATTATTATTTTTAGGTAGAGTGGAAATTAATTTGCTGCTAGTAGTTTGTTTTTATCTGAAGGAATTGTAAAAAACAGTTTATTTGCAGATTCTTTAAAAGAATAGCAATAAAATGCGATCTTGTAGAATTTATTGTTCCATCATAACAATCACGAGGAGAGGTGTGAATTGCTCTGTCACTGGAAACCTTTGAAATTGTATCCTTGCAATTAGTCCTAACAGCTTATGTGTGGTATATGTTTCACAAAAATATATTGCCTGTGTAATGTCCGTGATGAGCCTACTTATTCAAATGGTGGGTTCAGTGTAAATGTCTAGCTCTCAGGCAGAAAAAATGTTCAGTTATCAGATGTGAAATCTGGATGATCTTATATACTGCTGATTTCAGCTGGACTAGAAATGCTGTTACAGCACTTTAAATGGAGACTATCATTATGTGATAATGGGAACATAAGCAAACATAACATAAAGAAGACCTTATATTTTATGCATTAATATTCACTTTGAAAATAATTAATGCATTCATTACAAATCTGTCATTGGTAGTGTTTAATTACTTAATTTTTCATACTTTCAATTACCACTGTTTCACTGCATTAAGAGGTATTACAAATATAAATATCTTCACTTGTACATAAAATCTTCCTCCATTCTACGTAATTGAGCTATGTCCTCATTTGTACTTTAAAATACAGCAGCTATTACTCATGTACATAAACTTCCCTGCATCAGGTCTGAGTTAGTATGAACGTAGTTCTTGTTTGCTATATCAGCTGCTTCTTATGTTTGCTTTAAGCTAAAGCATAACAATGACTAAAGCCTTATGCATCTCACACATGGCTCCAAGAGTGCAAGCTTCCATTCATTCATTATTTATGGTCTGAATCTTATTCGTTAGTCCTGACTAAAGCAAACCCTTTGAATGTGATTCAACACTTAGGTAAATCCAATAGTTTTAGTAGCTTTATTGTAGTTGGAAATAGCAATAAGATCCAGGCTTACAGTAGCATTGCATTTTGCAGAATCTAATGAGTAGCCTTCAGAAAATTTCTTTTAAAGATTAGAATAGATTTTTCTGTACATATACTTAAAAGTTTATCATGCAAGACTGGCATAGTAGCACAGTGTATGTGCTCTTGATTGCATGTATGGGGTGAATGCACATATGTCAAGTGCATAGAATCTAGGGAATTTCGTAGGTGTCTTCCAGAATGTGGTAGGTAGGCTTTATCTTGCTGCTGCATCATATTTTGAGTTTACACAATTTACAAAACATAGGCACAGACAAAAAGCATAAAAAGGACATTATCAAACAACCAACCTAGTGTGAGTTAGTACCTTTACATTCCTAATTGGCAAATACCATCCTGCCTCAAAATTCTGTAAATTCCCCAGTATTCTCATATGAGCTAGAAATCATTCTAGTACAGTTTAATGACCATGAAGGTCTAAAGCTAATGTTGGCACTGCAGTACCAGTTCAACAGAACTTTCTTTCTTTTTCTTCCCCCCTGCAGTCTTTGGCACTTCCTGAAAGCTGGCTGTAGCAGATTTAGCAACCTTCTGAAGCTGGTTTGGGGACCACACTGTGTGTTGCAATGTGGAAGGGAGGGTGCCCTGCTCCTCGTTTCATTGATGGTACCAGTGGAATTGGCAAATGTGTCCTAGTAGATCTTGGCCAAATTGTATGCCAATAAGTTATTGTAGCTGAAACACACTATATATTAATATTGAGACACATACAGTATCTTTTGCATCTTTCCCTTCTAAATGGATATGACGGTTTTCAAACAGGAAACTGCATCCTGAACATGTACACTGACTTTCATTCTGATATCTGTCTTCAAGATAAATACAATATTACAGTATGTTTTGCATCTTTGCTCGTTGCTGTTCAGACTGAGCATGGAGGATGATGAGCTGGATGTTTTTATCTTCAAGTGCAGAATTTTTTCTCAAACATGTAAACCAACTCTCACTCTGATCTTTCAAATCTCAAGAAAAAATTCATAGTACAACATATTTTGCATTTCCCCCTTCCTACTTCAAAGTGAGTGCAGGGGTAGGCCTAGTTTTCAACTTCAGAGGCAAGTGATGCCAAGTTTTACTATAAAGCCTTAGTAGTGGCAACAGCAGCAGTAGCTTGAGCTAAAGTTTATTTATATCTCCACACAAATAGGAGACCTCCAGCCAAAGAGCTATACCAGTTGCTGTGATGAAATGACTCCTACAATGCATAGTTCCACTTCAGCTCTGAAACACTTTAATAGGGATGGGACGAATCCAGAATTTTCTGAATCCGAATCTGTATCCAAATCCCTGGAAGGTTCTGGGAATTCACAAATCTCAAATCTTTTGAATTCTTTTTTTAAAAAGGGTTTAAAAAGCGATCGTCCACTTTGCATGTCCTTGCGGGCCACCTGCAAAGCAGTGGCACCTGCGGCAGTGGTGGTGGGGGTGAAGAGAAGGGGTGACGGCACTCTTTTCACAAGCCTGCCGCAGCAAGCTCAGGCTCTGGGGTGTGAGGGAACCTACTCGCCCCTGTGGGCCTGATCCCAGGCACTCACGCTCTCACAGGCCACGGGACTTGCAGGAGCGTGGCCATGGCCGGCCCTACTCACCCCTACAGGTCCGATCCGGGGCACTCGTGTACACGTAGGCCCCAGGGCTTGCAAGAGTGTGGCCATGGCTGGCCCTACTCGCCCCTGCGGGCCTGATCCTGGGCGCTCTCACAGACCCTGAGGTTTGCAGGGGGCGGCCATGGCCACCCCAACTCGCTCCTGTGGGTCCGATCCTGGGCGCTTGCGCTTGCACAGGTTCTCTTTTGCCATGCACACTGCTCCTGCACAGATGGCTGGAATGTGAGGGGGGGATGGGGGGACAGCGGGCACTTCTGCATTTGAAAGATTCCGTTTGCCTGTTTTTCTGTGGGGATTTGGATTCACAAATCCTTAATCCTTGCTGAGGATTTGAGGATTCAGTTGGCCCATCCCTACACTTTAAGCTAATTTGAGTAAAACTTTTTTTTTTTTACAACCTCAAATTCAATCTCTTTCACATCTGTTTGATTGGACATTTTTAGTTCTTTTTGCTTTAATTTTGTTTTCAGTGAAGCTGTAAACTGAAAAATATTTTTCCCTCGTATATACGTTATTGCCACCCAGATAATGTAAGAACAGGAAATACTCTAGAGTCAAAAGTTTTTACATGGATTTCCCATGTAATCAGGCTTTCTGGTTCACTTAAACATTGTGGTAATATATTTGATTTGTACTGTAATAGATGAGAAAGCTCATGTGTGTCTAAGAGCTTCTCATCTGTTTGGAACTTCTTCATATTCGAAATATTTCTGGATTTCTAAACCATACACTATCCAAAGGTGGTGCTGTAAGTTGCATATAATATATTGAAGTATTAGTTGTAATGGTGAAATTTGATGCCTGAATTTTGAAGTAAGTTAAAATATCTGCATAAACATTCTGCAGTTAAAAGTGCTCAATATAGTATAATATTAATACATTATAAAAAGTGCATTCCAGATATTCTAAGCATATAAGCCTTTCCCTACCTGGTATTCTTCAGATAATTTTATCTAGAATTCCTGATACCATAACTATGACTAATAAGGATTACAGAAATTACAGTCCAAGACATCTAGTGGGTACCGGGTACATAGAATCATAGAATCTTGAATTGGAGGGCTGCGGAAACCTGCACCTAATTATCTTAACTTTATAAAGTGGGCTAGTATTCTTATCACTTTACTGAAAATCAGATATTGAGGCAGAGATAAGAAGAGCCATGCTCAGTCATATCAAAGGTCAATGTAGTGTAGCACTCAGCTGCCAGTGGGAGGCCTGGGAGCACTTTCCTGCCTCCTAAGATGCGTGGGCAATTCAAACATTAGCAGCCAGCAGCAATAGCCCTGTTCTCCATGCACTTTTAAAGGTGTCCATCTTGATAATTGTGCATCGTGGCAGTGAATTCCATTAACTATGCATTGTGTAAAGAGGTGCTTCCTTTTGTCTGTCCTGATTCATAATACCATTCAGCTTCAGTGGATTGCTTTAGAGACTGTTATCTTGAATATTCCCTTCACCATGCCTAGTTTTTAATACCTCTTCCAGGCCTACCTTACTTGCCTTTTTTTTTCTAAACAAAACTGTCCCAAGTGTTCTAAATTTCCTCACAGGTGAGTTGCTTCACTATTTTGGTCTCCTTTTGTGCACCATTAGCAGCTTTGCTATCTGTTTCCAGGTGCAGGTACCAAAGCTGTTTATAGTAATCCAAGTATACCCACGCTACATACTATTTTAATTCCCTTTCTGATTCTGTGCATTACTGAATTTACCTTTTTTTTACACCAGCTACACACCATATCAATATTTTTATTGAACTGTATACCACAGCTTCAAGAGCTTTTTCTTGGTTAGTTGCTGCTAGCTTATATTCCATTAGTGTATATATGAAGCTGCATTGTTTTACCACAATGTATATCATTTTCCAGTGTAAATAAATCTTATTTATAATTCTAATGGTCAATTCTGCAGTTTGATGAGATCTCTTTGGAATTCTTCATGGTATCATTTTGTTCTCACCACTACACATAATTTCATGTTGCCAGCAAATTTGTCCACCTCATTACAGTCATCCCTCCACATTTGTGGGTTTGACCTTTGCAAATTCAATTACTTGTGAAGCTTGTGCATGCCTTCCCCCTTCTCCCCACATTCTCCCGCTCCCATTCCCTTCCCTTTTGCCTGGGCCCATGTGCCTTCTTTCTCTGGGCCCTGGGCAAATGGGAAGTGAATGGGAGCAGGAAGCCCTAGGGTCAGAATAGTATAGATTCTAGTGAATGGGTGGGGGAGAAGGGGGAATGCCTGTGCTCACCTCCTCCATATGTAGGACTCCCTGTTCCCATTCCCTTGTCTTTTGTCCAAGCATGGAGAAGGAAGGCATGTGTGCCAGGGCAAAAGACAAGGGAATGGGAGGGGGGAGCCTCAGAAGGGAAGACATGTGTGTTTCCTTGCTTGCTCACTTGGGCGGGGGTGGATATTCATTTTTTTTAACCTTTGCAAGAGTTCTGTTCTCCAGACCCCTGCAAGAGTAGAGGGGGCACTGTATTCATCTCTGAGTGCAAACTGTATATGAGTAAATTGAAAGGTCCAGTCCTAATAGTCAGATTTCTCTGGTGCACAAACTGATCATTTATTTTTATTCTTCATTTCCTTTTTTCCCACCAGCTTCTAGTCTGTGAGAGGTTATCTTCTTAAGCTATTGCCAAGTTTGCTCCTTTTTTAGACAAAAAGAAAAAAAGGTAAAGTTAAAAGGAAGCCTAAGAAAGGAGCAGTCAGCTTTGCACAGGGCAGGGACATCTGGATCTCAAGAGAAGTTACTTTTCTGTTGCTAGTGAAAGCTGACATTTTATTACTTATCTTTTATTGCTCTTTGTATCTCATCCTCACATGGCCAATAAGGGGAGTGGCCTCTGCCTGTATTGAAATCCCTCAGCATCATCTTAACAGATAATGTCACAGGCAGAATGGAGGTCTGCAACTCTGACATCGTCACCATTTTTCTCCTTTACTTTTTAAACGTCTTTGCCTAATGAAAAAGCTGCTGAAGCTTTGAAAGCTTTTCTGATGTATTTTATGCTTTGGAGCTGGCCCCTCAAATGGTATCGCTGATTGTAACTTTTGGATTATGTTGTATTTTGATGCATGGCCATCATAGCTACCCCTGAATATTTTTCTCTTGGTCTCATTGTTATCCAACAGTCCAAGTGCTTCACCAGCTAGTTTCATGTGTGTGTGTGTGTGTGTGTGTGTGTGTGTGCCTTCAAGTCTCTCAGTGGCTTACAGCAACCTCATGAATTGCATGGAATTTTCTCAGGCAAGGAATTACTCTGAGGTGGTTTGCTAGTTTGCAACTCTGAAATATAGCCTACAGCACCTGGTATTCATTGTCAGTCTCCCATCTAAGTATTAACCAGGGCTGACCCACCTTAACTTCCAAGATCAGACAGGATCTGGTGCCCTTAGGGTATTTAGCCAGACTGGTTTCTTAGTCCTGATTTATTTAAAGAATTACAGTTGGTGTTGATGCTCAGAGCTTGGAAATTTACTTGTAAAACTTAGTTACATTATTCCTCTAACTATTCTGATTCGTTGTTATTACTATATAGTCTTAAAAAGTAACTATTTACTTCTCAGTTTAAATATCAGATGCTATAAATGTATAGCCTATAGCACAAAACATGTTTTGTACACTTTTTTTTTTTTTTTTTGCTTTACAATGACAATAGAGCATCAGACTGTGCCTGAACTACGAAATATTCCTCTTACTGTGTTTCTTTAAGTCATTTCTGACCTACGGTGACCCTAAGACAAACCTGTCATGGGATTTTCTTGGCAGAATTTTTCGGGGGAGGGGTTGCCCCCGCCGTCTTCTCAGGCTGAAAGAGTGTGACTTGCCCAAAGTCCCCCGGTAGGTTTCCACGGCCAAGCAGAGATTCAAACTCCAGTCTCCCAGGGTCCTTGTCTAACACTCAAACCACTGCACCGCCCTGGCTCTCTTTTTAATGATTTAATTTAATGATGCCATGCTAATTGTAACTTTAAAAGTTTCAGTTATACCGCAAGAGGTGTTATGCCTCCATATGTTATGGTTATAATATAATGTAGGAATGAACCACAAGTAACTAGTTAATTCCAAGCTCTGTTAAATCTGTTGGTGATGTTTTTCTTAGTATCTTTTCCTGCTTCCTAATCTGGCTGTATTTCCTTTGTGCAAATTTGTGTTCCCTTTTGGTCACATTATTTGAGCAGGATTTCCAGTTTCTGAAAAATGCCTTTTTTCTTTTTATTTCCTTTGTGGTGCTTGTTAAACGTGTTGGTGAGTTCTTAGTTCTTTTACCCTTTTTTGATTGTGCTATATATTCTATCTGAGCTTCCGTTATTGTGGTTCTGAAAAGTTTTCAAATGCTTTAGAGTGATAAGACCCTTTTTACCTCACTTATAAATTCTGTTTTACCAGTTCCCTCATTTTAGATTTATTTTTTATTTTGAAATCAAATATGACCGGGTTGGAGTCTCCTGATCCTTTTCTAGTTTCGTAAAATTAAATTTGGTAAAATTGTGGCCACTGTTTCCAGTTGATGCAGCCACATTCATATTTCATATTAAGTTCTAGGCAGAATCACCTCCAAGAGTACCTCTCTGATCAGTTGTTTAGGATATCGAGAAATGTTGTCTAGTTGTTGTGACCAGAATATGACCATATTCAGTCAATGTGTGGGTTGAATGCCCCTCTGATTTCATTCCTCATTTCTAGTTTACAGTGAGAGTTTTGATCAAGGAGATAATAGGATGTCTCTAATACTAAACTACTTTGGGGCTTTAATGTTGTCAGCTGCAGCAATTCTGTGGAGGAGCCAGTCCCTTTAAGATTGGTTGCTTGCTTGACACTTTGCCCTTTTTGCTGGAAAGAGCAAAACAATATCCACCTTTTTCCACAGAGTTTATTTCCAGAGTTGATCATATCTGACTGGTTATCTCCATTCCTCCAGTAGTTATGCTTATTGTTTATATCTGTTTTTCCATTAAAGCAAAATAATTGAACTTTCCCATTTTGGCACAGAGGCTTCTTGTGTTAGCACTGAAATACCAAAACATGATTTTTTTTTTGTCCAGATGTCTTTGACCTTTGCATTTCCATGTAGACCTTTAGGCCTCTTTGAGTAGCCATCATGTTTCAATGTATGCTTATGGCCTGTTTTTAACCTGTCGCTGTTTGAGCAGTTGTCAATGTTTGTACCTTTTTCTCTTAGGGTTGATTCATCCTCAACCAGATGCTTACCAGCTCTTGTTGCTTTCCCCAGGATTTAGTTTAAAAGCGCTATTTTTAAAAATATTAAGTGTTAGCACTGTGCTCCCATGATCTGTTACTGAAGTTAGGTCCTAGTGTACAGCTTAGCTTGTCTCAAAATGTTCTGCAATGCCTAAATAAATCAACCAATCAGTCTAAAAAGAAATTGCAGTCACAGAGGATAGGGCCATGTCTAATGATCTGAAGTTACAGAAGAGTAGATTTTGACTGAACATTGGAAGGATCTTCTTGACAGTAAGAGCGGTTCAGCAAGGGAACCAATTATCTAGAGAGGTGGTAGGGTCTACTTCTCTGAATATCTTCAAAAAGAGGCTGGGCAGTTACCTGTTGGGGATCCTTTAGCTGGAGGGGTAGGGCTCAGTGGCCTGTGAGGCCCTTTCCAGCTCTGTGGTTCTGTAACTCTATGATTCTAAAGAGTTTGCCATTACAGAATGATTTGACGCACTTCAGCTTTACCTGAATGTGGAACGGATGGCATATTGAGCAACCTGAATTAACCTTCCAGGACCTCTTATTCCTGGGTCATTGTACAACCAGGCAGCACAGCCCCTGAGTCTATACCAGCACCATCTATCTGTCTATTTAAAACAGTGATTCTTAATCTTTTATGAATGACAAACCCTTTAGAGAATCTGATGCGCTGCATCAGAAAACAGTTTCCTTCACATAAGTAGAATGTATCTTCACACAGAATCATTTCTCTCTCACTCTAATTTTAGTGCAGTAATTCATGGCGAGTCCATGGTAAAAGCTTTAAAAAACTCTAATTGTGCAGATATAACAAAAGTAAAAATGTAATTCTGCTCAAAGGTAAATTTAAGTGAAAAGGATGCTGTTAAACAGCAGCTTGCTTAAGTTGAAATTACGGAGTTGTCCTTGGCATGGCAAGATGTATGCCATCTTTGACATTAAATCAATTTCAAGTTTTTTTAAATGGCAGCAAATAGTGAAAACCCTGTCATAAAAATAACAGACCACTAAGCTCAATTCGTGAACTCTCCTGAGTTCATTTGAAGACCCACTAGATGTCTATGGACCATGGGTTAAGAACTTCCAGTCTAGAAGGTCCATGTGATGTCATCAGTTTGTATTTTGAAAATGTTGTTTGATTTATTGATAGTATATTAGGGTGACAAGTCAGTAGCTTTTAAGAGGGGAGCATAATGGAATTTTGGAGTGAATGTTGTTTGGTATAATGTTTTCAAAGCCGTTGCCATATTAGTCTCTTGCAGCAGGAAAAAGGAAGGAAAGGGGAGGGGGAAAAAGAAAAAGAAATGTGGCAACATTTTAAAGACTAGCTGGATTTTATTTTTGCATGACCTTTCGTGGGTATAAACCCACTTCTACTAATGCAGTGCAGAGTGATAATAAATGCTCAAGTATAAAGCATATTTACACAGTTGTGTGAGGAGGATGGAATGTAATAGGATCCAGAAAGAGGAAAATCATGACTCTTGTTCTAAATTTTTAAAGTGTTGTGTAATGTGATACAGGTCTTTCAGATCTTTACAGTGGTCAGTTTGTGTTGATGTGTGAGAACAGAAAATCTACCTACCAAAAATAAATCTCTCTCCACGAAGATTTGTAGCAAGGACTCTTGTACTGGTTGAGTATCTCTCATTCAGAAATCAAAAATCTGAAAATCTCTAAAATACAAACCTTTTTGCTGCCAGCCATCTGCTTCCATCTTCAAGGTGGTGGCTGCGACACTCCTGCCTGTTCATCTTTCAGATCATCAGTTTTTCTTCAATGTCCTGCCTCATACACAAGTAGCAAAAAAAATAAGACACAAGACAGGAGAGAGATGCAAGGCTGGAAAGGGCTGCAAGGATCTGTGAAACAGCAAGAATCCAAGTGTAGTGCTTGGCGTTGAAGCAGCAGCTGTGATGCTTCTGCTCATATGTTTGTGAGCTCCCTGAAGATTTCTTGTAAGTAATTTCTAACTTATGGCAACCCTAAGGCGAACCTATTATGTGGTTTTCTGGGACTGAGGTTGTGTGATGCTGCCAAGATCACCTAGTGGGTTTCCATGGCCAAGCGGGAAATCAAACGCTGGTGTCCAGTGTCATAGTCCAATGCTCAAACCACTATATCATGCTGGATGTCTAGATCTCCAATACAGTACTGTATTTTATGTTATGCAAATACAGATGTTCCAAAATCACTCTCCCCCAAAAAACCCTAAAATACAGAACACTTCTGGTCCCAAGCATTTCAGATGAGAGATACCTAACCTGTATTAATATATATAGTATACCATGAAGCTGTTGTCTTTGTCTATATCTCTGCTAGTGGATTAGAATTAGAATTAATGAATATAATTCAATTCAGCAATTTCTTTTTCTAGTCTTCCTCTGTAATTTCCTTGTTAAGGGACTGCAACCTGCAAGTCACTTACTGTGTGTCCAGGAAGGCTGAAATGTTCTGCCAGTGGTTTAGGTTATTGCCATTTCTAATGTTGGATTTGTGTCCATTAATCCTCTTGCATAAAGTCTGTCCTGTTTGTAGAGTATAGAAGGGTGTCACTATGATAGGATGGCATATATCACTTCGGAGGGAGAGTAAGTAAATATTCCTCTGATGTTGTGAGTCATGTTATTTGCCCCTGTAATATTACTCCCAGAATAGACAAGGAGTTGGCATCTGGATTTGTGGCAGGGTTTTGTCCCTGTATTGCCATCCATGTTATGTATCCTGTTATAAGGGAGTGGTTTAAAATTTAGAGGCTGTCTGTAGGCCAAAAGCCTGCTTGTGAGAGGGCTCTGTTATTTTCAAGAACTGGTTGTAGATCATTGGTCGTGTGAACGTTAGAGGAGGTTTCCAAAAGGCTGATGAATGACGGTTGGTGAGTAACAGTTTGGAGTTAGCCTGGAATCTGAGAGAAGCACAGTAAGAGAAGTGTTTTGAGAGGGGTTTCAGTTAGACTAGGGTTGAAATGTGAGAAGAGAGTGTGTGTTGATTGGTAAGAGTTTGAGTTAGCTTAGGAGGAGTGTGTGGTTTTTTAAAATGTAAATAAATAAATAATGCTGTGTTATGTAAATAAAGATTATTTTTTGTTTTTGTATACTTTTGGCATCTGGAACCGCTATCTGTCTAAGTGCTTGGACTCAGACAAGGGTATCTAATGGAAACATTGAATGTAGAGGGATGGTATCCATGGAAGATAAAAGCTGCATAAAACCTCATAGATACCTTGAAATCATTTAGGTGATCCTCAAAGTCAATATCACAGAGGTGAGGATCAGAACAAGCCCTCATTCTTGGCAATTGCAGTGGGCAATTGAAAAAATAGAAACTGCACGTTTGGCCACAGTGGAATCCTCACAGTTGGTGGCACTGGTGGGATTGCCCAGGTGCAAACCCCATAGTTCATGGGATAAGGGTTGGAAAACCCTCACATTTGGTGACCGGAGCAGGGGAATAAATGCTGGAACCTGCAAAAAAGGGTGGATACCCTACAATGCACCACACAGGAAATTCATCATGTCTTCACACGCCTATCACAAAACTAGCTGTCTGCCCACACTTTCATGGCAATACTTTCGTTAGCACCCACCCACCCCCTGACAAAAATGCCATAAAGATTACGTGCAAGCTTTGGAAAGTTCCAGATCTCTTAATCAGGCTAGAGGTCTATTTTTTTTTTAAATGACCAAATCCAACACCATAAGATGCCACTCTCAGAAGTATATCCCCAGTGAAAAAGGATGTTTGTCCACCAAAGGATGGATCCCTTCTGTTGGTGCATTTTCCCCTTCCTCAGAGTGATGTCCTCTTTTTCTAAGAACTTTGTTTTTTTTATGACTATACAGGATCAGTCACCCTAGGACTGGAATCCCACTATCCCATTCCTGGGAGCTCAACCACTAATCTTTCTGCCTTTCTCATCTTCTCTGGGACAACTACTTTAGCCTCTCCTCCAAGAAGGAGAGTTCCTTACTGAACTCTCACCCACAACTTCTTTCCAGCAGGCAGATAGCCATGAAAGTGACACTGCAACACACTGGATAGGCTGCACATTCTTGTTAGCTTTCCAATTTCATAGCTTTTTTTTAAGCATTACTTGGTTTATCAACCTGGCAAGTGCACTTAATTAAAAGCAGAAGATGGGGAAACATAAAGGGTTCCATCTTCCTTGGCTGTTGCTAAACCTGCATAGGTACTTAACTCATGTCCTTGTTTCACTTCCTTTTACCAGAGAGGTTTGAAGTGCTTTGTCGCAACAGTCCTCGTTGTGCTTCGGAGCTGGGCTGTCTCCAAACTAAAAAGAGCAGAGACTCCTATTCTTGCTGTTCGTTTTTGTGTATGTATGGGACACCTGCCTCCCAGTCACAAATAGAGCAAAATACAAGACAATGTTTGTCCCTTGATTTGCAGCATGAAAATTTACATTTTAGTTCACATTTCATTCAGGATCTGAACCAGCAAGAGTGTCTTAAAGTGCCATTCTAGTAGACACACAGCATAAAATTACAATTCCTTCTTTATATTCTTTACAAGATAATATTGATACAATTCCCATTTTGTATTTACCTGAGTTCTTTTTGCTTAAACAGAGGGAGGTAAGGTTGGAGGAAGAAGGAGTGGTTCCAAAGGGCCCCCATTGATGTTCTGCCTTGAACCAGTCTGGTTTCTTTTTATGTTTCTTTATGTACCACCTAATATTCCAGTGTTTAGCTAATTTGGGTTTCAGGAAGTACTTTAGTCAAGCAAGGATGCTACAAAATGCTGGGATCTAAACATTATTGTTCAATATCATATGTGGTGTCCTTAGAGGGGAAAAGATTTCAACAGCTTTAAAGCAATAATTTGCTAGTTTTCTTGTTGAAAGTGTAAAGCTATGCAGACATACTGCTACAGCTTCATGAGAGTGGCAGACTGTTTTATAAGGCCAGAGATTACAAAAGTCCACTTTAACCTTTTTTTCCTTCCTGGCAGGTGTCCCACTGGCTTGCGGCCAGAGGCTGTGAGCACACTGCAGCCTGTGGCTTACAGCAGAATGCAGACCTGGAACTCCAGCTGGCTGCACATGATTTCAGTGACTGCAGTCTGACAACTGGAGTTACACTACAGAAATGTCATAAATATAAAAATGTATTACCAGGATGAATCTCTTATAAATATTTCAACTTTTCCCTTTTTACAGATATGATATCTGCACCTATAAAAACAAGCCTTGTGGAACACTGGGTAAGGTTGCAAAGTGTAACCTAAATTAGTATTTATTTCTTGAATGTTTTAGTAGATTGTGTTTCTTGAGATGACTTCTGCACATTCGTATGTTTATGTAGAAAAGGACCTTAAAATGTTTCTCACAAGAATCAATGTTTAAATGATATCAGTAAGTTTTTTTTTTTAACAGCAGCATTACTTTAAAAATATAGGCAGTGATCAAAGCAACAATTAGGTTTGGTTTGAGAGAGAAGCCCACACTATTTCTTTTCTAACAAAAATTGCTCTGCTAGATTTCACATATGCAAAGAGAACTCCCAGGAAAAAGAAGTAATCAGAAATGTTAATTATAAAAATGTTGTGTTTTGAGAGAAGGTGCACATCTTATTACTTCTTATACTGTAAAGATTTTCCATAATTTTTTTGCTAAGATAGTGTACACTTTGTTATTTTTTTTTTGCTTTTAAACTAAAAATTTACTATTAATATATTCTTGTTCAGTTTCATTGTTTCATTTAAATGAAAATGATTTTCCAAGCCTCAGACTTTTCCTTTAAACTTTTTCTCACCATTAATTTTCAGTACTAAAATTATACATAGAAAACTGTTTTCTATATGATTTAGACAGAATTTGTAAACCTTCCTCTACTAAATGTTTTGTATTCTGAATAACCGTTTGGTTTACACAATGCCTAATTCTATGCAGAAGGTGTATACTGTGCTAACATTTTAATTGCTACTATAGTATTCAAAGTTATAACAAGACTGAATTTGTCCTTGAAATTGCATTCCTGTTCCTCAGGCATTCTTGTTGCACTATTAAATTGTCAAGTATCCTGGGGAGAGATAAGAGAATCTGTTACTGGAGAGAGGGTTTTTGTTTTTTTCCCCTGTTCTCATTTTCCTGCATGGGGAGCCATGTAAGGAGCAGTGTGCATTAACCTGTTTTCATAGAGTGCCTCTACAGCTGTTTGGTAGCTTCAGGGAGTCATTTTTCTTATATTGCACATCTGTCTAGCACCTGGTACAGATACTTAGACCAGGTGCTGTGCTCTGTTTTTCAACTCTTTTGTATTTTCAAACCTGAAAGCATTGTCCGGAATTGCAAATTATAGCTTGATCCTACAGCCTGTCTTAAGATGCCTTTAAGTATATCTTAAGAATAAATTTCTGCCGATGCATAGACAGTGGTCCGTCCACATAATGGGTCCCCTCAGGGTTTGCCTGTATGCAGTAAGCTAGAAGAACACGCATGCCATTATCTCTTTCCATCATCAACAGCTGTTGAACATAAGAGCTGCCTCCCTGCCTGCCTGATAATTGAACAGTGACTGATACTGCCCACCACCTTCACATTTCTTTTCCTTTCAGCCCAAACCAGTTGAAGCATGGGGCAACCATGATGCAGACAGCAAAAATTTACATGGTCAGGATTGACTTGTGCTGGGAAGGGAGCAGCGAAGATAAAGATGCTGTGACTGTGGCTATAGAGCTAGATTAAGCAAGGGGAAGGAGGAAGTAGCATCAAGATACCTCCCAGTGTGGTGTTGCAGCTTGGAAAATCCTGTCAGACGCAAAATGACACACATCTTGTATATTCTTCATGTGTTTGGTGCTGGAAAGGAAAATCTGCTCATGCTGAGTCATAGGCACTTGTCTATGACGTCAAGCTGAATTTTGAAGACAAGATCCTATTGTAACCACGGCAAACAAATTTTGTTTGATTATCAAGACTCAAATTTGTGAACATTTAAGCATATATATATGTACTGCAATTCTCCAATTATAGCTGTAGTTTTTGATTTAGATTTAGTTGTACGCAGATACATCTCATTGAGTATTATAACTCATCTTAATACGCAACTGGATGCAGGCTTACAGATTAAGTTTGAAATAAAGCTGACCAGTTGGAGGACCCATAGTTCAATGACTGAGTATCAGTTTGTGGGTACTTCCAGTTAAACAAGGAACTCAGATAAAAGAGCCCTGATATGTTGGACAGGTGTTGATCTGTCACACTAGATGGCCATAAACTTATTGTACTAACAGTGTGGTTGAGTGAACTTTTTAAAGTGTAATGTTATGGCTTAGCATTGTCTGGAAGAACCTGCAAGAGGCTGTACTCACACATTCCTCTCTTCTGATGCAGAAGTTTGGAGATTTTCACTTCTGCTTTTAAACTGACTTGGGTTCTTGTTATGTCCAAAGTTTTGGGGTGAAGAGCTCTCTCCTCAAATTGTAGGAGAGAAGGTATACTATAGTTTGTTCAAACAGTCTAGGATTGAACTGTGGGTTTGTGGACTTACTCATTAGTCATGATCTGATCTGACCAAAGTTTTTTGAATTCAGACTTGAGAAGGGACATTCTTTTATATAAAACCAGAATATGCTTCTGATTTCCTTGTACCTGGAAAGGCAGAGTGAGGAATGCATAAGCTCAGTGCTTTTGTATGCAGTGTTATACCAGAACCAGGACAATGTAAGGCAGAATCACATGTTCATAATGACTTTGTATATTGTATGTCAAAACAAAGCAAAGATTAATGTATTAGGTTTTCACCGCCAGTATTGACCACCCAGATGTTTCAAGAAGCTCACAAGCAGTATGCAAAAGCCCTCCTCTGCAACACTTCAGTTGGTATATGGAGGGGTTCTGTATCACATCTTTAGTAACAATTGTTGTTAGACTTCGTCTTCATTATTTTTTTTTCCAATTCATTTAAAAAATATGGTGAAGTTCAGTCATTGATGTTGATAGAGAAGTGTTTAGTGGGACTTAATATTTGTTAACTTAGTTGACAAGGATTGCAGTGTACATTGGTATCTTTCTCTGGATCTTCTGGTAATGACTTCTCTTAATTATAGTTTGAAGAAGTGCTTTCTTCTGTCCATATTTAATCTACTACTAAACTAGTTCTAACATAATGGAAGAGAAAGAGAAATTTCCCAGTCCATATTTCTGTATTATTTTGTGACCTTAAATCATGTTCTACCTTAATAATCTTCAGAAAGAAAGTAAAATGTCCTAAGCCCTTTAGTCTATCCTGTTTGAATACTTAGAGGTACTTGAACACATTGATCATGTGGATGTTTTCTTTTATCTTTGGTTCCCCCCCCCATCATTTATAGTTCTGTTTTTGTGCTTAACTGTGTATTTTTGCCATTTTTGCCATATGCATAAATCTTGTGGTGTCACTTTTCAAATAATAAGGAAAATTTTATGTGTTTTGTCCAGTGTTCTCAAATATGAATGAGGAGCTAAATCCTTAGAGAAAGGTGGTTCTGGATAGAATATTCAAGAACTTGTGTTATTGCAGGTGGGGTGGGGTGAGGGCAAGAAGTATTCCTGTGGCATTATGAAAGGCAGGGTGAGTGAGATGAGGAGCAAAGAATGTTAACAAAGAAGAAGGTTAGGAAGTGCTTGTTGCTGAAAGTTGGAAGGGGAAGGGTAGAAGTAGATTAAGATAAAACATTGAAAAGAAACATCAGGAAAAAGAGAGAAAAAGAGGGAACTGGATCTATGAAATACTAGAAAGGAGAAAAAAATGGAAATAAAACAGACCTGCTAGACTAAAAGAAAGGTGGCAGAAGTCTGTGTTTACTATGTAACCAGCAATAATTTGTGGCTAGGTCCTTTCTGCATTTTGCTTGCTCGTGTGTGTGTGTGTATAAATCTAAAAACTGGTTATGTAAATTGTTTCAAATCTATAACCTATAGAAGTACTATTAATGTTCATTAGAAGTGACTTGCAGTCCTCACTCATAGATAAGAACTGTTCATTACATTTGACAGACATTCTAAAGCAAATAGTATGAAACACATAATTTGTATACTGTGTTGTTACTGACTTCAGACCATTTGAAAAGGCAAGTTGAAAACCTCTGTTTGTACATCTTAAATATGTGTTGGAGACTTTCTGGAGCAGGTTTTTGGTGGTATGGAGGGCTATGTTGAGAGGAGAGGAAAGTCCCAGTTCCTCTGGCATTGGATACTGAAGTACGCTGTTGGATTTTGGATATGTTTTTATATGGTCTGGGAGGAGAAACATGATTGTAAATTCACCTATAAGGAATACTAGTCAGTCAAGTAGTGTCTCCCTACTTTATCAGAACTTTTGTTTCCATTTTATCCCGTGATGAATTAATGAGGTCCAAAGGCCTTGATAAACAGCCAGGTTTCAAATTGGCACTTAAATGAAGTGACTGTTGGTGTCAGTTGGGCCTCCAAGGGGAGAATGTTCCATAGTTGAGGAGCAACAGCTGAGAAGGCCTTCTCGCAATGGCATGTTAATCTCACTGGTAGGGCATAGAGGAGGGACCCCAACAGACCTTAATCTTTGGACAGGCATGTATGGGGAGAGATACTCCCTCAAGTCTTGAGGTTCCAAACTCTTAAGGCTTTCAATGTCATTGCAAGCACCTTGAATTCAGACTGGAAACATACTTGCAGCCAATGCAGTTCTTTTAAGACTGGCATAATACACTGTCCAGATGATGTTTCAATCAGCAGTCAACAGCATGAGGGATAACATGGAACCCTGTGGCACTCCACAGCTTAAGAGCCATGAGGGTAAAGAGGAATCTTCCAGTGCTGCTCTCTGGAACTGACCCTCTAGATAGGAGCAGAACTGCTGCAAGAAGAGTGCATCTTATTCCCGTCTCACAAAGCCAGTACAATAAGATACCATGAACAATGGTATCAAAACCCACTGAGACATCCAGGAAGATCCACAGGGTAGGACTCCTCTATATTTTTTCTGGAGTAAGTTGTCAGTCAGAGCAACTGAGGATATTTCAGTGCTATACTCTGCCTTGGAACCAGAGTGAAATAGATTTGGCTAGTCTTTTTCCTCCAAGAATGCCTGAAGTTGTACAGCAACCACACACTCAGTATAAATGGCACTCTACATTCATGGGAAAGGTCTTTTATTCCCATTAGGTGCCATTGACAGTAATAGAACATATATGCCCCACATGGCAAACTACGGAGTCCAAAAGAAACACAATTGGTTCATGAACTTAAGTACAAGACAGGTGGGATATAATCTCCAAAACAAAAGAGCAGTCTTTTGAACTCAAGTTTTCTATTCCATCATCTGTTCCATTGAAGACAAGTGAGGCTTAGAGACAAGTAATGTGGGCAAGAAAACTGAGGCAGAGGCAAGATTGAACCCCTAGTTCTAAATTGCACAGTTGCTCCCACAAAACACTGGGAGTCTTCATGGTGTAGTTATTGGTTTGAGTACTGATACTATGACAACAGGGGACCAGGATTCTCCATCAGGAATTCTTATTGGCCATAGAAATTCAGTGGAATGACCTTGGGCAAGTGACATTCCCTCAACCTCAGAGGAACAAATTCTGATCTCTGAAAACTCTTGCCAAGAAAGCACTGTGATAGGTTCACGTTAGGGTTGCCATAAAGTAGAAACTACTTGAAGTCACACACTGACAACAACAAAAACAACAACAATCCATTAAGCACAACAAAATACCAGTTTTTCAGAGTGAATACAAAGTGGTGATGCTCAAAAACACAGTGTCTCCAAAAATAAAAACCAGGCAAAATGCACAGAGAGAGCATAGGCAGAATATTCCACAAATCATACCATCTTTTTTAACATCCCAGTATGTTTTCCCAACAGATGCAGGTGATGGACTCAGTCAAGGAAGCTGCAGCCCTGAGTTTGCAAGACCTCAGTAAGACTGTTGATGACAGGGTGACATGGAGGTCTCTCACTGATAGCTTGGCCATAAATTGAAGTCATCTTGACTGCAGCTAACAACGTTTTCCCAATTCCTACCTCTCCAGCTTAATTTCCCCATTTTCCCCTGAGCTGTTTAGTGTACTTCGAAATGAAATGCTGGCTTGAAGCTGATTACCATATTTAATTTTCTAAGAATCTCTTGGAGGTGGGATTCAGAGGTGTTCTTGGAAATAAAGATGGTACTGGATGCAAGTGAGTTGCTTTGAAGCATACTAGTCTCGACTTATAAAAATAAAACCAGCAGATGTGGAAGGTAGTCAGATAGGCAATCATCAAGGGAAAAGTCAGTAGCTAAGAAAGCTCCCATAGGTATTTTTTTTTTGAGGAGAGTGTTGAAGAATCTGTGGAAGGCAATAAGAGCGTATAGTATATATATGGACTTAAGATCTTTTCAATGCTTTATGGGCTAGGAACAGCTTTCTTTCCCCAGTGTAGGTCTTCTGAATGTTTTGAACTACAACTTCCATCATCTTTGACATACTATCTGCAAGTGATGCGGATTGTAAGCCAAAAAGTCTGGAGGGACCTCAGATGGAGAACAGTTACCTAGAATTGAATAGGACATGTACAATGGTAGTACCAACCCTGAAGTAGTAGTGTGATCTGGGCCCTTATGATCTATACCTATAAAGAAATAGTTTAGCATAATTGGAGTTTCCTTTTCCCATAAAGAACGAACTGCCTTCAAATCTTATTTTATAGCAATAGTTTATCATATAACCCCCGGGTGGGTATATTAATATTTTTTGCAGGTAAGAGTCCTCAGCAAGGAATATCTTCAAGGCTGCAGCAGGTCATAATCCATCAATAGTGGTAAATTAATACTGCACTAGCAAACATTCTGTGCAGTAATGAAAGATATGCATAATCTTTGAAAATATCTGAAGCTTTTTTTCCATTCTAGAAAATTTAAGTATGTGTAGGTAATGAATTTACTTTCAGAAAACTGTAACAAATAGAAATCTCTATGTATTAGTGGATGCAGCTTTAACATATTTTTCTTTGTAATTGGTATAGAGGTTTTTTGTTTTCATAACAATTCCTAAAAATATACCACTTTGGTTTTCGTAGCTAAAAATGTTTCTTGTATGTTTTATGAACCCACTAAACTTAAACAGATCTCTTTAGAAAAATAATGTGGACACATTTTGCTTTCTGCAACCTCAAGAATGTTAAAATAGAAATGCTTGCTTGAATTCCCTCTCCTGGCTCAAGTTACTAGGTGGTCCCAAGTTACCAGAAGTAAAATTTATAAATCTAACCCCTAGTCTAGACATTTTCCAGCAGCGACTGCAGTTCAGAAAATATTAATGTCTAGCCGGCAGAGTGAAATTCCCCCCAGTGATTTTGCAATGACTAGAAAGTTAACCTTTTGCCAACTGCTGCTTGTGTGCTTGGAGGTTATTAAAAAGAATCCAGGCATTTATAACTAGGGCTTTTAAGACTGAAACACCTTGGCATGACCCTTTGTGTCTCCTTTTGTTTATTCAGGCTTGGCCTCTGTTGCTGGAATGTGCGAGCCTGAAAGGAGTTGTAGCATTAATGAAGATATTGGCTTAGGGTCTGCTTTTACCATAGCACATGAGATTGGTCACAAGTAAGTATGCTTTTAAACCTTTGCAAATCTTACTTTAATTAGCTGTCTGAGGTTTTTTTTTTCCCTGTGCTGCTTATTCTGTATATACAATCATCCTAATGATTTGTGTATTTTATTCTTTTTAAAAACATCCTGAACAATCTGACATTGGAAGATATATTTCTCCAGAACATAAATACTGAAGATGGGATGTTATTTTAGTGTAATATCACAAAAATGACTATGTAGACACTACAGCAGCAAAAAATACACTGCTGAAACAGTTAAGTTTAGGGTGTAAGTTTCAGTATACAAGCTGAAAAAGAGCCAGGGTGGTGTAATGGTTTGAGTATTGGACTAGGATTTGAATCCCTGGTATCCATTGAAACCAGCTGGGTGACCTTGGGCAAATCACATTCTCTTAGCCTCAGAGGAAGGTATTGGCAAACCCCCTCTGAATAAATTCTGCCAAGAAAACCATGTGATAACCTTGTTTTAGGTTCACCATAGTCCAGAATTGACTGAAGGTACACAATGGCAATGAATACAAGCTGGAAACTTTTGCCCACTATTTTAATGAATGCTTATAACATAGTCATAAAAGACCATTTAGCTGCATCAAATGCAATTCATGTCTTATAAATTAAGTTTCTTCAGATGGTAAATGACATATAGACAAGCTGCCTTGGATCTCATTTTAGAGAAAGATGTGATATAAATTCAATAGATATATAGATAATCAGGTATAGTGATAATTCATACTTTTTATTAGGTTAGGTATACGCAAGCGTACTATCTATCAACAGGTTTGAAGCAAATAGATACCATATAGCTTTGCTAAAAGCAATACAAATAAATGTATCTTTGGGTATACAAAAGATATTATTAGTATCCAATTAGTGTTTTCTTGGTCATGAGTCACAAGTGCTGACGCTGTGCTTTAAACTGGGGTGGGCCAGTTTCATCCCTGGGGCCGCCTAGTGTTCCGTGGTCCTGTAGTGACGGCCCTGGAGCCATTTGAATTTTCTGGACTGCCAAAAGGGGTGAATTGCCTCTCCTACAACAGGAGAGTTATTTCACCTTTTATATACGTTGCAGTTCCTCTCCCTATATTGTTTGACTTTAAAAACAAAGCAAAAGTGTTTTTCAAAACCAGAAGAGGACTTTCAGCCACTTCCAGTTGGGATTTGTTGTTTGTTATTATTTTTGCTGTGTACTTTTGATAGTTGACATAGCCCTTGGTGTGTTCCAACTGCCCAGCTCTTCATTAAACACTTAAAAATGTAACCTTTTGTGAATTACCAAACTGTCACCAAATAGTGGGCAAGTTTCCAAGTTCTCCAGACCAAGAGACCAGATGTAAAACCTTTTGTGTTACTCAGTACTTCTGGTAGTCTGGGAGCTGAAGGCCAAGAAATTATTGAACTCATAGTCAGAATATATGTGGTGGAAAACCTGTACAGAATATGGTCAAATATAGGTAAATTCACATTACTGGACTTGCTTTATGGCAATAATGTCATCAAATAAATCATATTTCTCAGCCATCATTTCATCCACATAGTGCTTGCAAGCCAAACTATTTGGAGTGATAAGGAGCCCTGTTCCTATTGATTTTGGAGATCAGGATGAAAAACTCTTGATGCCTCACTATGTCCAATTTATGTTGCATTTTACAGGCCATTTGGATGCCACATTCTTAGCATAAGCTGTTCACTGACTCTGGAAACACAGGTGGCAGCAGTATCCAGCAAATTCCTTTACTTGGTGCAAAAGCTATGATGGTATTTAGGGAAAGCAAACCTGGCCTCAGTTAATAGTGTTCTGAATGGATGACTTAGAAGCTGCAGCTGGTACAAAATGCATCTACTGTGGATAGTCAGATCATATCACACCACTCTTGTACCACTTACATTGGGTGCTAGGGCATTTCTAGGCTCAAATCCAAGTGCAGATGTTGACTTTTAAGGCTATAAACAATTTTGAAGCATATCTTACAACCATATGAACTTTCCAGTGCTTTAAATTGATTTCTGGAGGCTCTATTCACTGGCTGTTCACAAAGATCAGTAAGACTGGAGAGCACTAGAGAGAGAGGCTTCCCTCTTGGGAGACACATGGCTGGGTGCCTCCTTGGCTGCTTTTAAGAGGGCTTTACAAAGAGACTCGCATGCTTTGGCTTTTAATTGAAAATGTTCAATTGTATTTACTGGCCTTGCACCTTTAAACTGTATTGTATTGTGCTGTGCTGTTATTTTTATTTTATTATGACTGGATTATTTTAAAATGTAATGTGAGTTTGTACTTTATTGGTGTTGAATTTTACCTTTTTATATAGTAGACCATCTTAGAATATACTTTTGGGAGGTGGTGAAAATATATTCCAGTAAATAAATGAAATGTTACATAGAGTGGGGGGAGGGGGCAGTGGTGAAAAAATAAAGGGGAAAATAGGCTGGATATTTTAGCCATAAGGTATGCATTTAACTCCATTCTCAGAATGGAGATTTGCAGACTGATTGAATTAGTCTCTGCTAGGTGCTGCAGATATCAGGTTACGCCTGGGATTCAGGAACAAAAAAGAAATGACTGACCCCCATGTTTGAAAAAAAAAAGGTACAGAAGTTCCTTATATCTGTCGGCAGCGTTAAGTGAAACAAACAGGTTCCTGGTTAGGGAGGGAACAAAAGTAAAGTGAAACATGGCAGACTTTGTGTTAGCAAAACCAAAAATTTACTTTGGATGGTATTTTAGGGGAAAATGAGTGGAAACCTAACTGTATGGTATTAATTTTGTAAACTAGAGACAATGTTAACTAAACGTAGATATAACACTTCACATCATAGACTTATTACAGCAATTGCTTATGTGAGTTTAGCTGGTCACCTTTTTGTTTTTATACCTCATGTTTAAAGACATTAAAACATGTGCACAAGGCAAAGCAATCCTATATACACTTATCTGAAAATATGTGCAGTTGAATTGAATAGAACTCCTTTAAGTGCTGAGTAGGCAGGTATGGATTGCTCTTTCTGAGTTTATCGTGAGTGAGGATTTTTGCCTTTCAAGTTTTTGTCCTGCCTTCATTCTGCTTATAGCACTTTCTGGCTTTTAACAAAGATGACTGAGCTTGCGGGGATCCTCTGGTGGTTTAATAGTTCATCACAGGAGGAAATGGTGCTTTTTTTTTTTACAGTAGAGCCAATAAGAGAATATTTTCATTAAGAACAATTAATGTTTGAACTCTAGTGTTTCAACACTAATTGTATTCTTTTCCTTTGAACAAATACATTTGTAAAGTTTATTTTTTTTTTAAGTTTTACTTCCCTATGGTAGAAGTGTTTGTCCTGGAGGCCTGTTTACCAAATATTTCTACTTACGGTTTCTCTCTATCTGTCCTTCCAATTCTTTCACCGTGCCAGCCAGATAAATGAATCAGTCCTTAATGAGCATTATCTTTCTCTTTAATGATTTTGTAGCTCTTTTCTGCACTACATATATAAACACAAAGCTTGGATTCCTCTTCTTGCTTTCTTTTTCTCATGCCTGTATCATACTTTTTTGGAGCTTGAGTAGTTCAGTTATGCAGAAAATATATAGTATGGATTAGTTCCATACCTTCTGGACTTCATAGGAACAACATAGGAAAGAGCCTATGCCCACAAATGTAACCTAAAATACCCTGGATTTCTTGGACGTAAAGTCGGCATAATCAAGAAAGGAGTTCTTCAGGCAGCAGTAGCAGCAAACCCAATATTATATTTTCTTTTCAGTATTGTCTCCACGTCCCTAGAATAGGTTTGCAATATTTCTAGGACACTTTTGTTATAAGCATTCTTAACTGAGACACCAGAAACTGTCTCAGCAAGATCTACTCCTGAACCTTGATATTGGTTATATTTTTGTTTTAGATGTCCTCACCCTTAAGACACCAAGCTATATTTTAATTTATTTAATTAGGAGTGCTCTAGGTATGAAAAGGAAAATAATGCACATATCAACCATTCTATTAGACTGCAAAATTTGAATTCAGTACTTTCAGGACAGTTTCTGGCCAGCAGACCACACAAGTTCCCCAGGAACGCAAAAGGGCATGCTTAACAAAATTGCAAATGACACCAAATTGAGGAGTGGGGGTGGAGAGGGTAATGAATACCCCAGAAGACTGGATCAGAATTCAAGATGACCTTCACAGATTGGAATGCTGAGCCAAAACTAACAAAATGAATTTCAAATGGGATAAAAGGTACTACATCTAGGCAGGAAAAAATGACATGCACAAGTTCAGGATAAGTGACACCTGGCTTGAAAGCAGTACTCCAGAGATTGCCGCACAAACCAGTGGATTCAAATTACAAGTAATGAGATTCTACCCACCTGTTAGGAAGCCCTTCTTTCCTGTAAGAGCTGTTGAACAGTGGAATGGATATTTT
The DNA here is from genome assembly GCA_948472985.1 of Iguana delicatissima. Lineage (NCBI taxonomy): Eukaryota > Metazoa > Chordata > Lepidosauria > Squamata > Iguanidae > Iguana > Iguana delicatissima. The sequence continues at coordinate 172,872 of CAOKZL010002009.1, forward strand.
GAGAAGGTGGAATCCTCTCCATTTTTGGAGATCTTTAAGCAGATGGCCATCTTTCAGGAGTCTTTGAGTTGTGCATTCCTACATGGCAGGGGGTTCAAACTTGTGATCCCTTCCAACTCTAAAATTCTATGATTCTATGAAAAGAGAAAACAGAGTCAAAAGACCAGGGAAAGTATATTTGTCAGAAATCAAACTGTGGCTCAGCATAATGGCTTAGGTAAGATATCTTGGCAAACATCATTAAGGAAACTTAACCAAGAGTAAAGACAGTACTCAACCATAAAGCATACACGTATGAATAAAGTCTCAGATTCACTGTCTGATACTTCTGTTCCACACATCTCAAACAGCAAGCCTTGGGAATGTATACTGTATAATGAACATATACTGAATATATACAGTATTGGGCTAGATAGATTAGTAGACTGATGATCCCATGCAGTAGGATGTTTCTGCATTCCATTCTGTTGTCTGCTATGACACTGAATTGACAAGCAAGATTTACAGCCATCCATCTACCTGAAAAGGTTGATTCACCTTGGAAATGAGACTAAACTATGAATTCATGAGGCTCAGTGTGGAGTGGAAAGGGAAAGCTATCAATGGAAGCTGTTTTACATTTGGAAACTGAAGCCTTGATTTTGAGATCTAGACTGTGACTGGTGCAAGCTGTAGTGGGCTGCCCAAATTCATCCAGTTTGTTTTATTAACATAGCCTAATGCTTATGGCAGTAGAACTGATAAGCCTGGTTGAAATAGTTAGAATATCAAGGACTAATGGTTGTATTGAAGAAATAGCATGGATCGAGTAGGAGATAAATTGTTAGAAGAAGACATTCGTTGATTACTTACACTGTTGTCATATTTATATAATTAAATGATACAGACCAATAAATGGTATGTGAACTTCACATAGAGTTTTTAGACATTATTTTTATCATATCTAAGGGCCAAGCTACATGTGATGTCAAATTCATTATTTGTATTTAAGTCATATTTTTTAAGAAATGAAAGAGGATGGGAAACTCAAACCAGATTGAGACCATAGTGCATGGAGGAGGAATATATCTTGCTCAGTTATCCTATAGCAATAAAAAAGAAAGATCCTGTTCACACTAACGATATTTTTCCTATCACTGTTTGTAATACTTACGGCAGGATTTTTCCCTCCAATTATGGCAGTAGTGAGAAGGACTGAACCTTCTCCTTCTCAGACTGCCCTATGCTTGGATTAACTAAAAATGACACCAGATTGTTTTAGAAGTGGTATATTTAATCCCATGTACAGTTGGACTCTTGTGTATTATTTATCATCTCAGTTCATTAAATGAAATATTAACTAGCTTCTTCATACACTTTTTTACTAACCACAGTGTACACTGTTCCTTGCATCCTTTTTATGCAATCAGAGTGTGAGACTTCAGAGAGTAATCCTTATGTAATACAATCAGCCTTATCTATAGATAGCATTGAGCTGTTAAGGTAGTAACATTTTTAGAATGAACTACACTTAAATATTTCTGTGCTTTTCTAAAAGAAATATGTGAATAGTAGCCTTGTGTTAGTGTTGTGTAAGACTTCAAGTATTAATAGCTTTTGAGGTGAATTATAACTATATCTATATGAAATTTCATTTGATCTGATTTTTTGTTCATGGAGTTAATTTTTCTGTATTTCATGTATGTGAAGATCTTATAATGTTACAGTGGTTATCTATTCCATTTAAAAATAATGGACACCCCCACTCCTATTCTTTTGAACAGTTTCGGTATGAACCATGATGGAATTGGAAATTCTTGTGGGACCAAAGGTCATGAAGCAGCAAAACTGATGGCAGCTCACATTACAGCAAACACCAACCCTTTCTCATGGTCAGCCTGCAGCAGGGATTATATCACCAGTTTTTTAGAGTAAGTAGTCTCTGAAGAGAGATGCCAAATTCATGAAAAATTTCACACTCAGTCATGCCCTGCTGGGATAAATATATGATAGATACGATGATAAAGAAAATATTTACCTGGAAGCCCTAATCTAGAAATATTTGCACATAGCTGTATGTATGTTGCTGTGTATGATGTTCTCTGCAACTAAAGGAATAGTAAATACTATCAAGTTTCACAGTGTTGATCTGTTGTTGAGGGAGTAGAAGAAAATAATCAGACTTCAATCAGATGATTGGTTCTGTCAAAGCTGATAGTAGTACCCATCGTAATCTTAGAAATCCCACTCCAGGGCTTCAGTATAACTACCTTTCATTATTTTGTTCTATTTTACATATTTTGTTTGCTTCTAACATGATGTGGAAACCTGGTTTGTGTTTGAACAGCTAACTCAGATGTAAATTATTTTGCATTCTCCATAATTTCTTCATGTGAAGGACCAATAATGATTTCTCTTTTGTCATAGCTTTGTGCGTACTGTTTAATACTTTGGACATTTAGTGGCATTCAGAAAAAAAGTTTAGTTACATTTAATCTAATTAACTTTAGGATTAGTATTTGACTCCTGGTTTAGCCCTTCCTAGAATGCTTCAGTCATCAGGATCCCATAAAGGAATCCACACACAGGCCTCACTTTCCCTCCAAAATCCCCAAGCTGTCGTCTCAGAAGTTGGGATAAGTAGTAGAGGGAAGAAGGATGGGAAGGAAGATTGGCCAGCATTTTAGCTGGGAAGTGGTTATATGCTTACCAGGAAGACTGAAGACTTCTGCTTCCAGCGTTGTGCTGGGGAATCCCACCTCCAACCAGCCAACCAGGTCTTGATTGGCTGGCTATTTCCACCAATTGCAGGTGCTCATAGCTCTGCTGTGCTCAGAGCTATTCAGGAAGAATGTGCATGTCAGATACAGAAGATGGTGGCCTTTTATCTCCATCCTCCCACAGCTCACAAAAGGGCCCCTCATCTCTACTCTCTCACAGCTCCGAGCAGGTTGAGAGTCTCTCCTTCCTGACACTACCGAAGTCATGCCTGAAGGTAAGCCAGGGGAGACGATTTGGTCTTTCCAGACGATCAGTCTATAGCTCACACATGCACAAAAAGTGCAGTCTGAGGTATAGATTTAGGAGTTTTTAGTCAAGGGTATATTTCCCCAGCACTCAAATTGCAATATATTGCTTTTAGGAATATACAGTTTTCCCCAGATCCAGGATGATCTGAAATTATGAACTGTTGCCTGGAAAATGCTGCACCTGGTGCATCACTAAGAGCAAATAGCCCAACTCTGCCCCACACACGTGTCATACTTCATTCCCAACTAAAGTACTCTAACACAAAAGAGGTACTTGGTAGGAAGCTAAAAGCTAACTGGTTTCAAGGTAAAATACTGAACCAGGTTTCTCCTCTAACAGTCAATTCTTAGTTTCTGTTTTGAGAATTAAACTAAACTCATCTGCATGAACTGTATGTTTTACCTTTAAGCATGGAATGGGAAACTACATTATATCTCTGTTGCAATATTTTCAAGAATCAGAGGGAAAGAGAAAGAACACTGGAATGAGAGAATTATGAGATTTCCAAAGCTTGCAAAGTTGTATGCTTATGATAGTCAAAAATATTGTTGAATTTACATACTGCAAAATGTGATACAATGTTCCAAAAAGTAATTCTTTTGGAAGTATGAACTTGCATGTGTGAATGTGAATAAAAGTAGTTATTCTATTTTATCTATACTTTGACTATATAAAATTAATCAATAAACATATGTTCAGTGTTATGCATATTTACTCAAAACTAAGCCATGTTGTATTCAATAGCCTTACTTCCTTATAGATTTGTTTATTGTTGTTGTCTATAAAAGCATCCTAACAATGCAAGTCTGATTTTTCTTTTAAAAATCTCAAGTACACGTGAGCAATGTAAAAATCCAGTTTTTCTACTTATTAGTTCAAATTTTATCCAGCTTGTAATTCAGACGGATATCTATTGTTCCTTTCTGTTAATCAGAGAAAATTCTAAGCAAAAAACCTGAGTAGTACATATAGTTTGAAACAGTATTTAGAGTTCAACCTAAGGAGGTGAAAATCAGTAAGTCCCATCCTTGTGGAATTTCTGTTTTCTACAGGCATTTTTGTTTCCCAAGACTTGTGCTGCAAGTGTCTCATTTGTCATCTACATGAAAAATAATGCATATTTTTGTCCACATTTTTTAAAGTACGCATTGTTTTTTGCATTTTCTAATATATGTTTTACATTGGTTTAAGTATTCTGGTAGTACTTGTCTAATGTAAACATTGTGTACACTTTTAAAGTGTATGCATGATTTTGTATCCATTTTCTCTGGGACACATCACAGGATGTACTTGTTTAGAAGGCAAGGCACTCCACTGCTTTGGCACTCTCAGAGGGTGCAAAGTTGGTATTTCCATATGGAAATGCAAATCCAACTTTTTTGTTTGCTTGCCATTCCTAGCTTAGCTGCATACTCATTTAAGGCCATGAGCAAGCTATTCCTATAGTAAAGTATCCAGAGACTCCTCTGGGAACAGGTGCTGGAATAGCTGAATATTTTTTTATGCCGATCACTTCTTCCTGCTTTCAAAGGAAAACTTGAAATTTAATTTTCAATGAGATGGTAGACTCTTTTTGTTTGAATGAGATGCTCTGAATAGCAGCTGCTGATGTTACAGGCTTAATGACATCAACTGTACCCACTCTGTTTGTTTTTGTCAGAGACCATTCCTGTAACATCTCTGGGCCCATCCCCTCTGACATCACTAGAGACCTTCCCTAGGTTTAAGGTTTTGGATCTAAAATGCTATGGTCTGGGACATTTTTGACTGACCACACTAGTGGATATAGATTTCTTTTCTAACATTAGTATACTAAGCAATGACCAAAAAAATCACTCTTTTAATTTCTTCCTAATGCTATATGTTAAGCATATCATTTCAGAGTCTTTTATTTGTAACATCTGTTTCACACAAAAACCAGGTATGTATTTTATTTTCAATAACAAATTAAAAACATCTATAATTTCTTTGGTCCATTATCTTGAACAGTTCGGGCCGTGGTACTTGCCTTGATAATGAGCCTCCCAAGCGTGACTTTCTTTATCCTGCGGTGGCACCAGGTCAGGTGTATGATGCTGATGAACAGTGTCGCTTCCAGTATGGAGCAACATCGCGTCAGTGTAAATATGGGGTAAGAAGTTTTAATCCTTATGTTAAGTGTCTTCCTTAGTCATTTGTATATGTTTCTTCGTGATATGAATGTTTAGTCGGAGGCAGTAATGAGTGACATAGCTTTCCGCTAGTAACTTGTGCTACTGATGAAAAATTGTTTTAAATAAGAGACAAACGGTGTTTATGCTGCATCTTTTGCTTGAGTCATTTGCATATATTATTTTCACATATACTTGATTAAGAATGAGCTAAATTTTTTTACTCAAATTCAGGTGGAGTATTTCAAAGTTTTAACCAACTCATAATGCTCATTCCATTCTTTGGTTGGTTGAGAAATAGCTGCTAATGTCTGGTAGAACAAGTTCCTGTGATATTAAACTTTCAGAAACGAAACTCATGATACCTCTTTCATTACATATTAAACACAGTTTTTCAATTATCTTACTATAATATTGTATGAAACAATACTTTTCAGTATTAGTTTTTCCTAGTGTTTAGAAATAATGATTGGAATAGCAAAGATAACAACAACAGTGGTGATTACTATCACTGCAAAGGACTTAACAGAAAGGAATATTAACCCACTGAAGTTGCAAGAATTTTCCTTACCTTCTTTCTAGTAAGTAAGAGTATTGTTGTTTAATAATAACAGTGCATACACTTCAAAATAGTTTGAAATACTATAAGAGCATGTTTTAATTCATAAAACTGGTAGAATATATTTGTAGGCTAAACATTAGTTATAGTTATGTTACAGTATCAGTCATTAGCTTGATTTAAATATGAAAATGGTATAAAAATACATTTTGTAGATTTTTGTTGCCAAGTTACATATTATTTTATATACTTTTTAAATAAAAGGATTTTGAAAAAAAATTATATTTAGTCAAGTCTGAAAACTCTTCTGTATAACAATTTACCAAATCATTTGTGCTAATCAATTCTATTAGAGCTATAGCACAAAGAGAAGTAATTTTTAATATCCATGGGGTGATAAGTACAATATTATTCTTGGGATGACTCTTGGCAGCTCTTACAGTGATGGATTTAAAACTTTCGTGTGGTTGATTAGGTCTTTTGTTCTTGATTTCTCAGCAAAGACCTTTATCCTTTGTGTTTAAACTCCCTTCTGTTCTTATGCTTCCTTTCTTCTCTTTATATCATGTCCACATACTTTGATTTCTTCTCTCTTATTTTCAATGTAGTCATCCAATTTTTGGAATTAATTCAATATCTGAAAGATGGCAGACATTTAAGTTTTTTATATGAGATATCAATACAAGGTGTGTTCTAATTTTCAGTGAAGAATTGGTAATATGCAAAGTGCCATTGAGCAAGCAAGTAGTTCTTTTCATTAGCTTCTTCTTAATCTTCATGTTCAATATTGTATTGTGAATGTTGTGGGGTTGTATTGATTGGATAGACTTTAGAGAACTATGGGCATTGGACTGTACACGGGGGGCTTCTGAACTCTTCTGCATAAGTGTAGGTACTTGTGATGTTATGATACTTTGGCTGAGATTTTAAAGCAACATTACATGTTATGGATAATTCTGAGATTCTGTTTGATGACTTATATTTGGCACATATTTACTTCTTGACTAAATCTATTCCAGCTATTCTTCCATGGCTCTCAAGTCATTGTATCTGTTTCTTTGTTCTTCACCATCTCAACCTCATTTTACCTTGCAACAGCGATGTACAACAGGCTGAACTAAGAGTCACTAGCACAAGATGAATGAGCTTTATGGCTGCAAGAAGTTTTAACCCAGCTCTCCTCAGTCTCGATATGACACATAAACTGTTATATAAATAACATGGCTCCAAACTCTTCATTGGCAGCTATTCTTAACCCTTTAATTTTTAATTAATTAAATTGTTTCAATGTAACTTTAATGCAGCTCTTTTCAGCTCTTTCCCCTTGTGACATTTTTAACTGAGGATCATCTGAGCAGGAAAAAAATTATATGGGTACTTGTATCTTTATCTTCTTCAACTGCCTTTTAAAAATGTTTCCAATACTTGTTATATTAGGGAAGGAAGCAAGCAAAACCAAACAAGTGCATAGAATTAATATCTGGGACAGGAAAAAGAAAACCTTTTTAACCATTTCATAGGCTAACAGTATTTCTGAGAGCACTGCCCTCCTTGCCACTAATTGTACTACTCTAAAGCCCACTGCCAGACAAACCTTACATGATCTTTATGCACAGCTGCATTCAGGAGGTGGATTGAGCTGAAGGCATAGTGAAGATTCTTTGAGCAATAGCCCACCTATCCATTAGGTGGAAAATAACAACTTCAAGCCCATTGTACAGAGGGACAGAGGAAATGAAGCTTACTAGGATTGATGCCGAAAACAAAAGTTGAGTGGTGCACACTTGTCTTGATGGATGGGATGGAGGGATTGGCCCCTCAAGGCAGGCATAGGTGCTCTCTGCAGTTGAACCTTGAGTGTTAGGTGACTGAATGAGAAGAAATACATTTTCTTTTGGTCCCACCATTACAGGCATGTTCATTGAAGACATAGGAGAGGGCCTTCTCACTTACTGCTCCCAGACTTTGCAATGCCCTCCTAAGCGGGACTAGGCTGGCTTTTTCTTTACTCTCCTTCCACTAGCAGGCCAGGACCTTTTGATTTACAAAGATTTGGCTACTGACTACTTGCTGAGAAAGAGTCTTTTATTGAGTACAACTATGTTTCAAATGCTTTTAAATTGGCTTAAATTACTGCTGTTTTTAGTAAGATAGAGTAACTGTTTTTTAAACTTTCTTTTACTATTATAATTTGTTTTTAGGTATACTTTTTTCTTAATCTATATTGTAAGGCATCTTGGGCCACATATTAGCAAAAAGGCAGGATATCTATTTATCAAATGAACAAATGTCATTTGAGTCACTGATACAGAGAGCAAGAATGAACAGCTTCTCCCTCCAGCTGTTGATCTCTGAGTTACTGCTTAGGACTTCCTACTTTACCTTCTGAGAACCGGAACCTTCTCCAGATTAGAAGCTGATTATTCCTGGAATACTGGTACACCTCAACCTTTTGCTTTCTACATAGAAACCATTATAGCTTCTGGTTGTCCATGCTCTCTATAGTAATATAAATACTATATAAAGTATTATAATATATAGAAATAATCAGTTATGATGCCTATCAGAACTGGTGACATTTGATGAAAACTTTCCAATTCCTAACAAATACCTTGGCAGAAAATAAAGAACAGTCCTTTCATTTGAAAATTTTCAATCCATTTTTAATTGATTATCAATTAAATGTTTCATTAAAGAAACATTTCAGCAGTCTCCAATTAACAATACAATTAAAACCCTGCATACATGCAATTTTTTATTTTTCAAAAGTTTTGTTCAAACTTTTCTGCATACCTTTCTGTAGAAGATTAAACTGCAAACTCTGTATAAGCCTAATGTACAGTCTAATTTAATGAGTTAAAATCACATATTTTATTTTCAACCTACTTTGGAAATTTCATTGAAAAAATTCACCCAAATAGTAGTTCCATAAAGTTGTGTTTTCTTGGGAGAGACCTCTGTTTTTCTGTTTCTTCTGCATCCCTGAGGTAGATTTAAAGCCTACTACCAACGTACCTTTGCTTATTAGCAATAGTGCAGAAGCAGTTTTGCTTCTTCCCTCATATTGTTTCTGTTTAACCTAAAAAAAAAAAAAATCCTAGGCTTTTAGTGTTTCTTTTCGCTTTTATTACCATTCAGCTTTATATCTCATAAAAAGAAGTTGCTACTTGGCTACATATGATGATAAGGATACCTTTATCAGGTGCATAACAAGCAGAAAGTCAATAGTGTATGAAGATGGAAAAAATACCCGTGGGTATTCTGCTATAATTTCAGCTAGATGGCAACTGGAGGTCCAGTGGTGGCACTGCTGTTCTCTAGATGCAGAAAGAAGCTGCAGTATGCATGATGGAAATAATAAGACAAGGATAAGTAACTTACAGTGGTCATGGGACACACGACTGCTCCCTCAAACCCCCAGAGTCTCACCTTTTCCACACTGATACAAGGGACTCAAGCAATACACACCTTGTTTTGGAGCCGGTAAGCACTTTGGAAAGATTTCCAGGACAGTATGTATACCTTGCTTTAATAAGGAAGTAGCTGTCTTATAGGTAAACATGTGGGTATATTGCTGCTACTATGCTACATCACCAAATTTTAGCAGCAATATTGGTGGGAACACTGATCCCTGGGACCCTCAAAAACAGCCAGGGGCACATATTGTCCATATGTTGTCTCTACCTACTATAATGACGAAGAGGCTCAATATTATGTTACCAGCTACACAACAAGGTGCACAACAGGGGTACTCTCACACTACAGAATAGTATGCACTAGGATTTGCTGTAACCATGGCAACATCCTATAGAATTGTAGGATATATAGTTTGGTGATGCTGTAGAGCTCTTTGGCTGAGAATTCTAATTAACAATCCTAAAAAGCAAATACCCAGTTCCCATAGAATAGAATCATGACTATTAAAGTGGAATCATAGTGACACAACTGTATAATATGAAAGGGTAGGTACAACTTTTCACAGCACAGGAGGTGGATCTATATCTCAACTGATAGAGACATTTAATAGCTTAACTGATTTACATTTAGATGGGTTAAACAATGTTTTTCAAACTGTAGTTTGAGGACCACTGATTGGTCTCAGGCTACTTCCTGAAAGAAAGAAAATAGATAGATAGTATAGAATAAGACTACTTTGAGAAGCCTCTAAAGCATGGTGAAACATAATACAATTGTCCACGACTTAGGACCCTTGATTCAACAAATTCTGCTGGAAATGGGCATGCAAGTCATCATATATTCAGACATTAAAATCTAGAAATTATGCATCTCCCTGTAGCTGTGGCTATTGTAGTTCAGAAAATGGAACCGTATTTCTCTCTCCATATTCTTTGGAGATAAACCATGTATTCCTTCCCTTCCCCTCATGAGGCATTGAGCTTAAATGTCAGTTTCATACCTTAGCATTTCAGGTAAGAACAAAGTAGAAAAAAAAGGCAACTATGTCTCTACCTTTTAAAGAGGCGACTACTTCATCCATTCTCCCCATGAGGTTCAGAACTGGAGTGTGTCAAAGCCAACTGGCAGCACTGAGTGGTAGCATTTGAGGCAGGACAAAAAGAAGAGGTAAAAGTTCCAGATCCTGACATATACTTCCAAGGCTAGCCTCTTTATCTGGGCTTTGGGATCATAATCTGTCAATAGAGAAAGTGTTTCAGGAGATATACAGTTTTGATTTGGGATGGGGGTGGGGAAGCAAAATCAGAAGTAGCCATACGTTGATTTTTGGTTTTGAAAAATGGATAGTGTTGTTGTTAAGAGTGCAAGAAGATCCTATAACTTACTTAAGAGGCCAGTCACTGCTCCTGAGGGTTTACAGAAGAGGCAGTTCACATTTTTCTCTTTTGGCATTGAGAGAACCTGAAGGGACTACAAAAACAACCTTGAATGGGCACATGAGGACCTAGGACTGCGCTGTGCTTGGCTCTGCTTCACCAGTAGCCTGTGCATTCATACCTGAGTGTTTTGTAATCTCTGTCAATATTATTCTCACTTTTCTGTCCTCATTTTATTTTTAACAAACGTGTGTTTATAACCAGACATTAAATAGTATTTATAATCTTTTTTTGTATGTAATTCTGTCAGTCCCCTAATTCTTTACTAATTCTGTTGTTATATTCTACAGTCATACACACATCTTTAATCTAATTGATTGCTGTCTTGTTGATGAACATTAACATAATTTTGCCATAAGGAAAAATCTCCAGTTTATTTTTTGAAAAAAAAATTCTAATATTACAGAACTGAAATACTTTAATTCCACTTCATGACATGGCAGAAAAAGTTAATGAACTAAGAAGTGGGAGAAACTTATAAAATAAAATATACATCAGAGTTTTGATTGCTGAACAAAGAACGGTAGTTAAAATACTACAATTAAAACATGGATAAAGCATGGATAGATAAGGCATGTAAAACTGAAAATTTACAAACCAGGTAAAAGTTGGCATCGCTGACTGCTCCGAAATAATACAGATGGATCATGGGATTGAACAGCAGAAACAGGTAGTGATTTGCATTGTTCTAGCAGATTCCCATTCCACTAGTTTCTGAAGAAAGCCTGACATTAGGTACAGATCCAGACTAATTCTGGCTTCAGATCCAGTTATGGTAACTGGCCCTTCAGTAGATCCTTCCACTGGATTAACAGTTTTGACCTCTGTCTCAAACAACCAGTGAATCCTGTTAATCTTGATGCCCAGTGATACAGCCAGACAAGTCGTCTGGAATAGTGACTTCATGAGAATCAGTTTGACCTGATGCATTCAAACTACTAAATCCAGTATTGCCATGATGTGTTGGAAAGTGTGACTGTTGCATTGCCAGCTGGTGCAGTTTGTTCAGATCTGGCTTGCTGTCCTTGAATGGCATAGGCCTGACAACCAGCAAAGATGACAAAATTGGCTGACTTGTGTCGGTTGTGGATGATGACAGTCTTTGGGAGGATTCCAGCATGAGCATACACTCAGTGAGTGCAATTACCATTAACATCATATGTCTTTTGCCTTTAAAGACATACCATTGCAAATACCCCCAAATAAACCATTGTAAACTGAGCAAGAAGAAGTCTTGGTGCATCTTAAAGACTACATTTAATTATAAACTACAGAGTGACTATTCTATCAATGAGACTTTAAAAAGTGTTGAATTAACTTCCTTAAAACATAAGCTTTCATGGATACTATCCACTTGATCAGATGCATGGAGACTTACAGCAGATTTATAAAAACATGCTTAAGTTGGGGTGGAGTTATAAACAGAGGAATCAATGGGATTTGAAGTGTAAAATATGCAGACAGTGATAACTGTCTTAAAAGTGGCCATAAAACATTAGTTATATGGTAACAAAAAACTTTGTATTGAACAGCTGATAACCAGACGTAGTGGTAACAGAAATTATTTGTCCCTGTACAAATTTTTGATGAGTTGTTTCATATTGATATCAGTCTTTGAAGGTATTTTATTTAAGAATGCTCACTTTGAAATCAGTAATGGAATAACCAGGGAGGCTGAAATGTTCCCCAACTTTTGTTTTTATTTTCAGTATTGCTTTGCCTGATGTCAGATTTCTTTATTCTTTTGTATACTAATTTGTTTGTTTGACATTGCACATTGCATACAGGGGGCAGAGCTAGGCCTGGGTACCATCCAACGGCCACTCACACTAGGACAAAAGTATTGTGCCAAGGAGGTAATGGATTTCTCCTTGCACAGTACCTCAGAATATTATGCTTCCTAGGCTACTAGCAAAAGTACAGTGGCTAAGACTTATGCTCTACTAGTGGTCCAGTAGGATTTTGGCTGCAGTTGGCACCAGGGTCTGCTATAGCATTTGATTCTTTTGTCCACATATTTAATCACATATTTAAGATCTCACAGGTGTTTTCTACAACATACTAGTATGGTAACCACTTTGAAAATACAGTGGACCCTCCATATAAGTGACCTCTGGATCTGTGAATTTAAGTGATCATGGAGTGTTGCATGTTATACCTAAAATGGTGGTAATGTTCATGTGGACGCACTGCAGCATCCTTGTGCATGTTGTTGCCAGTTAATAATAAAGGATGAAAGCATTCATGATTTTTTCTGTTCTCAGGAGTCTTGGAAGGGAACCTCCACAGATAATGGAGGGTCCACTGCAGTTCAGCCTTGACATTCATTCTTGTGGAAGAATGGAGATTTGAAATGAGACAAAGCTTCAGCAATGCTGCAGTTAAAGGCAGGGCTGTGGAGTCAGTATATCAGACTTTGACTCCTTTGTTTTTCTACTGTCTAACTGTGGCTCCTTCATAAATGGCAAATGTATATTAATTTCTAATAGCAAATTTACTGTAGTAAAATGGTAACACAAGGCATTTTATCACCACCACATGAATCATCAGGCTACTTAGCTTGATAGAACATAAAATATATTATTTGAATAAAATTTCTGAACAAGAAAACTTTGCTAAATTCCTATGAAAGTAAATATGAAACAAACTATAGGTTTAATAAATTAAGTTTTAAAAAGTTGTCAATAGAAACATAGGTCATATCTAAAAACTAAAGAATATATAAAAGTAAGATTAACAGAACGTAATACATAAACTGTCCTCTATTTACTATTTATGATGCTATTGTTATAATATAAGTTTTTATTTTGAAGCTGCAGTCAGAATTTGTATGTTTCTAATGATCTTGACGTTACCCAAAATTGCTCCCTACTTGAAAGCCTTGATTAAAAAAGCATTTTAGCTGCATCTGCATTTACATTTCATCTGCTCGACATTGGCATACCTGTATCCCTAACTCTGTAGTAGTTTGGGAGGATGGAGTTGGTGATAATTACGATGCTGCTACAGGCCCAGTACCACATTTCCGCTACTTCATATCTGCGTGGCAGAACTTTTTTTCCTGTGTTTCTTTTCTTTTTTTTTTATTTTAAAAACACAAATCCTTAAAATTACAACCTTCTAAAGCGTTACAAGAAATTATACCATCTTAACATTACAATTACAAATTCAAAAAGATTGAATACTCGTAAAGTTTTTTTTTTAAACACACGAGAGAATATATATCAATTCCACAATTCATTAATTGAAATATTCTTCCTTTTAAAATTCTCCCTATACCACAATTAGATCTTCCTTACCTTATCTAATTCCCATTCTATGATCTTTTCACGTTTCTCAAATATCACCACATAGGTGTGGTTTCCCTCACCTCATTTCTATTTACACAAAAATACAGTACATTAATACATTAATGTTCATGTTTCATTTAGCTTATTGTAATTTATGCTTCATTAGCCCGTCGACCTTTTCAATCACATTCATATTTCTATTTGTTTCAATATTTAATTCATAACAATTACCATTATTCAATTTTGTAACAAAGACAGGAGTTTCTCTACTTTATTCCATTCTTTTCCATTTTCATCCTGTTTTTACCTCTTAACAGCATTGTTAAATTATCCATTTCTTTATTCCATCACTTTAACCATCCATTCTTCAATCTTCGGAATCTGGTCATTTTTCCATTCTTTTGCAAAGACGATTCTTGCCGCTGTAACCATATACAAAATGATTCTCCAATATTTATTTCTATCATTTAGCCCAATTTTATTTAGCATATTCAATAGAAATAATTCTGGAATGTAGGGTATCCTTATTTCTAACACTTCTTGCATTATTTCTTGTATTTTCTTCCAAAAGACTTTTGATTTATCGCAAGACCACCAAATATGATAATATGTACCATTGTCTCTACCACATTTCCAACATTTATTTTCTTTTAATTTGTATATTTTACTTAATTTAACTGGGTCTAAATGCCATCTATAAAACATTTTTAGATAATTTTCTTTCAAATTTTGAGCGGCTGTGAAGTTTATCGCATCTCGCCAACTTCTTTCCCAATGTTCTAACAATATCTCACTTCCAAATGTTTTGTGCCCACACAATCATATTTGGCTTAACTTGCTCAGGCTCCAGTTCCCTTTCTAAAAGTATATTATAAAATTTGGAGACCATTTGTTTATTCGAATCAAAAAATATTTTCTCCAGATCTTCCTCTTTCATCACTGTGTTTATACCTTCTGTCATTTTATCTATAAGGAACCTCTCTTTCAATTGTCTATACAAAAACCAATGGCATTGAAAACCCTCCTCTTCCAATACTTGTCTTGATTTTAATTCTTGCTCCTGTTTTTCCCCTTCCACGATTAAATCTTGTACCTTAACAATTTTTCATCTAGATTCTCCCATCTTGCATAAAACGCTTCGTGGGAAATCCATAAAGGGATTTTCTGATAGAATTTTTTGAACCCTTGATACTAATAGTAGAGGTTTCCTTATAAAAATGATCTAAGGAATTCTTTATCAAGCTTCTCTTTTCCGTACCAGATATAGGCATGCCAGCCCATCCGCATCCCGGAACTCTCCGAAATTTAACAATTTCTCATCCTGTATGTCACCCAGTCTTTGCACCCCACACTAAAGCATTTGCCTGATAGTATAAGTCCTCAAGTCTGGAAGGCCAGTACCTCCTTTCTCTTTTTTTTCTTATTAACGTTTTCCTATTTTATTCTTGGTCTTCTCTTATTCCAAATAAAATGCGTTAATTCTTTTTGCCATTCTTTCTAAATGGTTCTTCAGATGTTAATACCGGCAAATTTTGAAAAAGAAACATTAATTTCGGCAAAATAGTCATTTTGATTGCAGCAATTCTTCCCAACAAGGAGAGTTGTAAAGATTGCCATTTGTTTAAGAAATGTTTAATTTCCTTCCAAATTACTTTATAGTTATTTTCAAACAATTCATTATTCCTTTTAGATAACCATATACCCAAGTATTTAACTTTTTTTTCCAATCCTAATCCCGTTACTTGAATTATCTCCTTCTCATCGTCCAATCCTATATTTTTGGTCAAAATTTTCGTCTTTTCTTTATTTACTATAAATCCTGCCACTTCACCAAATTGATTCAACTTTTCTAGTAATTTCCTAATAGATTCCTTCGGGTTTTCTAAGATGACAACCAAGTCATCTGCGAAAGCTTTAATTTTATATTCATACTTCTTTATTTTACAACCTTTAATCTCATTTTCCTTCTTTATTGCCTGTAGCAAAACTTCCAAAATAATTATAAAAAGTAAAGGTGATAAAGGGCAGCCTTGCCTAGTCCCTTTCTTGATTTCAAACTTCTGAGTCTTTTCACCGTTGATAATCAATCTTGCTGTTTGATCTTTATAAATTTCCTTAATCCAACCAAGATAAATATCACCAAAATTCGATTCTGTCCAGAACTTCCATCATAAAGTCCCATCTTATGTTATCGAACGCCTTCTCTGCATCTATAAAAATAAGCGCCATTTTCCTCTCATTATTCCTTTCATAATGTTCTATAATATTTATCATTGTTCTGATGTTATTTCTTAAATACCTGTTTGGCAGAAAACCGTTCTGTTCTTCTCCAATCAGATCTTGCAGTATTTTCTTGGTTCTTTCCGCCAATATAATCATAAATATTTTATAGTCAATGTTAAGCAGAGAGATCGGTCGATAACTTGCAGGTTCTCTTAAATCCTTCCCTTCCTTGGGAATCAATACAATATTAGCTTCACCCCACGAATCTGGTCTTCCATCTACTCAATTTCATTGTATAATTTAAACAAAACTGGTATCAACTCCTTCTGCATTGTTTTATAATATATAGCCGTGAATCCATCTGGACCCGGTGCTTTCGAAACTTTTAATTTCTTATCGCTTCTTGTATTTCTATTACCGATATTTTTGCATTTAACAATTTCTGTTGTTCTTCAGTAAGTTCAGGAATATTTTGTTTTTCCAAGACTCCAGAAATCTCTTCTTTCGAATAGCCTTTCCTTTAACATTAAAGAGCTCATTGTAATATTTGTGAAATATTCGTTTAATAGAATCTGGATCTGTAGTTGTTTTATCACCAATTTTCACCTCGGGGATTATTCTACTCTCTCTTTCTTCCCTTAATCTAAATGCTAACCATTTCCCCGGTTTATTTGCTTGTTCAAAGAATCGCTGCTTTTGTCTTTTCAATTTCTTACTTAAGTCCAATTGATATTCCGAATTTAACTGTTCCCTCAAAACTTTTATTCGCGAGAATCTTAACATTGGATGGGTCCCCTCTTGATTTTTCTTCTTTTCCTTTTATTTTTTCTTTAATTTCCTGGAGTCTCTTTTCTCTACTTTTCTTTAATTCTGATCCCCACTGGATGAAATGGCCCCTCATAACCGCTTTACTGGCATCCCATAACGTCTTCGTTTTCATATTTTCAGTTGCGTTTTCTGTAAAGTAATTTTTAATAGCTTCTTTCGTCTTCTCCAAATATTTATCATTTTGTAATATGAAATCATTTAGTTTCCAATTTACACTTTTCTTACCTTCCAAGATCTCTATTTGAATGGGGTTATGGTCCGAAATAATCTTAGGTAAAATTTCCATCTCCTTCACATTAGTAAGTAGACCTTTAGACATGAAAAACATATCGATCCTAGACATTGATCTATGAACATCAGAATAAAAGGTAAAACCCTTAGAATTTCCCCTTTTAAATCTCCAAACATCCTGTAAAGACATTACTTCCAAAAGTTTAAAAAATGATTTAGGGAGTTTTCCCTGTTGTTTTTTACACATTTTAGTTCCAGACCTATCTTCCCCTGGATCCAAGACCCCATTCCAATCCCCCATTAACAAGAAATTCCCATGACTAGAATCATTTGAATAATTTATCATCTCCTGCAACAATTTCTAATAAAATTTACTTTTACCTTCTAATGGAGAATAAACTCCAATCAATAAAATCTTCAAGTTTGGTTGAGTCTGGTTTCTCTCCAGCCAGTAAAATTTTTTCCTGTGTTTCTAACATTCACGTGTTATATGTACACAGCTGCCACATTCTTTTATTTGCACTTTGTTTTAGGTACTCTCACTCTTTTTTGTAGTCTTTACCTGCTAATGCTGGTACTCTTTATATGTACAGTAGTTGTATAATAAGAATGCAAGAAAAATAGGTATTTATTTACTCAGTATATTTATATAGTGACTCATAACAAAAGTTCTCCTGAACAATTTCCCAGGCATGTTCCTCCCACCCTGCTGCAACTCCCACCTCCTCTTTGTCTTCTGTGAAGAGACTGGTAATAACCTTTAGACTGATTCAGAAATTAAATTATTCTTGATTTTCAGAGTTTTGTTTTGTTTTGTTTTGTTTATTTAACATAGACTTTTTAGTTAAGGATAAAAATTTGGGGGGGGTGCTTCCTTTAAATCCAAGGGTAGGCAGAGATTTGAAACACTTTTATACATCTGCATATTTTTTTTACAGATGGTAGATATGCTGTGGTGCATTTTATTTTCTGTAAAGGTTTCTATTAGTGCCAAGTGGGTATTAGATCCTAAATGTTAATACTTTATATTATTGTAGTGCCTTTCATAGACCTTTGAGTATCTTTATGTATGTATACAGGCGATACTTGCTCATTGGCTTCAGGTATGTATTTGCATATATGTATCATACTGAAATCAGAGAACAGGCTCTGGTCTTCATTCACTTGTACCTAGCTACTCAAAGTTGGACCTTTCTGAGGCCACAACTGCCCAACATTTATTAGTTTTAGTGTCATGTTGTTTTATGAGGAGTAAGGGGGAAACTGGTTGAGATGTAGCTTAGAAGAATTCTAAAAAAAGTCAAAATCTTCCAAAAACTATTGAATACAATGACCAATAAAAAAAGATATTGCTCTCCTCTTGTGCCTTAATTCTGTTTTACATTTCTTGTATATTTAGAAATCAAAGGAAAGACATAATTTATCCATACATAATTATATGATGATGCAGACTATAGAATTGTACAATACAGAACATTATGTGTGTGTATGTGCCATCAAGTCACCTGTTGACTTATGCTGACCACATGAATATCATAGGGTTTTCTTAAGCAAGGAATACAATCTTGCCAGTTCCTTCCTCTATTGTTATGTCATAGAACATTGTGGATATTTGTAATCCAACAAGTAGTGGAATCTGAAATGTGATGTCTTCCGAAGTTCTGTATACAGAAACAGCTGTATGCTACGGCTGCTCTAGCTGAAGGAGCATAAGAGATGGAGAACAGTAACTTGGAATCAGGATTCAGAATCACCCATCCATACATATACAAAGGGCCCATTTTCAGATAATGTGTTTTATCCAGATGAGAGCTGACTGCCCATGGAACTGAGAGGGAGATGATTTTTGGTGATCCCTCTTCCTACTACAGCCCACTATGGACTGCAAGGGGCAATGAAAGTATCACCAGAAAACTCTCTCCTTTACAGTTATGACAATTATATAGAACCTAGAGTATTTCATAAATATAGGCTGTACAGTTATTTCTCCGTCTGTTTGCTGAGGTTGTTTCTGTCTAACAGTGTTTTCAGCATTCTTGAGAAAGATCTTGCAGATCATTCTCAAAACAGCCAAAAGATTATGCCATCATTTTATTTAACTATGTTTGTCCTTAAATGATTGGTTTAACTGAGAGCCATGTGTTGAATTCTACCCACCTCCATGTCTACTAGTCTTTCTGTTTGTCTCTTGTTTCCTAACTCTGCATTTCCAGACTGCCGCTGAGGTTCTTTTAACCCACACTCATTTTTTCTTTTGTCTTAGACATCTTTAAAAGCACCAAGGAGATTCTACAGATAAAATGTATAGTGGTGTGAGGGTCTGAAGCAGAACCTTGGTAATTTCGACTCCAGTTTTGTTTCCATTAATATTTAGGGGGAAGGAATAGCTGGTTTACAATGAAGGGCATGGTTATGAAGCTAGTTGGCAGCTGGCGTAGGGGTTATACACAAGTCCCTGGAAGGAAAAGTACTGTTTTTCACTTGATAGGTGGGAGGTTCATAGATTTGGTAAGGTTCAGATAGCACCCAATATTTAGGAAAATAAGATGAGAATATATGATATTATATAGTTGGAACTTAAAGTAAGATATCATAATTTCTTCAGCATGTATGAATTGATAACATGCTGCACCGCTTCATAATGAGCATTTCTGAAAATGGAGCATAAAGAAAGATTTGTAATTTTTGGGTGCTTATCTGAACCTAACCAAATATGTTGAACCTTCTGCGGTTCACACTTTTCTAATACTCACCCTCACATATGTAAAAATGTGATTAACAGTATGAATGATATGAGGGTGTAAATCTAGCTGGACATTCTGCAGCTTTGAATTGGAAATCAGAATCTGTAATTCTGTTAATGCTCTGTTTTAACAAATGCTCATCAAGAGGTGCAGCATATTATTGATTAGCACAGTGGTCTCAACCTGGTGGGTCCCCAGATGTTTGTGGACTTCAGCTCCCAGGAGCCCTGAGCACTGACCATAGTGACTGGGGCTTCTGGGAGCTGAAGTCCACAAACATCTCGGGACCCACAGGTTGAGAACCACTGGATTAGCCCATGTTGAAGGAATGGTAATATTTTAAAGATATTTTAAAACTTTAGTAAAATGTTAATTTTTATTGTAATTTGTTTGTTAATGTATTTTCCATCTTATTTTTCTCAATATTGTGAATATGAAATAATATAATTTTGTGGAACTTTTAAATTTTCATTAGAATCTAGATTTGGAAACATCACAGCATGTCGATATTAATGCTATTAAGTGTACACTGAGCTGTGTGTAATTTTATTATTATGCAAGATCATTTACATGTATAACTTTAGTATGCCTATATGTAAAAATTATGCATGATGTACGAAAAAAGGCTCCATCATATATAGCATATAGGCAAAAGGAAGATAATTTGATTTGCTGTTTTTTTTCTCTAGATGGGTTCAGCTTTCTTTAATTTACTGCAAATACAAGCATCCGAATTCCAAACTGAAGTCATGGAGCCCTAAGATACACCGTTACAGGTTGTCATCTATCTTGTCTTGATCTTGTGAAAGGCTACAGCTTCAGTTTATGTTTTCACTCCAATTACACATATTTCTTAGAGAATGGTTAGCTGTTGGATGCACACATTTAGGTGCAGATTTTGAAGTGATTGATTTCAAATTTTAGTAGTATAACTTTTAAGAAAGTTTTTCAGAAAGCATGATTAACATCTATTTTAAGCTGCGAAATGAATGCATACTTTACTCTCATTGGATGCCCACGGATAAAAGGAATGGGGATTATTGGGTCACCTAACATTAATTTGAAAACATAAGCATTATTGCTGATTGTGGCTTTGGGCCTGACCTTTCTAGGGCAAAATTCTCAGGTGATATTCACACCAGATTATTGGAAACAGCTGTTCCAAGTTGTTACTGATACAATAATGGGAATGAAGGGAGTGTTTCAGATCCATAGTTGGAGGAGAGGGGGTGGCAGGACTGAAAAAGAAGACTTGAAATCCTTCTGTCCGCTTGTCTACAAAGTATAAAGCACATGTTTATATTTTTTAAAAGGACTCTGTCAAAATAACAATTTGTGTCACATATGTGATTAAAGAATTAGTGTTTTTATACAGAATAATGAAAAATGACATTTTGTCACTAAAATTGTTTTCTGGGCACATTTCCACAATGCACTTATAGCCAGTGTTGTTAGCTTTGAATTCAGTTTCCTGGGGTTTTCCAGTAAGAGGTCAGGCTTGTCGTGTCAATCAGTAGCAACTATAAGTTCAAGGAAAGTAAACATGTGAATTCAATATAATACATGCAACCTGCTGCTCTGAGCAAGAGTTTTTGGATCAGGGTCACATTGCATTCAGAAGAAAACTCTCTTTGGTTTACACTTAAGTTTTATGATTTAAAATTCAAGAGATGTGACATAGCTCACATTTTGTGTGTAGAAAGCCCCAGCTTCAATACACAGAATCTCTGATTCAGAGCATTTCATGTTAAAGTAGTTGGAAATGCCTCGTTGAGGATGTGAAAAGTCAATGCCAATCAAAAGGGACAGAACTGGAATGACTAATGGCCTGATTCAGTAAAAGGCAGTTCATTTGATCCTTATACAACAACTTTCAATAATTTTATCTGAACATCTCCTTTCAGCTAGCCACTACTAAAGTAAAATTATCAGAAAACTTAACCTTTCTTGGCTGAAATTCTAACCATCTTTGCATCAGTGAAGCTTGACCGATTACAGTCTTATTTTGCCAAGAAATAATATTTAGGACTCCTGCTTTGGAAATAACTGGTTAAATTGAACCATCTGTATGCTCATTCATCACCCTGTACCCCCAGCGAAGCTAATGAGTCAGTTTGTTTCTGGGGGAATGTGGAAATGAATTATATATGTAGTTATTTCCAAGTTGTGGCAGTGATCACTATTAAACTAATTATGTGCTAATTCATTTCCCCAATTTACCAGCAAGATTTAACTAACTGTATTCAAAATTCATATGGGGCAGTCCATAGATGTTGTGTCTCATTATTTGTTACGAGGTGGCCTCAAGAAGAGGAGGAGATTATGAAAATTCATTGTCAGCTTTTTGTGTCTTAAGAAAAGAAAAAAAAAAGAAGGAAAAAAAAACACAGCCCCATCTGCCTGCCTCCTGAGAGGAGGATGTAGACACTGGAGACAGACTATGGAGAACTGGACTGATGTGCATGGGAGAGAAATTGAGGAAAAGAAAATTCTACTTAATTCAGTAGGATTTACTTCTTAGTAGATATGCATATGAATGGAATGATAAGAAGTTCTGTCTATATATCTCTTTCAGGGTTCTGTGGACCCAATTTTAACTGAATATTGCGAACGCAGTAATAATTTAAGTCCCGATACATTTTTAACAATAATATAACAAATTACAGATCAAATTTAACACATAGATACTGTTCCCACAGTTCCATGGATCTAATGAAGTGCCAGCATAGGACCTGATTGCAGAATTCTTCTGCCTGTGTTGCAGAGTAGTGTTGTAATATTTGGATGTGATCTTTAAGTCCTAAATTAAAAAATGCAAAATAGGCGCAAGTGCGATATAGAAATTCCACCACAAAGAATTTACCCTTTTGTTCCTTCCTGAATATGTAACTGAAAATATCTCTACCTTATTCAAGGCAAAAAGGGCCTGGCTACTGCAGCTGCTTTCCATCTCTATATCTCCCTCTCTTTCTGAACTCCACAAGTATAGCCTTTTCCTTAGTGTTTCCCCAACCACTGAGAAAACACAATAATTAAAAAGGTTACCTCTGCACTAATGATCCCACACTCTAAAAGAGAAAACCTATAGAAAAATATGTGCCTAGAAGAAAACACTTGACAACCAGACACTCAGTTTTCAGTATAGTTTCTTTGTAAAATGAATGATTCAGTCAATAAATTAATTGATAATTAAGAATGGGAAAAAGATTTCCATTGACCCAATATTAGTGACAGTGAATTAATTCTCCCTTTACCAATAATCAATCTTCACAAACTAATTTGCTAAATCTATTGCAAGGTTCTGCTAGGAACACAACTTGTGAAATACAACCTCATGCATTTATTATTTATTGCAGTTATCTGGCGTTTGTCAGATTAATCTGGCACAGTAATCATAAACCTGCTTTTCAGATAAAATTAATTATACTACTTTTTCATTTGCGGTTCATAGGTAACTGAATATGTGTTTTGTTGTATTTAATATTAAAGTAGCAAGACTGTACACATGGGTGAATGAAATTAATTATATTGGAAGTTAAAATGATATGAAATAAAAAAAATACTGGATTCAATATTAAAAAAATGGTTTTTGATACTGAATCCAGTATTTAAACAATGCAGGTCTATAAATATTAGACGCTGCTGAAAATGTTACTCTTTCCTGCCATTTTAAGGAACTATTTGGAGACAAATAATTACAGAGTATTGGGATGTTCAGTATTTGGATTCCAATTATATAACCTGTGTCCTTACTTTTAAAGGTTTAAAGGTTTTCAGATGGTGTTGAGAATGCACTTATGCAGAAAAATTACTGCAACTTTAATTTTCTAGAAGTATTTGCTGTCCTTAAAAAAATTGAATTAAATGGGAATTCATTGCAGAAATCTGCAATGAATTCAGAAAACAATTTTGGATTTTTCATTTTTTTTGTTAGAATTTTGTTAGAATTTAAAATTAATCAAGAATCCTAGTTAAACATTTGTATTTTAAAATTTCAAATTCATATAATGAATGTGATAGTGATGTTTGATAGATATATTTTGGATTTCAGTGTGAAATTACATTTTTCTTCTTTCTATCTATACTGAATTCAGCATACATAGCAGATTTACATATAATATTAAAGCAACTGACATTCAGAACATTTGTTATTTTGAACTGGAAGAGAACTCAATTAGAAACAAGAAAATTATTGTGGAGTCTAAAAATGAAAATTGCATAAGAACATTTGGTATTGTGTTAAATGTCAAGTTCAGTACTTGCCAAACCTTTTCCCCCGCAGACTGTATGAAAATTGCGAAGTTTCTCAACAGGCCATTTGAGTGTTTTTCATTGTTGTTATACAAATCAAAGCCCATGCATGATATTTCAATAACATTTTCTTTTCAGAGCCAGCGTCACTATCAAAAACAATGCCTTATTATGACAACCATTTGTGCTGGAGCTGTCCACTTAGCGGGTCCATCTTAGTGGCTGACCCAGCACAAATTATCCTGATTGTTCTGAATTATAGCTAACCTCACAAACCAAAGAAAAAAGAAAACTGTGGTGAGAAGGGGAGGGAGAATGCAGAGGGTGCATCTGAGAGGGGATAGAACTTATTGAGCAATCCAGGAGTATTGCAATTAATAATGCTGTGTAAGATATCTGCAGAAAATCAGTATAGTTGGACTTGTGCCTTTGCAATTTACTTTTTTTGGTCATTATGGAGGTCAGAATCACTATTGATTGTGCAAGAATCAAAATCCCCTTCAAAATCCAACTTTTCTTAGCTTTAGCCCAAAAAACCCAGCCGTTTCCTGGTTGGAGGAGAGTCAGGGGAGCAGCAGATAAGAGTGCAGTTATTTTCCTATAACTGGACACAGAGCAATGACATCATATGTTTAAACCTTTGGAGGAGGTCCAGACCTCGTTGAAGATGGCTTTTGCTGAGCATCTGGCTGTAAGAAAATAGGGAGATATTTATCTGCTCTTCCCTCAGCCCTCCACAGACCAGGAAATGAACAGATTTGGAAGACTGCAGTCGAGAAAGGGGGTGCATTGGAGACAATATTTCATAGCTATGTCTTCAATGCAGGACATAGCTATAATCTCATGCTTATTCAAGACTGGACACATAGTTCAGGAAAAATGAGGTTTGACCTGAAAGGGTGAAAATCTGGTATGTAATTACTGCATAACCTGGATAACGTAGTAAGTCCCGAATAATCCTGCTTTACAGAATTGAAAAATGGCATCCATTATGCATAAATGCAGAATATCTAGGCTGTGAGTTCTGAAGCTTGTAAGACCATGATTTTGGTATCTAAAAGCAAGTTTTCAGTGCCACATATTCCACAGATGACAACTGCCAAGTTTTTTATATACTTGTTATGTTGATAATAGTATCAGTATGATGATATCAAAAATGGCTGTCAATAAGTGTATCAGAAATGTCTGCCAACCACAACATGTAATCTGTACAGAAATCTTTCTGTCTACAGCCAGGAAGAAAATCTGAAACAGATAAAGTGTAATGCCTTTAATTTTTGCCCAAAGTTTAATATGTACTTCATGTTTGAAGTATGCTTCAATGGTAACATGTAGGGAATATTGATGTTACTGCTTTAAAGCAAATCAGTATTTTTTTTACACAGTCTAATGCTGTGGGGTGATAAATTCGTTGTTTATTGTTACAGAAGCTGGAGTCAGCGTACACACACACTCAAATAAAAACCTACAGACTGGTATGTGTAACAGACTGTGCTCACAGGCAAATTCATAGTCTGATATGCAGCAGGAAACAACATGAAGGTTTTAGAAGCTGCAACTTTCATTGGTATGGGGTTTATGCTACCAACATTACACTGTGCTACTGCTGGGCCTCAGGCTATTCTGCCTTGCCCCAGTATTGCAAGACTGAATTTTCCATATGATAGCTAGTGATGCTTCTTTTGAGAAAGTAGAAAGAATACAAGTTATCATTGTCTTCCAACATTGCTGTCTACAGATCACATTAGCCTATATTCCTGGCCAGAATTTTTAACTTCAACAGATTGTGGACTCACTGGTTGTGCAGATCTTTCAAAGACTTTTGGTTACTTCTAGCTAGTAAAGCATCATTGTGTAACAAAGAAAGCTGTCTGGCCCCATGAACAAATTTCAGATGTAATTTCCTAATTTTCTGTTTCTGTTTACCCTGCATTTTTTAAAAAAATAAATACTAAAATCATGGTTCCAGGCAGGACAGATTCTATGCTGCAGTTACGTTTTATAATAGCCACAAATTTTACCAAGATGGCCAACTGTTGGCAAGTGGGACTGTTTGGGATTTCTATTTGTGGATTACAGGTTATTCAGTAGATATATAATGCAAGGTACAACTCATAGATGAAATTTTAGGTAGGTTGTTTCCCCAAATGTATTTTGGATTCACTACTTTTTGATGATAAATGTTCTAAAATGAATAGGAATCTAAAAGCTTACTGTATGCCAAATCTTGGATATGTTTTGGATTACAGTTTTAAAGAAGAGAATTAAAAATGAAATACTCTGGTCCTGAAGGAGTCTGGAAAATTATAGGTTTCCGCAAGTTCCATAGTACATGTCGCATACAACTGAATGTATGCGACAGTTGTATAATCACACAGCTCTTTGCCTGGAAACATGAGGGTCAGCAGCACGGGATTCTCATTGCAAAGTACTACATCTAAGATTGGAAGGGGAGGTGTAAAGTTTGTCCTCATATTTTTACTTTTAGCATGGTGAGACCCTGAAAATTTGGGAACAAAAGCCTGCAACAGAAATTTTTAAAAATCTCAGTTACAAGACAAATTATGACTCAGGCTGTTGATTCTCCACACTCCCAATAAGCAGGCTATGTCTTTAACTGTTGCATGGCTATTTTAACTGAAGAGGAGAAAGTCATATGTGTTAAATTTCTGCCTGCCATGTAAATGTGAAAGTAGGAGTCAGCAGAGTGACCATGGAGCCACATGCAGCTCTAAAGGCAACAGTTCTGTCAGATTCTCTCCAATCTCTCATTGGCAAGAGGGTCTGGCAAAAAAGAGTGAATTCTTCTTTGTGGGTTTTGTAAACTACACAATTAGAGTTTGCACCCGAGCTGAGCCTTTTTTGATTGGAATCCTGCTGCCTCTGCTCCCTCAATATGCTCCCTAGGTATGAATTAGCTAGCTGTCCTCAGTTTCTTTTTGTCCACTCAGTGAACAGCATCAGCTGGAATGCTCTGTGTGCAATGAAGTCCAACTGAATTTTTTTACTTCACTGGCTTCTGATCTTTCATGAACTTCAGTAGCTTCTGGTTGCCTCTTCATTCTTCAGTTAATGGCCTTCCAGCCATCTTCAGACTCTGCCCCACCTGAGATTCAATGATTCTGAATGCAAAGATGGACATTCTTAATACCTGTTTGTTTAGGCAAAGGGCACAAGGCCCAGTCTTGTACTATCTGTGGCCTTTTGGGAAGACATCTTAGCTCCACTAACTTGGTAGCCAAAGACATTTTCTTTAGTTTAGCTATACTTCCATTGACTAAGCTCTTGTCCATCTGATTATGGCTTTGGATACTGCCTTGGTCTCTGACTTACCAGGAACATCTGTCACCGTGTCTCCTTGATTTCCATCATGTTTGATTCTGAGTGGTCAATCTTAGCTTTAGGCTTGGGAACATCAGCGATGTTTTTCTTTCCTGCTCTTACATCAGGAAAAGCACTCGAGAAAGCCTCTAAGAAGCATTGCTGCTCCCAAAAACAGCATGATGAGATAGCTCTTAAGAGGAAGAAGGTTAATAAATGTGGCAAGTCAAAAGTGAAACAGAAGCCAGCTGCTATGGTGTCATCAGTATTGACTTTACCTTCATCAATCCGTTGACTGGGGTTGGAGACACTTTGACAGCAACTATGAACCTGAAAGCATTGCCTCAATGGGCTCAGCCATCCACCTTAGTTTGAACAGCCGCATTAATACCACACGTCCTTTCAGACTCAGTATTTGAGATCCTAACTTTCTGTTGGCCCAACTTACTCAGCAACTACCTCACTCTCCAAATGTCTTATATATGGGTTCATGTTTAAAAGGTGAAATAAATGAGGTGTCCTCTAGATGCCAATGTTTGCCGTATCCTAGACCACTTAGAGACCAACATTCTCCACAGCTGCTTGGAAGCCAACACTCAGCTTCTCCTAGACCACTTAGAAACCACAGTTCTCCACAGTTACTATAAGTTCAGTGATCTCCACAACCACCTAGACACCAGTGCTGTCAAACTTTGTTACCACTTGTTCACAATAGCCTGATCCTGGAATCTTGTCACTGATGGCCATCCCGTTCTCCTTTGGTTTGGTCTGACAGTTGTAGAGGAAAGTGCAGGAGAGAAGTGAAGTGGAGAGATCAGTTGAGATTATACTACTCACAGTCATCATAGGGAATATGAAACTTCTCTGTACCAGTGTTAACCCATTTTGTTGTTCCTCTCTTACAATAGGGAAGAGGGATTACTGTCACTGCAAATATGACTCTCCCTTAGTGCTGCCCTTCAACACCATTGATTACATTGCTCTCTGTCCATGATGATATCTTATCTGCTGTTTTGTGATGTGAAGGTCTCATCATGTCCCCAGCTTCTGGAGGCCCAGGTCCTAACCATATCTACCCCTATTCATACAGTCCCATTTGTTTTGTTTTGTTTATTTCCTGCTTCTCTCTCATATGGGACCTAAAGCAGCTTACACATTAAAACATGTTAAAACAATATAGTGAAAACAGTCTGTAATATAAAAAATAAAAAGCATTAAGTAGGCCAGTTAAAAACATTAATTTAGGACAATTAAAAACACATTAAAATCTCTTACATATTATAAGCCAGCACACCTGCTGCACTGTCCACCCAGTTAAAAGCTGAAGATCTTTGCCTGCTGGTGAAAAAGGGAAGGTGGCAACCAAGTCTCTCTTGGAAGAGAATTTCATAGGCTGGGAGTAGCCACCCAGAAGGCTTTCTGCTGACCCCTCATCAGATATACCTGTGATAGTAGTGGGACCAAGAGAAAGCGCTCTCCTAAAGATCTTAAATCTTGGCTAGGACGATATAGGGAGATACAGTCTTTCAGATAGTATGGATCCTATAGACTATGGTGATTCCTATGATATAATCTACTACTCATCTGTTGATTTGTATGACACCTGACATCATTTGATGGTGATGCAGACCCCACTAATAGCTTTGGTTTTGACAGCTCTAGACAGCAGGAGCTACAGTAGCTTCTGCCTGACAAGGATTGTAGAAAATTTTGCCTTATGGGGAGATAATTCTGCTCTTTTTCTGCTCTGGTAATAAGAGTCATCAACCTTTTTGGGAGAAGATCCTACTGCTCTTCCAGTTTCTTCCACATAAACAAAGGAATTCAGCAACCTTCTTCTATAGGCTCACTGCATGGTAAATGAGTTTGGTGCGCTATGTGGCTAATTGTTCTTTGAAAGTAATGACAACAGAAGTTGCCTCCAGGTGACTCACTTGCTTTTGGTCCAATACAGTTACATCTGACATCAATATGTATAGAAGACCTTTCTTTTTGATGGCAAACTTCTGCTCACTTTGAAGATGAGTTAGTCTCCAGATCATTTACAAAAAATTTGTATGACAGTAAAAAGGTTAGGCATCTTTTCTCAGCCACAACTTCCCAGACTTCAGAAGCACTACAGGAGCAAATGACCTTCTCCTACAATCAGTAGTGGTTTCTATCCTGATTGTCCCATTCTTGTGCTCCCTCCTTCTCTCTCATAGATCTTCAAAGCAATCGAAGTATAAGTCATCTTCATCTAGGAAATCCATGCCACCTACAAAACAATGGCTTTGACCGCTCCCCTTCCATCCATCCATTATACACCCATTATATGACCCAGGCCATACAGGCCTTATGGATGTCTCTTCCAGCACCTAGACGCTTGGCAGTCTACCACATCTGCCAAATAGTCCTTACCATAATTCAACATGGGTACACCATGAAGTTCAAGTCTCTTACCTGCGAAGAAAGACTTTGTATGATGCCACCTTCTCATGCTTTGTTGGAAAAGGTATACACCCTTCTCCAGAAAGGGTGCCAGATCATCAAAGGCAAAAAGGCTATTATTCCCATTACTTTATGATCTTCAAGTGGGATGGTGGTGTTAGACTTTTCTGGATCCAAGGGAAGTGAACTGCTTCATCAAACCCAAGATATTTTGAGTGGTCATATTCATTACCATAGCCCTCTGTTGCTAAGATGGGACTGGTTTGTGGCAATTAAGTTAAAAGATCCTTTTTCTTATTATGATCGGTCTGCAGCATTGGAAAATCATCCCTTTGGGCACAAAATTGACCAACTTCCAGTTCAATACTCTTCTTTTTGGAATGGCTAGTGTACCACATGTTTTCAAACAATCATGGTAGTTGCTTTTCTTCAGGCTCAAGGTGTTTACCTGGAAATCCAGGTCTCATAGACTCTTGCTGTTCTATGAGAGACCTGGATCTCAAAGTGGACCTGATGAAGTCATAGCTTGTTCAACACAGCTTGTTCCAATGGTTCATAGTGGATCTGTTGCATTTGTTTTTCTCTCGAGAAAGTTGAGGGAAGCAAGAAGGGTGCTCATATGTGGACACTGTCACAGAGCTGTCCAGATATAGTGGGTACTGGGACTACTCCATCTACAGAGCCGCTGGCTTATCTGCACTTCCATACCCTTCAGACGTGGTTCCTTGCAGTTTTCAATCCAGACATGAATTCTTAAGGGAAGTGATTGAACATCCCACAAGAGATGCACAAGGATGGATGATCTTTCAGAACTTCATCAGAAAACTACCTTTCCATCATCCACAACCATCTGTTGCCATCACCACATGTGCATCCTTCAGAGGATGGGGCACCATTTGAAGGTTTTTCAAGTCCACTCATGGTGGTCACCATGTGGGCATCCTCTTTCTGTAAACATTCTGGAAGTGCTTGTCAACTACGTGGTCCTTAGGTATTTGAGCTGTTGCTACACTACAGGGTGGTTCAAATTGCCACAAACAGTGCCACAGCAGTGTTGTACCTAACTAAACAGGGTGGCACACGGTTCCAACAATTGCTGATTCTCATCCTACGTGTTTGTGAATGGTACATCAGACATGATATCCTTTCCCAGGTTACCCATCTAACAGGCTAAGAAAATGTGTTGGTGGATTCTCTTAGTCATCAAGAGGAAATGACCCATGAGTGGACTCTCTCCCCATCTCCTTCCCACTGGATACCCAGGATATGAGATATGGGATATGGCAACAATTTCACCACACAGTGCTAAAGGAAGTGAGATAGATATTGCTGTAGAGCAAGTATGAGTTCTTGCTCTATGGGAGTCACCTTCCTGTTCAACTGGAAAGGTCCACTTCTCTTTCTGTTCCTCCTTTTACTTTGTTAACCAGAGTCATAGTGAAGATCAAGAAGAACAAGTCAGGCTGTGTTGTTGTGGCCCCTCAAGCCTCAGAGAGGATTAGACACCTGGATTTGACATCTCTTCATCTTGCAGCTTGGCACATCACAATCTTACTTCGTAATTTAGTGATGTGCTCAAGGTGTCCTTGCTTAGTGGGAGTGTTACCTATCATTTATTTTGTTCTCTGGAATGAGACTGTGTAGCTCAGATCTTGGACTTCCTTCTCCATCTCAAAATTTTTGGTTCATCCTTCTCATCCATGAAAGTTTATCTGACTCCCTTTCATCTAGATTAGCTCCCACTGTTGGCACATTGTGTACAGCCACTCTGGTGAAAAAATTCCTTGAAAGGTTGAAGAAGCTGTATCCTCCAATACCACCCAGGTTATGGTTGGTGGTCCTACTCCAGATCACAAGACCAATTGAGTTTGAGCATATAGCTGTAGCAGACTTATGTCTGCTCTCAGAAGATGGCATTTCTGGTAGCCATTATTTCTGCTAAAAGAGCAAGAAAATTGAAAGGACGGCAAGTGGACTTTCCATTCTTACATTCCATAGTGATAACTCTGCCCAGACAACTATCTTCTCTCAAAGATTATTTCCCCTTTTCACTTTCAAAAGGACCTGATTCTTCCTACATTTGTTCAAAATCTGAGGACTCAGTTAAAAAGATTTTTACATTCATGGGATGTGAGATGAGCCCTTGCGTTTTAAATGGACTGTACTGTACCACTTCACAAGGGACCTCTTTTTGTTGTTGTTGTTGTTGCATATTCTAGAATCATAGAAACATGGAGTTGGAAGAGACCACAATGGTCATCAAGTGCAACCCCCTGCCATGCAAGAGCAAACACTCAAAGCATCCCCAGCAAATGGCCACCCTCTGCTTAAAAACCTCCCAAAAAAGGTAACTCCACCACACTCCGAGGCAGCATGTTCCACTGTCAAACGATTCTGTCAGGAAGTTCTTCCTAATATTTAGATGAAATCTCTTTTCCTGTAGTTTGAATCCACTGCCCTGTGTCCTAGTTTCTGGAGCAGAAGAGAAGAACCTTGCTCCATCTTCAACATGACATCCCTTCAAATATTTAAACATGGCTATCATGTCTCCTCTTAACCTTCTTTTTGTCAGGCTAAACATACCTAGCTCCCTAAACCTCTCCTCATAGGGCATGGCTTCCAGACCTTTCACCATTTTGGTTGCCTTCCTCTGGACATGTTCCAGCTTGTGAATATCCTTCTTGTACTGTGATGTCCAGAACTAGACACAGTATTCCAGGTGAGATCTAACCAAAACAAAATAAAGTGGAATTATTACTTCCCTTGATCTCAACACTATACTTCTGTTGATGCAGTCCAGAATCACACGGGCTTTCTTAGCTGCTGCATCGTACTGTTGTCTCATGTTCAGCTTGTGGTCCAGTAAGACTGCTAGATCCCTTTTACACATAATGTTTTCAAGCCAGCTGTCACCCATCCTGTATCTGTGCATTTCATTCTTTTTTCCTAAGTGCAATATGCTACATTTTTCCCTGTTAAAATTAATTTTGTTAGTTCTGGCCCATTTTGTTAGTTCTCTAATCTGTCAAGGTCATTTTCAATTCTGATCCTGTTCTCTGGAGTGTTATCTGCAAATTTGATGAGCATGTCCTCTATTCCTTGGACATAAGAAAGATATTCCAATCTCATTACAAATGATCTTGAGATTGGTTTTAGTGCTCTTTTATGAAGTCTCCAGATTGCATGTTTCATAGGATCTTTCAGGCTCATTCATTAAGGGCCATCTACATTGTTCTTGCGGGAAGTCCTAATAGCTAAACCCTGCAGGATGATAGTCTTTGTTTCCCACTACCATCTCAGTGCCAGGTTGAGGGCTGATGCTGGGCTGTCCTCATCCCGATGTGGAACCCTCCACTGAAGAATTGCTTTTCGAATCAGCAAATTGTGTGATTCACAGAGACCACAAAAAATAATAAGTTTTATTTGTTTATTTAATTTTTACCCCATCTTTCTCTTGATCTGAGATCCAAAGCAGCTTATAAAATTTAAAATAAAAGCTGAGTTGCAAATTTATTATACAAAAGTTAAAAAACAACTCACAACTTTATTAAAAAGGCACATGAAGAAAACAGTTTAAAGTAGATTTACAAGATTGCTTACAGGTTGCTTACCTGTAATTATGGTTCTTCAAGCTTTCCTCTTCCTCTCTTTCCACATCTGTCCTCACTTGGTGGACAAAGAACTGAAGAGATCTACCTGAGGTGTGCCTAGGTGTGTGTGCTGAGGAAAGAAAGGCGAGGTCCCTGCCAAGAAAGCTTAGCTGTCAAATGTTCTGCAGTAGGCTGCACAGGTTGAATTCACAGATGGTGACTCAAAGAACCGTGCTTACAAATAAGTCACCTGTTTTTGCTTATCCTGGAAACCTGGTGGTTATTCATTTTAAAGCTGAATGATTGCAGGAGCTTCCTACTGTGTTCAATATTATTCTCCCCCTTTAAAAAGTCCAGGTCTTTTTCTTCATTATTTGGCGTTCTTTGTCATCCCAGAGGGTGCTAGGGTAGAAAATTGTCCACTGGACCCACCAAAGTTGCTAACACTCACTTAAAAGCATAGGAGGTTACTTAGAACCCCTGATAACTGTTTTGTTGTTAACTCCTTTTCAACTCTTTGATTGCATAAATAATTCAGAGGTTGAAATAAACTGAGGGAGTTGTTACTTCAGGATCACTGATCATACTAGCAGGTCCTCATAGTAGTTTTTTCATAGGTTTACAACTGAAAACACAGTAGAAAGTGAGTATCTTCTGTGACAGCTCTGTTTTTTGTGTTTTGTTTTATTTTTTGGTAATGTGGGAAGATTCTGCAGTACTTCTCAGGAAATCTGCAGCAAAAGCCTAGTAATGATGATTCTGGCAGGATGGAAAATCTGCAGAATACTTTCTGTGCCGAGCACTGTGCTATGAAAGAGATATTTCACTTTCTTTGTGTACTGTGGGGCCGAAGCTGTTGACCCTACACCAACTGTTGTATCCCATTGTGATTAGGCCTGATTTGTGCAGAGCGAGTTGAGAGGAACTATACCCAAGGAAAGTAAAAAAGCATTCTTCATCTGTTAGGGACTAAAAAGTAACTCCCAGTCAAACAATGGAGATAGAGTTAAATTAATCTCTGGTGTTGGGCTTGTCTGGCCAGGAGAAATAGGCCTTCTACTTCTAAGTTACCAAAAAGCTTTCTTTGTCTGGCCATATAGTAGACCTTATAGCCACTCCTAAGTACTGGAACTGGAAGTTTCCAGTTCTTCTGAAAGATCTGCTTTGGAAACATGTAAACAGTCCCTCTTGAAGAAAGATTATCTGTCTATACAAGATTTGTGTTGATAGTTCCCGACTTTGTTGGTATGATATCATAGACTGAGGGCTAATTCACATAAATAATCTGCTATGGATATCTGCGGAGTTTATCACAAATGGAGATTACTACAGTACTTATCTACAATGGGCTTTTTGTATAGACCCCAAGAGGAATGTCCTGTTGAGTGAATTCAGACAGTTTTGCTACAAGAAATTCAAACCAGTGGGTTCAGGAAAGAAGATACCTTGGCTTTAAAAGAAACTAATGTGAATTGATCCAGCTTGATCAATGTTCCAAAATATATTTCAGTTTGTTTTATTGGAGAGCAGTATCTTGGTCTTTCACAAGAAATATTTGTGTCTTAAGGAGTACTTGGATAATTGCTGTTCAGTTCTTCTGAACAACTTGCTTCTGCCTTCTTTCCCAGGAAGTGTGTAGAGAGCTTTGGTGTCTCAGCAAAAGTAACCGTTGTGTTACCAACAGTATTCCAGCAGCTGAGGGTACTCTTTGCCAAACTGGAAGCATTGAAAAAGGGGTGAGTTCAAATTACTTTCAATTTAAATTACTGAGCAAATATTTTTAGGCTATACATTTCTCAGAAATGTACACAGAATTGCCAAAATATAACTATTAAATGTTTGTGTGAAAGTTCCAGAATGAAATGCTGACTTCCTTTTATGACTGGTCTGTTTTGTGAAACAAAACAAAAATGTTAATTTTATTTTAAAATATAAACTATTGCTAATACTTTGTTGCATATTTTTGGCTTCCTTATATATGGAAATGTGCCCATGTAGTGAACTGATAGAACCCTCTAGAAAGAACTGTGCTCTGCACAGTGTGCATACTCTGAAGCTGCTGTAATCCTGAAAACATACAAGATGTTTTGGATATGAAGCATATACTTAGGCATTTCAAATCAGAGGGTTCTTAGGAGCTGGCAGAACCTGCCACTTATCTGAAGTTAGAATCTGTAATTGCTTTAAAGTAGCCTCATGCTCAGAAGTAACTAAAGTTGGGTGGGTGGGGAATACAAGCAGCATGATCCCATTAGATTGTATTGATTATATTGCCAACACATGCCCTTCCAGCATCTGCAGTAGATGGCCAAAATGGCAAACATTTTCTCAGCATATTACTGTGCAGCAGAAGCAGTATTGAGTTGCTAAAGAAAGTTATCCGTAGGGTTCCAGGATTCCTGTTGAATTCAGTTAGGAAGATCTGTCATACTGGAGTTTATTTCCAGTCCCCTCAAACCTGACTTTCACCCTTGAAAAGGAGCTGGAAATTCCCCCAGCGTTTACTAATTCTTGCTGCCACCACCCACTGAATTCTGAATATGTGAGCAGTACAGTGGGACACTGCTCAGTGGATTACCAATCTCTATGCTAAGGACCTTTCCTTCCCTCTCACCTCCCCCCTTCTGAGTGAGAGAAGTCCTATCTGGCGTGTGCCAAAGACTGGCGTGGAAATGGAGAAGAACAGAGGTTTTACACAAAAGCATTTATTCAAGGCATGCAAATAAACAAGACAATAATACACATGAGAGGCTCCCCCCTCCCAGGTACGCTTAAGTTACAAGTAGTTACAAAAACAGATACGTTCTTTAGATCAGCCAACTCCAAAATAATAAACAGCCCTAACGCAACCAACTATCTTATTCTAGTTACTCACAATTAGGTTCACAGGCTTAGATGGTCTAAGAGAAGAATGTGGCCAGGAGGCGAGGCCAGGCCTACAGCCTACTACTGGCACAGATCCCATCTCTAGGATATTCCTTTGTCGACTCTCTCTCACATGGCCTCTCAAGGAGTTTTATGACCTCTCCCCCGAAGCACCTGGAAGCATCTCCAAGATGCTCACCTCTTTTCCTGTTGTTTGGGCAATTCTCCCCCTGTGACCTGTGAGGCTGACCCACAGTAAAAATGTAACCTAATCCCAACACCTCATTAACCCTTGGTTTACCTGAAGAGGGAAGTATCCCCCTTTAGCTAAGTCTAGATAATGGGGAGCCCCATTATCACAAGATCCCACCCAGCTCTTCAGAATTCAGAGACTATAATTATGCATGTGGAAAGAGCTTTTAAACTGCTTCTGAGACTGGCTCATTGAAACTCAGGGACTCCTCTCATTTCTTGGTTTTATTGTTCCTTTTTCTATGAAGTTCAAAACTTCCATGTGCTCTGTTTTCCGATATGATGGCATTAACATGATTATTAGCTTTCATATACTCACTGTGTATATTCAGTACCTACACATATTACATTATAGCCGTTATGAATCAGGAAAAAAACACACTCCCATAATTCTATAGACTGCCCTCTCAAGTTGCCAATGGGATTCTGGTTCAGCATTTCTTTCATACTGCTGACTCTTCTAAGCAAATAGAAAACATGCAGAAAGCTTTAGCTTCTGATACAATTGATTTTACTGTCTTTGAGAGTAGATGCTGCTCAAAATCATCAGAGATCTACAAAACTTTCATCATCATAGAATATGTACATTCCTATCAGAATACAGCTTTATTTTGTTATTGGAACTTTAACTTATTCTACTAAACAGCTTGTTTGTTTGGATAAATATAGGCTATAAATATAGTCTACGTTTGCTACATATCGGCCTGCTCTCTGCTTTTAATTTGGGAGGAATTCAGTAGCTTCACTGGAAAACTTTTTGGACAATTGTTAAAGCTCAAATATTTCTGCATGGAATCTTCTCATTTGGCTAAAGGGCAGCGTAGAAATGTATCAAAATGTGTGGGACATTTGAGTACTTT
Source organism: Iguana delicatissima (assembly GCA_948472985.1). Lineage (NCBI taxonomy): Eukaryota > Metazoa > Chordata > Lepidosauria > Squamata > Iguanidae > Iguana > Iguana delicatissima. Next base: position 210,328 of record CAOKZL010002009.1, read on the forward strand.
GTAACTTTCCTAAAGGTATACCTAGCTTAGATATTCAGCCCTACAGTATGATGATGGGCTGAAAAGCAAAGATCTTTCTGTCAAGTATGAGCTTCCTAGTAAGATGAAGAAAAAAGCTGAGGATAACAGCATTATGACTTGATCGTATTCCAGAAGAAGCACAAGTTAATTCTGTCCAGTTTCTCATGTACTCAATGGTGTCTGAAGCATATGATATATCTCAGTCAAGTACAGTGAAATGAGGGACTTCTACAAAAATAGATCTGTTATGTTAGCACACTTCGGCATAATACACAGACATTATTGTGCAACAAGGCTAATTTCTATGTCTCAACAAATACAGATTTTTCAATAAAACTTCTTTTATCTACATCTCCCATTACAAACCCCTTCAAACTGCATTCTGCCTGCACTCCAGATTGATGTTTGTGCTATGTTATGTTTCTTGTAGCACTCTCATTGGTTAAATAATTAGTGAAATAGGATCTGTAAGGGCACAGCTTCTCATTTTAGAGTTAAGGTTCACAGTGAAATTAGTCTTTCAGTTCTGTGCAGTGCCCATCATCTTCTGTGCTGCATTCTCTATAATGAGTCTGAGCCTTCTGTGCTGACTGGACACTATCCACGTGGAATGTACACTGATGAGATGAATACTCTTTTTGTAGTCTGTAAAGGATCTAGTGATCCAAAATAGAAGATCTGATACCCACAGTGTTAAGCATTCAGGTGACTTCTAAGAGAAACTGAGTGTGATTAAAAGTTCCTGTATTATTTTGAAAATTTGCTGTGCAACAAATTTTATCCATTCTAAAAAGACATGCCACAAGTTCTGCATTATACATACTAGGTTATACTACTTACGATTTCTCCTGAGCAACACCATAAGCAGTGACCACCCATTGTGGTTAAACGTCTTGCTTTGGGTGACACAGCCAAAGGAATTTGACGTGTTAAGGGAGCAGTCCCGAAGACCTTGTTCAGTGATATCTGATGGTTGATTTCTTGTAAGCGAGTGTGTAACTTGCAACTATTAGACTGCATGAAGACCATGAAGAAGAAAAATGTTTTACTTCCATATAACTGTTTTTCAGAAGGTTCTGTTCATAGTTCCTGTCCACCTACTCTTTCCTATGAAACTCTGCTCAGGGATTTCACAGATTAGATTATCACTTGTGTGACTGAGTATTTTAAGTCTGAATTGGAGTAGGAAGATTCTCTACCTGTGCCTTACATTGTTACATGAGATCTGCAGTAAATGGATGAGAAATACTAGGTTAGTGTTTTATCACCCTGACGCTTTCTAGAAAGTTCTATCTGTGATCTGGGCAAGAACAATCTCAAATGTATGGCTGGGCACAAGTCTCTTGTAGAACTGTCACAGGTAAGTAACTACTGTAATATATTTCCTGTTTGAAAAATTAAAAGGCAGTCCTATCAGTGACATCGCATATTTGCTATGTAAATATCTCCTTAGCTAACCGAATTGTTTTTCTACTGTGCTGGAAGGTGATATGCTGTCTCTTGCAGAAAGAGACTATATGCTTCCGGGGTAAAAGTGCCATCTGTATGACTATAGCTTACCAGTTACAATGCAAATCATGGGAGCCTTTGTTAAATAGAAAACTGAGTACCTTGGCCCGAATTTCCATGAGGGCATTTCAGGCAGTCAAAAGCTCAGTGGTCTGTTTTCCTGATAACAAAGTTTTTGCCCAGCTTAAATAAGCCATCTGCTCTTCTATTTGCTTTCCTATGTTTTCTGACAGCCTTTTTTTTATTTCTTCTCTGCATCCCAGCTACTTGGCTTTCTCTTAATACTTCTCTTTCTTCTTGGCTGGTGATCCCTTGAAGAATGGAAAATATAAATGAACTACTAGACAGTTGCACTGTTGCTGAATGGAGTGCCTGAAAACAGAGATGAAATATATTTTCTGTTTGATTGGCACTATTGTTTAATAGATTAGTCCTTTTGAAGCTACTAAAACATGGCATGTGTCATGAGCACAAGAGTAACAAGGGTATCAACTATTCTGGGGCAGGAGATAACTTGCACACACAAGAACACAAGAAATTATAATCAACAGAACTTACATTGTAACTCTACATGTTTCCATGAACCAAGACATTTAAATATTATTTAGCTTTGTTTGTAGAATACTTTGGAGCCAATAGAATTCTAGTATTTCCACACTGTTGTTAACACTGACTTGGACAATTACTCTCTTGATGTGCTGATTCAACTGTAGAATAGCAGGTTAGTGCTGGTAATTGTCATAACTGCTTCAGTCAAACCACTTCTACTACTTTGCAGTCAGCACCTGAGGTGAGCACATTCGGTAGCCGAGCTAGAATACAAGTAATGGTTTATTTTTACTGAACCAGATCAATTGTAACATATCAGTTTAAAGGATCAATTGCACTAGTGACTGAAATTACAAAAAAAAATCTGTGATTGTATCTATACAGATATGCCTCAGTTAGATGTCTTCTTGGGCTTTACTAATCCTAGGGATTGCTGTCATCAATGTTGGTTTTGAAGAGCAATGCAACAGCTTTGTTTCAAAAGTGTAAAAAAATGATTTAGTGTACTAGTTTCCACAGTTTATGTGAATTTCCATTAATGTGTTATATTAAAATAATCAAATTATTATTCAATTATTACTGTTTCCCCTATTGTAACTTACAGGGAAGTGGTAAAATTTTGGGTTCTTTCAGCAGATCAACATACCTTTATGTTAGTGTCTCTGACATTAATGGGTCTCAGGAATGAAGAAAATCTATATTTACCTCAAAAAAAGGTGGGGTTAGGATAAAAAAAAGGAAAGAAGGAAGGAAGGAAGGAAGAAATGTTAGTACCAGAAGCAAAAATAACATGGAAAGAATAGGAATAGGTTCCTACACAACTGAAAACAACAGCAGTTCAACATGTTTCAGCAGACTTTTATTCAGAACTAACAAAGTCAGGTGGACTTCTTATAAATAAAAACATTTCCAACTTTCTAGAAACCACTTGACAGTTTCTTCCAAAACATCATCCAAATGAGTTTTTTTTTTCCTTTCACCAGCCTCTACTTTTCTTATGATTTCCATTTTTGTGGCCAGATCATTTGCTTTTTTAACATGCTGGGGGTAAGTGGTGAGGCAGACTACTCTGCTCCCCCCTTCTTTTTTGCTGTTCATGCATTGTGCAGTACAGGATTCTGCTTACTTTGCCTGTTGTAGGCAAGACCACACAGCAGCAGCAGGATTGGGTACAGCAGAATCACACTGGTTCCCAGCTCAGGTTTTATGCCATGCTGCAGATACACTTCTCCAATCTGGCACCAAAAATCTTTGTTTCTTCAGGCGTCTTTCACTGTCCACCCAGTGTTGGTGCCGCAAAAAACATACAGCTAGAGGATGAGATGGAAAATGGGGGCTGGACAGGCATAAAAAGACTTTATGAGAAGGAGCTTCTTTGCCAGAGGCTTTATTTTGTTAGCTGGGATATTCCTGCAGTTCTTGCTTGTCCAGAATTCTTAATGTATTACTTAGCAAGAACAATATGGTAGATTGGTGCTACACATAGTGGAGGCCCACGAGCTGCTGGTCCCTGGCAATTTTCAGGAAAGAAACAATTGTAGCAATAGGCAAAAGTATAGTCCCTGGCATGCTGGGTTAAAAATGCTAGTTTCCCACATCAGGTGTCTTGAGATGCGCTGTGGTTGATTATCTGATCCAGTAATTTGCACTAGGGTATGGATTCACCTGTGAGTTATTAAGAAGTTTCCAACCTTTTGTTTTTGAGGTATACTAAATTGTTCATGTCTCCTGATATATCTGAACATTTTCAACCAATCCAGCCAAATAATATCATCCAAAAATTTGAAACACTTGACTATACTGTGGATATGTGTCATTAATCAGGATGATACTTAGTGTGATTTTTTTACTTTAATTGGGATGGAAAGCCACAGAACTTCACATCTTGTTTGTTACATATGTTCATTTGAACTCCAAAAACAGATGGAACTAATAGTTATTTTTGTTCTTTATCTTCCTAGAGTATGTATTACCAACTCATTGGATAATTGTATGGAACTCAGTTACAGTTCTGATAATCAGAGTGGCTCTCCATCTTACTAACAGCATCCGTACATGGTTCTAGTCATGAAGGAGTCCACCATATACTATTATATTCCTTCAGTCCTACATAAATACTATTATAGCTGCAAAGGTCTCTCACTAGATGAAAACATGATTTCCTCCCCCCCCCCCCCTGTTGTTACATATACCAGTGTGGACTCTGATGTCAACAGAGAATTGTGCTAGCTTGGGGTTAAATTACAGTGTGATGCTAAAATGTGTTTTTACATTTTTACCCATGTGAATTTTTAAAAGCACATATGAAGGCCCCAGATCTTGATGAGACAATGGCATGGAGGAGGGTAGATTAATCCTTTCCCCTGCACAACTATCCAAGCAAAATCTCCTAAAAGTTAATATTTCCCACAGAGGAAAGCTTCCCTCGGAGCAAATAGAAACTTTTTTTCTGGGCCAAACAACAAATACAGAGGAGGATTATTTTTCTCAGTGCTATAGTGTTAAATAGGTGTTAGAAAACAAATGAAGAAACAAAATCTGATTTTATGTAAGGAAACGTGGCTGGTGTTTTCTGAAATTTCTAAATGAAACAGTGTTACCATTTCATTTAAAACAAGGGTAGGGTATAACAAAATACTGCAGTACTCAAAGCTCAACTCAGGCTACACCAGGAATGTTGGACTTTAATCTTATAGATTCAACCATTGATAAAACTATGCCAGTGGGAAGGACCACAGTAATGGCAGAAAAAGGTAGCAGTCTCAACAGCAGAAGGAAAAGGCTATTTCTCCATGCTGCTTGATGCCACTGAATGCCTGGCTTCCAGCGGGAGCTACAGAGCTGTGGCGGATGGTCAGATTGGAAAATTGTTGCATGGCATGGGAGGTTGCCAAGCCAGCTGTCCCAAATTATAGTATTCACATTAAGGATATTTATTACATGCAACAAAATTGGCTACTAGACATACTTTCAGGTAATGTGATAAAGCACAACAAGCTTTACCAGTTTACCTCAAAATCCTTCCCATTTTCTTAGCATTCTAATTGGTTATTGGATTATAAATTGGAAACTGAAATGTATTGTAATGGCTTGAAAATTCAGCATTCACTTCATTGCTAAGGTCTGGATGCAACCACTTTATAAATTAATGCTCAGAGCATGGATAGCCAACATTATTTTTCAATGTTGTTAGCAACTTCAGCTAATGATGTTGAATTGGATCAAAACTGATGGTGCAATCCTGTGCATATTTATTCAAATGCAATTCCACTGAATTAAGATCTCTTTTTTCCTAGTGTGTCTATAATTTCAGCCTTTTTAATTGAATTTAGACCCCATTGAAATAAATGATATTTAAATTGTCATGAGTTACTTTATTCAACTAAGTTAGTCTGCAAACCTACATATGCCTTCCTTGAGTAATGTCCTGAGCAGACATGGATAGGATTGCACTAAGTCTGAATCTAAACCATTCTCTCTATATGAGTGGCAGTTTATAACAGGATTCTTGTTTCAACTTGATTTGCACAAACCAACCTTGATAATTTATTAGAAGAAAGTGTAAAGCTATGCCATCTATACAGGCTTGGATCCAGAGTTTGAGTAGACCCATTGAAATGGAAGGGACTTAAGTTAATCATGACTGACTTGGCCCATTTATTTCTGTAAGGGTCAAATGCATCACTAAGTCTGCTTACAACTTACAATCAGGTAAAATTCCTCTTTAAAACTTACTGGGTCTGGCCAAAATGTCAAAATGTTATCTGACAGAACAAATTATTTTATTTTGTTTTTCATTTTCTCCTGCCTTCTTCTTAGTTTTCTATAGTGAACAAGACAGCCAAATTTGGTCTTAAATTAGGATGCAGTATTTGGCTTAATTTGATATGAATAAAATATTCCAACTCAAATTATATGTTTAATGTATTCTTTTGTCTCATACTAACTTAATGCTCCATCATAAAAAATTACTGCCAGGTTTAGACTTAGCTGTTGTCTGTTTTAAAATTTCAGTCCATATGTTCATTTAGTCTCTGAGCAACTGGCTAGTCAGTGAGTGTAAAGATTTTTTTTGTTGTTGTTTCTGTGTCTTGGCATTACTTTTATTATGTCTGCAGTGTAAGTGTAGATGAAATACTGCTTCAGATTTCTCTTCCATTGTAACATCATCCATACTTCAGTGTTTTTTTTTAAAGGAAAAGCAATAACCCTCATAAAAATTCCTAACTGGAGAATTTTCCATGTTGTGCTCTTAAATGATTAATCCAAGTATAGGTGAGAGTTCTTTTTTCCCCCCTGAAAACACTCTGAAAGTTATCCCTAATGTATAAAGATTTTCAGCGAGTTATGTTCTATTTTAATGAGTGATGGTAAGGTTTTGCATGAAATGTAAAATGCTGTCTTGTTAATTTTTTATGCATGTTAAGGGATTTACAACTGAGGCTTAGCTAAAGATAAATAACAAATAGCATTTGCCTTCACCAGTGACTAAACAAGGCTAAAGAAAGTGAAACATCTGTATGTTATCTATACAAGGAATGCTGATGCCTATAATTGGTCAATGCCTGACCCATATATTTTTCTGTCCTGATAACTCGTACCAGTTGAAAGCTAATTCTGTGTTTTCTATGAAATCTTTTCAGTGGTGTTATCAGGGAGAGTGCGTACCTTTTGGCACTTGGCCCCAGAGCATAGATGGGGGTTGGGGTCCCTGGTCAATATGGGGAGAGTGCAGCAGGACCTGCGGGGGAGGAGTCTCATCATCCATAAGACACTGTGACAGTCCAGCGTAAGTAGCTAAAGTAAGCCAGAGCCAGTAAAAAAGGCATATTTGGAAATGTTTCAAAGTGTGGTTTCACATGTTATCTGTAAAAACGTTTCAGTACTGTGCCAATACTTGTCTTAAAAAAGCAGACAAAATCAACTATCCAGAAGAAGCTTACTCGACATACTTTCACCTTTTTAAATATACGCATGAAACATAACACTATAAACACAGATATAATATGGTAGGTGATTTTTCTTTCTGACAGCTCCATTTATGTAAACCAAACAACTGATAAATCCCACTTAATGCCCTAATTAAAATGTTTCTGGCATTCATATACATAAGAATTAGTTCAGTTAATACATTAAAATACTACCCAAATCTTAAGTTTTTAAAGTGTCACCATGAGAGAATGATGCTAATTTTATGTATATCATCCAACAACTAAAATGTTCTCAACCTCCCTCTTCTTTTTTCTGGCAGTCTGTTCAGCGATGTAAACCTTATCACTCATGTGATCTAACAATTTGTCACTTTCTCTGATTCTTAATTATTATTCCACAGAAGACAGTTCTTCACTGTGTTACCACTAGTTCAGGGAAACATTTTGTTCTCATTGTTCACAATGACATCATCATTTTGTTAGTCTTAAGAGTTGTTCAAATCAAATCAAATCAATTCTGTTTTAACAGTTCCAGCCTGTTAGGTCATTTGCATGATATCTGGCAATGTTTTTGGGGGTTATATGCAAAACCCTTGTAGAACAATCTTCTTTTTTTCAGCAGCCTCAAATACATGCATACGCGAAAAGTTAGTTTTTGGGGACTGCAACTCTCAGAATTTCCCAGTAACATTTCCAAATTCTGTGGACATGCACACACTCATTACTGATTCCTATGAACTGTGCAATCTTTTGCTGACAAAGTAAGAGGATCCAAATTTGTAATAAAGACTGCTGCACATCTTCAGACCTGACACTATAAAAAGCTCCTTGTCCCTTGTGTTGCAAAATATTATGTTATATACAAAAGTGAGAGATCTTAACTTCCTAGTCACAGTGGGTGACCATAGGCAAGTACACTCTCTCAGCCTCAGAGGAAGGTGCAAAGGCATGCCCCCTCTGAACAAATCTTGCCAAGAAAACCCCATGATAGGTTTGTCTTAGAGTTGCCATAAATTGGAAATGACTTGAAGGCACACAGCAGCAACAGCAACAAAGTCACAGTTCCAACAGGTTGATGTTCCTATCCTTTCCCTAACTTGTAACAATATCTATTGAAATCAAATGATCTCTCTTCTTTCCTCTTTGGCTACAGACAGAGTATATTAACTGGGCTTTTTCACTCATTTACATTCCACAAATTGGGGGTGGGAATCATGTGCCTCTCCATATATTGTTGGATTGAGATTCCCAGCATTCTTCACCATACTGGTGATGGTTGCTTGGAGCTGCATAAATTATTTCAAATGTCAAGACACAGCAGTAGACTCTATCTTGTCTTGTTACGATAAGCATCCAGAATTCAGCTGGTTCAAAGTACCTGTTTAACACTGCAGCCATCATTTCAGACTTCATAAATTTCTTCTACATAAAGATTTGTGTGCAGGAAGGTGGGGTGAGAGGAAACATGAAACAGTCACATGTATGCACATACATTGAGAAATAAATTTGAAATGAGTCCTGTTTCAAACAAATTTCAAGTTTTTTCACAAATAATGGTGAAATTTTTTTCCGAAGGGGATGGCAATTTTCATGTTCATTTCAGGAGGTGCCTTCACAAATCATTGTACAATAAGAACCATCAGTGTAGAATGACCCATTTGCAGACAACTAAGAAAAAGCATGCACACATAAAGACAGTATATGAATCTGTCCAAAACTAAATCATAGGGTGCTGTAAGACTGTCCCCTCTCAGCAAATTCTAACTAGTATGGGTGGATCTATAGGAACTCAGCAGCTATCCCTTTAGAGAAGATTGCTTCCTTACAATCACTGGCCAGTCTCAGTTTATAACTGCCCTATAGCCTTTCACATTATTGCCATGTTGTTCTCCTTGCTTCTCTTACAGCATCTGCTGCTTTGCTGTTCCCCACACAACTCATATTTGCATCTGCTCTCTTTTTCCTTGTGGTCTTTCACTTGTAAGCTTCCTCCCCAATTTTTCTATGTATCATCAAAAAGTTGATCCCAAACGCAAGATTCAACATTGTTTACCCTTAGAACCAGTTAGTATAACATCTTTGTCTTCCAGAACCTTTTCCCCATTTCACTATGCGAAAAAATACCTATGCTTTTATGAGCGTTCTCAGGGCATAACTCTCAATAACAGCCATCATTGTTTGTCATAGGTAAGGAAGTAAGTAGCACAGCCCAAAGAACAGAAGATAGGAGATTGGAACAGCAAAAGGGGAACTATTAATGGAGACTTTCAGAAGATAGGAATGTTCTCCTATTGAGGTTCCTGGTGACAGAAATAGAGTTAGGAAGAATAATTTTAAAGGGAGAAGGAAGTACTGTTTCTGAGTGAGCACTTCCCTATATTAATATTGGGGGGGAGGCTTTCTTGCGTGATGATGCTGATATTCAGCTGACCTGTACGCAGATCCATGGCTTTATTGCATGTATAAGTTACATAATGGTGTTGGCCCTTTATCTTATAACTCTTCTTTCTGCTTTGGATGGCTACAGTAGAAGATACAAACAAAATCCAAACCTCCATTGGATTCAAGTGATGTTGCCTTCTCCTTTTGGAAGACAAGTGTGAAGCAGTCATTGTAACAGCACCAAAAAATGTCAGTGAAGGAAATCAAGGAGCCCAGAAGATAATTCATGGCAGAACCTTGGCAAACTTTTATACGTGTCCTCTTATCTCTGCAGGATTGATCATTTCCCAAGTTCTCCCTGAAAAATAATGCAGAGGAGCACAGTATAGTTCATATTTGATTGGTACCTGAATGGAAATACTACTGAGTTTCTTTGAGAAGATAGGGTACGAATTTTACATCATAGTTGGACAACATATTTTAAATCAGACATAACAGTTTGAAGAGGAAAGGGAAGAGCAGGCAATACTGAGATAATCCTCAATAAAGATAGGCTTAAAGAGAATTGACCCAGCTCCACTGCTTGATATTCTATTAATATTCCAAACCCAAGTCTTCATCTTCCTGTACAAATTACGCTTTTTCTGTATTTTCTTCCTTTGAGCTTGTCTGCCTTTAGGTAGAACAGAAGGGTTAAGTTAAGGTCCTCTTAAAACCTCTCCTGCCAGGTTTGTGTGTCTTCAAAACCTCTAACGCTAAAGGCTGCAATTCTTGACATAATCCATGAATAATTTTAGGCATAGCTTGAAACAAATTGGACACTTTTTTTTGTGCATTCTGACCCCAGGCTTGTAATAGGCTATAGGAGTACTTGAGAACACAGTACAATTTTGCAGTTTATCAGGCTTTTAAAGAAGTATCTTACATTCAGCTTCTCTCCAATTTCATAATACCCAACCATAGCTATGTGCTGAAGTATTTATATTTATCCATATTTTGTCTTGTTAATAATCAACAATAACCAGTTACATTTTCAAATTCACATTTCTTATATCCTTGCATTAATTCTCTAAAATGTAATGCTCCTGTACAAATTCTTACATAAATACTTTCACATGGCCATGCAATTCTCTATGCTTTTGAGGCCTTGAAGCTTTGATTTTTAATGGAATCGCTTTGCGAGGGAGCTTGCTCTACATCTAAATGCTGAACTGTATGAGAATGAGCATTCCTTTCTAATCTGCCCTGCACAGCACTCCAAAGCTCGATATTCATAGCAGTCTAGCTGATTGCAGTGAATGCATGCTGGCATAACTTGTTCATTCAGCATGAGCTACTAATATAATAAAACTGATTCTTCTCATTCCAATAATCATTAACAGCCATTAGGATCTGGAAAATGTGTGTGATGTCATGCTGTAAATTACTGTTTTCATACATAAGACTGCACTTCACTCTTCAATACCTCTTCCAAGCTGCCTGAGCAGTTGGAAATGGGCTCAAAGCATACATGTTTTGTTCTGGCTGGCAGAGTGATGCCCTCTGAACCACTTATTTCATTCCATAGGAGGAAGGCAATGGGAATAGGTTAGCTTCTGCTTTGAGGAGCTATCTTGACTGCACTCCTTGTTTTTCTTCTCCCTCTCATTCCCCATGTAGGTTGAGGGGGGAAAGGAGCCATGTCCAAGACCACATAGGCCAGGTGAACCAGGCTTGGAAGACAGTTTTGTCATATGGGCCGGAGGTTTCTTATCCATGATCTATACAAACTTCTATCTTCACACAGATTAAAACAACACCCTTATTTATATTCAGCTCTGTGTTCAGAGCACATTTTCTGACCCATTTGATCTCATCTTAGCTAATTTCTTTTATAACAATGGAGCCGTTCAGCTACAGATAAACACTTACAAGTTCCATGTGCTTAACTCTTCCATCACTGAAATGAAGAGGGCCAAACCTGGCTAGGTCATACCCATTATATTTGGCCCTTCTAAACTGTCAGTGTAACTTTATTATTGAACAAGGCTGCAAGCCTTTAAACATGTACCTTGGACTAAGTCCAATTGAAATCAGTGAGGCTTACATCTGAGTAGATATGTACAGGATTGCTCTGGAAATTATTCAAGTTACGTTAAGTTGTCATTTTTTTTTTAAGATAATAGGTGAAGTTGAAACACCATGTTAAAACAAATTCTAGGATTTCTACTCATCCAGTCAGCAGGCCACCCTAATATCACGGATTATTCTTGAATCTCTTCTCAAATTCAAAAGAAATTTGCCATGCAGATTAGGTGTTATTAGTTCCAAAGTTCTTTTAACCTGCTCAGTATTACTTCTCAAATGAAAATTTCACAGATTTCACATGTATAGTCTTAATTTTTAACTGATTTCATTTTTAGCAATTCATATTCATAGCAACGCACTGAAAAAATGACATTGAACTAATAAGCTCAGTTACATTTCAAATGTTTAAGCTTTTCTGGTAGTCAAGATGAATGAATTATAGCACTAACTTCAGCTTTAAATCCATGGAACTTTAAATGTGGCAGCTATACTTTATCTGTCCCGGAAAAGTTCTGCAGTAATAAATCCAAAGAACCATCACTGTAAATTCAAAGAACATGTTAATTTTCCAGATTTACAGTTCTAAGATCAGAAACACGTACCAGAACATACCAGCTTGACTGTAATCATGATACGAGTCCTTCCCTCTTAATTTTGATTGATATTATGAAACCTTTCTGCAACAGCAAAATGCTTAGATCTGTGTGTAGTGACCTGCACTAATAATGCAACATTGCAAAATGTAGTGTTAGTGTAGCAAGCATTCATGGTGTTGCATACAGACCTTTGGAATGCAATTATATATTTTTTCATATTGCTGTTTTTCATTTTGGTAGGCATGATACAAAGTAAATAGAGGACAGGATCCAATGACACATTTCTGCTGGATCTGAATCAGCAGTCCCCTTTCCTCTACCAGCCCCCTCTGCACACAGTAAAAGCTTGCTCCAGAGAGATGGAAATTTTCAGCAAAACTATGGCGCAGGAGTGAGGGCAGCAGTAGAGCTAGGGGATAAATACCCTGATCCTATTAGTGCTAATTCACACGTATATGTTGGATATAAAAGTATGCCATTAGATCTTGCTTAGAAGAAATTAGTTTCACATTCATTTTCTGCAGAATCTAACTTTATTTAAATATATCTTTTTGCCATTTGAGTTAGGATTCCTTAAATTTGAAGTTTTAAAATACACAATATCCTCCACTTTTATTTGGAAGGAACTATAAGAAAAGAATGTTTTTTTCATTGTCACTTTCTTTGCATTTACAAATGTATAAAATTAATAAAATTTATAATATGTTTTCCAGACCTTCAGGTGGAGGAAAATACTGCCTTGGAGAAAGGAAACGATATCGCTCCTGTAATACTGATGTGAGTATATCAAAGCTAAACTGGAATGTGACTAAATATCTCGGTGCTCTTAATTCTTCAGAAGAGATCAGAGTTTCCAAAGGACTGTTCTCTTACAATCCAATATATAATTACTCAGAAGTAAGTCACCTTAAGTTGAGTAGGATTTATTTCCAGGGAAAACTGTTTAGGATTACATCCCTAAGTACATATTAATATAAAAAGAAAAATCTTTGATAGATTTTAGGCCTTCTAGTATTGAATACCAACAGTGGAAGTTATGGATTGTATAAGTATTGTGAAAAGACTGATGTGGAATAATAATGATAGAAATCAAGGTGGTCATGGGCTGCTTAAGTACCAGCCACTCTTACTTATCTAAGCAGTGGGTACATAATACTGTACATCAGAAGCATTTTTCTTGTATCAGCATTTAGCTTTGTGGAACTTCAGAAGCATTCTTCCTAGGTCTCAAAGACTTAAATTATATGACCTGTCTGTGTACCATTGTGATCAAAGCAGTACATACGCAACAAATAATGAAAGCAATAATACAGTACGTCATAGGAATAATAAAATAATATAAAATAAAAGTCAGTACAGTAAAAATAAAATGGAGCTGACATACAGAAGAAGATGTTTATGTTAACTTGAAGAAAATGCAAAAATTACATTTTCAAAAATAGTAGCTAAAAATGGTGATATTTGGGTTACCTCTGTAATGTGTAAGTGGGGCCATACCCAGGCTGTGTAATGTAGTATAGCCTCTTCATAGTCTGTGATGTACAATACCCAGGCTGTGTAATCTATTAAAGGGGCAGGTGGCTTGTGGTCTGAGCTGGGAGTTATATTGCTTCTCCATTTTGGGATGGGGCTCTCACTCGCTCCAGTTATAAACTGATTATCATGATTATGGGTTAAAGGTGACACCTGATATAGAAATTAAGACAGCTCACCTTATTTTACATTGGTAAATGTACCAATTTCCCCTTTTGATCCTGATGACCAGTTTCCCTCCCTGCCATTTTGTCTGACAGACTATTCTTGCCAAACAGCATCATATCAGGCTTCATCCTCACTGGCTTAGACAGCAACACTGATTCTATGTGGGGATTTTGGCAGACTTCCCAGCTCATACTTTATAGAGCTCAGTTAGGCAAGGGTGCAATGAGTTTCTTTCTATCTCTAGTAGAGACTCACCCTGGAGCCTTCCCCAGTGTAGGCAATGAATGTGCCTCAAAGAAGCTCCAACAACAGAGAAACAACACAAGGAGCATTGTTCCAGTGATAACTGAGCAGCATAAGTGGTGGAGTCACCCAGCAAATTTTCTCCTTTAGACATTTGCATGACAACCGGCTGATGTCAGGGGTACTGTTGTCATGGCTGTATATCCATCCTAGGGATATCATTTCTGCATAACAGTCTAAGAGTTGCAAGGGTGTAGGAGCCCTTGCAACTCCCACAGGGGAGCAAAAGGCAGTGCTGCTAGTGTAGTTGTCCTCCTTTTGTAGTCAGCATGGGACAGAAAATGCTGGAGAATGTGCAGTGTATTTTGATGAGGAAGTGATATGGTGTCACATAAGGATTCTACCTGTGAATTGGTTACTTCTTTCCACATTGTCCTAGCCCACCTGTAGAGACTAAGGCGTTGCTTGTCCCACTGCCCTGTAATGCCATATCTTGTCAATAAAGGCACTTAGGACCATCAGCATATCCTAATTCTTGAAATAAAGTCCCTTGCTAACCAAAAGGATACGTGCATGTGTTGGTATATACTTATTTCTGTGTCTCCACTTGTGAGTGGCAAGTGCTCCTAGCATTTCTTGGTTGGCTGTTTGTATGTGGTTTTTAAAGCACATTATATCAAGTTCTGTCTATCTTCTGGAGACAGGGGCTGAGATCCTGTGTCTCCAGACATGACTACAATGGTGGATGGCATAACTACAATGACCCTCCAAAACCTATTTTTTTTCTGTCTGGCAGCACCAACTGTATCATTTCCAAAGTGCTGCAGATGAGGATGTTGAGAGTGGTTTCTGCAACATTCTCTAGGTTACAAAGCATGTAATTAACAGGTAGCTAGGGAGATCCCTCAAGGTCTTGCCACAACTACTTGTCTCAGTGCACCCTGAGATTAAGAGAATGCTGTGGATGTAATTTCCCAGTACCCCACTTGGCAGTGCCTCAGAAACACTTCCGCTGGGGAGCTGCCAGGATGAAAAGGTAGGTTTTTGAAGTTATGTTTGGCTATTAGTTATTCTAAATGTGAATCCCCAGCAGTTACAAGAGTGTAAGTTCAGCTTAAGATCTCATAACTGCTGAACAGGATGCCCGCTAGAGTGTTATGCAAAGGGTGTTGTCCCTTTTCCATTGTTTCCATTGCCAGAGTTTTCCTTTTGGTGTACAAAGTATGCATGGCATTCATACTTGAGATATATTTCCATGCTGTATTGTTCCATGCCATCTGAATTATAGTGTTCTCATTGGGAGTTTATGGGTGGGTGTGCTATATGACTGGATACAGTTATGCCAAATCCTAAATTCTGTAACTGCAAAGTGGATAGAAAAGTCAGAAGGGGGCAAATTTTTAACTGTGTCTTCTCCATTAAATCCTGTTGATCTTTTCTTACTTTGGCTTTATGGTCCTTTCCTTTTTCCATTCGTGTCTTTGCCCAATTTTAGTTTAGGGAAAAAGCAGAGGTGCTCATTGTTGCTCTGGCCTAATTCATATTCTTCCAGCATACCTCAGTTTTACTGGGATGGTTGAGCTTGTGCCATACCCTGTAGTTCCACATCTGGGGTTATCTCAAATATCTTGAGATTCATATTTTTCTAATTTCCATTTTTTAATACAGCAGAAGTAGGAAGCTGAGTAAGACGTTAAGCTTTTTTGCACTAGAATATAAAGATTTTCTACATGAAGAAATGGCCAAGTAAATACATAGACCTAAATTGAGTTGCTTGTCCCAGCTAGAGTAAATTCATTGAATCAAGGGAATTTACTTAAGTGTTGACCTTCCTTGATTCAGTGGGCCTGCTCTAGTTGGGATTAGCAGTTACGTTTACACTGTAGAAAGTTAGTGTGTGCTATTGTTGACATACAGAGAACAAAAGTAATATAATTAGAAGAATATTTTTAACTCATGGAAGATAGAAACATGTGAGTTTTTCCCCCAATTTATCCTTTCTTATATGTTGTAAGGGTTTTTGTTCTATAAATCTGAAAATTAAAGTTAAATTAAGTTAAATTGAGCCAGTGTGGTACAGTGGGTTGAATGTTAGACTAGACGGTAGGAGTCTAGAGTCTGAGAGTCTGAATTCATGCTAAACCACAGAATCCCAGTTGGCCCAGTCATACTTTCTCAACCTAAAAGGGAGGCAGTGGCAAACCTTCTCTGAAAAACAATTTGCAGAGAAAACCAGATGATAGGGTCATCATAGGTTGGAGTCAACTTGAAGGCATCATCAACAAACCTCATCATCAACAACAATCCTCATCATCATCAACAACAACCACAGAAGACAGATTAGCTGGAGCTGCGTTGTATGAGAGGAGTCATAGAGGCTGCTCCACTGTAACTTAGAGGTGTTATAAGTTAGAACCTTCCATTAAGAAATGCCTGTCACCTCCGGAACTTTAGGTCCCCTTTGTTACATTTGAGATAAGATATAGCAATTAGTGCAATGAGAATATTTCTGTTTCATTTTTAAAGTTACAGAGACATTTACTTACTGCCTTTTACCTTCCATAACATTTCCCCATGACAGTATTGTGTGAAAATATGAGAGCAGGCAATCTTTTTAATGAACACTTCTTTTAGATCTTACTGTAGTTAATATTTTAGCTTATTGAAAGTGTTAGTAGCTATCTTCTTAATAGTATTGTGTTCACATTTAAATTGTAAGATGAACACATGGTTTGAATCTTTGTAGTGTCATGAAGAGGACGTTAAAATGTTCTGATGTTCAGCAATTTAAATCCTGTAGAAACTTAAATAATGATTAAAACCTCTAGCAAGTGATTGCAGTGTTACTAATTTGGGTCTAATGAAACACAAAGTTGCTGAGACAGAATCATTTTCAGGATTTATGAAGAATCTTATTATGCAGTACTCTTTGAAGCCAAAGTCTTTTGAAGGGAGGGACATTTGATTAATATGTGTGTATTAAAAGGCCACAGGTCTTCTGTGCTTGTCATTATTTGCATGAAAAATGCATTGCTTACACCCACTGATTTCTGTAAAGTTTTGACTTGTGTCAGCATTCATTGCTCCTTTTGTAATTTAAAATTATTACTCCCCAAAGCTCTTATTACTTATAAACAAAAATCTTCTTGGTTGCATTTTTACTTCAAAGACTAGCTATTTTCTTTCCCTTTTCTGTGACCTGTTGGATCCTTTAGCATCAGCATAGGAAACTCCTAGTAGACACAGTTTTCATCAAAGACTTTAAGACATTATTTGGACTTCTGATGGATAACATGTTTGCTAATGTTAAAACTGAAGGGCCTAGAATAAGCACAATCTATAAAATCTAGAAACATAGACTGAGATCCTGTTGGACGCAGGTGATGCATAAAGCTCAACCAGAGGACTTATCCTGGGTATCTGGGAGTGCAAAATCTGGTCCTTTCTCACTGGTTGGGCCACAACACCTAGACACTGTCTGACCACATTCCATAGCCAATCAGTGGCCATTTGAATTGGAGGGTATAGTGGCACAGAAGGCTATCCAGCTGCATTGCACAGCTGGGAAAAATGTTACTCAAGAGGGTGTTGGATAAATCCTTGTTCATCATCCCAAACAGTACTTAAACTGATGTGACACCTAATTACGCCACAAAAAAGTAACCAAGAATGTAGCTGAGGTCCTCTTGGTATACTATGCTGGTATAGCTACTGAGGCTGTAGTGAAAGCAGCTGCTTCCTGAGCAGCAGATTTCTGCAAAGTCTGACATCTAAGTGGGTTGTCAAAGCCAGGGTGTACAGGGAATGGTGGCTTGGAAAAGTTATTGTTCCATGGCAGTTTTCTTACCCAGCAGTGGTAATTATGAAATTCTCTGCTTTTCCCTGTGTCTGCTGCCACACAGCCCTTCAAAAAATACACCATGGCAATGTAATGGACTGCTACACTAGTGCAGTGCACCAACATGATTCCAGCAAATTTTCCCCAGCTACAGGCTTAAATAGATATCTCTTAGATTGTGTGAGTCTAGTTGTTTTGTGTGTTTGGATGTTTCATGACACAATCCTGTACTTAGCTACACGGAAGTAAGTCCCACTGAGGTCAACTGCATTTACAGAGGCCATGGTTAAACCTTAATTTTTAAAAAGAGAATCAAGTGTACATCCCCTGATTCTGGGTCATTTTTCACCATCATAAAAAATACAACCCTAAAAGAAGATTATAAAAAAAAGTGGTGGTTTATTAACCCATGGTGGTCATAGATTATACTGATTATTTGAATCTGTTCTAGTCTTTTTTTTTTTTTTTGGCATGTTTTTGAGACAGAAATAGCCTTGATCACCTTGTTGGGGAATGGAGTGTGAAACTGAACCTGTTAGCTCTGCTGGGCTTGTCATTGGCTTTTATACCATTGACCACGCTGTGCTTCTGGGTTGTCCAGATACAACTGGATATAGGATTCTGGGGACTGTAGCCTGAAAAGGTAACTGCTCCAAGGTCAGGAGTCACCTATCTAAGTAGGGAAATGGTCTCAGAGAACATAATGTTTTGGTGGTTGCAGGGATTTCTTTTCTTTTTGTTTTTGATTTTTGTTCGTTGTTTTGGAGGGACAAAACCAGAAAGTGAGATTGAGGAGCTTCCCGTGTCTTTCAAGGGCCACAGGATTCTTTCTTATCCCCATCCTTTTTAACATTTATATGAAGCCATTAGAAGAAAATATTCCGTGATCTGGTTTAAAGCATCATCAAGAAAAGTGAGCACATAGCCCTCTTTCTCCATCTAATCCAAGGGAGGCTGTGGAGACCCTGAGGATGTCTGAAAGCAGTTATGAGATGGATGAGGACAGACAAGGTGAAGCCTAATCCAAATGAAACAGAGATTCCATGGTATGGAGACAATTGGATGGATGCAATTCGTATCGTAGGGGTTGCACTTCTCCTGAAGGGCCAACTGTGTGGCCTTTTCTGGACTTACAACTATACATGGTAGTACTAGGAGTGCTTCTCATCAGTTTTAGCTTAATCAGTTGTGCCCAAGTTTGGAAAAGGACTTAGCTAAAGAGATTAATGCTCTGATCACATCCGGTCTAGTCTGTTGTACGCAGAGCTGTTTCAGAAATTTCAGCTAAATTTAGAAGCTCCCACCAGAGTACAGTGTAGTCACCTGGTTTGCCAGTGTATTTCCAGGCCAAATATAAAGTGTTTGTGGTCACACTTAAATCCATAAATGTCTTGTGACTGCTTATTTGAAGGATTTTCTACACTTGCATGAACTTTCCTGAGCATTACGATCAGGCATGAGACTCTGTTTTGTCTGCCTAAATAGTAAGCATGGTTCCCCTCCCTGTTTTCAAATGGGCCTTAAAGGTCTGGTTGTTACAGTCTGCTTCAAATGACTGGATGCTAACTATATCCAATATTTCTTTGCTATACAGTTTTATTTTGTAAATTAACTTGAGAATTCATCCTGAATACACTGCAAAAGTATTTTTAGTAATAATGAAACTGAAAAATGTAAAAGTGCTAACTGAGTGAGCATTGACTAAAGATCTTCAGAGCTCTGACTAGGAGAGAAGTGTTCTTTCTCCAAAAGACCTGAAAGGCTTCCACATTTCAGCAATGTATGAGTCTCCTGATCTGAAGTGGAAAAAATGTCTAGTAAGTACTGGAGGTCATTTAGTTCCTCATTTAACCACACATATTTAACATTGTCCTGCCCATCTTTGGTCACACCCAAACCACAGGGAAAAAAATGTCATGTCTTGCAATTGAAACCACAGTCAAAACACAAACAAATCATTTGCCTTAGGCTATCCTGAAAATCATAGGAGAAAACTCTTAAGCACGTTAAAAAAACATGTTGCTAAAACTATTTATTCTAATAATAAACCATTATTGGGAGTATAGCTAATAATACATAAGAGTGAGGCATAATTTGAAATCTTATTGATTCTTTAGGTTCATAGAAGCAAAGTCAATATTTAAACAAACAGCTATGAAAATATTTGATGGAGGAGTTTTATGGGTTCTGGAGTTACTTCAAAAGAAAGTGACAGACATGGTGAAACTGCCAGAAGTCACGTCTGCAGAAGTCAGAAATCTGGGTTGCAGTAGCAACCTTAGATCAACAAAATGGCTGGAGCAAAGCAAGATTATTATTAAAAAATGGAAAGATCATTGGTTAAATACTAGAATCCAAAGAATTACTGAATGAGAAAGATAATGACATACATTTATTTCAGAAAGGATCCAGAAAAAAATTGCTAGGTCTGTGCAAAAATTAGATTGAGAGTGCTAACTCTGTGAGAGATAAGCATATGCTTCAAGAGAGAGCAGGTGTTCAAAGCAATCTGTGTTCAGTAGAAAGCAGGAATGGAATTTAAATTTCCCCTGAATCACTGCAGTTTTTGGAGATGAATAAGTTTCCAACTATTTTCTGAGAAACAGTGCCCTTTGGCCCTCTCCTGTTGCTAGGAATATTCTGTCAAATGTGCAACCTAGCAAAGTGTAAAAATCCTAACAAGTGCAACTAGAATCTAAGCTGCAATTGTTCTGAAAGAATCAGCTTGCAAGCCTAAAAAGAATATCGCCTGATCAGGACATAGACAATGACACCTACTTGGATACAGCGCCTCATCCAGGAATGTGGTTTAATAATTCAGGGAAGAATAAAACACTGAGAAAAGCCCCACATAGCTCAGACTGTGGGATTAGACTGAAACAAGAATGCTGGATTGGGAAATTATTCAATGAGTGAAAGGAGTCAAGTTTGCTCAGATTCTGATAGGCCTGTGGCATGGGACAGTGGATCCCTTTAAGATTTGTAGATTGGATTAGTGGACTTCAGTCTGGTAAATATATGTAATACAGAAGACCCTCTGGATCTGCAGCCTCTGGATCCATGATTTACAGCGACTGCAAAGCATCACCATATTATGGCGGCAACATGAACGCAGATGTGCTAAAGCATCCATGTGCACATCACTGCCATTTAATAATATGGGATGCGATCATTTGGATTTTTTTACCACCCACAGGGGAACCAAACAACTTGCAGATATGGGAGTCCACTGTGTGTTCATTATGTTAGTACTGGGGGCTTTCACTTTCAGTCATTTATACTTCTCAGTCCCAGTATACAGTAACTATTAGCAGTATTGAATAACTAGTGCAAACCTAAAGTTCACAGTGGGGTCCTAGAAGAGACAAAAATACTGGAAACTAGCTGTACTAACATGATCCAGCTCAAACTCCCTCAGAGGAAAGGATGTTATAATCTAGGTAACAAGAAAACTAATAAATCATTTCAAAGTTGATGTTCTGACCAGAGACCAGATTCAATCCAAGGCTCCCCAAGAGATTTGTTTGCTATTAAGACTGATGTAAACCACTAATATAAAGTTCTACTCTGTTGGTGATTAATGGTTGCAGGAGGTTTTATAGCAGAAAAAAAAAAAAGCCTAACTCATCATTAAATTGTAGCCAGATCTCACAAGTTATGAGGGGAGACACTTTAGAAGCCACTGAGTCCTCAATTATCTGTGCACATTCCTCACATTGAGGCAAGGGCCAAGGTGTAGTGGAACACAGAAACCTTAAAACAGTAAAAGGCTAAATGAAGGAATTTCTACTGCAAGATGCAAGCCTTTCCCCGTCTTAAAGTACTGAGAATGGGAAAGAAAAGGAGAGCCAAAGTAAGGTTATTGCTATATAGCCCTTCCAGTTAAGCTGAATTTTTCTCACAGGAAAGCAAGTGCTGAGTTCATACTTATCTTTTTAAGTGCTCTGCTAGGATGAAGAGGGAGGTCTGACTTTTATCAATTGCAAATAGCCCCTTCCCTACCTTGGTAGAGAATAGATAAGGTGGTTTAAGAGTGTTCTGTAACTGAGCAAGAAACCCCTATGATGGCAAATGCAATGCTTATAACAGTTGACTAAGCTGGTTCTCTTGAGAATACATCTTGAGAATGTATGAAAACGATTACTATCAGTTAACAAAGAAACCAAGAATACATCAAGGCCCTTCCATGTATTAGAATCCTTCTATGTAGATTCACGTTCACTTGTGCCCAAGTACTTGCTCTTAAGGGCCACAGCCTTAACAGTCATAGGCAGTATGGCTGTGGTTTGGTGTTCTGTGAGAAATAGCATGGTGTATTGCTTTGAGCATTGCACTACAACTCTGGAGACCAGAATTTGAGTCCCAGGTCAGCCATGGAAACACACTGGGTGACTTTGGGCAAGTCCCACTGTCTCAGCCTCAGAGGGAGGCAAAGGCAAATCTCCTCTGAACAAATCTTGCCAAAAGAACCCTGTGATAAGTTTGTCTTAGGTTTGCTGTAAGTCAGAAATGACTTGAAATGTTGTAGTTAGTTCCATCTTAAGCACTGCCTTGCAGATGGATGGCTGTCAATGGTTGGGTGTTGGATTAAGTCCTAGGTTTGTCTGTTCACTGGCACAGATATGTGAAGTCTGTGCAGCTGAAGTTATCACAATGTTGGAAGTACAATTCCCTGTTTGAAGTAGCCAGCTGGCAACCCATACGATCCATATAGAATGATAAGAGTTTATAAGCATCAGTGGGATACTTGAACTGGGGTGTTAAGGAGGACCTTGAAGTCCATCAAATCATCTTAGGAGCTGGGGAATTATTAGCTCCAAGGAGGCCTGCAAGAAGAGGGCAATGGCAGGAACTTTTCACCTGTGTATGCCATCACTAACTGCAGCGATGACTTCAGTTAAGAGTTAAAAGAGTATTTTCTTGGAAATTAATAGACACACACAAGAAATCAGGCAACTTCATGAACACACAAGGCTTTTGAAGGGAAACGAGAAAGATTGGATAGAGAGATTTTGGATGGAACAGGTGATATTTACTGATCCTGAAGCAAGAGACTGAAGCGGAGTGGCTCAAACAAGAGTCTGAGGGTAGTATGAAGGAATGGGAATCCAGGGGACCATGTGCAACATGATGCCCAATGTACTATGGATTCCCTGGGCTGGAGCTAGGGTTTTTATACCTTATTTCCTGCCCTGAAGGAGCGTGCGTGGACACAGCAGTGACTACTTTCCCACAAGCTGACTAAGGAGTACAGAGTGAGCTGATGGTCTTAATTCTAGGTGACAAAACATAGATGGGAGTCCTGATAATCTCTTAATATCTTGGTTGGGTAAGGTAGATAGAGAAGATCTCTGTAGGATATGGTCACAGCAGGGATGCTTGACTGCTTCATCTGAGCAATTTCTCCTTTTATTGTCTCCAAGAGTGCTTGTACCTTACAGTCTTTTAAAAAGGGATCATCTCAAGCCCATCAGCGCTGGGCTTTCTCATCTAATCCTCTCTGATCTTATGAACTGGCCATGCTGAGGTCATCCTGACCTGGCTACATGCATACAATCAGTGATTCTCCAAACAAGCTTTTAGCCATAAATATGTCTACTTTATAAAAGTTAGCATATCTTTCAAAGCGGGGCTTCTGAGTGTGGTAAGAGGGGATTTGTTCAGATAGTATTTTAAATTTTAAATAAAAGGTACAAATACTGAACACTGCTACTGGGTAACATGTATTAAATGTTTTTCCTGAATATCCTCTTTAAAAAGTTTCCCGAAAGATGTAGTACTTCACAAAGAAATCAGTATATGTATATATATGTGTGTGTGTGTGCAAACTAGCTAATAACTGATGTTGAAATAACCACAGTGATAAAGAATGAGAAAGCTCCCAGGATGGATGCATTCTCAAAGAATTAGAGCTTAACAAATGTTTTTCTCCCACGTCTGTGAGCAGTGAGCAATTTGAGTAAGAAAAATATGCAAGACATTGGGAAACAGACTAGATTAGGGAAAATTCTTAAATTAAGGGTGTGTAAATTCGGACCATGGGTCCCAGGGGTCAGCAATGCCCCCAAATGCCCCCTAGCAATCATAGTGGCATTTTACCACATTTTTGTCATCCTGGGTAAATTTAGGCCCAGGAGAAGCCTTTTTTGAAATAGGAAGTAAACATGAAGTACCTTCTACTCACATCCTGTCATTTCAGAAGCTCTCTTCTGAATGGCCAAATGAAGCCTAAAAACATGACAGAAATGTCCCTAGTGGGTGCTTGGAGGCAAAAAAAAGGTTTGACTTTTTTCCCCCAGTTCTGTGCAGTGGGAGGGTACAGCCTTCCAAGGTCTCCTTGGAAGCTGCTGTGTCCCCATAACCTTCCATGATTGCCCACCCCTACCCTAAAAGAATTAAGGATACAAGAGTAAAAGCCTTTTATAGTGATATTCAAACTGGAAAAGATTCTGAAAGAGTTCTGGAATGAAGCTACTATGGGAAATAATTACAATAGCTTAAATCTAATTGCCATTGAAAAAATGATGTATAGTAAGTTAATGCTTACATTTATCCCATTGATTCAGCACGCCTGCTCTAGTTAGAGTTGGCAATTAGATTTAAATCAGAGGTGGACAATTGTGTGTGTGTGGGGGGGCAATTTTCACTTAATTGCCCCCCTCCAATACATCCTCCATGAGCTAATTGGTGGCACACAAGAAGTGATGTTGCAATATTTCTGGTTCCTATTTGAACTGATTTGTAGCTGATTTTAAAGGTCTTGGGAGGAGCTGTGAAAGGAAAAGGAAGGAAACCACTATGGAGTGTTTGTGATTTGAATATGTTTTAGGCAATTTGGGGTAAAAGATAATAAAATAATAAACAAAATAAACAAAATAAAAAGATAAGGAAACTTGAGGGCTTTGGGGAAATGCTAGGGGCTTTAGGGATATTACTTACCCATCCTTCTTTTAAATCATAAAGTTAGAAATAAAAGCCAAGATCCTACATTGGGAGATGTAGCTTTGATGATGTACCCATGTCTCTCAGTCCTACTCCCAGCCCCCAAGAGAAAGCTTGCCTTAAAAGACATTTTGCCCAGTGACCAAAGAAGAATTTCAAGGGCAGTGAGCAATGACTAAATAGACAGCTGACTGTTTGAAAAATAATTTTAAACTCAAATTTCATGAAGATGTGTATCTCAGCTTCAAAGAGTTTCCCTAAGAGATTACTGATTAGTAGAAAATAATTAGTTTGGGAGGTGGACATATGTGCCCCAATTTGGCATAATGATTGTGATGTGATCTGTCACAAACCAGGGCTGTGTGGTTCAGTTCAGTCTCAAAATAGGTCATCTCAGATTAGTTTTATCTGATTTGGACATTGATGGCTGGTGATTTCCATGTCAGTGTTGTGGCGAATCCACTCCAGCTTTTTGTGCAAACTTTGAAGGAGCTATTCAAGATACTGAATTTTACTGGTCTGGTTAGGATTCAACACCATTGATAGCTCCTTTGAAGTTTCAAAGAAAACCCAGAGTGGATTCACAACCCCACTAACAGGGAAGACCCCAGCTGCTGCTGGATTTGGGCTGATTCAGGGATCTGAAATTAGAATCCAGTAACAGAAAGCCAGAAGGGATATCTCCAAAATATCACAAACAGCAGCACCATATAAGGAAAATGTCAGAAGGACCTGGAGGGGATTTGAAGTTGTTTAACTGAGAGCTGTTGCTTCCAGGTCAAGGTAAGACTCTAATTGGTTCTTTGCCAACTGCAGCACTTGGTGGAAAGGATGATAAAGTCAGCTTCCTTTCTCTTCCGCCCCCCCCCCCCTTTGGCTGCTTTTCTATTAGCAGGAATATTTTTTGAAAGCTCTTTGTTTGATTTTGTTCGGAGTTTTGTGTTTCTCCTTCCTTTGCACTACCGGAACCCAGCCTTTGATCCTCCTATCTTAATTCTTTCTCAGTTCAGCGTGATTCTTTCCTACTCTTGATATTTTCTGTTGTTGATTAGTTGAGGAAATCTGTATGCTGGTCTCAGGATTGTTTTAATAATTAGTTTTATTGAGAAGAACTTTCTTCTTCTTCTTCTTCTTTTTCTTCTTCATTATTATTACTATCATTATCACCATCATTTTATCCATTTATATCCTGTGTTTGTCCCAATAATGGGATTCAGGGTGGCTAACAATATTAAAACAATGCAAATAAAAACAATACAAAACATTCTTAAAAGTATAAATATGAGATTTAGGAAACAATTGATGAAGTCAAAACATTACACATTAAAAATATTAAAATAAATTAAAAGAGTATACAAACCTTAAAAACAGAACTGCACAGCATCAACAGCCCAAACCTTGTAAAAGCCTGATGGCATAAAAATGTTTTGGCCTACTATTGGAAAGAGAGCAAGGATGAGGCCATCCTTGGAAGAGAGTTTGGGGACAGTCACCAAGAAGATCCTCTCCCTTGTTCCCACCAAATGCCCCTGAGAGGTTGGTGGGACAGAAAGAAGGGCCTCTCTGGACAATCTTAAGAGTTCTTCTGGACTCATAAAGGGAGATATTGTCCTTCAAATAATCTGGGCCCAAGCCGTATAGGGCTTTATAGGTCAAAACCAGCACTTTGAATTGTTCCTGGTAACAGATCAGCAGCCAGTGGAACTGTTGCAATAAAGGAGTTCTGTGCTCCCTATAGCCAACTCCTGTTAACCTGGCTGCAGCTCTTTGGGCCAACTTTAGTTTCTGAATGCTTTTCAAAGGCCGCCCCACATCCAGATTTCCTTTCTTCTTTTGCGTATACACCCATGTGGCACTTGTCTTTTAGCCTAGGTTTGAGTTTGAGTTTGATCTGGTTTGCTTAGTATCCTTGTTGTCTCACACACAGTCTTAATTCTCAAGCAGCATGCATACATTTACACTGCCATAGAATAGAAAAACAATATGAATATTATCAGCTTTAAACTTATTAAAAGAAACTTTAAAGATGGCTAGGCTGGCACACACAGACAAACCCTGGATCTAGCTGCTTGTTATTTTGCTTGGTTAATCCTCTCAGAAAGTGATATAATGTGTCCAGCTTTCATGTAGTCCTGTAAAAAAACAAAAATGTTATACCTACTTTGGTTTACCAGTGTAGATGAATGGGAGATGTGAAGATTTAAACAAACAAGTCCAGTCTTAATTGGGTCAGACCAAGTCCAAATTAGTCTGAACCATGTTGGTGATCAGTTGGGAGGCCGCAAATTGTAGTGAGGGAGGCTTGCCCTTCCTAATACAACACAAGTAAAACTCTTAGCCAAAGGTAAGAAAAAGAAAAAAGTCATCTTTAGATGCATTTCATCCCTGTAAAATTGCATTATTTAAACATCTGTCTATCTGCTAAATGTTAGAGAAGCTACAATTGCCATTGTTCATTGTATCATGTATGACAACATGTTCATCAGTACCAAGATTTTGAGGCTCTCTGTTTAAAATTTTTGTTGTGCATCAAACTATAGCTCTAGATCCCCAGTAAGCATAAATTATCTTTATTTTAGCCAATACAAATTATATTTATTGTAAGATTAGATTAGATTAATGCTGCAAGAATGGAAGCGGTTTGATGTAATTTTGAGAAACATACTTTGTCTTTACTCTTCACATTTATCTGAGACTAAGTTTTTATTTTTTATCAGCCATGTCCTTTTGGGGCTCGTGATTTTCAGAGAGAAACAGTGTGCAGACTTTGACAATATGCCTTTCCGAGGAAAATATTACAACTGGAAACCATATACAGGAGGTAATATATAGTTTGGTATCCCTGAATGTAATCTACCTCTGGGCCCCGCATGTGGAAAAGAAGCTGTGGAGTTTGCTCATGTGAGTCATGGAGATGGGATATGCATTACTGTTTGGGTCCATATGCAGACCCACTCTGTTCAGTCTGCTTCACCATCTTAGGCTTGTACCAGAGTTAGAATTGATATGATGTGACAAAGGCCAACCCTGCATGTCTCTCCACGCAGACAGGCCACAGAAAAGTCAATCCTGCAAGAATCAGGTTGCAGTTATGCACGGATGCTAAAAGAAAGGCACTGTCTACGTATCCTAAGTACAGTCCTTTCGTTCATTTCAATGTATTGGATAAATCATCCTGAATCCTGCTTTCATACACTTGTTGGTTGGTTCAGAATGAGCAATACTTACCAGTCTTGCAAGCCTCCTACCCTTTGTGAGAAGGAGCATGATAAATCCACAGTATCAAATAAAATGTCTAACTTAGTTGCTGTGTCCTCTTTCACTTTTGGTTATGACTGCTGAGGGAGCCATTGTGTCCTTGTGCACTCTGTCATGTAAAGAAGAGCTAGATTGTTCCCACTGAAAAAGGTTTTTAATTACTTCTTTGTGATGATGCAGGATTCCCATTTAAAAAATAGAATTCATAGTGCTGTATATTAATAAATATATTAAAATTAAGTATATTAATAAGGTCTTTTTTGATTGTTTTGAAGTGAGAAATGTTGCAAAACAAGGAGAAGTTTGATCCATTTGGACAAAAAAAAGGAAAATGCAGTAAATACTACATAACAGTAGAGGAAGTAAAACCTTAATACAGTCTTGTTGAACTTTGCATTTTCTTCCTGTCCTTGTTTTATACTAAGACTACAAGACATTTATTTTCTCTGGACACTGAAATTTGCATAGCCTTAAGCTGTTTTTTATGAATATGGACATTGGTTTTTGAGGTTTATTTGATTTATTTTTACACTGTGTTTCTGTGTAATTTTTTTTCAACTGTATGCATTTTGTCCATTTGTACTTTTTTAAAAAAAAATATCATTTTAGGGTACATTTTATTTCTTGGGAGTACCCTTTAATCCTTATAAATATGTGAATGTTTTAGGCAGGTTGCTCATTTTCTTAGAAATCTTGGGAAGTATAAAAGTGCTATTTCTGTTGAAACTGTTGAATCCAACAAAATTTATTTCCACCTTTCCATAGCAGATAAGACTAAAATACATAAGCCTAAAACATGTTTTGTGCCTCCTATGGATAAATTTCCCAGCACTGCTCATGCTAAATTTTTAACATTATACCCTTTGTTAAGAGTAAATTTAGCTTCGGAACTATGCATTTACAAAATATTTAATATTTTGAACTTTTAATAATCATTTTGTAATGATTTGAGTTACGGAATCGTTAGAGAAAAAACAGAATATAAGTAACTGTGGAAAAATTAAAGAAAACTAATTTACTCATAAGCATACTTCAAAACTATTCAACCAGTTGGCACCCACAGGTTCCAGTCAAGAGCCTTGTCACAGAGACAACACAATGACATTGTTTAGTTTTAAAAAAATTGATAAGCAATATTTGTTAACCAACTCTAATTTCAAAATATTCCAAATATGATTTTGCTTAATGTTGCCCAGTCCTTTTTCACCAGATGAGCTAGACCATGACATAAAGCAGTGGTTCTCAACCTGTGGGTCCCCAGATGTTTGTGGACTTCAGCTCCCAGAAACCCCAGCCACTATGGTCAATGCTCAGGGCTTCTGGGAGCTGAAGTCCAAAAACATCTGGGGACCCACAGGTTGAGAACCACTGACATAAAGAGACATGGGACAGGCAGAGAGTTCTGAGGCTGAAAAGGCCAAAAAGCTCTGAAGAGGTTAGGGAAGGAGCAAAGGTGTTCAGAACTAACGAGGGAGATTCAGTGACATATTTTATGGTTGTGTGTGTCACTTTGTGGGGGGGGGCAATAGGATAGATGTTATATTTTATATTGTTAACTCATGCTTAGAAATTCTCTGTTTTAAAAAATGTTTTATTTGTCTAGGTGGGGTTAAGCCATGTGCATTAAACTGCTTGGCAGAAGGTTACAACTTTTATACTGAACGTGCCCCTGCAGTGATAGATGGAACACAATGCAATGCAGATTCTCTGGATATTTGTATCAATGGTGAATGCAAGGTGCTATATATCGTACATGTTTAAACAATATTTAGTAGTAGCAAGCTTTACATTAAAGTATTTTTTAAAAAATTCCTATCAGCATCTTCTCCTTTTGCACGAGTTTCCAAAAAGAAAGCACCATTGGCAGTCTCCTATTTCCCCCCCTTTTGTTTTCTATACTTTCTTTTCTCTTTTTGACAGAGATTCCTTAGTTGCAATGTCCTTTATATACTTAGGATGTTAATTAAAATAACTGTTGATAATGGAACATTTTGGAATTCCCTTGAATGCTGTAGACATATAATTTGAATTGTCATCCAAGTCTAAATTCATTTTTTTTTTTAAAAAAAAGCATGTTCTTATTTTAAAAAACGTAGAAAAATGATATTTTTCCTACTTGCTGAAAAATAAGCAGCATTTAGCCGTTTAGGCTGAGGTATGATTACAGGCATGCCGAAACTTAACTATGATCAGACATGTTATATGTAATACAGAAATATGCAGGGTGAATGTTAAAGAACAGCATATAAGGAAACAGCAGTTCCTGTAATATTTATTTGTTGTTTGTCAACAATCTTGTTGTTGTGCACATAGGAAAATAAATTGAAGGCAAATGAGATTCTGTAACAATTTTGATTTGAGTAAATATCATTGACTTGGCCGTAACATATTAAAAAAGCAAATAACTCTTTTTCCATTGTTGCATAATTATTTTGAAGCAAGGTAATTAAAAGTAATTGAATTGTACCTATTTTCAGCATGTTGGGTGTGACAATATTTTGGGATCTGAAGCTAAAGAAGACAGATGCCGGGTATGTGGTGGAGACGGGAGTACATGCGAAGCTATTGAAGGTTTTTTCAATGACACATTGCCCAGAGGAGGTATGTGTAAAGGAACAGGTCACAATTTTGTTGACTGTAAGATGTCTCCTGTGTACAGTGTAGCTAAAGACAACAGTGACTCAGTGTGCTACCATTCTCCCTGATTACATCTTACCTTGCATTTCAGAGTGGGCATGAATGAGCTTCTGCATGATTACTCATTTTTAACAGATAATTTTTGCTATTGGGCGGGACATTTTAGACCCCCAGAGTCATATTTTGTTTCAAAATCTGCACAGAACTATGTTTAAAGTGTAGATTTTCAGAACCATTTGTCATTTAAAGATCTGTAAACAGTACCCTCCAAATTTGCCATGTAGAGTTTTATTTTTTCTTTACAGACCAAGACAACTAGAACAAAAGAATGTCCCAGCAAATCTATTGTGATTTATCAGTGAAGATACTTTTTTGTCCCAGCCAGTGTATTCAGACAAAAAAAAAAAAAAAGTGTGCTGTGTTTTAGTGAACCATGATGCAGCAAAGCAGAAGTTGGTTGCTTTAGTTACTGTTGATGCCATGGGGTGGGGAAGCCAGGAGTTCAGGCCTCAGCTGGAAGACTCTGCATTGTAGGCAGGATGTGAGGCCCCCAGTTGACAGCCCTCTGGAATTTCTATGTGCTGAGGCTAGGCCTGGTCCTCTAGAGAGGAACTCTCTCCCATACAGCAACAGAGAGCAGAGACTGGTCCCGACAGAGAGATCCCTAAGCCCTAAGAAGAGATGGCATCTCAGGTAGCAGTGTGATAAAATTCAGTTGAGATGATCCACCCAGCTTGTCATTGTCAATGAATAATCCAGGTATGTTAGAGACAGCTATATGTGGGAGTTGCCATAAGTAATGGCAATATAAATAGGCTCAATTACAGCAGCCAAAGTTCAACAAAAGAATTCATCAGTCTGATCTCTGTTCCCGACATTCCTGGCTTCCTATTACCAGCCTTCTTTGACCTCAACATACTTCCTGGGATAGTCTTTTCCTTTCATTCTTTCATTGAGTTATGACCCAGTAGGACATTTCTGTATTTATCTAAACTTGGCTGGTTTACTGACCACTCCCTTTGCCTGTAAACAGTGACTCCCTTGTGAACTCTGAGAAATGACCCAGGCCTGACTTTGCCTTCTGTCATTGTTATTCCCCTAAAACTGTTGCTTGTGTAAGGGAACCCTTTGGCCCTGTTGAGGCACCTACAGCCTTAGAACAGGACAATTGGAGTCAGGAAATACCAGACATTTGTGTTATACTCTAACCTGATCTTTACCTTTAATACATTGGAACTCTCACTAGGGCCAGGAAATACCATACAAATCAGTTGGTGCAACTTTTTTTTTCTTTTTGCTGCATGAAAGTTAAAGTTCTCCCCTGCTTTTTGCTTAACATTGTGTTTGTTCTCCTTCCTTCTACCATAGTTACACAATAATATTGCTTTGAAATGTCTTATCGTCACATAGTGGAAACAAATGTCAATTTTATCATATTTCATAATGTGGGGGCTGAAATTGACTTCTCTTGTTCCTTTCTCATATGTGGCTTAAATGACAGGATCTATTGTTTCTGTGCCCTTATTGTCCTAAACATACTGGTCAGTCCATTTAAGAACAAGTAAAGTTATTACTTACCAAATAAACATCATCTTGTATTTTAGGTTACATGGAAGTGGTTCAGATTCCAAAAGGTTCTGTGCATATAGAAATCAAAGAAGTGACAGTTTCAAAAAACTACATTGGTAAGAAAATACTCCTACATTAAATGTAAAAACTTGATAAAGGTTGTGGGATTCAGATAACAAATGCATATGATTGCATCTGCTTGTATAAAATTGGAGTGAAGGTAGATACTATAATAAGGTTGCAAAGCGGTACCTTCTTACAGGGAAGTAAATCTCATTGAACGCAGTGGGACTACTGAAGAATCGCAATAATTTGAGAGCTACACTGTGAATGCCTCAAAAATGTTTAGAAACAAAATATCTTTAAGTAAAGGTATTGTTTGAATTTTGAAAACAAATCTGTGTTATTGTTTGAATTTTGAAAACAAATCTGTGTTATAATTCTGTGCACCATTACAAGCTGCACTGAACACAGGGATATAAATCAACTTGCTAGATCCAGCTAGAATAGATCAGTTGAATAAATGGGATTTACAGAAGTGTTAACATTTTCCATAAAATAGATCCTCTGGGAATGGACAACATCTGGCCTAATGTTGTCAGTCAAGCAATTTCTTGCAACCTGTTTTTTTTTTTTTTTTGGTCTACTGCAGAATCCAGTCTCATGTAAAACTATTTGATAATTAAATCTGACCCCTAACATGAAAGGATATCTCAACATCTTGTTACTAAAAATGATATAGCAAGGGCCCTTAAAATAATCTCAATTTTATATGAAGATCTTTCAGACTTCCTACACCATCATGATATAATTGGATTCCCAGGTTTTTGTACTGAAACAAATACTGTGTGGAATGTATTAGAAATTACAGATGAAATTGATTTAATTGCAAAAAGTTACTTTAAAATTTTCTGTTCTCAGTTACTGTTGAATGAACTCTTAATACAGGAATCCTACATAGCATACTCATTAATGAGCTGTTACAAATGTTGGGTAAATTGTTTTTTTGTTTTTGTTTTTTTCAAAATGAAAATGTAGTTTTCAGTTAAAAAGTGTGAATGACAAACTTCTGCATTTTTTCCTGCTGCACTGGAATCAATTCGGTCTTTAAATAGCATTGATAGAGAAATTAGGCACAGTTCTTTCTGACCTTTTTTAATGCATGGTTTGAGTAGTCTCTGTTGCATAAACTAATATTGTTTAGATGACTGACAGTAGATGATACCCAAGGCCTTTCCACCCTACACTGTTATAGTGCTATTATTCCACTTTCAACATCCTATGGAATCCTGGGGCTTGCAGTTTAGGGAGGGGCATTTAGAATTCTCAACTAGAAAGCTTTTTGGCCTCAATAAACAGCCACCCCCAGAATTCCACAGGATATTGAAAGTGGAATAATAGCTCTATAACAGTGTAGTGTGGAAAGGCCCCCAGTTTGTCAGTTCCTTAAGAACTCTAATAGATTTACATTTTGTAGAATTACATATTTTTACCTTACATTCTTTTTTTGTACAGAAGAAATCCTGAGGTGCAGTTATTTGGTCCCATTGCTTTTAATGAGTGGAGAAAATGTTTTAAAAAGAGAACTGATAGTTTTTTAAAAATGAGAAAAGCATTACCCCACCTTCTCTCTGGTTGCAGGAAACAAGCAGCCAAAAAAACAGCAATGTTATCATTGCTCTGTTAAGTGTGGCTTTTCTTAGACATACTTGTATATTTTGCCTTTAAGCACTTTGTGTTTTTTTAAAGCTTTGAAATCTGAGGAGGATGATTATTATATTAATGGTGCCTGGACTATTGACTGGCCTAGAAAATTTGATGTCGCTGGGACAGCTTTCCATTACAAAAGGCCAGCGGATGAACCAGAATCTTTGGAAGCCTTAGGCCCTACCTCAGAAAACCTCATAGCGATGGTAAAGTAATTGCCTTTTTAAAAAAATGTGAGTTCATGTCTAGGAAGTTGTAACAACATGGAAAAGCAGATCAGATTATTCAATAGGGTTTTGTCATATATATTGGTTAGCCTTCTTTGTTGCTCATGAGTCCCACTTCCAAGCTATTTTCTTTTGCCATTTGATCCATTATTATTACCATCCACTCACAGTTTTGTACACCCACACAGGTTTTGTGGTGGTGTTTCTCAAACGGTATGCCTGTGCCGTCCTTTAATACAGGCTGCTTTGATAATGAAAAATGTCTCTAAAGTAGTTTACAATATGGTAGTAGCCATCCACCTATCTACCAAACATGTACACCAAGTTGCTGAGAAACCCTTCACAGTAGATTTTTATTAGTACCTGGGACTGATTTTGGGAAGAGGAAAATATAATTGTACTAGTGGATGTATACTAGCACTACGCTGGATTGAGCCATTTAAAAAAGCATGATTTCTTCCTGTGGCTACTTTATTTATTGGCTATTTCTCCTGTTCTTCAGAGAACAATTCTGTGTTATCTGGCTATTCCTTCTTTTCCTTCAAAGCTTAAGGAACTGTGGATAATGCTGCATTTGAAAAGGGTACAGTACTCTGCTATTTAAGTTCAGGACTTATTTCTAGAAATAGCTACACTAGTTTCAAAACTGTTTCATGGAAGTAGAAATCTAGTACAAGTGCAGCCATTGATTAATTGTCAGTGCACTTTTTTTGAATTGTCTAAATAGTATAACCAGTTATTTCCAACTGCAGATTTTACTACAGGAGCAAAACCTGGGAATAAGGTATAAATTCAATGTTCCCATCTCTCGCACTGGCAGTGGCGACAATGAAGTTGGCTTTACGTGGAATCACCTACCTTGGTCTGAATGTTCTGCTACTTGTGCTGGAGGTAATTTTTTTTTTATCCAAAGCTAAAAATTTAGCTAGAAGGCAAACATATTTGCTTTATATGTGTACCTTTAAGGATTATTTTCTTTCAGATATTCTTGAAAGTTAATGCTTGCTTTATTTATTTATGTATTTGCCTGTCTGTCTGTCGGTCTGTTTGTTTGTTTGTTTGTTTGTTTGTTTGTTTGTTTATGACATTGATAAATCACCTTTCAGCCTACCAGGGCCCCCAACAGTTAAACAGATAAAATTTTATAAACATTAATTTTAATTAATTTTATTCTCTGTGCTAATTAGTTTCTTGTTCCTATTCAGTTTTCTACCACTTTTATATAGATCTTTATACATCAAATGCACACATTCCATTTCAGCAAATACTGTTCAAATACTTCTCAGGGGCAGAATACTTCTTATATAACACTAGCGTATTTACCTGGCATTGCTCAGGATTTTATTTTCTCAATTGTAACACTTATTAGAGATACCTTAGGAATTACCTTACCTTACCTTGGGAATTAGATGCGGTGATACACAGATTTGAGATCCTGTGTCAGTAATTCCCCAAATTGCCTTGTCCAGTACCTGTAGCTTTTCCCCATATTCCCCAACCCATTTTGTATTCGGAGTTGTTAACATACAGAGGTTTGGTTTCTGAGGGAATACACTGTCCTCCTCCTTGTTGCTGCTAGGCCTCATCTTGATAGCAACTGGCCTATTCAGAGCTCTCTGGCTGAGAATTCTAAAGGCCCCTCCCTAAACTGCCAACTGCAGGATTCCATAGAATCTTCACAGGCAGCCAATAATGTGAGGTCTTCTTGCCTGACACAGCCAATCATATGAAGTCTTCACCTGTCTGATTAAGACAAACTCACAAACTTTGACTTTTATATATTAGATTTCTGAAATCTGATGTTACATCTCAGAAATCAAAATATATACACAAGATTCTTGTAAACAGAAATATACATTACATGGTTCTCTTCCAGATGGATGCAAAAATGAAAATTACTGAGAACTGTCTCTTCTGGATATTTTATCAGCCAGTGGATACTTACCAGACAATTAGAGTATCAGTATATTAAATCATATATACCTTAAATCCATTTGCTGGCCCCAACTATGGTAAATCCGCTGAATCAGTTGAATTTGGATAAGTGTTAATTGATTCTAGATCAGAGTACCAATAATATTTAAAACATTATTATAATATAAAATAATGCATTATTAATAACTGGGAGTGGTGGCAAATGTGTCACTAGTAAAACAGAACTTTACTGGTAGTAATTTTTAAGTGGTACCTTTTTTTAACTTTAGCTGAGACAGCGGGGAAAAGCATTATACAGTAGTATCTTTTGGGAAATTACATACTGTTATGAAACACTGAGATGCTTATGGAAGAAGTGGGAGAATAAGCACATCCACAGCCATCTGTAATTCTAAGATAATAATTAACACTATTTTTTTCATTTATTCAAGTAAGTTTTATTAAAGATTTTCAAAATACATACTGACAAAACAGAAAAAGAAACAAATACAAACTAGGAAGATGAGCAAAGGTAAACAAGGAAATGCTGTGTAATGAGTATTAAGAGTGAATAATGATAAATACTAAAAAGAAAGAAATGTACATTGGTTTCCAGCTTTCTTAATGCAGATGATGTATAATTCTATAAAATGACTTCTCTACTTACAAATACCATTCAAATGCTTCAACTGCTCCTTTTCCAAATATGCTATTCATTCATTCATTCATTTATAATATTTTATATTCATGCTAAGCCAAAAAGCAATTAATAAATGGCAAGTATTAAGATATAGCACAGGTGGGCAACTGCTAGGGATTGGAGGAGGAAAACAGTTGTTTTCTTTTGCCCAAGTCTGCTGTGTGGCCATTGGCCATTTCCCCACATTTTCCAGTATGGTGAGGGCTCACCATTTTTGAGGCTCTAGAGTACTTCTTTGGCCTATATAGACTTTTCTTCTAAAGGAAAATGAACAGAGGAGGAAATCCACTTACTTCCTAGCTTAAAGAAGAGGCCTGTTTAGTCTGAATAAAAGCTTCTACAAGCATGAAAATGGAGGAGCACCAAAATGTGGAAAGATGACTCATAGCACCAGAGGCTTGAGGAATGCCATTTGGAGGCCAAAAAAAAAAAATAAGTATTGTTGCCCATTGCCCGGAGACTGCAAAAATGGCCTTGGATGGCTGCATGTGATCCATGAGATGAGCTTCAAACAAGATTAGGGTTCTAGAATTCTGTAACAAATGTATAAGGAATATTTTCCCAAGCATACAAAATATAAATCAATTCTATGTACGGCTGATCATGTAGAAAAGCTTGCCAGGCTGCAAATCAGAGCTCAGCTCCATACAACAGACATGTGTATATGTATTTGTGCCTTCAAGTTGCCTGTTGACTTATGGCAACCCCATGAATTTCATAAGGTTTTCTTAGGCAAGGAGTGCTCAGAAGTGGTTTTGCCAGTTCCTTCCTCTGAAATATAGCCTACAGCACTACCTATTCATTGGTGGTCTGCCGTGCATGGGTTGACCTTGTTTAGCTTCCAAGATCAGATGGATCTGGTGCCTTTAGGGCATTTAGGCCAACAGTTACATTGGCTTAAAACCAGACCTCAGTTCCATGCAGTAGTTTTCCAGGCTTTAAATAACCTTTTGTTTCCTGTCACTAACAGCAGAAGAAGCTTGAGGCAGGGGACCAGAGCATGTCCACCCCTGAAGTTTATATTAAAATTACATAAATAGAAACAAAGTCTTAGAAGCAGCAGCAATCCACTGAACCAGGTCTCTTCCTGGACAGACATGTTTTAACAGTCCTTCTAAAGAGTTTTTTCATTCATTTTAAGGCATCACCTTAAAAGTTACCTTTGAAGGTATAGGTACTGAAAAAGTATTTCACTGGAAAATCATTCTCTAAGCAAAATGAGAGTGGGTTATTTAAGAGAAGGTAAAAGAAAGTAATAGAAAGGCAAGATTTTTAAAAGAATAAATATGGTGTTCTACCACACAAAAAGCGCATTTCATCACAGGTGCATCACAATAGATACAAGATACCAGAGGAATACCATATTTATGAAATGGGCTGTTCTACCACACAAAATTTCTGGACAAATTACTAGATCTCAACAAGTTGTGTGTCTTCATTTCCTGTTCCCTCTCTGTGACAAAAGTTTGTTTCTGTTACTGCCCTCCAGCAGAAGCAACACAATTCCTTTTTTCTTTAAGTCAATTAAATGCTTAATTTAACTGCCTTTTCATTCAGCTGTAGAATTGTCAGTGCCTCAGTGTTCTTCTTCTAATATATCTGTCCCAATCTTATTATGGGCACACTTCCAATTCTAATGTCACTTTTGTGTGTTAAGAAGGTATCTTCCACCTTCAAAGGATTTCTACTTACTGTTTAACTCTTATTTTGATTCTACCTATTTGTAGGACCCTTAATAGAGTCTTTCCCCCAGAAGATTGTAGGCTGTGTGCCACCATCACTTACATGACTTTAGTCAGGTTCACATTTTGGAATGACATATACACAGAGTTTTCTTGCTTGTGTTTCTTGCAGTGGTGTAATGGTTGGTGGTTTTATCTGTGGCATTTTACAAAGAAGAGATATGATGGGTCCCCACTTCAAGGTCTTAGAATCTAATATAGACAGAGGAAAACATTAGAGAATGTCACCTGAATCTAAACGTGGGAGGTGGTGGTGTTCAAAATCACTTTAGATAATAAACATCAACGGAAAAAAAATGATAGACAACTGTAACAACAATACGTTTTACCATAGGGTCAAATGTAATTTAAATTTGGAAATGAATCGTGAGGACAGTGGAAATTCAGATGCATGTCCCTAGCTTCTGTGATCAAGCTCCCAGGATGGGGCAAATGGCTGCTATCTAAAAATACAGTCCTTAGCATTATTTTGTTGTTTGTATTAGCAATTGTGTTTAATGGAAACTTTACAATAGCATTTCAGTGAGGTAGTAGTGGTTTTGAAATATATTTAGGCACCTACCATTATTGCGCCATAAAATAAATCCAATAATACAAGGCTTTACAAAATAGCTTATTTTTAACTAGATCAACATGTGTTTTGGCCAGCCAGTTCACATCTGGGTTGTCTGTCTCGTTTGGCTTCAGGATTCTTCCCACTGTGCGCCAACACTTGCACTAGCTTTATTAAAAATATCCTATTTTGGACTAAGTAGAAGTGGTCAGTTAGAACGAACAGAATAGATCTTGTCTTTAAACTTTAAACATTTTTCCTTCTGTTCAGCTTTTAAAAAAAAATGTTAGATGGACAGTTTCCTAGTTAGAGATTTATATAAAAGAGCTCTGCTAGTCATGAAACATTAATATTTAATCCATAATAATAATAAAGGAGTGGTCTATCTTTCTGTCTCTGTCATAGCTTTAAGACAATGAAACCTAGTGTACTGAAACATGGAGTGATTCGTGGATGGGAGAACTGGTTATCTGTGTGCACTTTTTTAAAAAATGGATTAATTATCATTCTTTAATTAAAAATGAATTAAAACTATGACTTGCAATAGATTTCTCAGGAGTAAGAGGGCTTCTCAAAGGTAGGAGAGCTCCTCAAGAATAGACATGTGATTTCAGGTGTGGCACTAGAAGACCAAGCTACTAAATCTCACTTCTGTGTAATCCAGCTACCTGGTTAAACTTGCCTGTTTGTGATTCCATTATACACAAATTGTCTGTCTGGAGAATGAGAGAGAAAGAAGGGAGGAGGAATGAGAATTCCTGCTGCCTGTTACTTGGGGAAGAAAGACAGAAAAGAGAAAGACTGAATAAACACTTCAGGGTGAGTGAAGAGAGAGAAAAAGAATCTGAAAGAAAGAAGTACAAGATAAAAGTTGCCATTACCTGTTTAGCTGGTTCATACTGAAACTCTGGTCATGTATGCTGCTTACATTAGTTGGCCTGGATTTCCAGATTTCCTTTCAAAAGTGAGTAGATTTTTAGCCTTGTAAAAACTAAGATAGAAGGTCTTTAGCCTTGTAGAAACCTAGATAGGAGGCAAACTTCTTCAGCTCACTTGTTTTCCGGAAAACAAAGTTTCTACTGCCTTTCTGAGTGTTTAGCCAATGAGTGAAGTCATAGCTATCATTGACATCACATTTTTAGGTCTTAAAGATTTAAAATTTAGAAGGACCTGTTGATCTCAGTACTTCATCTCACGTTGTCCGCAGACACCAGCCTTGCAGTAATTATTGGGAAGGAGTAGAGGAGATTCAGTGTGCTGAAACAGAATTATTTAAAGTGCCACAGAACAATCTTGAGTTTCTTCAGCTGCAAACAGACAAAAAATTCTTCATAGCTTTCCAGCATGATGACATTTCAAGGGAGGAAAGGCGAGGAAAAGCATTCGGACAATGTAAAGACAATTTACAGACAATGTAAAGAGAGTTAGGTACATTTCAGCATGAGTACAACACTGTGTCATTTCCATGTATTTTCTGTTTATTGTACAACAGTTGACCCAGACAATGTAAAAAACTTCAGAAATACTGCATAGTAAAGTGAACAGTGCAGATTTGTCAGAAAATGTATGGAGTGGATAAAAGTTAATTTATACATCATTAATGACAGCTGTCCATTGTGAATGCCTGAAAGGCCCAAACATGTGCATTCTGCCTGCACTGGAAGCAACAGCTTTTTAAAGTGAAGGAGAATGGAGAATGGGGTGCAGCAAAAGAGCTACTTTTCAGAGGCACTTTTGGCTCTCAGGATGCAACCTGTCCTATATCCACTAATCCAGCTGTAAGACACATTAAATACAACAGTGCTTACTTCTAAGTACACATCCACAGGTTTGAACCTTCAATTCTGTTTTTTAAAAGAAAGTTGATTTATGTCACAGGTGGGAAGTTTTCTGCACATTAGTCAAAGACAATTGATCCTCAGATCTATTTTTTGAAAACAGAAACCACTTCCTTTCTCAGAAGAAAGGTACCGTGAAGAAGCACTGTTAAACTATTGCTAATAATAGTTATCATTTTGAAAAGTGTTTTAAGCATACAAATCATTTTACCTGCATCAGCTCAGTAATCCTCACTGAAACTTTAATTCCTACTAGGGATGGACCAACCGAATCCTCGAATCCTGGGCAAGGATTTGAGATTTGGGAATCTGAATCCCAGTGCCAAAACAGCGAATCGAATCTTTCAAATCCACCAACCCAGTTTGTTTGTTTCTTTTCAAAATTGGTGCCTCCAGAGCCCAGCAAAAGCCTGATTGGCTGGCAGGCCCCAGGGCGTGTAAAAATCATGGCATAAAGCTGCCCCTGTGCTCTGGAGGCTGCCTGTGGTTGCTCGTGCTGCCTGCCTGCATCTGCTCATACTGCCTGCCTGTGGCCACTTGTGCTACCTCCCTCTGCAAGGTAATTATTCTCTTCTTCTTCTTTTGACGTGAGACTGGAGGGTAGGATTGGAACTGGACTAGAGGCTGGTGTTTTGTTTTTTAAAGTGCCTTCCTCATTGCCTAGGACTTGAGAGTAGGCATCAGGGTAGAGAATTGGGACTGGACTACAGGCTGTTTTTTTTTTAAGTGCCTTCCTTGTTGCAGGCCTTGAGACTGGACATCAGGGTAGAGAATTGGGACTGGACTAGAGGCTGGTGTTTTTTTTTAAGTGCTTTTCTCATTGCAGGACTCAAGACGACTGGAAGATACAGTCGTCTTGAAATTTCAAGGACAGCTGAAAGATTCCTTTGCATAGCTCCCTTGCAAAGCTCTTTCATACACAATTCTGGGGCTTGTAGTTTTACAAGGTGTCACAGCCTTCTCTGCCAAAGTGTGCTGGTGCATGATCAAACTACAAACCCCAGGATGCCATTAGGAGTTATGCAAAGAAAATCCAGTTTTGACCTGGATTATCTCTGTATTGTAGTATGTGGCCTTGTTTACACAGGCAGGAAAATGTGGTATTAATAATTCACATTCTTCTTCGTGGTCTCTGTGACTCACACAATTGGGTAATGTGTACCTGCACAGTACAGCTTTCAGAACCTTCTCGAACCCTAGAAGTAGACGTTTTGGTGGTTAACCCTCCCCCATCCTCTGAGGGTATATAAACCGCCACCTTCTTTAATGATCAGTTCCTTACTTTCCGCCGTGGCTGCAGTGTGTAGGAGCCTTTTTCTCTTTGTCTTATTGAATTTAATGGTTTTTCCAACAAAGGACTGTCGACTTGCGATTTCTCTTGGCGTTTTGAACTGGTTTGTGATCATTTACATTTCATATCTGGATTATTGGATGTCTAGATTACTAGATGTTAGACTTTGTGTATGGCAACTCAGTCGTTCAAATGTTGTATTTCGTGTTGAGGTAAAATTCCTGATAAGGACGGGCATTCGAAGTGCCTTCTTTGTCTTGGAGAGGCCCACAACGTTGGTACTTGTGAGCACTGACAGCTGTTTACCTCTCAGACAAGGCGAAATAGGGCATCCTGTCTAAACGGTCTAAAGGTGCTTTTGTGAGAACGAGTTCTGAGTGCCTCTGATACTAGGCCACATTCAGGTACTTCTCATCATTCTCCAAAGATGTCTCAGTCTTCAGTTGCTCCCACCTCAACACAACATCCTTCGATATGTTTGCCTGAGAAAAAATCTCGATTGCTTTCTCAGTCTTGAGAAATGGTACCAACGGTCTCATCGAGTCATAAATGCCAGGATTCTGAGCACTGGGGCCATACAATTTCTCCTTCTCGCTCTAAGACAGTGAGAGGAGACAGGGACAGAAAGAGGAAAGCAAAGGATGTCTCAAACATTGAGCCTTTGAAAAAGCACAGTAAAAAAGTAACTAAGGCTCAATCTTCGACAGGACCTCATGGGAAAACTTTACCGACCTTGACACCGCTAGCTGTTCCATCTCGACAACAGAAGTTGCCATTAGACCATAATAGTAGAGGCCAAGGCTCTCAACCTAGCTTGGCAGGCCATGTTGGAACAGTACAGGAAACAGATGAAGTTCCATCATCTGAAATTCAGGAAGTGACTGTGGTGTCTGAAGGAGAGATTATGGAGTCCTCTCCATTGATTTCGGTCGATTCACCTGTTCCGCAACCACAGAAATCACCAGAACTAAGAGGTCATAGAAGGACCCCACCATCATCACAAAAAACGGTAACAGGCATTCGAAATCATGTTCCCAATCTCCTCCTTGGTACCGTCACTATAGCAGGTCTGTGACTCCACACTGTCTTCATTATCGTTATGAGGACTACTCGGATGATTCCAGGAATATATCACCTTACTTGGATGACCATTATTATTATAGAGACTACTATAGACATTGTGGTCAGTTTTGAGATAGACACCGTCGTTACGACCCCATTCAATCACACACTCTTCATCATCACAATGTTATCAGGTGGTACCAACCACTTACCAGAAATCCGTAAGACATTCAGAAGCCAGGAGCATGGACAGACTTAAGACAAGGGTATCAGCATCAGACAGAGACTTACTTGCTTCTTCACGGAGACAGATTCATAGGTCTCCTTCTATGATGCAGTCAACATCGTCAGACGATTCTCGAGTGATCGACAGGTCACCTACTAATCTCATTTCTTTTGTAGAGATGATATCTCCAACAGATGATGTTAGAGCCTTTGCAGATTTAGTTCTAAGAATGTCAAAATCATTGAACTTACAAATTGAGATAAATAAGGAGGATCTTCGTGATCCAGTTTTTCAAGACATGCAAGACAGGGCTCCTGTCCCTGCTGTGATTGCACCGTTACCTTACCTTTTGCAAACTGTGAAAAAGTCTTGGAACTCTCTGTAATTGATTC
The DNA here is from genome assembly GCA_948472985.1 of Iguana delicatissima. Taxonomy (NCBI): domain Eukaryota; kingdom Metazoa; phylum Chordata; class Lepidosauria; order Squamata; family Iguanidae; genus Iguana; species Iguana delicatissima. The sequence goes on from CAOKZL010002009.1 coordinate 254,223, forward strand.
CATCAACATCTAAAAAGGTGGAGTCCCTGTATCGATTGGTCAAGACCGATCAGGAATGGCTGATTCAACATCCCAAGCCTAATTCTATTGTGGTTGATGCTGCCCAGTCTAGAGCCTCATAAAAACTTCATGCTGCCCCAGCAGACAGAGAGGGGAAAAAACTGGATAATTTAGGAAGAAAATCATATTCCAACGCAGTTCTCCTGTTTGGAGTATCGATTTATGTGGCATGCATGGGAGCATACCAACAATTTTTATGGATTAGGATTAAAAATTACATAGACATGCTTCCTGAAGATGAGCGGAAGACAGCATTGTCATTATATGGAGAGGCATATCGTCTTTCAGCACAACAAATCACGACAGCCAAAGATATTACAAATTATAGTGGGAAAGCAATAGCAGGTGCCATTGCGCTACAAAGGCATGCCTGGTTAAGATCTTCTGGTCTGTCTCAACAGGCAAGGCCAATGATTGAGGATCTTCCTTTTGACTGTGCTAGATTGTTTAATGCATCTACAGATGATAAGTTAGAGCACACACAGAAAATGAGAACTACAGTGAGAAAATATGGATGCCAGTCATCGATGTCTAATCCTAGATATCCTTACTGACAATATCAGCCATATTTTCAAAGACCTCAAAGTCCCACTACTTCTCAACAACAACGCCAACTAACTCCTCAGCAATAAACTTCAAGGAAGTTTCCAACTACTAAATACAAGCAGACACCATACAGAAACTGGCAACCAGATCAGCCTAAACATTGGGTTTGACTACATACAGGACGATACCGATGTGCAAGATACACATCATCAATACTCTTTCACCACCTTAGAAAATACCACCACTTCAGAAGATACACCTCTTGCGGAAGGTGTCAATACTGACTTGAACACTGAGGAAACATCTTTCAACGCAATGTCAGTAGGCATGATTTCAAAAATTCAAGCCATAAAGAATTCAAGTTCTCATTGCCAATTTGGAAACAGATTGAGAAAGTTCCATCATGTTTGGGCGGCAATCACAAAAGACTCGTGGGTACTAGACATAGTATCAAAGGGTTATGCCATTGAGTTTTGACATCTGGCACCGGTAGGAAGAATTCGTCACACAAGGTCATCTTCCGAGTTAGAGGAAGAAATTTCAACACTACTCAGGAAAGGTGCCATAGAAGGAATTTCTTATGAGAGTCTCAGAAGAAGTTTCTCATCAAGATACTTCCTAGTACCCAAGCAGGATGGTGGACTCTACCCCATACTAGATCTCAGAGGGGTGAATTATTACATAAACACAAGGTAATGTCAAATGGTCACTCTAGCATCCATCATGCCTTTATTGAAGAAGAACAATTGGTTTGCGACATTAGATCTGAAGGATGCGATAAGAGCCAACCACAGAAAATACGTGGCATTTGTTGTTGGCAAACAAGCTTACTGCTTTCACGTTCTACCCTTCAGTATCAATACGGTGCTGAGGGTGTTTATGAAATGCATGTCGGTGGTGGTAGCATATCTACGCCAGAAAGGTATCGTCCTTTTTCCGTATATAGACAACTGGTTGATAATGGCATCCTCAAGAAACCGTCTGTTGCAAAGCCTGAATACAACCATCAAACTTCTTCAAAGGTTAGGTTTGATGATCAATTACAAAAAATCACATTTATTACCAACAAAGAGGATCAAGTTCATAAGGGCAGTATTAGACTCTACTGTCCAGCGGGCCTTCCTGCTGGACGACAGATGGGAAAGAATGGTTGCACTGTTTGCCAGACTGTGTTGTTACTGACGTACAAGAGCAAAGTCAATACAAGTAATTCTCAGTCTCATGGCCTCAACAACGTTGGTGACACCCCATGCAAAGCTAAGGATGCTGCCACTACAAGAATGGTTCTTAGACCACTTCAGTCTCATACAGGATCATCAGTCAAAATTTCTAACGGTACTGAGACCGGTCCTAAGACAACTAATAAGGTGGGAAGATCCAAAAACTGTGTTGAAAGGTATGTCATTCCTTCCACGTCAACCGATGTTGACAGTAACAACAGATGCCTCACTGGAAGGCTGGGGTGCACACCTAAACAATCTGCGAGTGATGGGACGTTGGACAAGCACAGAAAAAGCCCTCCATATCAACGCGTTAGAGTTCTTGGCAGTAATCAAGGCATTTTGGGCATTTCAACATCACCTCCTAGGGAAATTTGTGCAGATAGTGATGGAAAATACAACAGTAATGTATTACATCAACAAACAGGGAGGAACTCAATCCCATACCCTTCTGAGGTTGGCAATAGAGTTTTGGAGTTGGTGCCTAAAGAGAAACATTACTCCTTCAGCAGTTCATCTACCAGGGAAAGAAAATCAACCAGCAGACAATCTCAGCAGAACGCAACTGTCTTGTCATGAGTGGCAAATCCACCCCAAGGTTCTTGAAGCTGTATTTGCGAAATGGATGGTACCGATGGTAAATATGTTTGCTTCCAGGGAGAACAAACAGTGCAGCCTATACTTCTCCCAGCAGACCAGAGACAAAGACTCTGTAGGAGATGCCTTCCTATACAGCTGGGACAGACTGGTACTTTCCACCTTTTCCTTTAATAACAAAGGTGATTGCAAAGATGAGACAAGACAGAGCAAAAGCCATTCTGATAACATCATGGTGGTCGAGACAACCGTGGTTCACCCCATTGATGCATATGTTGAGAGGACAGCATCTGATGCTGCAGTACAGATCAGATCTTCTTAGCATCAATGATGGTAAAGTGCTTCATCCCAACGTTCGAATTTAATCAAACTGACTGCCTGGAATCTACTTGATAGAGAACTTACCTGAAGCAGTTAGGAGGGTTCTTTCAGCAGCGCATAAACTGTCTACGGTTAAAGAGATTTTGCAAGTATCTTAAAAGACAATGCAGTAGATCTTGCTGCATGTGGTAATGTGCAGGTACTCTCATTTCTAGCATCACTATTGACACAGGGACTGTCGTTGTCATCAATAAGAAGCTACTTGTCAGCGGTGTCGTGGCATTTGCAACAGATGGGTCAACTATCGTGTTTTTCAGACCCTAAGATTAAAAGGTTTTTGCAAGGGTATAAGCATTTGCACCCACCAGTCCGCCCTCCAGTGTTGGGCTGGGATTTGCAACTGGTGTTGACTCAGTTAACTCATAAACCCTTTGAGCCTATGGCAACATGTGAGTTACATTCGCTGATGTGGAAAACTGTATTCCTGGTGGAAATAATGTCAGCCAGAAGGGCACATGAACTCTGTGCTTTGAGAGTGGACCCTCCTTATTTGAGGTTTCACAAGGAGAGAGTGGTGTTAAGGCCAGACATTACTTTCCTACCTAAAGTGATCTCATCTTCCCACTTAAACCAAAATATTGTTCTTCTAGCTTTTATGCAAAATCCAACCTCAGATTTTGAACGGAAATTACACTGTTTAGATATTAGACGTGCATTAGCTTTTTATGTACAAAGAATGATAAATGTTAGGAAAACAAATAGATTATTTGTTACTCAGTTACTAAGCAAGGTATGCCTGTTTCTGTACAGAGACTGTCAAAATGGGTGGTTATCGCCATTAAGTTAGCTTATCAGGTAGCAAAGAAAGAGATCCCCGCTCAAGTAAGAGGACAGTCAACAAGAGCTCTTGCTATCTCCACTGCATTCTTACAGGGAATACCTTTGCATGAGATATGCAAGGCTCACAGAGTAAACTGAAATATAATTGGCTCTGAGAATGGGTTCACATTTAGGTTTAGCGTTTATGGTTAATAACAAGATCATATGTAGTATTAGCAGTAGGTTAAATATAGTTGAAAAGAATAGATTTAAGAATGAAATTACTATAGCAATAGTGAGTACAAGGAGAATGAGATTTAGATACATGAAATAAAAATATATAATCAATATGGTATATAATATGTTGAATAAGTGTATGATGATAAAGGATCTAGAGAGAAATAGTAATGTAAGCTATTTGTGTTGTAATTTTTCTCTTTTTTGCATTTATGTTATTCACGTGGTATTTTTGTTTTATTCTGTTATGTATTGTTCCTTTTTCTTTATAATAATAAAAAAAATAAAAAAAAATATGCATGGCTGCAACTTGGTCACAGCCTTTACCATTTATTTCACATTACAGAATTGATATCAGAGATAGAAACGAAGCAGTTTTTGAGGATTGTGTTAAAATCTTTTATTGTTTGATTGTTGTTCACACACTCAAGAGTTTAAGTAAAATAAATTAAGTAGACTGGAGATAATTAATATTATTTGTCAATTTCAACTGTCAATTATAGGATGATTCAACTGATAGCATGACAACCCCTCGCCTAATTTGACAGCTCGCTAGTCTCCCCATTGTGTGAGTCACAGAGATCACGAAGAAGAAGAACAGGTTGCTTACCTGTAACTGTGGTTCTTCAAGTGGTCGTCTGTGAACTCACACAAACCCGGCTATCCTACCCACTTTGTGTCCTGGTTTCTTGGTCTGTTCTGTACACTGCTGCATAGGGTGGTGAAGGAACTGACCGTTAAAGCAGGTAGGAGTTTATATACCCTCGGAGGATGGGGGAGGGTTAACTGCCAAAACGCCTACTTCTAGGGTTCAAGAAGGTTCCAAAAGCTGTACTGCACAGGCACACATTACCCAATTGTGCGAGTTCACTGATGACCACTCGAAGAACCACAGTTACAGGTAAGCAATCTGTTCTTTTCATGCCTGTGTAGAACGAGCCTTCATGTCATTTTCAGTCTGGGGAGATCCTAAGGCAAAACTATGACAATTGTCCTGGCCAGATTTCTTCAGAGGGAGGTTTGCCTTTGCGTAGGCTTTTGCTAAGCCTGAGAGAGTGTGTCTTGCCCAAGATTATTCTTGCCTTTTGTTTTGTTTTGTAATAGTCAACCTAGGAGATGGCATCATTTTGAGCATCCTCCAACATCTGGAGGTACTTCTAAATTACATGTAATGAGAATTATGCCCATTGCACTCTGTGTTCTGCAAATATATCTAGAGAGAAAAGCTCACATACTATTTCAGCCATGTGGAAACACATCAGAACCCAACATTCAGCCCAATTTCAAGACCTGAAAGATAGTAGAAGTGCACCATCCACAGTGACTCCATAGATGACAACTTTGAGTACCATAACTTGTGCTTAGAATGCGTTCCCTTTGCATAGGTTTTCCATAGACCATCTGCGATAAAAACTTTCATCACCACCACCATGTGTCATCAGAGACAATGGACCGAATATGGTTGCAGCTTTGGAATGCAGTACCTTTGACCATTTGCCTTGCCTTGGTCACACCTTTCAGTTAGTTGTCAAAGATGGCTTAATGAACAAGATTGAAATTAAGGGGATCATGTCCACCTGCTGGAGTATTGTGGGACATTTCAAGCACTCTTCTAAAGCCATGAAGGTGTTACGAGCTTGTCAAGCCAAGCTAGGTGCGAAATCCCATCGATTGATACAAGATGAACTGACTAGATGGAATTCTTAGCATCGCATGCTCAGTCGTCTCATGGAACAAAAGCAAGCTGTTTTACTATCTGCTTCAGAGTTGAATTTCCAGGTGGATCTGACGGCTCGACAATGGACTACTATAGAAGAAGTGATATGACCCCTAGATGTGTTTGATAGAGTGGTATTTGTGGCCAGCTCCAGTGAAGTGACCATCTCAGAAATTATTCTTTTAGTGAATAGCACCACTTTTACTCTCCAGAACTTCAGATCAACCCTAGATTCCGTCCAGGGTTTCTGAAATGACTTGCTGACATCTCTTAAGAGGCGCTGTCAGTCTGTGGAGATGGAAAAACTGTACGCTCTTGGAACTCTCTTTGATCCCCGCTTCAAAGCTAGTGTCTTTTTGAAAAAAGAACACCTCCATCAAGTGAAATCAACACTGGCCATGGAAATTTCTGATGTTTGTTTGCAAGCAGCTGTCACTGAGCTGCAGTCATCACAAAAAAGGGAAAGAGATACCACTCCAGCATTGTCAAGTGAACCAGAAGGAGTTCATAGCATGTGGAGTCACTATGCTCAATTGATGACCCCATCTAGCAGCAGTGAGGACAGTTGCACTTTGTCTCCTGAAGATGAAATCAATGCCTGCTTGTCAGAACCACTGCTTCTGCCATCTGTGGACATCTTCAAGTACTGGAAGGACAACCAAAAATGCCCCAATTTGAGGAAACTGTCCAAAAAGTTCCTAATCACACCACCATCAACAGTAATGTCAAAAAGACTCTTCAGCACATCAGGTGTTGCAGCTGATAAAAAAAAAACTCAGTAGGCTAGACCCAGAACGGGTTAGAATGCTAGTGTTTTTGATCAAAAATCTGCATTAAAGGTTTCAGCTATGGTTTTTTGTTTGTCGCTATATTGCCCTGAAACAGTTCAGGCAGGAACTCTTACAAGTTTAAAAGTAACATGTTTTTGATTGTTCTTAATTTTGTGGAAAGAATCAGGACTCAGGAGTTTATGTACTTCCTGTAATAGATGAACATGTTAAATTGCATTTGTATCTTCTTAAGAAGTATATGCTTATGTTTTCTTGAAAGTGAAAACTATTATTTAATTTGTTTTTCATTAAACAAAGATGTCAAGTTCTGCTTCTAAACACTTTTCAGTAGAAGTGCTTTCTTTCCCTTGCTTTTTAAACCCTTTTTAAAAAAAGGATACGGAAGACTCAAGATTCATGAGATCCGTGGATTTGCAGAACATTCCAGGGATTTGGATTTGGAAACTTCTGGATTTGTCCCATCTGTAATTCCTATAAAGCTTGATTGCTCCCAGCTTTCCAGATGGAATGTTGGTGGGGCCAACTGTATTTGAATACTGAAAACACAATTGCAATTTAAATCTCTCTTTCTCACTCTAAATACACACACACACACATACATATGTTAAAAGCAATACAAGAAATTATATTTTAAATTTGACACATATACACTGTCCAAAAAGTTCCATGTATCCAATGCAATGTTGATTCAGGACTTGATTGCAGGACTCTTCTGGCTGTGTTACTCAGTATTGATGCAGCATTTGCTGCAACCTTAAAGCCCTAAATAAAAAAAAATGCTAAATAGAAATAAATGCAATATAGAAATTATACTACCAAGAGTTTACCTTTTTGTCCCCCACTCCTCCCTCAAAAAAACAGAACTGAAAATACCAGTACCTTATTCAGTATGAAAAGGACCTACTCTTTAGCCCTGGCAATTGCAGATCCTTTTTAGCTCTCCCTCTTCTTCTGAACAAAACCAATAAGTACAGCCCCTTCTGTAGGGTTAGCCTACTGGGCCAAATCAATTCTCAATTCTAAGATGGATTACATAGGAACAGTTGACAGCTGTATATTCTTGAAGCAGAATCCCAAACTTTTTAAAATACACATTCTTGGAAAAATTATTTGATGTTATTATGTGCCTTCAGGGTAACTCTGAGTTCTGGCGACCCTATCATAGGGTTTTCTTGGCGAGATTTATTCAAAGGCAGATTGCTATTGTTCCTCTTAGGCTGAGAGAGTGTGATGTGTCCAAGGTCACCCAGTGAGGTTCCTTGGCTTAGCAGAGATGGAATCTTGGTCTCTTGGATTCCTAGTACAACAGTCAGACTTTACACCACACTAGCCGTCCTTCTGTGTGTTGAATATCTGTAGCTCTTGCAGTGGTTAAAGGCATGGGAGTTCTATGAGAAGGAAGGGTGGTAGAAAGGTAGCAAACAACAGGGTTCACTGGATGTATAAAACAACTTGGGCTGCAATGCATATCACTCTTTATTGTATGCAAAGAACATAAGGAACCAGAACTTTATGTTTCTAGTCAATAAGGTAACTTTGAAGGGTGGGTTTCTCAGTGGGAATTAGCAATGCATCTATATCTGTAGGTGTGTGCTGGTCAGTTCTTTATAATCTGTGTGATCGTATGAATAAACAGTTTACATAAAAAGCTGAAGTACTTGCCTGCATTTGGGGAACTAGAATTGCGCAGTTCTTGAGAAACAGTGAAACTCCTTGTGCACTAAGCAGAAGACTAAGGAAAACTGGGGCAGAGGGAGAAAAAGATCAGTGACCAGAGAGAGAGTGTGTTTTGAGGGTGATAAAAGAAGAGAAAAAGCAGACATTTAGAGAAAAAAGGAAATGAAATTAGAACAAGTATCTAAGAAAGATAAGTAGAACTGAAGTGTTTCTATGGGGAGTTTTTAGGGGAAAGAATGAGGGGGACCAATGAGAAAGACAAAGAGTATGAAGGAAGGAGGAGAAATAGCACTGAGGTGGCTTAAGCAGTTTTGAACTCAGCCAAAGAAGGGTACAATCAGCACTCCACATTTGTGGGTTTCACTTTTGCTGATTTGATTATTCACAGGTTGTTTCCTGTCAGCTCTGCTGCTGTCCTAAGCCATTTTTAATAGGGACTGCAAGTCTTGTGAGACTGAGAAACTGCAAATGAGGCTTGTAAGTCCCTATTAAAAGTGGTGTGGGGCAGCAGTGGAGATGGCAGTAAGCCCCACAAGCCACCCACTTCTGCTTTATGGTGGGCCTGTGTCTCTAACCCTAGTGAATGTGGAGGGATGACTATATTTTGGTAATTTTTTAAAAAATTGTGCTTTTCACAAACAGGAATTTGTAATCAATTTTTTTTCGAGGTTTGAAGAATCAAACCCTCTCTTTGTTAGTCGTCTTTTTTCTGAAGATGTGTTCTCCTGGCTGATCCAGTAGTGGAAAGGAAGAAAAGAATTAAGGAAGTAGACTTCTGAGTTAAGAGAAGCACTAAGTGGGCTCAGAATCCATACCTATTTAGCGTGTGAAAGTAAAGCCTCACTTTAAATATACTCCAGCAGACTCATATTTGAAGATACCGTTGAAGATGCTATTACATTTCTTTTAATCTGTACCAGAGATAATGTCTTTCTTCACTGTCAAGGACTACTGCTTCTTTGCTGATAAACATTTGTTCTGTTATTTTTGTCGTGATGTTTTATTTCAGCTTTTGTTAATTCCTCTGAAGTCTCTGTTATTCAAAAGTAGTAAGTAAATATTTTAAATGAATAAATAACAATTAATAGGGACTGCTGCATTTCAGTTTCCCATTCCATGTGGAAGCAATGAGTTGCTAGTTGCCATTCTTATTGTCTTTTCATTTTCCTTCTCCTTACTACTTACTGGTTCTGAAATACTGTGTAAACTTCAAAGGTTGAAAATTAGCCTGCTTGCAAATGGAGCACAGTTCTGAATATGCAAATAATTATAATGAATCTGGATTAACTGTGATTCTTATCAGCATATACATTAAGACTTTAACTGTACTGATGTAGTTCTTATCCAAACATGATTCCGTATAGCTGTGCCACTAACAACTTCTGTACCTCAAACTGATACACCAGATTATTCAGTTTCTTTGAAATGTCCTTGTCTTATGTTGTATTTCTTTTACATTTTTGATGTCTAAGGGTTATTCTTTATGATCTTTGTGAATCACACAAATGGGGACAAGGTGTGCCTTCACAGCATAATATTCAGAATCTTTTTTTATCATTTATCTTTTTATTAAAAATGTTTATAATATTATAATAAGAACACACAGAAATAGAGAAGAAAAATCAGAACTCAGAAAAATAAGAGGAAAACAAATACTAAAAGCTAATCCAGTACTATTTGTCGTACAGAACTGTCCATCCAATACAAGAAAGAAAATCATATATATATATAAGCATTGAATTAGAAATAGGAACATTTAAAGAAAAGTGGTTGCCTACTTCCTTTTGCCATCAATCTAGAACACTTTACGCGCTTTTTTTTAAAATAATTTTATTCAAATTTCAACAGATAAAACAAACAATAATTTCTGCAATGTTTACATGTAATATTTTTCCTTCTTCCTTTCCTTTCTGGATTACAATTATTAATATTCCCTCTATTTGTTACGTCTCGTATCGCAATAAGATGTTAATAATCTATAATTTGTTAGTTCCTGCTATATAACTCTACTTTACTTGTTACATGATATTTCATTATCTGTTAACTGTATAATAATTATTATCATGAAAAATGTATTACCCTCTGTCTACTCCCAACTCAAATCTGTGACAATCTTCCACTCTTTATTAATGTCCTCATCTGATTTCCCTTTCAATCTTTGTGTAAGTATATCCGCATTTCTGTTTTCCATGAAAGCTGTCCACCACTGTTCCATTGTGGGTGTAGTTTCATTTTTCCAACATCATGCATATTCAATGCAGGCCGTCGTCACCATGTACAATATAATTCTCCAGTGTCTCTTGGCTGGTGTTCCATCTAGTGTATGTGTCATGTTTACCAAGTAAAATTCAGGTGTCATCGCGCATTGAATCTTCAAAATTGAACTTATTTTCTTATGTGTTTCTTTCCAATATTTTTCTGCTCTAGGACATGACCACCACATATGAAATAGTGTACCAAAGTTCTCTTGACATTTCCAACATTGACCTGTACCTGTCTTATAAATTGTCTTTAATTTTTCTGGTGTCATGTACCATCTATGAAATAGTTCATAGTAATTTTCTTTTAAATTTTGGGCAGCGGTAAATTTCTGTGTACGTTGCCAGCTCTGTTCCCACCATTCTAACTGTATTGGGTGTCCAACGTTTTGTGCCCATTGTATCATTGCAGCTTTAACTGTCTCTACCTCACATTCTTGTAAAATTTCTTTATACAAACATGCTAATAAATGTGGTGGATTTTCTCTTAACATTCTCAATAAATGAATTTGTTCCTTTTGTTGTATTCCACAGGTTTGTACATCCATCTGAAATCTTTCCTTTAGCTGTCTGTAGGGAAACCAGCTTAATTTTATTCCTTCAGTTTCCAATTCCTCTCTTGATTTCATCTTCACACCGGAGTCATCTGTTATGTCTAATAAGTCTTCATATCATAGCCATTTATCTGTGTCTTTCCATCTCCCAAAAAAGGCTTCTTGTGGGGAGACCAAATTAGCTAACTGCCTTGTATTCTTCTTCTTGTAGTCATTCCATATTCTAAGTAGCGATTTCCTTACAAAATGATGCATAAAATCTTTGTCTACTGCTGCTTCTCTATAAAACATATAGGCATGCCATCCAATTCTTAAGTCTGATCCCTCTAACGCCAGCATCCTTGAATTTTGAAGATTTAACCAATCTTTTAGCCATGTGAATGCCGCAGCCTTATAGTATGTTTGTAGGTCCGGAAGGCCTAAACCACCTCTTGCTGTTGTGTCCTTCATGATTCTCCATTTAATTCTTGGTTTCCTCCCCTGCCATATGAACTTAATTATGTCTCTTTTCCATTGAACAAAAGGTTTAATGCTTGTTATAATAGGCACATTTTGGAAAAGATAGTTCATTTCTGGTAGACCATTCATTTTTATCACTGATATCCGTCCCAGCAAAGATATTTTCAGTTGAGTCTGTTTTTCCAAATCTTGAGTTATCTCCTTCCGTTTTTTATCATAATTGTTATGGAACAATTCATTATTTCTTTGTGCAATCCAAACTCCTAGATATTTATCTTTCTGTCCTTTATTAAATCCTGTAATTTGTTTGAATTCAGCTTCTTCCTTCTCCCTCATATTTTTTGATATATATACTGTTTTTTCCTTGTTAATTTTAAAAATAGAGTGATCTCCATAGTCTTGAATAGTATCCATCAATCTTTGAGCGCTCTTGAGGGGATCATCCAGAAAAAGTACCAAATCATCTGCAAAAGCTTTGAGTTTATATTGAAATTTCTTTATCTGGACTCCTCTTATTGCCGCATCTTCTCTTATATTATTGTTGAGTATTTCTAATGTCAAAATAAATAACAAAGGTGATAGGGGACAACCCTGACTTATGCCTCTCAAAACTTCAATCGGCGCAGTACGCTCTCCATTTATAATTAATCTTGCTATTTGTTGAGAATAAATTGCTTCAATCCATGAAATGAATTTTTCTCCCGCTTGTACTTGCTTAATAATCGTCTTCAAAAATGACCAACTGACCGTATCAAATGCCTTCTCTGCATCAACAAATACCATAGCCAGCTCTCTTTCATTATGTTTTTTGTAGTATTCAATTATGTTTAAAACTGTCCTGATATTGTCACACATCATTCTCTTAGGCAAAAAGCCATTTTGATCTTCACGAATATGTTCTTGAAGTACTTTTTTAACTCTCTCTGCCATGATGGCGGCGAAGATCTTGTAGTCCATATTTAATAGTGAGATGGGTCTGTAATTCTTTACATCCGTTATGTCTCTGCCTTCTTTTGGGATCAATACAACATTAGCTTCTTTCCATGTTTCTGGTATGCCTTCCTTCTTAATCTCGTTTATTGTAATTTGAAGTGGAGCTGAAAGTTCATGCTCCAAGATTTTGTAATACTTTGCTGTAAAACCATCAGGTCCTGGGGATTTATCATTCTTTGTGTTCCTGATAGCTTCTACTATCTCCATCATTGACACTGATTTGTTTAATGTCTCTCTTTGTTCTGTTGAAAATCTGATTTTATTCTTCCTCTCCAAGTATTCTTCCAATTCTCTTTGATTTTTTTTCGAGGAGATATTGCTTAATAGCTTTGTGTAATAAGAATAGAATGCTTGTTTTATCTCCTCTTGCTTTGTTGTCTTCCCCTTCTTCGTTGTAATCTCTGTTATTATGTTTCTTGATCTTCTTTTCCTCAATAAATTAGCCAAAAGTTTTGAAGGTTTATTTGCCTGTTCAAAAGAAATGTGTTTCAATCTACGCATCTGTTGTTCTATTTCTCCCAGATTTAATTGATTCAATTCTGCTTGGCACACCTTTATCTTTTGTCTTGTAGTATTATCTGCTGGATTTTTCCTCATCTGTTTCTCCAATTCTTTCATATTCCCCAGGATCCTTTCTTCTGTACGCTTCCTTTGCTTATTGATTTCCGCAGACCATCTGATAAAGTTGCCATGCATCACTGCTTTACTTGCATCCCATACTGTCTTCATAGGCAGTTCAGGTGTCATGTTTTCATTAAAATAGTTGATTAGTTCTGTTTTTGCTTTTTGAATGTATTTTTCCTTAGTTAAAATCTCTTCATTCATCCTCCATGTCCTTTCTCTACTCATGACCTTAAAAGTCACTTGTAATGGAAAGTGATCTGAACACAAATTCGGAGGGCTATCTATTTGATGTGTCTTCAAAAGTAACTCATTAGTTGCCAGTATCGTATCAATTCTAGACATAGATTTGTGTCTGTCTGAAAAAAAAGTGTATCCATCCAGTTGTCCATTCTTATATCTCCAAATGTCATATAGCTCTAAATCATCCATCATCCGGAAAAAGCTTTTGGGTAGTTTTCCATTATTTCGCGGTATCAATTTTTGCGTTCTGTCCGCAACAGGATTCACTACTCCATTGAAGTCTCCAAGAACCACCACAATTGAGTTGCCTGTATCCTGTACATATCTTTGTATTTCAACATTTATTTTGGGGAAGAATTCTCCTTTGGCTCCATTGGGTGCATATATTCCTACTATTAATATCTTTTCTTGTTTTGTGTCAATTTTAACCGCAAGATAACGGCCATTTTTATCTTGAAATTTTATTTGTGCACCATATCTTGAATTCACATATATCAGTACGCCTCTTTTCTTCTGATCAATAGTAGTTGCTTTACGCGCTTTTTTTTTTGCATATATATGTGAAACTCCCTACTACTTCATTCTAAATATATTCAATAGTTTGAGTGCAGTCTTTCCCTTGTTATTCTTTACATAACATATCATTATAACATATTTATTTATCAACATTTTTTTTCCCAAAGTGTAAAAAAAGGCTAATTTCGTAGTTCAATTCAATTTACCTTTTAGTCCTCCATACATAATGCATATATCCATCTTCTATAATTAATTTCTATGTATTAATAGTTAGAGTAAACATTTTGCTATGTTATTTCTTTTCTTTTTATCTTGTATCTTAACACCCTATCTCTTATTTACACATGTTGTCACAGGCTCCCAATCTTTTTCTAATTGGTTAATTTGTTTTCCCTTTATATAATGGGGTAAGTAAGTCATATTCTTTCAGTTCTATTATTTTTGAAAACCATTGAGCTATATCTGATGTATTTGGGGTTTTTTTCAAAATTTTTGCAAAGTTCATTCTTGCTACCGTAACCAAATACAACAAGATTTGATTGTTTTTCTTTAAGAAAGTTTTTTCAAACATGAAAGTCATATTCAGCAAAAAGAATTCTGGACAGAATCTTCTAGAGCTGAGCAATCTTTTTGGAAGTAACTCCCACAACGAATGCATCTCATTTAAGTTGGAGGTATTCATACAGATACTTATCTCAGAATTCAAAGCACTAGTTTCGATGAGAAAAAGAGCAACATATAAATGCACTAGCCCTGCTAGCAGTCATGAAAGCTTTCAAAGCCATCAGATTAATTTTCAGGGGCAGCTTGATTTGGATTGTGTCATATGACATATGGTTGCATATTGTATAAACAAACAAGGGACTCTACTTGGCCGAACAGTTTTTGGAATGGTTCCTCTGAAGAGGCATTTTTTGCATGGCTGTACATCTGCCTGGAGAAGATGATAGGGCAGATGTTCTCAGGACAGCAAGCTTCCTCAGCCACAAGTGGACTTTGTATCAAGCGTTGGTAAAATCCATCTTCAAGACACAAGGAAATACCAATCTTTATGAAGCAAGGATCAATGCAAATTGGCAGGCATGTTGCACTGCCTTACCTAGGAGATACCTTTCTGTTGAGTTGGGGGAGGTCCTCTAGTATTTGCCTTTCTTCCATTTCCATTGATAATATGGGTAGTGAAAAGTATATGAGACACCAAGGCAAAATACATTTTAATTACTCTGTGGTGGCCCGGAAAGCCATGGTTTGCTCCCCTTTAGTCTCTTTTTAGTGACAGCTACCCCTAACACCTGACATATTTGTTCAAGTGTAGGATCAAGGCAGGGTTTCTGACCTGAAAACCATGGAACTATCAGCATGGAATCTACTCCAACATTGGGCTTGTCACAGAATCTGGGACATTCTAAATGCCTATTGAAGACCACCTACAATATGGTCCAATCATTATAAACAGAATCTTTTTCATGATTGCTTGTTGCTGTCAGGACAGTTAGAGATTGATGTTACTGTTAGGGACATTCTGTCCTTTCTCAAACACCGGTCTGACAAGGGCATATCTGTGTCTTCTTTTAAATTTTATTTATCAGCCATTTCACATGATTTTATACTATTTAGGAAGAAATCCTGTTTCCAGTGCCCATTAATCAAGAGACAAATTATTTACACACACACACACACACACACATGTATATATACACATACATACATACATATGAGAGAATCTCTATTCCTGTGAAAGAAGGCAGCTTCGTTGGCTCAGCCATCCGCATTTATTTGTCACGATGTAGTTGATAACAGATTGAAGACTGATATATTGATGGGAGATTTGATCATCACTACTGTCATGACTAGCCTCCTCCAATTTTAAGTACCTTGCCATTCTCCCATTTATGTGAATCACAGGGAACACAAAAAAGAATGGGTTACTTACTTGTAACTGTAGTTCTTCAGGTGACTCATCTGTGAACTTGCACAGCCCCCTCTCCATAATTCGAATCCTGACTTTTTATTGCGCAGTTTGTATTCTTCTAGGTTAGACTCTGAATTCAGGAAAGACATAATACAGAGGCATGAAGCAAAACCATCCTTTATGGGCATATGTACCTTGAGTGCTACATCTTCTCCAGCACTGACTATTCAAAATAAATAAATAAGCATGTTTCAATTAAATTGGCATCAGATACAAGCGAGAAGACACTTTTAAATACTGTTCATATACTTTTGAGGAAATGGTTTTGAGTAGAGATTTGGTCCAAATCATATTCTAGTCCTTATTTTCCCTTTCACTTCCCAGATCCATTTCCTAAGCTTGCTTCTCACCTAGCATCTAGCTAAAGGCTGGATCAGACTAGAGGATCGAGCTTGTAGCACTGTCTTTTTCCATTCTTTTTGTCAAGAGTTTAGGAGATTTTCAAAACACTGCAGTGGTCTCATAGCCTGGACTTTTCCTGAGCTGCAAAATGATAATTTGACAAATATGAATCCAAGGGACAGGCAGCAGAGAAAGTTGCTCATGTTATCAAATACATTTCTTATGCTACTGAATTCTTTCACCTTGTTTATGGATGCTGAAAATTATCTGTACGAATGACATTAAGAAGGAAATATGAAGGAGGGATCCAATATAAATCATTTTTGTAATTTCCCCCTTAATCAAGATTGTGTATGGGGGATGGAATTCTTTCCATTTTTTCAACAAGGGTTTCTTCCTTGTCCCTAAGTAGGTGGATTGTGTCAAGCTATCCTTGGTGTGTGTCTTGATAAGAGTTTTTTTTTTATCTTTTCCACAATTTCAGACATGGTTAGCCTTATTTCCAGCATTTCTCTGCACTTTTTCTGCCAGCAGTTCTAAAAAGACGAACCCCCCCCCCAAAAGAGTTTAATCAGATAAGACAGAATGTGAACTAAATTTCAGTTTAAACATGATCTGAAGCAATTATATGATTTTGTGCATAATCATAATTCACATACATCCTACCCAAGACTGGTTTTGCCATGCAAAAAGGTAAGGTTTATCATCTTAAAGCAGCACTAAAGAAGGGAAATTGAGATCCAAAATCCTTTGTGTGACCAACCATACTCTATTACAGGATGCTTTGTGAGTTGTCACAACATTGCTTTTGGCTCAGTGCTTTCTTTAGTTGATAAATATTGTCAAGTGTATTGATGCATGTTAATAGTGGTCAAAATATATATAAATTCATAAGGACCCTGCAGCCATGCATCCAAAACTAAGGTTTGAGGAATTCCAAATAATGCACCCAAGCCTCAGGGAGAGCAGGCTGTGTAACATGTCAGAGCCTCATGTCTAGCCTTTGGGGCATGAAACACTGAAAAATACCCCCTTCGTGCCAGTAATACTCAGTGTACTTAAAATGATTAATGAACAGGGGCATGCACCCAACAGTATGTTTTGGGTCATCCTGAAACCTAAGAAATCTGAAACCCTTGAGAAGATAGTAAAAGCAGGAAGCTCAGCAAGGCCCAGGCAGATGCCTTCATATGGCTAGCATGTTTAATTTGACTTGATGCATCACAAAATGGTGTCAGTTTGAAAGAAGGAACCTTAGAGCAGAGCCACAGTTGATAATATTTTACTTCTTCTTAAGGTTCACAGAAACAAGAAATAGTGTGCAAACGGCTGGATGACAATTCTATAGTACAGAATAATTACTGTGATCCTGATAGTAAACCACCAGAAAATCAGAGAGCCTGCAACACTGAACCTTGCCCACCTGAGTAAGTACTTAGTATATGAGGTAACAGATTCATTATGTGTCCGCGTTCTTTATATTTCCATGTGAGAAAAACGAGAAAATACCGTGCTGGCAGAATATGGAAATTTTAATTTGTGGGCCAAAAAAATGAGAGGGAGAGAAACCACTTTAGAGCCAAATAAATATTGAGTTCAGTTGATAATCTGCTTTTTTACTCACTTCTTTAAGCACTTTTCTCTTTATATGCCTTGCATTTTATGTGGCTTGAAACTAGAAATTTGCCTTGCAGTCATGTCAGATAAACAGAAAGAAACTAGTGAGCCTCCTAGTGCCCCCAAATTTTCCACATGTATTGTATATCAAGCCAAAAGTTCTTAAGTGTAAACTTTTTGTTCAGTTTTAAGATACTAGAAGGTAAATTAACTTTCACTGCATGAAGCGCCTTCTACCACCTGCAGCTGTAACGCTACAGATTTTCATGTTCTCCAGATTACACTGTTAAAGATTATGTTCTCAAGACTGGACTGGTAAAATGCACTGTATATAAAGTTGTCTCTGAAAAACCATTGCTAAACTTTAGTTTCTTCTCTCCCCACCTCAACCACCAATTTTTGTTTTTCCTAAACATAAAAGGCCAAGACTTCAAAGAAAAAGCTTTAACCTTTCTTTACAGACATTTTTATTGGTCTCATTGCTCTTCCAGAAAAGGAGAAGGACCTGCATTATCTCAAGATGAGGTGTCAGCTATTGTCAAAGCATTTTTAATTTGCTATTGTGTAGCAATATAGAAAACTACACTTTAAAATGCCTCGTACCTATCACCATATTTTGTATTAATGATGTCATTTATTCCATAGTTTCTTCCCCAAGAATGAAATCATCATGCATTCACTGGGGCATACGATAAATTGCCATATATCATTTTTTTTACTCATTCAGCAATGTGTACTTGTTAACTATGTAGATATCAATTTAATTTGTTGAATTTGTGATATACTTTCCCACTGCTCTTCTTCAAGATGGTTTATTGGAGATTGGTCGGAATGCAGTAAGACCTGTGATGGTGGAATGCGATCACGAACAGTTCTGTGTATCAGGAAGATCGGACCTTCTGAAGAGGAAACCTTGGACAGTACTCATTGTTTAACACACCGGCCAATTGAAAAAGAATTGTGTAATAACCAGTCTTGCCCCCCGCAGTGGATCCCTTTGGATTGGTCAGAAGTGAGTAAACTCACTAAATAATTAAATAGTGGACATTGTACATATCAGAATACGTATCCATACATTTTTAACTGTTCTTCCACTTTACACTAAACTATTGGTGTTCCAGATAGCACTTGGTTCAGATACTGCTTTCCAATTAAGGTAGTTCATCTACTATATCAGACAGAAAGAGAAAGAAAGCATCCATAGAAGGGCGGGAGTACATGTGTGGCCTCTTTAAGCAGCTGAGCATTCTGTGAGAGCCAAAATGAATGGCAGCCTCATTCCCAAGTAGTCAGGATGCCACAAGAAGCCAGGAACTGCTATCCCTTTGCCCCTATGCAGGGAGACAAGACTCAACAGAAGAAGGGACTAGGTGCTTGTTAATACCTTCCATCCCATTTCTGAGGCCAAGGAAAAGAATCTAAGAGAACCAAAAAGAAAGCCAGAAGGGTATGTAAGCCTCCCTGCCATGGCTGGAGAATTTTAGGGCTCATTCTCATAAAATATTGCTACTCAAAGTGTTAGTCCATGCACCAATGCTGGTCTGCAAGCCATTGATTGCAAGTCTTCAGCAAATTTCCAGGAAAGCAACAATTATAGCCAGTGGTACCAGTCCCTGGCACATTGGAGGGAAAAATCACTGCCAGTGCACATTTACTGAGTAAAAGAAATATGATTTATGGCACTTTGAAACTAACATTTATGCAGCTTTTTATTACCCCAAAGGGTCAGGTTTTCACACGTAACAACCTACTTTATCAGATATTGAAGTTTACTGAGAAGTAAATCCCACTATATTCCATTGACCATTCACCCTAGTAATTTTGCACAAGATTTCAACCTATTCTTTTGTTACAGTTCTAACATATTTGTATAGCCAGACAAAATTATGGTATAACGTTTAAAAAAAACAACCCAAGTCTGATTTTTGGAGTTTTGTGGGGTGGATTCCCATAAAAATATTGGGCAAGCATTTTGTCTTTTGCATTCATAAAACTATTAGTCATACTGTTAGTTCACTGAATTTTGTTAATGGATTTGTTGATTTCTTATTTTTCTAGAAAACAAAACTGATGTCCTTACTTTACTTTCTCTCCTAGCAATAGATTGTTTGGGTGAAATTAGTGTTCTCATGAGTGCTTTTGTTATAGCAAGAATAATGTTGTTGTTTTACAATATTAATCATTACAAAAGTTATTTTTTTAAAAAAAATATGAAAACACAAGATTTTCATCTTTAAAACATATCTTGAGATTTGGATATACATTATTCTAAAAAATTTACAGTTTGCAATCTGGCAATTCAAATTCTATGCCAAGAAAAACTGATTGTTGATACTGTATAAATTGGGTAATACAGGAAATGTTCATAACTTGCCTATTTTTGTTTTTATTTCATTCAAAAAATTTTCACTGTCCTTTAATTGGGAATTTCTAGAGTACTTTAAAGTAACAGCATAACCTATATATAATTCATTCTAGATTTTTATGTTGCACTGTTAGTCTAGATCTATTAGTAATGTGAGAGGTAAGAACAATGACACAACAACTGCAGTTGCTACAAAATTTATTCTGCCACCTCCTTGGCATACAGGATTTTGACAAGTGTTATCCTCACATTGTAAAGCTTATATTTATAATCAGAACGGATAGAAACAGGTGTGTGTGCATTTTAATGTTCCTTCATTTTTCCCAAGACACTGAACTTTTTGCCCTCTCACATTCTGTTCTTCCATGGAATGAATGCATCCAACACAAAACTATAAATTATATTTATTCTACTCCTACACCAGAGAGTTATATTCTGAATGATTTAGTGGTATGTTAAGTAGACACCACAAATATGCTTAAACCTGTTGTGCATTCTGACATTATACTATTGACAGTAAAGTATTGAAGTTACGATGGAGACAGACAGAAACACACATACTTTAGTTATTACATTGACCACAAGAAGCGACCACAAAAACCTAGTGATTAACAGACATCTGTAGATCACAAACTATTCTTATCACCAACATAAACAACTAGATAAGAAGATTTAAAAAATGAGAAGATGTGAGCAGAAAAGATACATCAGGAATTTTCCTTGCTCTGTAGCCAGCAAAGGCAATACACCAAGAGCCCTATACTCTGTACGGGCTCTGAGCTATTAGTGAAAATGCTTGCATCATAATACAAGAGTATAGTATCTTCAACAAAATGGGGAAGTCAAACAGGGCACAGGAGTGCTGAGTAGCTAATGCACTACAGATAGGAAGATCATCATTGGTTCTATGGTCCTATCATAAGCTTCCCAGAGTGAGCACATAATTTCCAATACAAGCTGAGTCTTGTATTAAGTAGGAGTTGTAGAGAGGACGTTTATTATTATTTTTGAAATGCAAATAGGTGGAGCTATCCAAATCAGTGCTATTAGCTTCACACCAGTTCTCTATCCACCCTTAGTGTTGCTGAAACATTGTTCTTGCTTATCTGGAAAGTGGTATGTATATACCTCTATGTAAGATTTAATAAAGCACTGTATTCTGCAATGCAGACATAGAAGTGTATGATGTTGGCAACCTCAGACATGTGCCTTACAAATGAAAGGAATCACTTTATGCAAAGACTTTATGAGAATTTCATTCACCTAGTTCTTGTTATCTGCAAATGTTATATCCAAGCATGATAATTACAGTTTGAGTTATAGGTGTAACAGATACTTTTGTTTGTAAGGCCAAGTGATTTAACATGTTCACATTTTACTTTTTCATATTTAATTATATATGTAAGCTTGTTTCTAATCATGTATGTTTCTTGTTTTCAGTGTACTCCAAAATGTGGTCCTGGTTTCAAGCATCGCATTGTTCTTTGTAAAAGCAGTGATCTTTCAAAGACATTTCCAGTTGCACATTGCCAAGAAGAAAATAAACCTCCAGTCCGCATGCGCTGTAGTTTGGGCAGATGTCCACCACCACGATGGGTTACTGGAGACTGGGGGCAGGTAATTCAGGCAAAGTTGCTGGGTAACTGGAACATATTTTTTTTCCAGATGGAAAATTGTATTAAGTCTCTTATAGCCAGTAACAATGTCTTGCAGCATTTTCAAAGCTAACACATTTATTATGGTATAAGCTTTCTTGTATTTTAATATTTGTTGATTCATATGACTGAATGAAAAATAGCTAGAGTGATCACATCTGCCCATTGTATGGTAACTTATTGTTTATATTATGTACGACATAGTTATTTCAGTTTGTTCTTTATATGTAGCATTGAAATCGGCGAAGCTTATCTTTAGCCCCCAAAGATTGTGTGAAGGAGGGAGTACCAGCTAGTCTAGTCTAGTCTGCAAGGAATGGAAAGTTGTAGTAGACGTATTGACAATGATGACATTACCTGCATGGCTGCCCCGCAAAGAGGCAGAGAATAGAAGGAAACTTTTCCTAGTATACGCCCTGGATTTCTCACAGCATTTAATAAAAATATGGACAACCAAAATGGAACAGTCAACTTATGTTGAAACTCAGTAACATTTAAAAAGATACCAGTATTTTGAAAAAATTGCAGGATGGAAAGATGGAAAATTAAACTGGATCTGAGAAAAGAACTATTACATGAAAATATTTTTTTGGAAGTGCTGGAAATGCTAAAAACCAACATATAACTGTAATAGCAAAAAAGATAGAGGATGCTTGTATTTCTCAGTTTAAGCAGAGTACACAATTTCAGTACAACTAACAGCAGTTTATAAATCCATTGTAAGTAAAAATAATAATAATAATTTCCATAGTAAGGGTGACACAATTGCATTTTGAAGGGAATTATGAGATAACAAAAAAAAAAAGGTAAAACAAAATGCAACCTGCATTAAAACAGGGAAGTAAAATTACAATCAAAAGAGGTGGGAGATACAGGCCTAAATGCTGTCGTTAGTCCTGACTGGAGTAGGCCCAGTGAGCTCATTTGATTTACTTATATGTTGACTCATATTCATATTGATTGAATAGGTCTACTGTAGTTGGGAGTAGCCGGCAGGTTGCCAGACACAATGTTAGAATAAAAAGAAAGTTGCTAAGCAAACAACAAAAGTTAAGGATTCGGCAGTGACTGGAAAAGATGAAGTGAATGGATATTAGCTGAAAAATCTAACCAACATTGGTCCAAGGTTTGCACAGCAGTTTAACATTTTACTGCCAACAACCACTATTGGTTATTGGATGGCAACTTGGAGAATGGTATTGACTATGAAAGAAAAAGGACCTACTTAAGCAAATTACCACCCCATTACCTATTTGCCAATAATCCTTACATTATTAAAAGGACTAATAGCTAGCTCAGTTCAGTCCCACTTATTGCAGAATTCTCTTTATCCAAAATAACAGAAAGATAATTGTCCAACTTCTCAAAGAGTAAAAGAGCAAGTGTTAATTGATAAGTTATATTGACAAATTCTAAAAAGTAAACAAAACAAAACCAAATTTGCATGTAGTATGGATTGACTGTTTAAAAAGTATCTGATTCTTTGCCATATGTGTTTTTCAGAAAGTAGCTCAGAATTTAAGGAATCAGCAAGAACATTCTTTCAAAAACCATGTTAACAGTAAACAGATAAGAACTTAGCAGAATTAATATTAGGTACAAAATATTTCAGAATGATTCTTTATCTTCTTTGCAATTTGTTATGACAATGATACAACTGAAGAAAAGAAATCTTGGATATGAAGTATCAATGCAAGCTGAATTTTTTAAAACGAAAAGTTTACAATCAAATTGAACCCCGATTGAATGTTGTAAGAATATTATCTCAATGAAATTTGGGATTGACAAATGTACTACACTATCAAAACAGAGATAAAATTGCAGGATCGGAAGGAATAAAACTCCTCAGTGGAAGCATCAGTAGTCTTAATCATGAGGAAAAATAAAAAATACTTGCGAATATTACAAGCTGAGGATATTCAGCAGAATAGAGTGAAAGAGAATACTAGTACTGAGTATATAAAAAAAACCCTATGGAATCTAGTCAGATCAAAACTTAATGGTAGAAATAAAATTTAGGTTGTAAATTCCTGAGTCATGCCAGTTATCTGACATAGTGCTGGAACTGCTGATTGGACTTGGATAGATGTAAACACACTAGATATGCATTACATTCTTGAAGCAATATTAATTGACTTTATGTACCATGTAATATTGATGGAACAAACTTCTGAAGAAGAGAAAAGAGCCTTGAATGATTATATAAGGAAAAGCAATGAGAAATGTTAATAGATGTATACAGTGCAAACATCGCAGAAACAATATAGAAAGAAAATTATGAAATATCACCTCTAAAAACCCCCCACATAGCTGGGATATTAAGAGCATAGAAAGAAAAGGTGAGGAGTGGAACATCTGAAAATGGTTACAGAACAGAATATTGAAAAAAAAGAAACTGTAGAACTTACACTCATAGCTCAACAACAGGAGCTTCAAACAAACAGCATCAAGACAAATACTGAAAAATAACTAAGGATAGTTAATGCCAATTATGTAAAGAAAAAGGTGAAACTGTTATTTGTTTATGCAGCAAGACTGCACAGCTTGAAATAAGAAACACTATGGTAAAATAGTTGCAGTGGATCTACGTAAAAAGTATCATTTATATTCTGCACAGAACTAGTGGAAATGTAAGTCTGAAAAACTGTAATAAAAGTAAAAACCTTATGGGACTACAAGATTCAAACTGGTAAACAACTAGAACACAATAGGACAGACATAATTGTCATAGAGAAAAAGAAATGTTGAATTATAGAACTGGTAATACTTGGGTAAAGCAGAATCAAAGACAAAGATATGGAAAAGACTATGAAATAGTGAGACCTCAGAAAACAACTGTTCCTGCAGTGATAGGCAAACAGTTCCAAACAGAGTGCCAAAACATCTGAATGACATTGCAATTATTATTATTGTTACTATTTTTTGGTTTCACCATGGAAACTTGTTGTTTCTCAGTTTCAAGTTGTTACATCAGATACCTAAGAAAAGGGGAGATACTGATTTCTTGGGATGGCATGGGGGAGTAATCCACAACGATTGGGTTATTCCCTGTGTGCCAACCAGAACAAGGCAGGAGACAAGGTTCTTC
Organism: Iguana delicatissima; assembly: GCA_948472985.1. Lineage (NCBI taxonomy): Eukaryota > Metazoa > Chordata > Lepidosauria > Squamata > Iguanidae > Iguana > Iguana delicatissima. Next base: position 278,891 of record CAOKZL010002009.1, read on the forward strand.
TCAGTTGAGTCAGTTAGACTCCTCTCCCTTCTTGGTCAGTTTTAATTTTCCTGCCAATGAAACCAGCCAGGCTTTTACCTTGTCTGCTGAGAGGGTGTAGTAAAAACAGTTAGAGCAACTTCGTTAGGAATTATCAGATACGTCGAAGGAGTTGTCATCTCAAATGCCTGTGGCCCAGCATGGCACTGAAGACTTAAAGAAAAATGGATCAAAAAATGTATCTCCTCAAGATGCCAGCCAACCTGCAAGGCTCTGAATTGGAAACTGTGGATTAATTGAAGGGAAAACCTTCTCAGATGACCACCAACCTGCAAGCCGCTGATGATGGGAAAAAAGAGGTTTTAAATAAAATATTCCTTATCTCAAGTGAGAATGAGTTGGAGGAATTGAAGCAGGTCCTAAGTAAGAAGGCAGATAAAAAGGACAGTAAGTCGGTGAAAGTGACTGGTTTATCTCAGACAACAAAAAAGGGGGAGAAAGCAGACACCATGGTAAAGTTGGGTCCTGGATCCTCTTTTAAAGTGTCAAAAGAGGTGGCAGTGACTCTTAATGAAAGTCACTTCAGGCTGCCATCTTGAAAATGGGTATTCCAGGGAGATGGGAGGGGCTGTGTTCAAGCAGTCTTCCCTCTCCAGAGGATGTGTAGATAGTAACAGGCAACACCCAGACTGGAAAGGAGGGGCTGCTTGGGAGCAATCAGTAAAGCAGGCGCAGGCATGATAAACAATTCTATGGTGACAGTACAACCAGCTGTAGTGAACCAGGAGCCGTCTGCTGTATCAGTTAATAGAGGGGAGCAAGGTGATATGTGCTCTCAGGATTTACCTACAGATCTCATGAATTACTGAGAGCTTGGAAAGGCGATGGGTCTTTAAGGCCTCAGACAGATATTGACAGACAATAGTGGAGTGGACGAATGGATCATAGACCACCATTGGGAGATAGATATTTTAACATGCCATCACCTATTGAATTTCGTGATACAAATGAATTACAAATGTTGATTAAGCAGACCATATCTAATGAATTGAGTTCATTATTGTCAAATACTAGGAATCAGTTTAGTGATCCATTAATTAATTTGGGAAGCTGTCAAAGTAAATCAATTGCAGTAAATCAAAATTCTGGAGTTTCTCAAATAGATTTCTCTGGACCTATGGAATGTAATGCAAAACACAATGGGAAGGAAATAGATGCTGATCATTTGGATGTCACTAGAAAGAGACGGAGAATTGATAAGCAGATGAGAAAGAAGACATAAGTTGTGATTTACCTAGGAAATGTTTAAGGAAAGAAAGACACTCAGAGGTGGAAGATAAAGTGTGGAAGGATGGAAAGATAAAGATATGCAGATGGATTTGTAGGAAACTGATGGTTCATCAGATGAGGAGGATGAAATGGAGATAGATAGTAATAGGTTATTTCAAGAGGAGGTCTTCAAGAGGATGTTAAAAAGAGTGTTAAATAAATTAGGTTTAGAAGCAGACATTGAGAAAGGTCATAATAAAGACCTAACCCATAAGGAGAATAAGAGAGAATTGCATGGCATAGATATACCATTACCAGATATATTCAAAGAATTAATCCAATCTGAGTGGGAATCTTCATTAAGTATCGATAGATTGTTAGGTTATACAAATAGACTTTATTATTTTGGCAAAAGAGATTTGGAGTTTTTAAATGTCCCTTTAGTGGATGGTCCTATTTCAGGGCTTGTGTCGGGGCTTGGGCTCCCTGGGAAAGAGATTCAACCTTTAAGGAAGTAGGTGAGAGAAGGACTGAGTCTGTCTTCAAGAAAGCTCATGAAAATGCATCAATTGCTATTAGGGCATCAGTAGCATCCTCAATGTTTGCTCAGGCAGCAGTAATATGGATGCAGGAAATTATAGAAAGTGAGGACGTTCAGTCTCATTCCTCTAATAGAGCATTTACAAGAGTTAAGAGAGTGTTAGAGTATATTGTAGATGCCAGCTATGATTCAGTGGCTTTCATTGCTAGGAGTATAATGCAATAACTATGGCAAGAAGGTCATCGTGGTTACGCCACTGGGACGCAGATCAGAAGTTGAGGAACAATTTAGTTTTTGTTCCATTCAGAGGTGGATTTTTATTTGGAAGTCAGGCTTTGGATAAAGAATTAGTGGAAAGTAGGGGGAAGAAACAGGTAATGCCAACTTTGCAGAAAAAGAAAATAGAAAGAAAACCTTTTCATTCAGGATATTATCTCTTTTGAGCAATTAGAGCAGGGGATAGACAATCTGACAGTAAATTTGAAAGACAGCAATGGTTTAGATCAAGAGGACAGTTCATTCAGTCTGGATCATTTGGTAGATGAGGACAAAATCAGGAGAAGTCAGGAGATTCTGCCCAGAAAAAAGGTAAAACTCAGTTCTGACAAAGAAAAGACATGTGTAGGGGGAAGACTTCTGGAATTCAGCATTCTGTGGACTCAGATAACATCGGATCAATTGGTGCTTCAATCAGTAACCAAAGGCTACAAGATACTGTTGAACAGAATGCCGAAGAGCCGATATGTCTCCACACCAGTAGCAAAAGAAATAGAGAAAATGAAAATAGTTTGGAAGGAAATTGAACATCTTTTCAATATAGGAGCAGTGGAAGTAGTGCCGAGAACTCAATGTTTCTTGGGAGTATATTCAACATTTTTTACTGTGCCGAAAAGCAGTGGGACTTTTTTTGAATCTCAGGTATCTCAACAGTTTTGTGAGGTATGTGCAATTCAAAATGGAGACATTGCAGACAATAAAGGAGAATCTTCAGCTGGGAGATTGGATGGCCTCAGTAGATTTAAGAGAGGCATATCTGCACATACCAATGAGGGAGTCAGACAAGAAGTTCCAGAGGTTTCAGTATATGGACAAACATTTCTAGTTCAGGGCTCTGCCATTCGGACTGTCTTCAGCACAGAGGTTATTCACAAAGATTTTGGTATCCTTGATTGCTTTCCTAAGACAGAAAGGAATACACCTATTCCCTGTATTTGGACGATATTCTAGTGAAAGCAGGTTTTCAAATTCAGTTGAAAAAAGATGTTCAGGTGACAACACAGGTGTTGCAGAAATTTGAGTTTCTAATAAATTTCGAGAAGAGTCAGTTAGGTGCAGCAACTTGGATAACATATTTGGGTGCACAAATAAACAGCAAGAGAGGCCGTATTTCTTTTGGAAGAGAGAAAACTAAAAGGAGCGTGGTGCAGAGGTTGATTGTGAAAAGGTCAGCAGATTTAATGTGGTTGGCCCAGGTGATGGGATTGCTAGTGTCAACAATTCAATTAGTACCATGGGGGAAATATCATTCAAGGAGTTTACAGAGATTGCTAGTGCCTCATCAAAGAACTATTGGCAAGAAAAAACATTATTTGATCCCTTTGCCTTTCAGTCTGAGAAGAGATATGAGATCGTGGATCAAGGATGTCAATGTGGACAAGGGAATTCCTTTGTTAGTGGAATGATATGCGAAAGTAACAACAGATGCCAGTCTAAGTGGTTGGGGAGCACATTGTCAGAGTGTGGCAGCTCAGGACAAATGGATGGAAGTAAATACAAGACGCAACATAAATTATTTGGAGTTGAAAGCGGTGCGTTTAGCACTGCTGGAGTTCAGGGAGATAGTAAAGGGTCAGCATGGCCAGGTATGAATGGACAACATGACAGTGAGAGCCTATATTGTGAACAAAGTGTGGGGGGGGGCTATATTCGAAATGGTTGATAAACAAGTCAATGAAATTGTTTTGCTGGGTGGAAAAGAACTTGCGATCCATAACAGTGGTTTATTTGAAAGGAAAGCTGAATGTCAGGGCAGATTATCTAAGCCAGTACAGTTTACATCCATAAAAACGGACACTGAATTATGTAGTGTTCTAGAGTCTGAGCAAACGTTTTGGTCCCTTTGAAATAGATTTGTTTGCCTTAGCAAAGAATACCAGATTTAAAAGGTTCTTTTCCATCGATGGAAGCAGGCTTGCAGAGGCAACAGATGCTCTGTCGATATCATGGCCAACAGGAACACATTATGCTTTTCCTCCAATACAAATTATTCAAAAAGTGCTCCTAAACATTCAGAGAGAGAAGGTAGAAGTAGTGTTAATAGCACCATATTGGCCCAGGAGACCATGATTTTCTCTTCTAAAATAGTTGTCAATGGGGAAGGAATGGAAGATGCCAATTCAAAGGGATCTTCTCAGTCAGGGGCCAGTACATCATCCAAACCCTCACTGGTTAGGCTTTTGAAAGGCAAAAATTAGAGTTACAGCATTATTCTTCAGAAGTCATAGATACAATTCTATCGTCTAGAAGACAATCTTACCCAGAATATTTATAACATGACTTGGAAAGCTTTTGAGAGATAATGTAACTCTGAACGGTTACATTAACGGATATTAAGATTAAACATATTGTACAGTTTTTACAAGATGGTCTGGTGAAAGGTTTAAGGCCTAACACCTTAAAACGTCAAGTATCAGCCTTAGTGGTGGCATTAAAGTTTGAAAGTGTAACATTGTCCTCTCATCCTCATATAAAAAAGATTTTCGAGGGGGACAACTATATCTTCACTTCCGACAAGACATAGATTCCTGAGTTGGGATCTTAACCTTGTTCTTAATGGCTTAATGAGGACTCGTTTGAGCCTATTAAGGAGGCTTCTCTAAGAATGATGACTTTAAAAACAGTTTTCCTCATTACACCAACTCCAGCGAGACGAGTATCAGAATTGGCAGCTTTGTCAATAAATCCAAACTTATGTAAATTTGAACAAGATAAGTTGACATTGATTTTGAACCCAACATTTCTTCCAAAGTGTGCTTGGTCTAAGAGGGTACCAGATGTATTCATTTACCTAATTTCTGTCCTCAACTGAAGTATCCTGAAGAGAAGAGGTGGCACACTCTGGATGTGAGAAGAGCTGTTAAGCTTAGAAGAACAGAATCTTTGTTTGTTTCTTTCAATCTTAGAACTTGAGTCAAAGAGCATCAACGTCTGTAATTGGAAGATCGGTCAAGGCATGAATATTTTATTGCTATGAGTATGCAAATAAACCAAGACCACAAAATGTTTGGCCTTATTCCACTAAGTCAATGGCTACGAGCACAGCATACAATGTGACTTTGTCTTTACAGGATGTCTGCAGTGTGGCTGGTTGGTTGGAATCATCCACATTTGTTCGACATTATAAGATAGACAAATTTAAATTAGCTCAAGCAGCTTTCAGAAGAACAGTGCTGCATTCAGTGTTGAAAAGTTAATGAGAATGCCCACTTGGGATGTGGCTTGGGTAAATCCCAATCGTTGTGGATTACTCCTCTGTGCCATCCTGAGAATGAGAGATTGGATTTACTGTGAATGGTCATTTTGGGATAGCAGGAGGAGGAATCCATGCCCACGCTGTAAGGAAGGATGATCAGGAGTTTGAGGTGTTAAATAGGCATAAATAGGAAACAGCTGGTTTCAAAGGCTAGTGAAAGAAACTGACCAAGAAGGGAGAGGGGTATAACTGACTCAACTGAGAAGAACGTTGTCTCCTGCCTGTTCCGGTTGGCACAACCCAATTGTTGTAGATTCCTCCTCCTGCCATCCCAGAATGTCCATTTATGGTAAGACCAATCTCTCAATACATAACATCAGCAGGAGCAGCAGCAGCAGCAGGTGAAATAGTTACAGAATGGAGTACTTGCAGCTCAGCAACTCTTTACAACTCAAGATGATTTCAACTTTAGGCAATAGCTTCCGGTAAGTATCTGCTGGAGTTGACAGTTATAATATGCTGCACTAACTGCTGCAGCATGATCAAAATTTTGAAGAAATAAACCTAAGAGGCCTATTCCTTATTATATCACTTTGCCATATTTTAGATTCACCAAGATTTGCAAAGGCAGCAGTCATCATGGGCAATGGATAAATAGTTGTTGTGAAAGATAATATCCTGTGAACCTGAAGGCATTCTCTCTGTTCACCATGTTGCTGTTCTGTTTATTATTTGGTGTATTACATCCTTTGCTTTCTGTTTTCCCCTCTCATGGCCTCTTTCTAACATAGTGTTCTGCACAATGTGGTCTTGGACAACAGATGAGAACTGTGCAATGTCTCTCATATACTGGGCAAGCATCCAGTGACTGTCCAGATACTCTTCGGCCTCCATCAATGCAGCAATGTGAAAGCAAATGTGACAGTACTCCCATTTCCAACACAGAGGGTGAGCTTGGTTTTACTGATTTTTTTTAAATACAGAAAAAGATAAATGCAAAGAATATTATTCAGAAAAAGTCATTAGAAAAAACATAGTAATTTTGTACCAATTTTCTTCATCAATCACAATTCCACTTAGCCAATTTGTAAAGCAGAAAATTCTGCTTATTCTATTGTTTTTAAGTAAAATGGGAGATCTATAATCCTCTAGAGAGAAAAGCTGTTCTTAGCTTCCTTCCTGTAGAGCCAGGATTTGGACTTTTTTTTTTTTACTAGAAATTCCAAATCAACGCTAAAATTTATTAGGGGATTACTTCTAAATCTGGAGCAGCTGGCTAGAATGACTTGTTTTCCCATATAAGTCAGCAAGAAACATCATAGAAGTTTCCGGACTCCAGGTAGATTATTTACTAGTTGAAAAATCAGGTGAACAACTGAAATTCTGCAACTGGTAAATTTGGTAGATAGCTTCAGAAATGTTGTCTTTAATTCCACATCAGTTGAGTCTTAATATTAAATCCTCATAAAGTAATATCTACTTTTAAAAGGATGAGTAATTGCAGTCTTCGTGGAATACCTATTTAGTAAGAAGTAAAACATGATTAAATAGAAATTTTCAAGCTGGAAACAGGAAATCTTTCTAAGCAGCAGTAAAACACAATCTAACATATTTTTTGATTTTGACATTTTTAAAAGGATAAATAAAAGAGAAAAAAAATAAGAACAGGAGAAAAATAGGAGAAATAGGCAGAGGAAGGGAGTAAATAGGATATGAATGTGGGTTAGGCATATACATTAATATGAGCTGACTGTATGTCCAAAAATGCATGTTGTTAAAGTTGATGTCTATAAAATACTAATTCATACATAGCTAAAGCAGTAAGATTTTTCAACCATAGAACAATGAATAGTGAGGGTTTACATTTCCAACTTTCGAGTATAAGTGTTTTTGCAACAGTAGAAATACACAGAGCTTCGACGTGACTATCCACCACCAGTACTTAAAATTTCATATTAAGCTAGTGGCAAATTTACATTTCATAAAGACTAATTTCTTTGGCCATTTCCTAAGGATAAGTTGCATATGTGAATGAGCCATTCGGTTAATAAAGTGAACAGAACTGCTTTTCAAACATGCTGGTGCACTTATTCAGTTGAGTGATATATAGTAGGGCTGGAGAGAATGTTCAAAATTATTTCAAAAATGATCATAACGTGGTTTCTTGAATTTCAGACAGGGCTGACTTGTAAGAATGTTTGCAGTTCAAAACTTATTCTATGCAAAATGTGCACAACTTTTTTTTGTATGTGTGTGGGAAGCATCATTTCCTATGCAGGAAAAAAAGTGAATTTTGTGCAGAATAAATCCCAAACTGCCAAGGAATAAATCTCAAACTCTCAAAGTCTTCCAAAACTGAATTGTTTTTTTTTCTTGCAGTCGTAAGAAAATTGCTAAAATTATCCATTGCTTCATTTGAGAATAAAATTAGCAAAGAATTGCATCCATGACAAACCTTCAAAAACAGAGCACATGCATTATTACAGACAAAACAGAAAGAATTCATGAAGAAGAGTGTGTCGAAACTGAGCTATAATTTGTTTCCCTATATTAAATAGCAGCTGAATTAATTTTAAATCTTCTCTCAGGAAGTTAGTATGAATTCTGAAATCAGATGCCAATAACACAAGCTTAGTTTTATTGCATATTAGGTGGTTAGCAATTGTTGCCTACAATTATTTACTTGTAGCTAGCGCTTGGAAAAAGCATCTACAGGATGAAAATGCAGCATTGTCATCTGTAAGAGCCAGCAGCTTGCATCATATAGCTATCTTGATAAAGTTATATATAGTTGGCAACTGTAACTATCCATTCATAAATGAGCAGCCAGAAAAGATACAGGTTTTTAAGAGTGGACAAATGTCTGCTTCAATTCTTTATGATTCAAGCATTTAATTGAAGGATTAAAGCATTATATGCTAAGTCTTGGCAAACTGCCACTGACAATGTCAATATTATATTTGTTATTCAACGTGATAACTGACAGCTTGTATTTGCAAGAGCGCACATGAATTACATATATATTTGATATAGTACATCTGTTCTTTTAAAAAGACTATTTGTTAAGTACAGGTGGCATCTGAATCCAAGTATTACAAGGACATCTGAAACTAGATCCCTTGTGACTTTTCATTTGTTCAGATGCAGGCATTTATTTCTTTATATATACCCTGCCTTTTAAAGCATTTCAGTAGGTGAAAACAAAGTGTTATTTTTAAAGTTATATAGTCACATAGAAGCAGTACAGTTGAAGGCCACTTTGATCAGATTCTGTCTGTTAGAAAGAGAGTAGGCAATGTGTTTGGCCTTGTTGGAACCAAACTTATCAGTCTGAGAATATTTCCTATGAATAAATGCTCTTCCTGCAATGCGAACTGCTTCAGAATAGATGCTGCGATAACAGTCTACCCATGAATCAGAACAGGCCAAAGGCCATGCAGTATATTCTCTTGGATCCCCTTGAGTTCAATTGCGTTGAATTTCCACCACTGGTTAAGGGCTGTGCATGGAAATGTTGGCTGGAATTCATTACTGTAGTTATGAATGTGTTGCTTAAGAGTTATGCATTCAAAACTGATTAGTATTCACAATCCCTGCATATGTAATAGTGTAGGGAATACACAGGGATCTTAAAAGTCTCTTAATCCTGACTTACTGAGACTGTGACAGGGATCCTGCTTCTGGTTGTTGCAATGGAAATTGCTGGCAGGAGAGTGGGGGAATGTCAGTCTGCTCTATCCTGTTTTAAGGAAGAACATACATCTGTTACTCATACCAACTGCTGCCCAGTAAGTCAGGATGGGGTGCCAGGAGAATTTTTGTTGTTATTGTGTGCCCTCAGGTTGTTTCTGACTTAGCCATAGTCATACTAGCCATAGAGTGATGGGTGAATATCTGTGCATACTTTTAAATGTAACATCAGTTATATATGGGATAATTCCTTGATGAGGATCAAATAGATCCTGCAAAAAAAAAAAGTAGAACTATCTATGACAAAAGCACTTTATTTTTTTTTAGCAATTTCAAGTGATTATATCTCTAGAGAATAGAGCAGATATGCTTGGAACTAGCCATTGGTTGAGATCTCTGTGCAGTTTCTGATTTTTTAAATTTGTTCTGTAGTAGTAACTAAGCTGTGGCACTAGAAAGAGAAGTTCACACAGAGGACAGAAGGACTTATTTGGTTTTGTGCTTTTTAAAAAATTTATGTAATTATTTTGGCTTGTTTATGCCTCCAACAGAATGCAAAGATGTGAATAAAGTGGCTTATTGCCCACTGGTGCTGAAGTTCAAATTCTGCAGTCGCGCATACTTCAGACAGATGTGCTGCAAGACCTGCCAAGGACATTGACCCACAGAAACTGAAAGTGCCTTGTTATTTTCATTGTGGAAATGTGTCCATCAGAGATTGCTGCAAGTGCAACCAGACGTATGTCCTTGTAAAAGCATCACCCTGTGGAAAATGTAACCACTGGTCAGCCCCAGCTGACAGAATTTCAATATTATTTTAACTTCTGTGAAGTGGGATTTATTCATCCAAAGTGCTGGACACAGTATAAGGAGGGCATGCCAAAATGGAAAAATACACACAGTGCATACAGAGTAACTTATGGTGGAACATATGTGTATGTTTGACTAAATCCACTAGTCTGTTTACCTCCTTGGACCATTAAGATAATTTTTATAATGGACTTAGCAATGACACTGAATCCATTTGTATTTAATATTGTTTAAAATGTAGCTGTTATGGTTTGGTCAATTACAAAAGTAAAGAAGAATTTTTAAAATCTTGTCATAGCTTATAATTAATAACTATTTTATCTTACTACATGGCACCACAACTTAAATTAAAGAAGTGGGCTTGGGAATATTATTTTAGAAATGAATATAAATCAGAAGTAAAAGAAACATATTTTCCTTTGTTCATCTAATTCTCTAAAGAATAATCCATATTTCCTGAAGACTGCTGTGAGCCATATCGAAAGCTAAACTAAACTAGAACAAAAAGGAACATAGAGTTAAGAGATGCAACAGTTTTTTGCTGAATACACATACTGCACGTTTACATCCATCTTTCCATTTAACAATTACACCAGGATTTCCACTAAAAGGGAATATATCCATATGATGGAAGAGTTGTATACCAATTGTGAAGGTATTTCCTAATGTTTTACTGCCTATGTAGATGATGTTGAAGGTTAGTAACTTCACATCCACTGTTCTTCATTTCAGTTAAAGAAGACATACATTTTGTAGATGTCTAATTGATTTTTAATTACCATTGATAAACTATGTAGTGGGTCTTTTGCAAATCATGCTGAAAAGTACAGTGGATTTTCCATTTTTCCTTCACTGAAACAATAGGGGAGCACTGATTTACGAGAGACATGGAGAAGAGTGAATATGGATGCATCTGGTTTTGGAGATTCCTACAGAATGAACAACCAAAGAGTACATAATTTACAGGAAATTTTCAAGTTAAAGTACCATAGTTTTTATATTCACCATTTCAGTATATTAATACGCTGACTTGTATTAAATGTGAAGCCAAGCTCCATGGGTGAAATAAATTCCAGAATCCAGTGTGAGCTAATACTAATGGCCATACTTCTCTCCCATTCCCTACTTTGTCAGTGACACAACAAAGAGATAAGGAAAGTGGGTACTTGTTTATATTATTATATTGTACTTGAACACTTGCAGTTTGTAGCAGGTACTTGATGAATGTGCTTTTGTGTCCAACTTGCCTCCTTTGTTGTAGTGCAATTGAGATGATGTGAACGCCACCACCTTGTATTAACACTAAAAGTCAAATGGCACTTTTATAAAAATAATACTCTTAATGAGACAAGCTTTTATAACATGTATATGTGTCAGTATATTTAACAAATTGCAGTAAGCCAAATGTGTTGAACAATATTTACTAATGTGAATTAACAGGAAAAAAAAACAGAATGAGAGAGAGAGAGAGAGAGAGAGAGAGATGGAGGAGAGAGAGAGTGTGTGTGTTGTACTATGCAGGAAAAATACTGACAATCCATCAGTAGGGTTTTCTATAGCTCATTCATTCATAACCATGAGATTCCTGTCATATTCTACCTCTTGACAGAATGTTTCACTTCCATTATACAGGAGAATCCTGAGCAGGAGAATTCATTTCTGGCCAATTTGTTTACTTATAGCCATTTACTGCTCAGTTGCAATGAACAGAGCTCACTGAAATGGAAGTTTAGAAAGGAAAAATATACGCATTTTGTGAATTCACATGTAAGCATGAGGGTAGTGTAGCCATTGAGTGAATGTCATTTACACATCGGTCTTTTAGAGTGCAATCCTTTACATATCTACTCAAGTGAAAGTCCCACTGTGTTCAGTGTGGGGTTACTCCCTGGTAAGTAGGTATAGGATTGTAGCCTTAAGGAAATATCTTGGTGCTAACATGCCTTGGCTGAGTTTTTTTTTTTAAAAAAAAGGGATAGATATTGCAGGGGCATTTTCCAGGCAAGACACTATAATCTATCATACTTTGGTTTGCTCTGAGACATGAATATTTATTAGTTAATATGTCTTTTGAATTAAGAAAAAATGATGGGATTTGCTGAAAAAAAACTCTTTTTACCTCACAGAATATCAACATTGCAAAGAGTGTTTCCACAAACACATTTTGCTCTTTCATTGGTGCTAGAAGACCAGGGAGTCCAATGTTTACTCTGCAGCACAGAAGAGCACTGAGTTTGGAATTTAAGAAGCTCCCTGGAGCAATGTTGACTTGCATTGCTAAAGGGAATGATACACAGAATGTATTGGGATTACAAATGGACTGGTATGTAGTTCTAGACCTAAATAAAAACCTGAATAAAAGAGGTAAATCATTGGTTTTCACAGCACAGGACATTGCTGCTACACTATAGCCATCTATATAATCTAAGCTAAAAATATTAATATTATATTCCTAAATAATGGTAATAGAACCATTTGTATAGGCCACACAAACATGAGAAGCTTAGAAATTCAGTGGCAGGATACTAAATTCACAAATAATTGCTGGTATTTCCACTAGTCAATGCCACCTACTATAAGGCCTACAGCTCAAACTATCTAAATGTACACACCTAAAAATTATCCAATTTAGAGGGATCTTTATTAATGGTATGGATGTCACATAAATTTCCTTAACAGTACAAAATGAGAAAAAACCCTTTCTATTATTGTGATTAGTTGCTTCTTATTTTATGCGCAGTATTAATGTGGTACACTGTTACATTGTTATTATTTTTATTTGCTTTTGTAAATTATATGCTAATTTATTTCCATGTTTCCTAACACTTGTTCTTACATGTCATGCATTCTGCTGCTTGTAACAGTTGATGCAGTAAAATTCCACACCAGGCACAGATTTGTTTTTTATATAGATAATTTAGTAAAATAAAAATGCAACTTTAAAGAATGAGCCTTGTGGTAACAATCTCTTCACTGACATCTCTGTGCAAGAATTTTGCAAGCACAAATATTTACATCATTGAAAGCACTTCTGAAAGTATATTTACTTTTTAGCTAGACAACACATCAAATAGTGTCTGTGCTGTTTCAGTCTTGTCCTTGGCTATAACTACCTTTGGGCACGTTGAGGAAAGGCCATGGGATGCAACTCATGAAGTACCAGTGCTGTGGATCCTGTAAGCATTTTATTAAGGCTCCAGTGGAAACGGCAAGGATATATGATTTCATGTTAAGAGCATTTGCCAGATTACAATCACTGTCTTATTCAGGGATGCTTTTATTCCTCAGCATGAAATAATTAAACTACTTCTACCCTACAGCTGTTAGAGGTGAATGGTAGGCTAGAATATTGCTGAAAATATGGAATACTAGCGTATGTACCCCAGCATTGCCCTGGATTTTATTTTCTCATAAGTAATACTTGTTAGAAAGATTTGAGATCCTGTGTCCCTAATTCCCCAAACTGTCTTGTCCAGTACCTGCAGCTTTTCCTCACATTCCCCAATCCAATCTGTATTCAGAGTTATTAATATACAGAGGTTGGTTTTCCTGAGGGGATTCACTGCCCTCCTCCATGCTGCTAGGCCTCATCTCCATAGCAACTGACCTCTTCAGAGCTCTCTGGCTGAGAATTCTAAAGGCCCTGCCCAAAACTACAAACTCCAGGATTCCTTAAAATGTTCTTAGGCAGCCAATCATATGAGCTCATTGCTGGACACAGACAGACAAACTTTGACATTTATATATTAGATGTAGTAAAACAATCATGTACTCTCTGACTACTTATCCAAAGCTGGCAAAAGGTAATCTTTAAGACTACAGCACCCAGTCTCCTGGTGGGGAATTCTAGGAGTTGCAATCCAGAACATTAACTTCCTATGATCTGCCCAGATGTATCCACTCTGATATTTGTAATGGAGGATGAAATGATGTTAACTTTTCTGGTCAAATGTTAAAGAGAAGAAAAAAACTAATTGTACTCTATAATCAATAATCAAATATTGTGGAGTTTTGCAACCTTAATATTTCCCTTTTATGATTGCTTTCCTGAGTCCCCTATAGCTACAGCAATTTCTTTTCAGCTGGCTATCCATCCTACATATTATTAATGAACAAATGTAACACAAATATGTGCACAGTGAGTCACAGTAGAGCATGTGTTATCTGTTCTCACTTCAGCGTTTTCTTCAGTACCAACTCTCTGCACCTTTATCATATTAAAACACAAGCTGTTCTTTATTTTTAAATGATCAGTCTTAACATTTATGCTTCTCTGTCTTTATCTAAAGACAGCTTGTTCTCGTTGTAAATCAATGAGCATAAACCTTACTGAACACAAGGGGACATTTCTCTGTTAATCTTGCAGTGGATTTTCTTGTATAATTATACATTAATTATATTGATACTCTTACAAGTAAAGTAGCCAGGACCAAAAGTTACAGCCTGCTCACTCAAGCAATCTCATTTATGTAGGTGAAGATAGAATGCCAATATATATCAAAACTTGTTGCTGTTGTGTATAAACTACTTTTAGTGCAGTATCCTGGATACTCATTGCCAGGATATTGATATGAGGCATTTGGCTTGGCCATGGTCTGTTCATTGTAATTGTCTTAGTACTTTGCTAGATCACAACTGAAGCTTTAAATTTCGATAGGGATCACACTCTGGATATATGTTAAGGGATCCTTTTATGGCCCCACAAAGGGATTCAGCAGGGATGAAGGGACTTGTTAGCTTTTTAATAAATAATAGAAAGAGGTAACATGGTGCTGTCACTACATGAACTGTCAATATCCCTGCTTATAAAGTGCTTAAACATCTGAACGTTGCAAACAATAGTTATACAAACCTATTAAAAGAGCTGCTTTTAAAAAAAAGTGCAGTGTTGCTACTCTTTTTTTCTCCTGCAGCCCTTTCTTCACTCCCAAGTGCAGGGGCAACTGTCTGCTCTGTCTCCTTGAACTGTGGACTCTTGAACTTGTGAAACTGCAGAAACAAAAAACAGAATGGATGCAGAGACTCATCCATCAGCTTTCCTGGTCTTGTGTTACTGTCTATCTAATGCATTACAAACAGATATTTACTTAGAGCAACAGCGGAGATCATGTGGCCCTTGAGATGTTAGTGTAATGCAGCTCTCAGATTCCTCATCATTGGCTGGGCGGGGTAGGGTACAGGGAATAACAATCCAACAATATCTGGGTGATTAAGAGTCTGAATTAAGAGTCTGAAGATTGCTCTTCCACAGCTTCCCATGAAAATTTGCTTCATACTTTTCCTGACATTAAAGCCTTGCCGTCATGTGTAAATATCCCAAAGTTCTTTAGTGTGAGATTGATCAATACTTATTCCTATCAACAGATTTTGAGGGATGTTATTCTAGGCCAAGCACTGTTAGCAGTGCAACCCTTGCTAGAAATAAGGATGACAACCAGTAATGTAGAATACTCATCATTACTTAACTAAGATGCTTCAAATACTTAACTAAATAGCTTCTCTTGGCTCCTACCCCACCACTGGCCAAACCTGATGGAAAAATCATTCACTCATATTCTGATCATGGGCAGACTTGACTTCCTTCTCCCCATGCAGCTGATGCCCAGAAAAGTAGGGGGGGGGCAGAGTTACAACTGTGGCAATAGTGTCACAGTTGTGACTAAGTAGCGACTGTGAATATGGAACAGTTATGGATGAGTTAATCCAAGTAAGCATACTTAATAGCTGATACAGAATACTGGCCAATGTCTTTAAAGACTTTTTAAAATGTTAGATTATTTTAATAATGAAAAATAATTAGCAAACTCAGACAATAAAACTAGGAAAAAAAGACCAACACTGCTTTTATCACCGTCCTAGAAAATGAATGATAGATTGAAATTCTTCAGCAGTGGCTACAGTGGCTCTTCCACTTTCTCAAGGGTTTGGGGTGCAGGACCCTCACAAAAATGGAAAAACAGCAAACAATTCTTCCCCCGCAATCCCTCTTATTCTCTTCCTGGGCTCCCCCATCCCACTCCCTTGCCTTTTGCCCTGGTTCATAAGCCTTCCTTCTCAGCACCAGGGACAGAGGCAAGGGAATGGCAGGGGAATCTCTGGAGGGGAGAAGGAAGGCATGAGTGTGCCCTTGTTTCCCTTGCCTTTTACCCAGGCATGCTTGCCTTCTTTCAACATGCCTGGCAAAATGCAAGGGAATGGGAGGAGGAGAATGGAGCAGGGGAAGGTACATGCACCTAGTGAATAATCAAATCTGTGAAGGTCAAACATGGAAATATGGAGGGAGGACTGTATTCAATCTGAGCTAGATGGAATTATACTCACCTTGAAGACTCAGGTCTACAGTTTGGATATAAGCCTGGATTCATCCCTAAAATTGAATGCCAAGATTTCAGCAGTGGCATTTGCACAGCCTCAGCTACTGCAACAACTTCACTCATTCTTGGATCTGGCCACGGTTTAGTTGTTTCAAGTTTGGACTGCTGGGGCTGGTTATAGGGAATATGTGCTGTCTTTGCTACCACAGCTTTGCTGGCTATTGGTCTATTTGTGAGCACAAATCCAAGTCTTGGTTAATAAAGTTGTATATTACTTGGGACCAGGCTGTTTCAAAGACTGCATTTCCCCTTACTTATGTGCCTAGATCTAAGATGTTCAGAAGAAGCCCTGCTCTGCTACCACTATCATAGAAGTCACAGTTGGTGCAGGCAAGAAGGATGAATTCAGTAGGCGGTCTTGGGCTCTGGGACTCTTAACAAGGAAGAATTGGTCAGCTCCCTCTGTGCTGTGCTTTTGCTAGGAGACAGAGGCATTTTTATTCAAGCCAGATTTTGCCATGTGTGTTTGTCTGTTGCTGAATAGGATTTAAATTGGTTTGGTACTGTTTATTTTGTTTGTTGTGTTTTTACTTGTATTTTTATTGATTTGCTTTTATGGTTTTATCAAGGACTTATTTTTGCACTAATTGTTAACTGCTTTGGGCATGGAAAGATGGGCATGGAAGGATGAGTTACACATTGAGTTAATACATATAAATAACTTGAAACCTGCATCTGACAGAGAGACCAATAGCCATTTAACCCTGCAAGTTTTCCTTCATTCTGTCTGGTGGTCTGAAGCCATTTCTGCACTAGACTGTTATAGTGTGGAAATGGTCTGAATGTTGAGTAGGACTCCACCAGATCAGGATTTAAATCCCCATTCAGCCAAGGAAACCCACTGAATGAGCTGGGACAGCCTCAGAAAATCCACTCTGAACAAATCTTGTGAAGAAAATCATCTGATAATTTCACCTTTGGGTTGCCATAAGTTAGAAATAAATTGGAGGCACAGAACAACAATCCTAATATGGACTATTCCATAACTTCAGTTTTTTAAATATTGGTCCTAATAAAGCTAGTGACCGACAGTAGACTTTGGATTTTTTAAATCTTGTTGATCAGTGTAATTTACTTCATTTGCAACTTTCTGAACACGCCTGTTCTTTCTGCTCAAAAGTTCATACTTCTATTCATGATCATAAAAGACTGGAAGTTGTCAACCGTGCAGGACGTGTGCTGCATGCATAACTGCTTATCACAATGACTGGAAACAAATGACCATTTACCAGTGGTCATTTCTCATGACATACATTCCATCATTTGGTAAGCCAGTGGTCTGTACTGTTATGCCAACTGGTGAGGAGAATCATCCAAATTCCTGACTAAGTGCAAACATCTGGTTGAGTCCCAGTCTAGGAGAAAGGCAAGATATAAATAAAGGGATGGTTGGATGGATGGATGGATGGATGGATGGATGGATGGATGGATATAGCAAGGCTTTCTCATAATTTGCCACTTGGCAAGATACTGCAGTTACCCACCTCTCAAGTAGTGGCATGAAGATCACAACAAATTATTACCTGTATTCACCCACTGTCTCACTGAACACATCTGGAATTTGCTCCACTGTGTGTAACAGATGAGCAAAATGACAATATCAACAAGTGCGATCCATAAATGTCACTTAGGCCTCTACCTCTTTGCTGAAGAGATCATAGATAAGGGTGGATAACAGGTACATATGCCCTCCCCCTGTTTTAATAGAAAGGACATCTCTCCCTGCTATGGCACTAAATTTATAGAAAGACCACCAGCAGCAAAACAAACTGGGTGACAGCAGCAAAGCTGCCGGTTTTTCCAAGCAGCATTTTTCTTGGAGGTTTTCTCATATACTAGATTTACTGGGGAAGACAGTGATTACAGCCATTTCCACACTAGGCTGTTATAGTGCTACTATTCCCCTTTCAACATCCTATGGAATCCTGGGGTTTGTAGTTGAGGTCCCTCCCTATGGAATCCCAGGATTACATAGGATGTTGAAAGTTGAATAATAGCCCTGTAACAGTCTAGTGTAGAAATGGCCTATGATGTAATAGTTTTGATGGGAGCAGCAGGGGCAAAGTATGACCTTGTATACACACAATGTTTTATGGTAAAATTTATCATTTTTGTTCATGCTGGTCTGTGACCATAATAAATAATAAATGAAATGAAATGACCTTGGGTGTGGCCTAGGGTCACTGTAGGTCCTTGATTCCCAGAATTTCTCTACTTCTGAAATAAGAAGTGAAAAGACACCAGTTGGCTTTTAAATTTGATCTCCTTCAATTATACATTTGTATTATTGGTGATAGCTGTTATCTTTATTAGATATATTTATAGTAAAAATCTACAACCTCTACTGGTTGTAAGGCTCCATCAGATATTAGCAGAGCCCATTGAGGCACAAGTGTACATGAGTATGCACAAGCCAGGAAGGGAAGGTTTTGCAACATGTAAGGACACACTTAGTGCTTAACCTTGCCTCATCCCCACAAATCTGAGATGTGCAAAACAGCCCTTAATTATTTAAGCATTTATATGACTGCATCAAACTAATGGCTCTTGCATTTTCTCTAAATTTCTTCAGGAAATACGTCTCTTTATTCCTTGATATTTTCTCTACCTTACAGCAAATAAACATTTACATGTAAGGACACACTTAGTGCACACTTATAGCCATATCTCAGTTAACAACTGAGAAAGCTTCTTCTGTGAAAGATGCTTCTTTTTACAAACTCTTTTTATGTCCCCCCAGCCCCTCCTTCTTCCTTGTCTTTTCTCTAGCTGGGTGCTTTTTTAGCAACATCAGCACTAGTGAAAGAGGGCTAAAGAAACTAGAGACTTTTGGCAGCAGCATGCCTACAACAAACAACACAAAAAGTCTTGAGCTGAGAATGAATGGAATTCTACTCTAGCTGATCCTACTGTAGCCACATCTGTCAGCCTACAACAGGTAAAGTAAGCAACAGCTTCCCCCAGAATCCCTCAGTGAGCATGTGTAAATAGGAAAACAGAGAAAAAAAGGGGAGAGCAGGTATGCTTGCTTTATGAACTACATGTTAAACAAAGGATAGATCCGTAAGTCTGGCTACCAAAATGGAAAATCCTAAATAAAACAGAGATTAGGGAAAGAAAAAGGCGTCTTTGGATTCATTTTGGAAGAAGTCTTGGTCTCTAAAAGGCTCAAAATGTTTTTGTTTAGCTGTGCAAGGCTTACCTGACCTGGTTTCATATGTGCATAATGTTAACTTTGAATAAAAAATGTTCACAAATATGTTGAACACTTTTCTTTTTTTTTTGTGGTAGAGGAATCTGTTCCATGTCTTTTCTGCCTCTGGTACCAAAGTGTCTGTTCAAGAAGTAACCGCAGGAACACATCCTGTATTTATCTTATTTTTGATGGAATAGTCAAGATACAGTTGTGACTAGTTCATGTTCAACTGATTTCAATAGGTCTACTCTATGACTAAATCGCAATCCAAACTGATATAGATATGATTAAATACTGGCAAATGTTCAGTCATCTGAAAGACTTGGTCACATGCCTTTTCTTCTATAATACTATTGGTGTTTGTTAATACATAATATATTATAAACTTTTGGCATAGTAAAAAATGGTTTCTCCTTTGATTAATACTTTCATTAATACCCTAACAACCACTGAAAAGATGTCCTGATTATAGCTTTGTTGGCTAACCAGATAATCCACTCTTAGCCCAATGCACAAATTTGATTTACAGCACATTTCAAAATATTTATACTTTTTCAGGGTTTCCATCATTCCCTCAGCCAGTACCCTGCTGTGTTTGAAAATGTCTGGACAGTAATTGTCATTGTTTGCAATGCTATTTTGGAAAATAGCAAGCATCATGGCATTTAGCAGAGTAAGGAATGCAATTACCAATTTTGTATACATGATCCAAGTGAACTCCTGGCTTCAGAGGCTCAAAACCCATAGGAGAAGAGTTTAACAGCAGCAAATGTTTGTTTAATTTTTGTCTGTAGTTGGTCAGTAATAGGTGACTTATACTTCAGCCAAATTAACAAAAATACCATTAGTTTAACAATTCCTTCTATGTACATGCAGTGCTAAAACAAATATACAAATAAGCCCAGAATTTCTCTGGACTGATTTTTTTGGTAGGTAGGAGGAGAAGTATATCTGGAAACTCTCCAGAAACAAAAATGATGGTTAAATACTCCAATAGGATTCAGAAAAAACACAGAACTCCCTTCAAACAAACAAACAAAAACAAAACCCTGCATTGTAGAAAGGACAATTACTTGCTATTGCTTTAGCAACTTTTTAAAAGTTCTAACCAAGAAAATGGTAACATCTGAGTGATTTTCACCATCCACTCCAATATATAATGTGTATATAGATCTGTGTGAATTATCTAGAACTGGACTTGCACCAGTAATGTCCAACAAGTTCCATAATAAGACTGTAGAATGACCTGCTGGAAGAGATTCAGCTGCTGACTAAACTATCTGAATTTAAGGTAGCATTAAAGAGCGGGTTCTTCCTCCAGATGATTTTAAATTGTGGATTTTAAAAGTGCATTGACTGTTTTAATCGCATTAATTGCGATTAATGATAAATTAACACGCGGAATTAAGGTTGAAAAAGGAATAACGAAAGGGAATGATTTTGAATTAATATAGAAGATATTTGTGGGAAAGGTTTTAATAAAAGAGGAATGTGTCATACCTCCAAAGGAAGAACTATGATTTTGGAAAATGGAGTAATCTGAAATATAATTGGCTTTGGGGATGAGTTCATGTATAGGGTTAGTAATTATATGTTTAGTAATAAGAATGTATTTAGCAATAGTAAGAGGTTAAGCTTAGTTGAAAAGAATAGAAATAAGAATGATATTATTAATAGTATATTTTTCTAAATATTAATTATGAGAATAAATTATAGTAATGGGTATAATGTGAATGAAATTTAGAATGTAATATGTGTGTGTGTGTGTATGTATATATACAAGCAGTATGATTTATAATATGTGGAATAACTATGTAAGTTAATAGAGTAGGAGAAAAATGACAATGTAAGCTTTTATCTGTCACAAATTCTCTTTTTCACTTTTATGTTAATCACGTTATGTTTTTCTTTTTTGTTTTTTTTTCCTTTTATAATTAAATAAATTTTTTTTAAAAGACTGTTTTAATAGGTATGTGTATTATTTGTTCTTTTAAATTCATGTCATGTATTTTAACTGTTGTTTTTAAACTGATGTTCTGTTTTTTAGTGATGTTTTCTGTTATATGTTAATCTGTCGTTGCCCCTGCCTCAGTCCTTGTGGAGAGGTAGGTAATAAATATTACTACTACTACAGAGTCCTTTACCACTAGCCCTTTGCAGGGGTTCAGTCCTTGTGTAAAACAAGTGCAGATGAGCAGATGAGCACACGTGCATATAGCTAGCTGTGTGTAGAGGACTCTGCCCAACCATTCAGACTGCTGACTTCCCAGTCTCATGGGCAGAGTCATCTGTTATTAATACAGTGGTATGAGCACACACAGCCAGTCATTAATTCAACACAAAGAATGGGATATCATTACTCGGAGACCACAGGCACGTCACATGTAGAGAAAAGCAAGATCCAGAGGGCACCAAGACAAAGGCTATGAAAGGATAATATGTGATTTGATAATAGGTACTCTCAAAATGTCAGGATTCAGTGTTTAGGCTGTGGTTTGTTTGTTGATTTATTCTAGAGCCTCATTCCATCTTAATGCTTGCTGACAAGTTTATTTACCATTTGCCCAGGTGCTGTAGGCTATGTGTCAGAGAAAGAACCTGGCAAAATCACCTCTAAGTTTTCTATGCCTAAAAAAACCCTATGAAATTCAAGGGGTTACCATATGTCAACAGCAACTTGAAAGTGCATGCACATACACACAAACACACACACACACTCAAGTATTGGCATGACACGGGCCATTTGTGCACTAGCCTGTTATAGCGCAATGATTCCACTTTGAACATCCTCTGGAATCCTGGGGTTTGCAGTTTTGGGAGGGACCGGCTGGCCCCTCCCGAAACTGCAAACCCCAGGATTCCAGAGGATGTTCAAAGTGGAATCATCGCACTATAACAGGCTAGTCCGGAAATGGTCATGCTTCTCTGTCACCAGGATTGCTGGTTTTGAACATTGCACTGCTCTCCATACAGCCTACTTCTTAGAAACTAGGGTCCTACATCTTTCATGTTCATTTATCCTAGAACGCTGGAACTGGTCCAACAGACTGCCTGGGATATTGTTGCTTTTGCTTTACATGCAGTGCCGGGGAGATTATTTTGCAAAGGCTTTTGGACATGCTAGAAGACTCCGGTTAATGTTATAAGGATTGGATTGGCTGTGGTCCTGGAATTACCTTGGCCATTTGGTTTTGGGTCTGTATAATATGCCACTAACGCAAAGTCAGCAACTGTCTGTGTTTGAGAGAAAGGTATAAGAACTTAAAAAGTTTAGCAGTCTGATTTGTCAAGGTTATAAGGAGTCAGCAAGTTATAAGGGTAAGCTGCCTTGACTCCTACTTTGGGAAAAAGATGGCATATAAATTAAATAAGATAACTAAAATAATAAAATAAAATACAAGCAACAAAACCACAGAAATAATCCAAAACTTTACCTAGAGAAAATGTTTTAGGGGCACCAATGTGAAGGAATATGCCAAGGTTGCTAAAGGTGCTATGAAGTATGTTCTAGGAATCGCATAGCAGCATCTTCTGCAGACTTGCAGAGGGACACCTTTCACATTGTATGCATCAGCCTTCCCCAAACTGATCCTCTCCAGAAGTGATCTGGAGTGAAAAAGCAACAGGCAGGAAACGAATTAATGCTTCCCTGCTTTCCCTTTCCACTCCATATTTGCCCTGTTCAAATTAGCTGTTCTATGGATTTTGTTAAACACAGTCTTAAGTAATGTTGAGGCATGGGAGATTTCATGTCCCCCAGGAGGCTCCTGTAACATCTTTAGGAAGTTACATGGAAACTGATGTTTATTTGAATCACGGTTTGTTAAAGTTACTTTTCGTTTTGGACTACAACTCCTAGAATCGCCTGGTCTTTACAGTCTGGTCTGTGAGCCAATAGTGTGACGCAGAATAAGGAATCGTTGGAGGTTCATAGATTGAATATTGCATTCTGGTTTTGTATCAGGCTGAGAGAATGCTTTTAAAATGGTCTGTATGTTGAATATCTGAAAAGAGTCCCCGACACATCTTAAGATGTGGAGAAGAGGCTGTGGTGCCCTCAGGGCAGGACTTTGGGCAGAGGTCCAGGGCTGTAGCCAGCAGGCTAATTAGAGAGACCACCACTACAGCAGAGCCAGAGCTACAATAGAGCAACTATATTAGGCATGCCACACTATGTCCACCTTGGTCTGTAAGAGGCTGTTATAAGGTACTCCTACCAGCTCAGGTGTTACAGTGGTAACCAAAAGGCCTTCCCCACTGTTGCATCTGATTTTGAAATACCACATCAGGAAACCTGAAAACATCCCAGCCTCATTTACCTCTGTTTTAAATATCAGCAAAGTGCAGCCTTCCAACTCTCATCAGCCTTATCCAACATAGCCAAATGTGAGGAACACTCAGAGTGGAAGTCCATTATCATGCACAGACGTGCAGTTTCTCCTATGAAGGTAATATCAGTTTCACACAGCATTTGTATCAGGAAAAGACCATAAAATGGAAAGAGTAGATTCTCCATCCCCACCCTAACATCACTTCCCAAGTGTTAAAGGCACCTGTTAAAGGGAGGCCAACTAGTTTTATTTTGTTAATCACCCACGTCACATCTAGTTTGACCATTTTACTTTGACAATATTCATGTCATCTGGGTGTTGTGGCCAGGAAAGAGACGAAGACCAGGTTTCCAGGGAAAAATCAAAAAGCCTTTTTATTGTTTAACAATCTCTTGCGCAAGGACGACAAATATTCAGAAAATGTCGTGTCCATTAGTTAAGGTAGCATCATTATATACCTCTAATTCTCTATGTCAGTAATTAATTATTCATTTTAGCCAACCTATCACAGAAAAGAAGAATTTTTGGTTAACTTTTCCCATTACATCACTGAGCATACACGTATATAGAAGAAAACAATGAGTTAGTTCAGAGAGTGATACAAATTATTGCCTTTGATTTAGTAATACTCCCTTAATTCTCCCAGCAGATAGTGTACAAAGCAGATGGCTTTTGCGAGCCTTTTGGACGGCTCTCAAGGTTATTTTTGCAGAGAGCTCAATTAGCACTTTCACCTACTAGAGGGAGAACAAAGGAAGGACAGTGAGCAATTCACAGCTATCTTCTGTAGCTTGCAGCCTTTTGCAGAAGAGGAAGTTAACTCTTTCACTGACTGTCAGTCCCAGCATTCTAGCGTCTTTCTCCTTCATGAGTACTGGGCAATACCAATGTTTTTATATAATTTACTTTGAATAAAGGAGAAAAACAAAACAAAGCAATAGCTGAAAGTAAAAAAACACACACAATAACACTACAATAAACCTAAATTATAAAACTAAACTAAACTACAGAACAATAAAATATTAAAGAAGGAAGAGACCAAAACTTGAAAAACTAATACAGCTAACAAATATTAAACTACACTACAACTAAGGACATATAACTAAAAATTGGTTCCCACTCTTGTTACCAACAGCAGATAATAATACAACAGTAACAAACTATTAGATCCTAAAGTAAAATTAAGGTTAATACATGTTGCCTTTTATTTTCATAGCAGCTCTAAACTTAAAAATTAGTTAATAAAATTTTAAGTAGATTGTTAGTATCAATTCTAACTTGCTTATTAGGTGTTGTTTTTGTTGTTGTTTTAAATAAGAAACTTAAATATTACTTAACAGTCTTAATCAGTAATACCTAATTCTTATTCTATTCTGTACTAAAGTTAATAATTCTAAAAATAAACTATATTATAAATACTAAAATCAACAAGGAATGTGAGGCCATTTTCCATTTTCCAACTGCACTCCCTGCAATAATAGAGATATCTGATTTAAGATAATCTTTAATAATGAAAAGGAAAAGAGAAGAGAGAAAATTATCTCTATACTCACAAATTTTCAGGGTAGGAGAACATATAATCGCCCATGTTTTAAGGCAGCCTGTGCTGATGCCCAATAGCTGTTGCTATTAGAAAATCTCTCCTAACGTTTAGCCAAAAAAACTGGTTCATTGTAATTTCCACTCACTGGTTCTAGTCCTGCTCTGCTGGTTTGCAATTTTCCCAGTTTGCATTGCCTGGCAAAAGTAATAACAACTTGTCAGCCAATGTTAAGCGCCCCCAACTCCTGAAAAGAACACCATTGTCCCTTCCTGATATGGCTACTATGGACCTTGATTTGGGTGGATTGTTGTTTTATTTGCTGTTGTGCTTCAGACAGCAAAATATTTTTGGCTAGCTCTCGATAAAATTTGCTCTGTTTTCAGAGAACAATACCAAAACAGGGATCTGTGAATAGATACAACCATACTGCAGCTTAAAAAGACTCTGACAAAGAAATTCCTTTCACAAAATCTTCTTCCACACACTCAGTCCCCTTTTCCTTTGTCTAGCTCTGTTCAGCAGCATCAGCATTGGGAAAATGGTAAAGGAGGGCTGTTAGAAACACAGACTTTTGATATTGGTTAGCAGTAGTGTGTCTGTAATAAGCAAGGAATCATAGAATCATACAGCTGAAGGTGGCCTCATTCGCTATAACAGGCTAGTGCGGAAATGGCCTATGACTTCCCTTGACTTGGAAACTATGCTTCTATTAATGCAAGCTAAAATAACATTTGCCTTCTTTGCTGTGGCATCACACTGCTGGCTCATGTTCAGCTTGTGATCAATGATAATCCCAATAATCCTTTTCTCACCCTATGTGTGCATTTAGTTTCAGTGGCCTAAATGTAGAATTTTGCATTTGTCTCTTTTGAATTTCATTTTATTAATTTCTCCCCAGTTTTCTAGTTTATCAAGATTGTTTTGAATTCTGTTCCTATCTTCCAATGTATTTAGCCTTCTCTCCCAGTTTAGTATTATCTGCAAATTTGATAAGGATTCTCTCCACTTCATCATCTAAATCATTGATAAAAATGTTGAAGGCTCTACAATTGGTGTGAAAACCAATTGCCCTAGGGCTAAACCTTGAGGCACTCCATTTAAGACCTCTTTCCAATCTGAAGCACAGCAGTTGATAATGACTCTGAATATGGTTTTCCAACCAATTATGGATCTATCTGACTGTGTTCCCATCTGTCCCACATTTAATCAGTTTATGAATCAAAATACTATTGAGCACCCTTATCAAATATTTTGCTGAATCCAGATAAATGGCATCCATAGCATTGCCATCATCTATTAAACTAGTAAGCTGATCAAAAAACGATATAAGATTAGTTTGGCAGAATTTGTTCTTGACAAACTTGTGCTGGTTTCTACTGATTGCTACATTGTCATCAAGACACTTGCAGACAGACTCCTGTATAATCCATTCTATGAAATAAAGTTTGAGTTGGGAAAGAATGGGATTCTGTTCCAACCCATCCTACTGTAGTGTGTGCGCCTGCCTACAACAGACAAAATAAATAGCAAAGGGTTTCTAGAAGATTCAAAATTACCATGTAAGCAATTAACCTCTACAATGCTAGGTGTTACTGTAGTGGAGATATCAAGGGTGTAGAAATCAGTGGAGGGTCTATCAGGAGGTGGATAGACAGACTCTGGTGGGCTACTTTAGCAGAAAACTTAACCTCTCTTGCTTGGCTAAACAGATGGAAAATTTAAAAGGACAACTTTGTGGAAATCTAGTTGCCATTCATCATCTACCCTGCAGATTATCTCTCTACACAAGGTCCACCATAATCTCATATAAAGCTGTTGAATAACAAACGATGAATTCTGACTGATTTTTATTACCATATTTGCTGGTGTATTAGACGCTCTGGTATATAAGATGCACCCCACTTTTCAAAGGGTATTTTTCAGGAAAATTATTTTTTGATTTTCTAGTGAGCAAAATGCACAGGAAAGGAGGGGAAGGAAAGGACTTTTGCACCAGGAGAGGAAGGGAATGAAAAGAGTGCTGCACCACCACTCCTCTCTTCCTGTTTGCTTGGGCAGAAACTCCGAGCAGTCAAAATGCACAGGAGAGGAGGGGAATGAAAAGAGTGCTGCACCGCCACTCCTCCCTTCTTGTTTTGCTTGGGCAGAAACTCCCAGCAGAGTCAAAATGCACAGGAGAGGAGGGGAAGGTAAGGAGAAACTTTGGAAACATCTATCTATGTTCCTATAGATCAAGGCTTCCACTACCCCATCCCTTCCTGTTTTGGCTGGGCAGGGAGAACTCTTTTCACTTCCCCTCCCTTCCCTATGTTTTTAGCATTACTGTATTTGCTGGTGTGTAAGACACAGCCCAGGATATATTTGGGGGGGGGGAATGCAGCTTATACGCCAGCAAATATGATATGTACTAGTGTATTTATCTGGCATTGCCTAAGATTTTATTTTCTCATAGGTAAAACTTGTTAGAAATACCTTAGGAATTACCTTACCTTACTTTAGGAATTAGATGCAGTTGAAATACACAGATTTGATAGCCTTTGTCTCTAATTCCCCAAACTGTGTTATCCAGTACCTGTAACTTTTCCCCATGTTCCCCAATCCAATTTGTATTCAGAGTTGTTAACATACAGAGGTTCGGTTTCTGAGGGAATACAGTGTCCTCCTCCTTCTTGCTGCTAGGTCTCATTTCCATAGCAACCAGCCTGAGGCCCAAGACCCTCTGGCTGAGAATTCTAAAGACCTCTCTCTAAACTGCCAACCCCAGGATTCCATGAAATCATATGAGGTCTTCTTGCCTGACACAGGCAATCATATGAAGTCTTTGCCTGGCTGACACAGACAAACTCACAAACTGACAAACTGACTTTTATATATTAGATATAGTGACTAATTCCTGAATTTTATTGTAAATAGGGATGGGAGGTGGGTGGGAGGGAGAATTATAATCGATGTATGCTAACATTTAAAAATTAAAAAAGCTAATCAAATCTTATGGTGCTAGTTCACTGGGGGTCAGATGTAGAAGCAGCGGGTTTTGGTGTGTTGATGGAGTACTGTTACATTAAACCTGTATCTTTGTAAATAAATGCTCATATTGCAAGACAAAAAGATTTTCAAAAGGTTTTTGTCAGTGATGTAGACTGGAGTTGATCGACTCAGACTCAAGTTGCACTTACGTCACTTCAATAATTTGACTTGGACTTTACTCAGGACCTCATTTCAAGAAGGATATTGACAAGCTGAAACGTGTCCAAAATGGTGAAGGGTCTGAAAGCCACGCACTATGAGGAGCATCTTAGGGAGCTGGGTATGTTCAGTCTGCAGAAGAGAAGGCTAAGAAGGGACATGATACCTATGTTTAAATATTTGAAAGGATGTCATATCGAAGAGAGAACAGGCTTGTTTTCCGTGCTCCGGAAACTAGGACAAAGAGCAATAGATTCAAACTAGAGAGAAAGAGATTCCACTTGAACCTCAAGAAGAAGTTCCTGATGGTCAGAGCTGTCCAGCAGTGGAACATGCTGCCTCGGAACATGGTGGAGTCCCCTTCTTTGGAAGTTTTTAAGCGGAGGCTGGATGGCCATCTGTCGGCCATCTGCCTGCGTGGCAGGGGGTTGGACTGGATGGCCCCTGTGATGTCTTCCAACTCTATGAGTCTATGATGCACTGACTCGACTCATGACTTGTACATTTTTAGTGACCAACTTGCTGCCCTTGGTTCGGTAACATGAGACATTCATCAAGAAACTTTACAACTTTGAACAACGCTTCTGCCTCTTTTTCCTACTTGTCACACAATGGTCTATCTCAAGCCCAAAACATGGGCATATTTCTTGGAGGAAAACAGCAAATGGGTTAGGCAACAGACTTGAGGCAGGGCTGAGGTCCGTTCACCAGCCTGTCCCTGTTGCATATAGGAGGAGCCTTTTAAAACTTTTCCTAAGAGAAGAAGACAAGACTGGCCCCCAGAGCACAGGGAATGTTATTCAGAGGGGAACAGCAAATGTGTTAGGCAGTGGGCTTGAGGAGGAAGGATACTTCCTTCTGAGGCTTCAGTAATGAGGAATAAGAAGGATCCTATTCCCCACTTATGAAAAAACCTCCAACTTTGGAAACAGGAAATAAGAAGGATCCTATTCTCCACTTACAAAGCTGCAGACTCTTTTATGCCCATCGATACAAAAGCTGCCAGCTTCAGGAAATGGGAGTAAAAAGGATGCTTTTCCCCGCTTATGAAGCTGCAGATGGCAAAGTCATACATTTGAAAGGCTGATTCTACTTAAATTCTTAAAACTGACTTTGACTCTGTCCAGAAATCCAGGAATATAGACTAGGGTATAAATTTGACTCCCAGGCTTGAGACTTGACTTGAAAGTACCCTGCAAAAACTTGAGACTGGACTTGAGACATGAAGGTAATGATTTGAGTCTTCATTTGAGACTTGAGATAAAAGACTTAAAAACATAGTTGGTTTTTGTTTTCTTATGGAAGGCTTACCTCACCTGGTTGTTTCATTTAATTTGTACATAATATAAATTTTGAATTAAAAGTTTGCTGACATGTTGAACTGCTCTTCTTTTTTGTAATGTAGGAGCTTATCAGAACCTAAATACCCTGAAGGCACCAGACCCCATCTGATTTTGGAAGCTAGGCAGGGCCAGCCCTGGTTAGTACTTAGATGGTAGACTGCCAAGGAATATCAGATGCTATAGGCTATGTTTCAGAGGAAGGCAATGGCAAATCACCTCTGAATACTCCTTGCCTGAGTAATCACTAGGAAATTCCTGTGGTCACCATAAATTAACAAGCAACTTGAAGGCGAGTACACACAGACACACACACATATCTATCCAGTGTTAGTTAGGTATCTGTTTCATGGCTTATAGCTGGGATCTGGGGTCTGAGAGTGTGTGGCATGCCCAAGGTCACCCAGTGGGTTTCAGTGGCTAAGCAGGAAACAGAACTGTGGCCTCCAGGGTTGGAGACCAGACCAAAGCACAAACCACCACGCCACCAGAAAACCTCATAATAGGATTGCCTTATGATCGCCACAAGTCAGAAACAATTTGAAAGTACACAACAACAAAGCTGGGATCTGGGCATCTCACTATTCCCAAGACAAGCACCTCCCTCCAAAGGCAGCACTTCTTTCATGGCACTCTACCAGACAGAGTATCTGTGTAGAAAATCAAGCTAAGCTTCATAGGAAAACTTTGGAAAAGGCACAGAACTCAAAGCGTATTCTGCATTAGAGGCCCCTGCAGACTCTTAAGAAGCTGTTTGGCAAACCAGAAGCGTATCAGGATGTTTAGAAGGTGCAAGATGAAGCCTCATCCTCTGTTTCCAATTATTTCTTTATCTCTCCTCAGCCTCCTAGTTACCTCAGTGTTTTCTTAGCTGACAGCCATTATGGTTTAGGATTGTGAGGATAAATGCAAAACTTAACAAATTATAAATATCCTGTTTCAAGATGTGTTATCACCCACTGAAAAAGAAATGGCAGCTACGGCTTGAGATTTTTTGACAGCAATGTTCTGCTTGTTGCCTTATTTGGGGGCTTCATTTTACTTTTTTTTTTTAAAGGACATTACACATAGCTAAGAATTAGAGAGACCATATTGGTGGAAAGGCAATGCTTCTATTTCAGAAACCCTACCCTTTAAATGAAAGTACACCCAGAAAGCTGTCAGCAAAGAAAGAAAACTTCAAAATGAACAATAGGCAAAAGGATAGCAGAGCTGTGAAACAGCAAGTAGTAACTCCCTACAAATTCTTTTGGTTTTTCATGTTCTCTAGCTGGGTCAGCAGAACATGAAGAATTAACAGTCAAAAGGGAGCAAAATAAAACAAACCTGAACTGGACCAAAAAGATATTTAAGTTTGCTTGTTTTAATTTTCCCCCTTCCTGTCTCAAGGAGTGGTAGGAAAAAGGATATTACTAGATCTAATGCAGGATTGTCCCTGATGATAATCTTCACATGCTTGAATTAAGGAAAATGTACTTCTACATAGGCTATGATGGTAGCAGCTGGGTAGTGATGGTGGAGGAAGTTACCCAGTTGCTACATTTAGTAAGAAGAAAATTCTTACATGCACAGTGTTCAAGAGACAATGTAGAATAAAGAAAAAGTTCAGTATGGACATCATTTCCAGGTAGCTTATCAACAGATGACAATCTGTGTCCTGTGTCTATGGCCATTTCCTCAGTAGATTTTTATAGTGCTATTATACCATTTTCAACATCCTATGGAATCTGGGGTTTGCAGTTTAGGGAGGGGCCATGTGGCCCCTCCCTAAACTGCAAACCCCAGGATTCCATTGGATGTTGAAAATGGTATAATAGAGCTATAAAAATCTACTGAGGAAATGCCTATATTGCTATGTTCATATGTGCATTAGAAAGTCATGATTCACCCACGGTTCCCCTTTCAATACAAGCATGCAGCTCTTTCAGAACTTTCTTTTAATTTTATTTTTAAAATACATACAAACAAAACAACAAAAAGAACAAAGGACAAAAAAATGGAAAAAAATTACAACAATAAGGGAATTTTAAAAAAAAGAATAGACAAAGAACAAAATGCAAACAAAAATATTAAATACTTCATGCTAAATACTAAAAGCTAACTACTAACAATAAAAAAGATCTTTTAAAAGTGATTTCAGGCTTTCCTACAACAGATTATAGATCAATGTCTATAGAGGGAATTGCAAATACTACTCGAAAGCTTCAACTGGCACTTATCCAAAAATACTAACTGTCAAATCCCACAATTGTGGATGTGTGTCTCAGTGTTCCACCCATCCTCCCCAAGGGGTGTGGATCAGCAAAGCTTCCTG
The DNA here is from genome assembly GCA_948472985.1 of Iguana delicatissima. Taxonomy (NCBI): domain Eukaryota; kingdom Metazoa; phylum Chordata; class Lepidosauria; order Squamata; family Iguanidae; genus Iguana; species Iguana delicatissima. The sequence goes on from CAOKZL010002009.1 coordinate 310,936, forward strand.
ACCAAAGTGCCAGCTGTAGGAGCACCTTTGCCACTTGCCACCTTGTGTCCCAACCTGACACTTGAAGGTAGCAAGAGGCATGGCCTTGCCCCTGTTTGCAATCCAGCCTCTAGTGTGGTCAGTGGGGAGACTTTGGACTCCTACTCAGACAAGGTCTTCTCATTTCTGCAGGACACATACAATGTGCAGGAGTGATCCAGTATTTCTAACACTGACTTAGTATATAGATGTTTTTGTAATGTTTGAGGCACACTTTGGACAACTGGTAAAAACCTTGGAAGGGCAGTGAAAATCCTTTTCTCAACTCCCTCTAATAAGAAAGCAAACTCTGAAGACTGACCCATTTCTACATTGTACATTACTGTCAGTGCCCAACACTGTTGGACTGACCAACATTATCCAGATTATATTATTCCAGAGGTGAACAAAAAAGAATGAACAAAATGCCAAAGCCAAATGTGTCTCCTTAATTCAAATGTTAGCTCAGGATAATGAACCAGATAACTAAAATGTAGTATATTTTTCCATGATGAGTAATCATGTAATAAATCATGCTCCTGGTGTGTGAAGCACAGTTTCAATACTCTGAACATACCACAGAACCCTGCTGCCGTAGCTGGTGGGAACGTTCATTTTCCATCACACAAACAAAGCCCATCAATAATGGAGGCCTGGTTGTGAGACTGGGTCAAAACTGCTGCAGCTGTTCTGGAAAGCAGGTAGATAAAGAGCTAATATTGAGTATGTGGAAAATAAAATCATGTAGGTCAGTCTAGCCAGGGGTTTTGCTATGGAAGGGCAAAATGAGGATGTTGCCCCTTCAGATAAGAACTCGGTTCTCCCAGTAAAATTTTCCTTCAATTCCTACATTTCTAGTACCACTGTAACTTCCAACTTCCGCTGAGCTTTTAGAAATACAGGTTAAGGCTCCACAGAAAAGGAGCAGGCAATGTCACCAAGGGAATGGGAATACAGCAAATATCAGAGTTGTATTGTAAAAAGTTTTCCAGTGTCCCACTGGAATTCTAAAAATGTTGTGACCAAAGGAAAATTTCATTGTGGAAGTGACAGAATTCTTGGGGGGGGCAATGCCCCTCTTTCTCATGTGTGCACGCACACACACACGCCATAGCTATGTCTTTGACGCTAGCTAATAGGAACTGGAGAAAAATGTCTTCTTGGTACCAAATATTTTGACCATGGATGGATAAATTGTGGCTTTCCAACTACTATAGTTCTGCAAGTGCCTGCAGTCTCACTGCTGACTATGCTGGCTAAGGAGGGTGGGAGTTGTAGTCCAACAGTAATGGGCGAACCATACGATTCCCATACACCTTGTTGAATTATACCTTGAACATGAAGAAAGCCAAAGGAAACAACACACTCACCCCTGGTCAACTGTACTGTTCTCATCAAGGACAGCTGTATCATGCTCGGAAATAATAGTACCACTTTATTCTGCTTTGGTCAGACGTCTTCTGGACACCACAATTCAGGAAGGATATTGACAAGCTAGAACATGTCCAGAGGGTGACCAAGGCCATTTCTGCACTACATTGTTATAGTGCTATTATTCTGCTTTCAACATCCTGTGGAACTCTGGGGTTTGTAGTTTACTGAGGCCAAAGACCTCTCTGGCTGAGAATTCTTAAATGTTCCTCTTTAAACTACAAATCCCAGGGTTCCATAGGATGTTGAAAATGGAATAATAGCACTATGACAGTGTAATGTGGAAATGGGCCAAAAAAGGTAAAAAGTCTGGGAATCCATGCCCTGTAAGGAATTTTCTGAGGGAGCTGGCCATTTTTAGCCTAGAGAAGAGAAGGTTAAGAGGTGGCATGATAGCCATGTTTAAATATTTGAAGGGATGTCATATGGAGGATGGAGCAAACCTGTTTTCTGCTGCTCCAAAGACAAGGCTTCAAACTACAGGAAAAGAGATTCCACCCAAATATTAGGAAGACAGTAAGAGCAGTTTGACAGTGAAATACAGTGCCCCTCCACATTCGCAAGGATTTGGGGTGCAGAACCCTCATAAAAGTGGGAAAACCGTGATTGACTCCCCTCCGTGATCACCCTCCCATTCCCCTCCAGAGTTTCCCTCTCCCATTCCTTTGCCTTTGGTCCCAGCATTCTGGGCATGGGGGAGAGAGAAAAGACACAGTAGAGGGCTTTACCGGTACTTTCCCCTCAGGTAGAGAAGAGCAAAGTTCTGTTTTCTAGCTACTTCCAATGGCCATCTTCAGAAAGGAAAGGTAGGAGCGAAGAGAGCACCTGGCCAATCAGCAGCCATTACAGAGCAGAATGTGCAGCCACATGGCAGAAAGGACATGCCTCCAGCAGTAGAGGGAGAGAGGCTTTGTTCACCCAAAAGGAAAAAAAAATCCATTTTAAGCACAAGCCTTTCAAATCTGGCATGAGAAATGCAAGGGAATGGGGGAGGAAAATGAGAGGAGGAGGGCAAACACATGCCTCATGAATAATCAAATTTGTGAAGGTCAAATCTGCAAATGTGAAGGGATGACTGTACACTGCCTGGGAGTATGATGCAGTCTCCTTCTTTGGAGTTGTTAAACAGAGGCTGGATAGGCATCTGTTAGGAGTATTTTGATTGTGTATTCCTTCATGGCAGCGGGTTGGATTAGATGGCCTTTGTGGTCCCGTCCAGCTCTATGATTCTATGATTCTGTGCCCTGATGTTCCATTGTTTTGTACTAAGTGAAACCTGGCAGTTGAGCATTACTGCTTCTGCTACCAGATATACGCATAACTAAACTATCCAAAAATTGTGTTGCTGTTGTATACCTTGAAGTAATTTCCAGCTTATGGCACCTGCAAGACAAAGCCATCACAGAGTTTTCTTGGTAGGATTTGTTCAGAGTGGGTCTGCTCTTGCCTTCCTCTGAAGCTGAGAGTGTGTGACTTGCCCAAGGTCACCCAGTGGGTTTCCATGGCTGACCCCTGACCTTCAGAGCTCTGGTCCAACACTCAAACCACCACACCATGCTGGGTCTCAAAAAATTAAAAATTGGATAAAAACCAAACCATTAAACAACCATCACCACCACAAAGTCCAGCACAGTATACAGGGTCTGTTCCCTCTAAAAATATTAATTCTCAAAGATCAGTGCATATAAAAATGTCTTCTCCTGTCTGTGAAAAGCTAGTAAGGTGGGTGGCAGTTAAAACAACTTCGACACTTTCTCTGAGACCGCAGGATGCTGAAAATGGCCTGTGATCACACTTGTTGTTGCATTGTCACCACTGTCTGATGACATGCTGCTCATTATGACAACAGCCATTATAATAAAAGTATCCTTTTCACTGAAGTTAATGAGAGAATATTGAGTCAGATCAAAGTGCTGTGGCTTAAACGTTTAACTGATCAAGCCTAGAGGAGTAAAATTTAACAAAGGGAAATAGTTTGCTCCTTGACGTTGGAGCTACCTAGCCAGAGGGTTACTCCTTGATCCTTCCTTTTAGTAACCAGTGTTTGTTTAAATCCTGTGGTGATATTTTTTGACACCAATTGCAGACAAGCAGCCAGTTGTTTCAGGAGCATTAATCACTTGTGGGACTGCGACCTCAGGGTATGCTCATCAAATTGGGCCACACAAGTTAAATCTTGACTTCCTGATTAGGATCAGCATACATTAGCAGGGGAGATTTTAAGAAGTTTGAAGAAGCTACAGTGAGTCCAAATAAACTGTGGCATTACCTAGTTTGCATAAAAGCTATTTGCAGAATATTTGCCTGTACTCTACCAGTTTAAGGCTCTGGTTTCTGTAAACAGAAGAATGATAAATAAAACTATAACCAAAAGTCTTGTGGCATCTTAAAGCTTAAGGCCTGAATCCTATCAGTTGTTCTAATTAAAGCAGAAACATTGCATCAATATTTCAAGGGTAAATCAACACTTATGTAACTTGCTCAATACAATAGGGTTATTCTCAATGGGTCTACAAACAGGATTCAGAGTGTGCATGTTTATTGTAGCATGACCTTTCATGGATTATAGCCAAAAAGTTGTAGTAGTTTATAGTGTTGTGCCAATTTAATTATCCAGAAGTTCAGGTATGTAAATATAGTACAGTCCTCCCTCCATATTCATGGGTTTGACCTCTGTGAATTTGATTATTCTGAAAGAGTGTGTGTGCCTCCCTCCCCATTCTCCTCCTCCCATTCTTTTGCATTTTTTCGGGTGTGGATAAGGAAGGGAAGGGCTCCTGGGCAAAAGGCAAGAGAATGATGAGGGGAGGAGGCATAGGCACAACTCCCTTCTCCGCTCCAGAGCTACCCTTCTCATTCCCTTGCATTTTTACCCCCACGTGGAGGATGCGCACCAAGGCAAAAGGTAAGGGAATGTGAGGGGAGTTATTTGTGATTTTTCCACTTTCATGAGGGTTCTGCACCTGAAACCCTCACAAAAATGGAGGAGCCACTGTACACAGAACATAGACCAGGGACAGTTTAGCTGTGAATTCCTGAACCTGAAGGGGGTTGGATTTGTTGGCCCTTGGGTTGCCTTCTGGCTCTGTGAGTCTAAGGGGTGGGATTGTTGAACTGACACAAGCGGGGGGGGGATATCTCTTGCTCACCAAGTTGCATGGATTTAACAGTTGTGCAAATGGTTGTGCAAGAATCAGATCACATATACTTTTTTTTTTTTTTGCAGAAAGCTGGTTCATCTGCTATTATTTATTTTAAAAGACAAGAGGTCAAGGGTTGCTAGAGAGGGGTCTTACTTGATCCACCAGAAGATCCCTGTTCAGGTTTATCCCGTGGTGGTAGGCAACAGAGCACTCTGCTGAGCTCTAGAGGCCACTCAGGAGAAGGAGAGAGGCATGGGACCCAAGGAACAATGGCTGCCAAAGAACACCACATGCTAAAACCAGGCTAGGATTGCTAAGAGGACTGCCTGAAACAAATGAGGATATGGCATAATCTAAGAGTCCAGCCCTAACTGCCCAAGTTGGCCAAGAGCGGACTGAGGAGGGCTTTGTCATTTGGTTGGAGGAGGTTCAGAAATCTGCTACTTTCTTGCCCAAGAGATAGGGAGAACAATGCTTATCAGGAAAGGTTGAAGGATCTGGGCATGTTTGGCTTGGTGAAGAGAAAACTGAGGGGTGAACATGGTTGTTCTCTTTAAATATTTCAAGGGCTGTCACAGAGAGGAAGGGGCATGCTTGTTCTCTGCTGTCCCAGAGGGTAGGAACAGGTCTCACGATTTGAAGTTACAGAGAGTAGATTCTGATCAAACATTAGAAAGAACTTTTTGACAGTAAGGGCAGTTCAGCAACAGAAGCAATTGCCTAGAGAGGAGGTGGAGCTTTCTTCTCTTGACACCCTCAAAAAAACTTGATAGCAACCTGCTGGAAATGCTTTAGCTGGAATAATAGTACTATAACAGTGTAGGGAGGATATGGCCTCAGTGATCTAAACTACATTTACAGATCTGACACTAGACCCAGTTGTTAGTTACAACTAGAGTAAACCCATTGAACTGAGTGGATTTACATACATATTGACTTTGGCCCTTTCCACAGGACAATGCTCTCATGTGTTGTCCTCTCACAATCCCAACAGTGCCTCTGCCAGGATGGGAGCATGTCCCCAGCACTCATCTCCACACCTGACCATCTGCCTGTGGAAAGGAGCGTAAGGAACATGCCCTTTCCTTCCATACTGCAGCTGGCCTTCTTCCCATGCTGCCGTGGGGAAAGAAGCGCGTGATTGTGCTTCCTGTGCTTCTGCATGGCTGGCTGTGACAGAAGGCTTGTGCAATCAGGTGTCCTTGATGAAGTTTTTCCATCAATGATATACCCTGTGATTGCACCAGCTGACAGCGCAAGAAGGGCAGGACTGCAACAACATCATGCGGAAGCGTCATTGCAGTCCCACTCCTCTTGCGTCCCCATGCCAGGAGGATGCAGTCCTGCAGAAAGGGCCTTTCTGTGTTCCTCTTTTTTCAATAGGTTTACTCTAGCTGGAATTAACAATTGGATTTGGTCTGAGATCTGTACCACAGCAGCAAGTAAATGTAGTAAAAACAAAAGACAAACCTAGGCTATTTTCGCCTTATTGCAGTTTTGGAAAACTATTTCAGCAGGAAATGTAATGTCAAACAGCACATAATATTGATTGTAACAACAACACTGGCTAGAGCTATGATATCATGTTGAAAAAGAGAACATTCCTGATAGCCCAATTGCCCACCTTCATTTATCTGTGTAGTCAGTCTAATATGCACTTTGCTTCTGCCTGGGAAAAATTGGCAATAAGGAGTCTGAAATCTCCCTTTAAACCTTTAGACATTTTATTTTTAAAAATAGCAGTTGGCTCATGATTTATAATATGAGGCTTTGCTGCTTTTGAAGCCTCAAGCAAGAGAAGATTATAGGCCTACACATGGCAACAGCAATGGGAAGCTTTGCACACCTGTGATCTTCTCTATGTCCTCTCTCTTTCTTAAGTGCAGCTGAATGTTTTGAAGTTATATTCCCTCCCTCCCTCTACCCCTAGGCTGAGATGACCCCTAGATGACATGGCCTGACCTGGGAGAATGTGAGAAGCCAGAAACCTGTGAGAAGAGGACTGATCAAGAGAAGGGTATTAGTGAAATGAATTTAAAGATAGTATCTAAACGAACTGTCACCTCAATAGTTATGCAGAGGAGGTGCTGCTTACACCTGGATGCTATTCTCCAGCACACAAAGCCATCTTGAGCTATTTTGGTGCCCTAGGCAAGGGATAATTCTGGCACACACATACTCCATGCCACTGCTCTTAGTTCCCAAGTAGCCCCGAAGATTGCAATGAGTGGCTGTTTTTTAAAATATCCTCTGTATTCAGCACAGCAACTTCTGTTGGCCAGGGCTGCCTGAAGACCTTTTGCTGCCTGAAGTGGAACAGGAAATGGTGCTTTTTTTTCATATTTCAGTAGTTGCTTCATTTCTACTGCACTATTAACCTTGATCTTTCTTTCTCTCGCATATACACATAGATATACACAGAATTATAGGTCTATATATTCCATTTCAATTGCCTCCATTCCATCCCATGGAATCTTAGCTTGCAGCACCCTTTACTTTGAGATTTCAGGACCAAAACTTGGACTGGGAGCAGTACTTGAGGTGGGCTGAAACAGTTTCTGGATAAGCTGGTTATGGAAACCAGCATGAGGCCAATCAGGGAAATGAACCAAGAACTGGGAAAATCTACTTAATACATTTTTAACCTTTAAAATTGCTATTATTCATGGTTTTAATTTGATTTTTTGTAAGCCCCCTTGAGATCTTTGGATATAGGGTGGGATATAAATATTTTAATAAGTAAAAATAAATGAAGAAAACCCAGCTGACCAGTTAATATGGCAACCTAGACCTGGAGGGAAGGAAGCAGTTTTGGCATCTGGACAAGGAGTAAAATGTGGTAAATAGCTGCAACAGAAGTTGCTGCATTCCATGTGGTCTTCTCTCTAGCACATAGGGTACATGGAGATTTGCTCCTACTGGGGTTTGCAGAAGCCTCACCAACACCCTTGGGAAGTTGCTTTCATTTTTCTCCCTATCACTTATACGAAAAGAAACTTCATGAGTTGTAATGCTGGTCGTTCACTCTTTGCCTAGAACCAAATGCACAAACCCAGCACCTCTTCCTTCTTGACTATTCAGTGCACTGACGCTGTGCAAATGCTAGCTGGGGAGAGGGTAAGAGTCCACTTATAACATCTTTGCATAGAAATGTATCAAATCCATCTAAGAAGGATTCTAAGAATTTTGTGCATTCTTAAAAGTTATTTTCACATTTGGGGAGTTTTTTGTGAAAAATTTGTCAGTTTTTCCATTTTTTTTAAACAACCAATGTTTTGCACAAATTTATTGTACAAAATGCACCTTTTTTTAAACAGAGAAATTCATGAAATGTTGTACTATACAAAAAAATTCATGAAAAATTCACCACTAAGATGCCAAGTGTGAAAAATTTCACATTGGTTAAATCTTTTCTTTTTTGGACAGGATCCAAAGGAAATTTTCAAATTTTCTGTGCAACACACAAACAAGAAACCATCATATTGAGCTGGAGAGTCCTGACAGCATCCAGAAATGGGTGCCAATGGGTGCCTCAACTTGCAAAGCAGCTAGAATTGTATTTGAGACTGAAAAATAATTATTTATGCCTCAGTTTATGAGACATTAGTGGCTTGAAATCTATCAGCCAATATGCATTTTTAAAAGACCTGGTGTCCTTAAGCCTGTTGTAATGATAAGGTAAACAGAAGGAATCAAATGTACTGCCCTGGGCAATTTGGAAGAGTTTGCCCCTCGTTAGGGGCTGTTCCAGATGGGACAAATGTATTGGGAGGGGTAGCAGCATTCTGTTGTCCCATACTATTTTCTGGTGATTCCTGGCACCAGCTGCCATATCCCCCGCCCTCTGACAGTGGGTTTCTTTTGAATTCCAAGATATCTTAAAATAATATCTTCTATTCTTTCCTCCTTCCTTTTAAAAATTCTTTTAAAAACAGTGTATAGTGCAGCACTGAAATGGCACTTTTGCACTGTAATGCTACAACAAAGTTTAAAAAATAAAGAAAGGAGAAAACTTGCCCTTCAAACCATAAGAGCATCTGCACAAACCACATTGCATTTAAAAAAAAAACATATATACACTATACATTCAGAAATTGAAAGAATGAGGCAACTCCATGCATGCAATGCTTCCTTACCTGGACAAAATGTACATCCACCTTTTTGTTCTTTGCCTTCAATGGAGTACACATTACTACTTCTTTTCTGTAGACTCAAGGGGCAGAAAATCTTCTGCTATTTGCAAAAACTTCCTCACAAGAACCTTGGACATTTCCCATTCCAAAATTTGTCAATTACTATTTCTGGAGACTTCAGAAGCAACAGATCACCTCAATCACCCCTCAAAAAACCTGAAACCAGGGGCATACACCAGAAATTTCAACTGGGAGTGACCTCTATTTTAAACTTTTGGACATAAAATGGCATGCTATAGCTTGGGGCAAGGGTGAAAACTGACCATCATACTCCCATGACCTATGATATAGGCCCTTTCTGCTCCACTCTTGCAACCTGCCATAGGGATGGGAGAAAGTCGGTACTGTGGTGATGGTTCTGCATAATGTTGTTGTGGTCCTGCCCTTCTCTGATCCCCAGGTGCTGCAATCTCAGAGTAAATCCTTGATGGGTTTTCCTCATCAACAATCAGTGATGGAACCACCATCCCACACTTACTTGGTGTGCAGAAGGTCCAGAAGTGCAATGGCTACACTTTCTGCTCCAGCGCAGCCTGGGACAGTGTCTGGCTGTGCTACAGAAGGAAGTGGCAGGGCCATTGTGCTTCATGGATGTTGATATGAAAAGGGTGTGAAAAGGACATTAGGCTCAAATGAGATGATATGTTTACCACGTATGCAAAAGATGTGCTTTCAAGTGGTTAAAAAATAAAGAAATGCCTGATTGTTATAGCATGTACTATTCCTATTTATGTCGCATTTAGCATTCTTTATGTTAACAATGGTCAATAGAAGGCAAACATGAGTTTAATTTGCAAGTCTAATTGCTGATGCATGCATCTCTGAGAAAATTCCATTGTAGGAGGGAAAACAGGGAATGTACATTCTCTTTTATGTCTAGTTTGACCCTTATATTCTGAGTGCTCAGGCAGGTACATATGAATGGATATAGCCCCTTCAGATATTCCCAGTCTAAGACCATTTAGGACTATAAAAGTTTAAGAAAGGTTTAGCATTAAGAGTATAAATTAATTTGAAATAAAATGTTGAATTTACTAATACAGACTATTATGAGTGGCTGAATACCAAGAATTTTATTTGATGAAACTATAGATAGCCAACAGATGCTCATATTAAAACAATTAGGAACAGCTTTCTTCTTTTATTTCTCTTCTTTTAGGTTAAAACATCCATGATTTCTTGTTTTTCAAAATGGCCCTCTTCACGTGCATGCATACTCAGATGTACTTACTTAAAACTTTCTTCAGATGTTTATTTGGTGCACTATCTCAAACACGTTTTTTCCCTAATTAATCTTGGTATTTTACCCACACCTTGTATTCAGTGACTCCTTTCCCCTCTCCTGTTTTTATTAAGGGTCAAAGCACCATCAGTATCTTTCCAGTCATGTTCTATGAATAAGTTGTCACAAATATTTGGACTAAGATGCACTTTGTTGCTTGCTGGCTCTCACAATATGATGGTTCAAATCTTCTGGCTCTAGTACTTTGTCAGCTTTCAGTAGTTCTAATTGCCTTCTTATCTACTGTAGCATGAAGGCAAAACCTTTCAACAATTCACTTCCCAAAGCTTAGGAAAACAAGCCTGAGTTACCAGGACTCTTATCTTCTTTCCTTTTGTGTGTTCTGACATGAGGAAATCATTCAGACTCTCAGCAAAATATCCAGCAAATAAGTAAGTTTCCACTTTGATCTCCCCACTGTATCTTTGCTTTTTGGTGTGCTTCTCTGTTGATTTTCCTCTTGTGCTGTTTGTTCATCTTCCAGGCTACCAAATTCCCCATTCATACCTTTGTCTCTTCAAACACAGTCTCTTCAAACATTCACAGTTAGTCACGTCCCTTTAAATTTAATCTCTGCTCTGAAATGCTTGGGTTTGTTACCTGTAGTTCTGGTTTTATTATTACACAATTGTCAGAACTATGACCCTTTCCGCATCCTAGCTTTTCTCAGTGCTGGGGTGCAGTGCTTGCGCGAGCAGCCTCTTTTCAGAGGCCCTCACATCCAGGTTTCTTCAGCTCCGCACGGGCTTCCTGCTTGCGCGAGAGCCCTGCCTCTTCCTTTCACAGTGCAGCCTGGGACCTTCCCAGGCTGCACTAAGACAAAAAGCGTGACTGGCCCGCCTCCCGAGGTTCTGCACACAAGCTAAGTGCCCACAGGGCCTGGGAGCAATGCACCACTGCGCACCATTTTCGGCTTAAAGCCAAAAATGAAAAAGTGTGTGAGTGGTGCCTGCCAGGCCCTGGAGCATCGCACAAATGTGAATGTATCGTGTGGACCGCTCCTCACATTTGCACAATGCTCAAGGGGCCCTTTCGCATGGAAAATGCCATGCGAAAAGAGCCTATGAAGTAACATGTTACTTGTAATCTGTTGCTTTCATAACTAGTTCTGTTTTTGCAATAATGAGATCCATGAGTGTTACTTTTGTCTGTAATGGCCAGGACTATAATTTGCTGCTTCTCAGAGTAATGGGATTTCTGCCTGCTTGTCCTTACTGGGTGTGTTCTAATTCAGTCTGAGCAGTGGGAGGGAGAGGAGAAAGGCTCACATGCATGGTTGCCTTGTGCTGCCTCTTTGTAGAGTGGATTGCAGAAGAGGAGCTAGCAACAAAGGGGGAGGTGAAGACACACTGGCCCTTTCCACAGGAGCCTCCTGTCCTTCTCCCATTGCCATGATCGCAGATTAAATCATTGATGTGTTTTCCCCATCAATAATCCACAATTGCTCCAACATCCCACACTTACCTGGTCTGTGGAAGCCCCAGAAGCATGATGGAGGCACTTTCTGCCCCAGCGCAGCCTGGGAAAGTGCTTGCCTGCACTGTGGAAGGAAGCGGCATGTCCATAGTGCTCCCTTCCACAGGGAGCCAGCCGGTGCTGAGGGGAGTGCTCTCGTTGTGCTCCCTTACCGGTAGAGCTGCTGACAGAATTGCCACCAGAGCATAACGGGACAAAGTAGGGTGTGGAAAAGGCCACTGAAAACATAAGCTGCACTAGGGATTTAGGTGAGTTGGAATTTTTTAAAAAAGCTTTAAAGTTTCAGTTAGCCTCCTTTTTCTGTCTTCTTCCATTCTGCCCAGATGAAAAAAACTGTTGCAACTGGCTGAAAGAGACAGAGGACTCTAGAAAATGGGGCACTTTTTTGCTGTGCTGGACTACAAATCCCATACCATTTCCAAGGCAGAAGACTTATTTTTTAATGTCTTTCAATGTTTTCCTCTGAATATTCAATGTGCAATATCTGGAGTAGCCATCTGGCAGAAGCAGGAGGCATTTTTAATCATGTAGCAGCAACAGTAATCTTAATGCATCAGTAATGAGTATGGCAATGAGAAACTTTTTCGACTGACCTGTTAGGTGATCAGAGTAAAATGCCCAGTTCCTTTTTAAAAATAACTATCCCAGCTCTGATGACTACCAGCATTTTATCAAATTATCGGAGAACTAATTATTCTGGAAAAAAAGGGAAGGTTCTGATCCCGGCCTAGTGAAGAAAATCTAAAAGTAATCATAACTAAACAGGGTCACAAAGAAACAAGCAAGTATTCCAGTTTATGAAATTCTTTATCATGCTGGATATTGACATATGCATGATAAAGGAAGGGATGGAGAGAAAGACATTATAGGGTGAGATAAAAAGGGCCAAGTCTGCAAATTGTGATAGCTGTAAAATTGAATGAGGTGTTGTGTAGACTTTATTATAGAATTGCTGGAAAATTATAGAATTACTGGGAAAAAAAGAGCTTAACTTGTATCAAAAGCTACAGGGAAACTTAAACATCAGCGCTTGTTTTGTTCTGCTTCTGTCATTGATTGTCTGGTCTGTAAGACAAGTTCATGTCCAGTCTGTAGACTGGATTCAGACTAGGTTAGCTGAATTTAGCTCTCACTGGGACAAGCTAGTAATGACTAAAACCAGTTCACACTGATTTCACTGGAAACTCTGAAGGCTTATGAATCCAGTTCTCTAACTACAATGAAGTAAATATTAGTCAGAGCTGAGAAGTGAAATAGAGATTTGTCATGGCTAATTTACATTCTATTGATTTGAATGGGACTTTGGCCATTTCCACACTATGGTCCCATCCTGGCATGGGGACACATTGAAGCCAGTTTGCAATGCATGCTACCACATGATGTCGTTGCAGTCCTGCTGCTGTTGTGTCTCCAGCCATTGCAATTGTGCATTATATTATTATTGGAAAAAATCCAGCAATGGGTTCCTTTCACATGACAATCACATTGGCTGGGACCATGCAGAAAGGACAGAAGCTGTATCTAAGCACTTCCTCAGTGAAGCACAGGAGGGGCTGGCTGCACTGCGGAAGGAAAGAAGGAAGGAAGGAAGGGAGGGAGGGAGGGAGGGAGGAAGGAAGGAAGAAAGGAAGGAAGGAAGGAAGGAAGGAAGGAAGGAAGGAAGGAAGGAAGGAAGGAAGGAAGGAAGGAAGGAGCACATCCCAACCACTACCATTCACTGGCAGCCAGCTGGATGCAGAGGGGACCATTTGAGACATGCTCTCATCCCAGCAAAGGCATTGCCAGGATGACGCTGGGATGTCATGGGATGCAGGTAAGGTGTGGAAAGGGCTTTTGTTTCAACTTATCTTGGCTGTCTGCTGAAGAGGGCTATAAGCTGCCATTAAATGCATGGGGGAATATACAGATGTATGAATGCATGGGCGTCATAATATGGACACAGTTCCAATTACTCATCCATGTGGTAATATTTGGAATACTGTCACCTATACCAGACTTATTTAACATTGAGAAGATGTCAGATCTTTTACCACTTGTTGAGTAACACAAGTCTTCCTAAAAATAGGTAATAGCCATTATAGGTGGTTGGCATTAGGTTGATCATTCTCACTTAGCCAAATTTTAACTTGTTTTTTTTTTTTAAATTATTATCTGTTCAATTTTTATCCCACCTTTCCTCATAAAAGTCAGGTCCAATCACTCTTTTTGAGCTTTCTTGTAATGAAACTCTTTCATATATAACGCTAAACCTTGAGCTTGTGTGTTTTCTCTTCCTCTGTTGCAATTGTGTCAGTACTTGATATTGTGGCTCTTCATAACACTTAACTGGAAAAAAAAGCTGGGATCAAATATCACATTTGGACATTTCAGTAAACCATGTAAACCATGTTTAACACTATCCACAGTGTGTACAAGTTTGGAATTAACAAGACCATGGTTACTTGACAACAGAAGCAAATGCTTCCAGTTTTCCTCAGAATCACTCTTGAGGCACAGAAAGTAGGAAGAGCATATTGGTCTGTGGTTCACATGAACACAGTCACAATGGCAAACTATAGTTTGGTGAGCAGGAGCACCCTATGGGTTCATGGACTCCCTCGTCAACCTTGCTTCTCCTACCACATGTTCCATTTTGCAAAATATGGTAAGTACTTTGTCTTCAGACCATAATTGAAAACTATTGTTCAAAACAAATTTGTGCATTGTGGCCTGGGGGTTACTCTCAGTACAAATGCAGACATCATGACAAACAAGGCTAGTTAAAAAGCTAGGAGGTAGAAGGGGGCATAGAAAGGATCATTATGATGTAGTGGTCAGTGTACTAAATTAGGACTCAGGGAAACAAGGGTTCAATCAATACTCAGGCACAGAAGCCTAGAAGTGAACTTGGGCAAGTCACATTCTCTCAGTTTAGAGGAAGACAACAGCAAACCTCCAAGTAAATCTTGCCAAGAAGACCCCATGCCAGAGGTCGGAGTAAACTTGATGGGACATAAAGCAAGGTGGGAGAGACCTGGGCCCTTTTCACACGGCATTTGCCATGCAAAAGGGCACCTGGAGCATCGCGTGATTGTGAGGAGTGATCTGCATGACGCACTCACAATGGCGCGACACTCCAGGGTAGGGCAGGCGCTGCTCGTGCACTTTTTCATTTTCGGCTAGAAGCCGAAAATGGTGCATGATCGTGCATTGCTCCTGGATCCCATGCGCACTTACCTGGCGTGCAGAGCCTCCAGAGCCGTGCTGGTCGCACTTCCTGCCCCAGCACAGCTTGGGAAACTCCCCAGCTGCTCTGCGGAAGGAAGAGGTGGGGCTCTTGTGCGAACAGGCAGCTCATGCGGACCTGAAGCAGTGGGGACACGAGAGCCTCTCGCTGGAGGCTGCTTGCGTGATCCTTGTACCCCAGTGCCAAAAAAAGGTAAGGTTCAGAAAGGGCCCTGGTAAGAGAAGGGCATGTGAGTTTGTATGAACGTTCCTTGCCTCCAAATCATGGTTTGATACTATTATGTCTTGACTCACTTTGGAACTGACAGTGAAAGAAAAAACTTACAGATATCCTATTATACCTAGCTGCTCTGGAGGTCCAAAGAATGGAACTTGTGGAAGTCGAATGATGGTCATTTAGTCTGAATCATTAGTGAAAATGATGTTTATTAATTCAAAATAATTTAATTCACTTTGCTGTCACTTGGTGTGACTTACAGAAATGAAATACTAAAAGCAATATCCCCAGACCTACAGAAACTGCTAGAGATGCCATCCAGAGGTTCTAGTCACGTGAGAGGAAGTCATGTGACAGGGAAAAGTCTGTTTTGCACCTCCATGGCCATCACTGTAATGTCAGCGATGGTTGTTTCTTCTCATATCACCATAATATGAACCAAGGCCTTATCTGAAGGGCACATTTGGGAAGGTTACACAGGGAAAAGCTGTGTAAGGCTATTTCAGGCTTCAATTGGGCCTGGAAACATCTGAGTTGTCAGTGCAATGAATATAACAAAGGGTGAATATGTTTACACTTCCCAAGATTCATGAGCAGGCAGACAGCCATATTTTATACTTGTTGAATTTCCCATCCTCTCTTCAAATACATTCCACTGTAGCACATGTTTCAGTAGTGAAACCTAGAAGTTACAAATTCACAGTTAAAGAGACTACTTCACACTAAGCACCATTCCAGGGTGGAGATCGTCTATCCTCTCAACACACTTTTCCAGCCTCCTTGGTGCTATAAGACAGTTAAAATAATAGACAGTGAACCTCTGTCAAGTTCTCTCCTGTATAGGTTCCTTGAATTGCTGAAAGTGTTTCCGTTTGTTTCAGACACACCTCGTGATAATATTTCAGCCAGGTCATTTCTATTTCAGCTATGTGTCCATCTTCCTTTCCAGCTTGTGGGGTCTCATCTTATGCTTCTGTTTATCCACGTCCTGTTTGCTGTAGCCCAATAAATCTGCAGACATCAGGATCACTTGGAAGCTGCTGGATTTTGAAAGAATGCTCCTGGGAGCAGTAACATCCTGTAGCATATGGGAGTGCTTTGCTACTGTGTGGACATTGGAATCACAGGCACTTTGAGAGTGAAATCCAGCTCCTTGTTCTTGGCTCAGCACATGTATATTCTGAAAAAAGGACTGGTATGTTTCCTGTAATCAGTCAAGCCAGCATCTTCAGACAGCGGTAACTGCAGAACATTTTTTATGATGTCCTTTTAACAAATAAGATTTACATCAGTCCAACATTGGTATAGAAATCAAGTATTTGATGAAAACATTTTCCTGAGCAACCATTTTACTTCTTCCTTGTGCCATTTTTTTTACAAAATAAAATCAATAGAAACTTGAGCACCAATAAAGCATAAATAAAATAGATTAGCCTACATACCTGTGTTAGTTTGAAACCATATGTCTACTAAAAATTAAGAGCATTCCCTATATGGACTTGGGTGGTTGGCTCAGATCTTTGAGAGAAGCTCTGTATCCCATTGTCAAGTGAAATGTGTCAAGTGAAATATGACTGGGTGATGAAAGATGGATCTTCTTTACTGTGACATCCAAGCTCTGGATTCTCACAGCAAGGACTTGTCATGTCCTCCTTCCTAAAGCCATTGCAACAGCTAATAAAAATCATGTTATATTGCTTGTAGACCCACCAATGAAGATGGTGGATCCGCTTGGACAGAATGAAATAGATAGCATTTATTCAATGGGGCACTGTTAATAATTACAACCAAATAGGCTTGGCCCAGCATGGGTCTGGATCTAATCATCAGCCAAAGTGCCTTCTAGTCAGTTACGACTACTTTATCCAGCCTGCCTGCTGAGCTGACCTGCAATGACAGGTGTGGGATTCCATGTGATGGAAGCCACTGTATACTTGTACTCCCAGTCATTTGGGAGCCAGGTAGAGCCAAGAAACCCTGCTATCTTCGCCTTCAAAGTCCCTTAAGTGGTACGCAGGGTTCTCCAGGTTCCAGGGTATACAAACCCTGTCTCCCTCAAACTGAATCTAGCACCATGGGAAAGCCACAAAAAGTTGTGGCAATCAAAAATTACAAAAGCACGGTCAATTTGACAAATGCATAACACCCTAGATTTGTTGTCAACCAAGGAGTTGAAAAAGAGAGTTGGAAGAGAGGAGTTTGCCCAGGCTGAGAATAGCCAGCCAGTTACATCTCTTTGAACTCTGAGATGGGAGAGTCACTATAAAAGCAGAGGCTTGAACATTTAACTGTTAGGTATTGATAAGGACAGTTAGGAATAAAGGCTGGAATACTGTTAGGGGGGATTTACATCTTTGTAAGTGGACTTATGCCTGCAGGAATTAGAACTGGGCAGTTCCATAACATATGTATCCAGTAAAGGCCTGCTGTTATGTTACTACATAGCAGAGCTGTCAAAATGACCATTGCAAAATGGGATTGATACATAAGAAGATGTGCATTGCTTTTATCTTTATTTAGCTATTTATTATTTATTTTAAAATATTTATATTGAATACTTTTTAAAATAACATAAAACTACATATAAAGGGAAAACAATTATAGAAACAGCCTACTAACAAAAACTAAACTAGACAAACACAAGCTACCAACCAACTAATTAAACCACTACAAAGGGAATACAAATTTGACTTCCCACGCCCTCAAGAGTAATCAGTTATTTCTATATCCTTATTGTACTTCCTCCATATTTCTTATCTATATCTATAAAAATAGAAAAATATAAAGTGCTAATAGGTAAAAATTAAAATAACCTCAAATATTAGCATATTATTACACTAGCATAATGCCTAAATTCTAGGAATATTCTATAATATGAGTATTTTATCTATCTATCTGTATTATTATTATTACTATTATTACTACTACTACTATTATTATTATTATTATTAAGTTTATATCTCAGTCTTCTCCCAAGATGGAATTCAAGCTAGTTCAGAATAATTTTAAGTGGACCAAGCTAAAAGATTCATTTACAAAAGTTTAAGAAGAATTAAATAAAGATATAATTTACAAAATGATTAAAAACAGTTGAAAACACTTAAAACATCTTTAACACATAATTTCAACAAAAGATTACAAAACACAGCATACTACTTTAAACACACACTACCACTCCACAATTTAAAATTCAAAGGCCTGAGTGTATAAAAACATCCAGTGGAAACAAAGCAGGGAGAAGGCCAACCGGGCCCCTCTTGGAAGCGAACTCTCAGCCTGGGAGCAGCAGGTGGGACTTAGAGAAAGCTCTCCCCAGCAGATCTTAAAGCTCACACTGGCTTGTGTAAGGAGATATGGCCTTTCAGATAGTCTGGACTCAAGCAATGTAGAGCTTTAAAGGTCAAAACCATCATGCTGAATTCTGAAAAAACAAACCAATGGAGCTGCTTTGACCGGGGATTCACATATTATCCCTGCAACTAGCTCCAGTCGACAGCCTTGCTGCAGCATTTTGAACCCACGGAAGCTTCCAAACTGTTTCCAAAAGCAGCCCCGCACAGAACATGTTGTGTTAGTCTAAACAGGATGAAATCAGGGCACGTGTCACTGTAGCCAGATCTGAGTTCTCAATGAATGGACATAGCTGGCACACAAATTTTAACTGTGCAAAGGCATTCCTGGCCACAGCCAAAACTTGGGCATCCAGGCTCAGATCTGAGTCCAGGAATACACCCCAGCTGAGAACTTGTGATTTCAGGGGCAGTGCAAACCTCATCCAGCACAGACTGAATCTCTGTTCTCTGATCTGCCTTCTGATTGACTAGGAGTGAAGGGGATGAATGAACCAATAAATTAGAATGCTGGGATTGACAGTAAGGGAAAGTGCTGACTTCCCTTTTTGTAAGGCTGCAGGCTGCTGGGATAATTGGTGTGAATTGTTCCCCCTTCAGTAAGTGAAAGTGCTAATTGCTTACGCGTGTGTTAGCTCTCTGTGGCCAGCAGGTGCAACCTTGAAGGATGTTTTGCAAAAGGCTTGCTTTGTACTTTTATCTAAGAATGGCTGGGAGAATTTCGGGAGGATCGGTGGAATGTATGAACCGGCCATGAGTTATAACTAGTATCATCTTCTAACTAACTCTTTGTTCTCTTCTGTACACGTGTGTGTTAAGTTAATGATGTAATGGAAAGTTAACCAAAGATCTTTGTTCTTCTGTGATGGGTTGGCTAGATGAATGATTGATTGCTGACATGGTAGACCAAAGGTATATAGTGATGCTGTCTTAATTAATCGGGGCGACAGTCCTGGAAACAGCTGTCGTCCTTGCGCAAGTGATTGGTAAAATAAAAGGCTCCCCCCCCCCCGGAAACCTGGTCTTCGTCTCTTTTTTGGCCACAACAGGAGCACCTTTTGTCTTCTTTGGATTAAGTTTCGATTTGTTGTCACTTTGATTCTGAGGTGTTACCTTGAACTATTTATGAAGCCAACTATAAACCAGAGGTTAAACCTCTGTTGTTTTGTCATTCTACACCTCTGCTTGGAAGCCTTTTATTTACAGTGTTGAAGAAATGATCATACATTACAAAGCCCAACACAAATTAAATTCAGCATTAATGTCACCTTAGACCACAGTTACTAAACCCATAGAGGGGTTTTGAGTTACAGAGCCAGGTGAGTGGCAGCCCAGGGGCTTGTGTCTCAGTGAGCAACCTGCAAAAAGAGACCTGCCACAGAGGATGTCTAGCTGGGAAGAAGCTCCAAAGCGAGCTCATTGTTGTCATGCCATGCAACTAAACATATATCCTGCAGCCTCTGGCCATCCATGGGGTTGCACTTGTACCAGCCAGCAGAACTTTTGATTACTGGCTGGACTTCCTAAAGCCTGCAAAAGGGTTTCTGGGAAAGTGGAAGCCTGTATGCTAACAGAAGATGGAGCCAACCAGTCTTGTCCACTGTTGCAAACCACAAACAGAAACGTCCAGTAAGTTAGGGGAAGCATACTTTGTAAAAGGGGGTGGAAATGCTCCCTTCTTTCAAATATTGAAAGTGTGCTGACTAAATCTTCCAGGAGCAGTTTTTGGTGTGAAGGAGCCTCAAATCCTCAGTTTTTGCTACCCTATGAAACAGTTCATTTGGCCCTGATTCACAACTCAGAAGACAGCTAGAAGGAGAAATATTGGCTTTTTCTGTAAGGGGTGAATATATCCAGGCCCCTCACAGCAAGCTGTGGTGCAGCAATTAGAAGCAGGGCCCCTGTTGTAACTCCTCATTTCACGGTTGTTCTCTTGGTGCAGCTGCTGGCTGTTCAGATAGTTTTAGGGAGTTGGGTCAGGAAGGTTGATACATAGTTTTGTATTCATAACTACACCTGTGATGCAGGATCTCAGCCAGAATTTTTAATCTTAATTTTAATTCTATGCAATGTGCCCTAGGAACTTGTTGATAGATGGTAGAAATCCCTAATTTTTAGAAAATGATATGTTTTTAAATGTACTGTTTTTTAAAATTTAGGGTGTTATCCTATTAGTAAATTATGATGTCATATGTCTACCTTACAACACTGCAACTTACTTTCTGGTCATTGCATAGGTCACATTTGTCTTCCAACCATGCAATGACCAAAAGCCCCTCACAACCCACCTTGTAAAAGACATGCAGCTCCCCAACCCCAACATGGCCATTGCTGGTTTGTCAGAGACTGAAGGATTCAGTGGCAATACATCCAGCTATTTTTCTTTAGCTGGATGGGCTGCAAGGATGTCATCTTCATGGACATGCGGAGGACATCCTTAAGTCCTGGCAGGTGCTAGTTGCAGTGCTTCCAGCTAAAGGAAAATAGCTGGATGTATGAATATTGATCCCCTGGCTCTTCAACAATCCAGAAGCGGTTATCATTGGGAATGAATGTAACTTAAAAGGTGGGGTTTGGGAAAAGCATCTTGAGACATAAGTACAAAGACATGGTTAGGTGAGATATGTACATCTCCCAGTGCAGAATCTCAGCCTTAATTTATTCCAGTGGTTCTCAACCTGTGGGTCCCCAGATGTTTGTGGACTTCAGCTCCCAGAAGCCCCAGCCACTATGGTCAATGCTCAGGGCTTCTGGGAGCTGAAGTCCACAAACATCTGGGGACCCACAGGTTGAGAACCACTACTTTATTCTATTTATTTTTGTACTTGATATGCTTCTATTGGTTTAAATGGTCTTCATTGTTTTAACTGGTTCTAAATTGTCTTATTTTTACTTGTTAAATTGTTTTTAGTTTGTTTCCATTGGCAGGAATCTTGTTGGGGTCTTATGTCTTCATAAGCAGTATTACATCTGTGTGATGAATGAATGGGTTCCAGGGGGAAAAAGTACGGTCCTGAACCAGACTGAAATGGCTGCGCGCAGTGCATTGTTGTAAGGAGGGATTTAGATTGTGAGGCAAGGATTCTTTAAACTGTGGAACTGAGAACTCATGGAATGCTGATTTGACTTGAGAAGAAAGTTTGCAAAACAATAAGGACTTAATAAGGACTTGGCACCAACAGAATGTACTCTTGAGATGCACAGATCCAGAAGTGTGGCTTCCTTAATTGCCATGTGATGTTGCCTACAATGCATATCTTATTTGATTGTCTTTATGTTTCACCCACCTTCACGAATTCACGATATTCAACGGTGATCAATACCTTTATTAAGAAAACAGTTAAGTTCTTATGTGTAAAGGCAGAAGAAACAAGGAGCCGTGAAAGCCTGGCACACCCTCAGACGGGCAAGCGGTGATGTTTTTCTGACCCTACCCTACCCTGCATGGCCGAGAACCACTGAGGCATTTGATACGTTTCCTGACAACATGATATATGACCAATTCTTCTGCAAGCAACCTTTTATTAGGACGGCACAGAATGATAGGAACTATTCTTTTAATTGCTTGATTGCCTTTATACAATGAAAGTCCTGGAACCCTGGCAACCGGCAAAACATGTCCTTTTCTCAAGAAGTGAGAGACATGACTATAAAGAGGGGAAGATTTTCAACTCACTTTCATGACCCTTGGCTGCAGCAGAGGGCATCCATACCTTCGAGGACATCTGGCCAATGTTCGGCGAAGGACCGTCTTGTGAGTATGTAGAATGAATGTGAAATGTGAATGTGTAAGTGAAAGAAAGCTCTTGATATGGAAATGTGATTTTTGTATTTCATGTCTTAATAAATGTTACATGAATAGTGGTTAAACCCAGATCTGGTTTCCTATGTGTCTTCTGTTGGGATCCTATAGTCCAGGGTGGCTGAATTTCTCTCTGGGTCAAACGTACCAACAATCTCGGTCCATGACATCTGCAGGAATTAGAAGCAGGCAGTTCTATAACATTTGTTTCCAGCAAAGAACTGATGTTGCGTTACTGAGTAGCAGAGCTGGCAAAGTGACCAATGTGCAATCAGACCAATGCACAATGGGACCAGTGCACAATGGGTCACGTTGGTCCAGATGCACCTTGCATCAGTCTCAACACACAACAGGCACCAGTGAACATCAGGTGCTCTTGCTGGTGTCCTCTAATGCAACTTCACAATTCAGTAAAAGGGTTTCTTAGTCCCTCTGCTATGTAGCTAGGTATACGTACAGTTAGATAACATTCTAGGTCATAAAGGATTCTACTGAACATTCTTGCATACTTATTTTACTTACTTTATTTTAAATGAACTAAACTACTGTAGTTTTATTGTGCCCCACTCTGATATCCTAGGATATAGTCCAGGATATGAACATTTTAATGGAGTATTTACTGTGTTGTTGTTGGTGGTGTGTGAAGCCTTCCTGTCCTTTGAAATGGATTCAGTGGTTTCAGTTGAGGCCAACAGCTCTGGATTAGCTTAGTTGTACAGTATATTATAGACATCCTCATGTGGTGGTTTGAGTGATGGACTACAACTCCAGAAGCAGTGGCATAGGGATGGGGGGACAAGGAGGGCAGTGCACCATGGGCGGCACGTTTTTGGGGGCGCTGCCACTCCTTGCCTGCCCCCGCTGTGCACTGATGCTCTCGCCCCCCCACACTGACACCTCACCCCTGCTCCTACTCTGCTCATGCCAAGCTATGCCACTGTCCAGAAGACCAGGGTCTGAATCCTGCTCAGCCAAAGAAACCCACCTTGGTCAAGTCACACTTTTTTAGCCTCAGAAGGAGCAATGGAAAACCTTCTCTGAAGAAAAGTTGCTAAGAAAAACCTTAGGCGACAAGCACTATAAGTGAGAGATGGCTAGAAGTCACATAAACAAAAATATGCTAGTGCTGGTTTATTAGACTTTGGACTAAGTAACACTATATTTTGCTTACTATATTATGAAAACAGCAGTCTACCTTGTGCTAGGCTCAACAACTGCCCCATCTGGTTTAGTATTGCCTCCACTGGCTGATAACGTCTCTGAGAGTAGGTTCTCTCATTAAGTATTGTAAAGTAGCTGCCAGAGATTCAGAACATCAGCATTAGTGATTGCTTCTCACAAGCCTCTTTCAATCTTTCCTCTGAAGAGCCTCACTGGCTGCTTCCTGGTTGCAGCATTTGCCTTTGCCAGGAAACAGTTGTGTGGGCTCTTTGGAATAATAGCTGCAGCCCCTAGAGAACTCTGTCCCTGCCCTTTCTCACTCCTACGCTGGACTCTTCCAGCTCTCTAGATATGCCAAATGCTACAGCTAGAAGCAACCACATGGGCCTCTTCAGAGCTAACAATTTCAAAATGCTTCACTCTGAAGGGTCTGCATGACAAAGCAATATGGAAAAGGCAATCAAAGAGATCATTGCTCTGGTCTAAATGCCCTAAAGGCACCTGATCCCATCTGATCTTCAAAGCTAAGCAGGGTCAGTTCTGGTTAGTTACTTGGACAGGAGGTCTCCAACAAATACCAGGTGGCCTAGGCAATACTTCAGAAAAAGGAACTGGCAAAACCACCTCTGAATAGTCCTTGCCTAAGAAAACCCATGAAAATTCATTGGTTTGCCATCAGTTGATAAGCAGCTTAAAGGTATATACACGCAAGCATCCTTGAGTTCCAACTGTGATATAAGAGAAGGTATATAACAAAGAAACTTTAATTCAATGTAAAATTTAAATATCACAGTATTGTAAAGATACTATATGACCAACTTCTGTTATCATATTTTTATGAGAATTCCAGGGACGATAGTGGGGGAAGGAAGCTTATGGAGATCTGGAGAACAAACCTATAATATGCTAATGAACAGGTGGGCACTGCAGTTTTTTTAAGCATCATTGCACTGTTCCCAGTTTATTCTCTGCTCTCCACTACAGCAGACAATGAGCAACAAACCCAGAAAGTTGAAAACTGCAAGACACCAAATTGTGTACCATATACCAGATTGCTTGCTTGTGTGGTAAACCACACCACTCCAGCCATAGCAAGTGTTTTACAAGAAACCACTGCAGAGACAGATTCTCTAGCTGGGTGGCCCTTGGGCAAGTGTCCAGTTCTCGGTGTACACAGACTGTGGTTAAAACTTTGACAAAGAGAGACACAGACATGCAGAGAGGTTGCTCCACTGTTTCTGAGACTGAGGTACAAGAAAGGAGGAAAGGAGCATGAGGTCCAGTTATATCCCATAAGTGATGTCTCCCAGCCATATTTATCTGTGTTTTACTAAACTGCATAGAAACTGTATTGGAATATCAAAGAGCACCAACAACAGTGGATTAAGGGATGTAGCTCAGAGGCAGGGTACATATTTTGCATGTAGAAAGCTTCAAGGTCAACCCCAGCATGAGTAGATAAGATAGGAAAAATACGGGTCCTAGAGAGTTGCCAGTCAGATATTATGGACCAATGGGAACTTGTTAGTAACCTGCCATGTTTTATACCTTCTTCCCTCTGCTTTATCATCTTTTCCCATTTGCCACCACACCTCAACTGGACATTCCTTAGCTTCTAAAACTGACAATATTTTTTGCAGAAGATGTATGGTTGTAGGACAAACTCTTTTTTTGACAACCCCCAAGTTTGTCCTGAATTTCTTCCTTAGACAGGCATTATCCACAGTGCCCTTAGCAGAACAGAGCATGTTTTCTGTTCAGCTTCTGGTCCTATGCTTAACTCCTTCTTTCCTACACAATCCAACTGTGGGATAGCCTGGTGGAAGAGATCTGTGGTCTGAAACATCAAGCAGATAATATTGAGTTTCCTCCATCTAGTTAAAGCACAGGGATATTCCCTGCAGAGGCACTTAGACCATTCTTTCCTTGAAGGAAGCATATTTGTTTGGGGAGGAATTCCTCAAGGACATGTTCATGAAAACAAAAATAAAGAAGGCTGTGTCAGCTCTGAGTGAGAAAGAAGGCAAAATATCCTCTGACAGAGACATTCCTTTCACCCTTGAGAGCTATAAAAATTCCAGACCATCCCCAGCTTAATTGTGCAACAGATTGAAATTCAGGACCAATCTGTAACTCTATGAAATTCACCACATCTCAGCCCACAAAATCTCAAGAGCAACAATTTCAGTTAGAAAAATGCTACAGCACTATGGTAGTGTACCTTTGTTTAACAGATATTCTTATTTACCCCCATCTAAAGCGCCTTTTGCTCAGGTGTCACAGTTACGGGCTTACCTAGATTTGAAGATCCTTTCTTGCCTAAGGAAACATGGGTTTCTCACCAACTACTAAAAATTAAACAAATAAAGGAACCAAACAAATATTTTAAAAAAATCAGTTATGTCTTATCTATTTGGGGATCCTCATCAGTACCTCAGAGTTCTTTTTTACTCTTTCTTCAAAGAATCCTAAAACTGCAACTAAAGATAGGGCAATGCTGGTCCAGAAAGTCCACAGGGTTCATATGCTGGGCCCAACTCCCTCTGGTGGGACTTCTTGATTTAAACATCTCACAAGGGTCTATCTGCTGGAGAAGAAGAAGTGTATTGTGCATCATTGCTTTCAAGTTGCCTATTGACTTATGTCAACTTCATAAATTTCATAGGGTTCTTAGGCAAGGAATACTCAGAGGGGTTTTTCCATTCTCTTCCTTGGAAATGTAGAATACCGCACCTGGTGTTCCTTGATGGTCCCCTCTTCAAGTACTAACCAATTCTGACCTTGCTTAGCTTCCAAGAACAGACAGAATCTGGTGCCTCACGGATATTTAAGCCATACTGTAGTAGTACAGCTGTTGTTGTTGTTGTTATGTGCCTTCAAATCATTTCTGACTTATGGTGACCCTAAAGCGAACCATGCTGGTTCTCAGTATAGTAGAGTATCTCAGCAGTAGTAAAATCCTCCCCCATCCCAGTGAGAATTCAACTAGATAATGGTGACAACAGATGCTAGACTGGAGAGCTGGGGATTTTATCCACATGGTCAAACAGTACTGGAACTTTGGCAAGCTAAAGCAGAACAGGTAATATCAAGTGGACTGAAACCTGGGGAATCCACTTCACTTTCAATACACCTGATTAAGGATGTGTCTGTCATGATCTGGTCATGTTAGCAGCCAGGATCCATTAAAATAATCAAAGGAAAATTAATCACAGCCATATGAGGAGCTGATATTTCTTCGGACATGGCATGTATGTCAACACCAGCACCCTGTATTCAGGGAAATTTTATTTGCAATGGAGTTTTCTCAACTGTGAGTCACTAGATCTGGGGGAGGGGGGGCAATTTGGATTAGACACAAAACAAAAAACAAACAAAAAAACCAAGATGGAGCTTAATAAAATAATAAAGTAAAGATAAGTGTGCTTTGACTCCTCCCGTCTGCTGCTTCTCTGCTCCCTCATTGCCTCCCCTCAGCTATTTTTCCCTTCATGGGGATCCAAATACATATTTGTGAGGCAACAAGGCTGGGAGAGCTTATAGCTACAATCTGAGGTGCTAGATTTCACATATTGATTTTAAATAGCCAGTCAAATTTTTGGCGCCAGGCCTCTGTCTTTTAATATTCAGATAACCATCATATTCAGAAGTGTTTCTCAGTTGTACATTCATATTTATGGTTAAGATTAAACCTTCCAAAAATAATATTGGATAGAGAAACTCAGAAGCTCGTTGCTTCTGTGGCTTTTCTGGCTGGGGCCTGCACGAGGCCACGTTTCCAATAATCAGTCTGTGCTCCTTAATTATGCACTATATATATATAACAGTTTCTGCTACAAATGATGTTTTCTTAGCCAGTCCATTTTGCCCATTAAACTGTACAGTAGCTGGAATATTTCCATCCCAAAAGAGAAACCTTTGGCTTAAAAAATATTGTCATTTGGGTAAGCTAGGCATACTTCTGCAAAGTGACCTTATAAAAATATTATCTGAGGTATGACTGAGGCTAAATTATATGACAGTAAGCTGGTCCCCTCCAGCAAATGAATTCTTGGAGCAATAGAATAATCTGAAAGCAGACACATACATAGTCAAATGCACAAAAGAATGTGATGAACTCTCCAGCCTCCACCATATGAATCTTTCGCAGTAAAGGGGGCATTAACATTTAGTTTTATATATCTTTCTGTGGTCAAAGCATCTAAAGGGGCAGAAAGCTGCCCGGCTCTGAAATCTTGAGGCATGCCTGCCCCTACCATTAGACATAGCAAAGCAACTGCCTCAGTCAGCAATTGTGTGTGTGTGTGGGGGTTGGCACAGAGTCTGATTATTATGGTAGTTCTCTTTGTCTCTGCACACAAGTTGTTAAACAGTTCTGATCCTATTTCTGTCACCTTTTACTTTTGCTTCTCATCTGTCCTTACCTGCTTGAAGAACTTCATCTGTCATCCATTGAGGTTTCTCTTTCTTTTTGGCTGCCTTTTTGCATTCTTCCCTGACAATGTCCCTGGTTTGAGTCCAGAGTTCTTCTGGCTCTTGGTCAATTAGGCTAAATAATGCAAATCTATTTCTACATTGCTTTTAAATTCTACAGAGATATTCTTCAGGTTGTATTTTGGCACAGTGATTGATTTAGTGTTCTTATTTAGCTTTACTCTGATTTTTGGTATTATTTGAGATTAGCAGTTCATGGTCTATGCCACAATCTGTTTCTGGTCTTGTTTTTGCAGAGAGAACGGAGCTTCTCCATCTTCTAATTTCCATTATGTAGTCTATTTGATTTCTATATTGACCATCAGGTGATGTCCAAATATGCAATCATCTTGTTGGTTGCTTGAAGAATGTGTTTGTTATGAACAAATTGTTGGCCTTGCAAAATTCAGTCAGTTGCTCTCCTGCTTCATTTCTTGATCCTAGGTCAAAGTTTTCTTCAATCTTTGATTCTGCTCTGTTTCCTAATTTTGCATCCCAATTGCATATGTTTAACAAGATGTCCTCTTTTCATGTGTGGTCAGTTCCCTCCTGGACTCCTGCATACAATCTTTCAATTTCTTCTTTTGCTTATGTCATTTGAGCATGAGCTTGCATTATGGTTATAATGATGAGATTTACCTGAGGTCTTATTGATATGGTTCAATGGTTAAATCCTTTGATTGGTTTTCTACATCTCTCCTCACTATTAATGTCACCCCCCTTTCTTCTTAGATTTTCATTTCCTGAGTAAAAACAGTGTGTAATTATCTGACTCAAAATGTCCCATTCCTATCCACTTTAGCTTGCTCACCCCAAGTACTGCAGTATTTATACATTCCATTTTTTGTTTTACTATGGTCATTTCTTCATGATAGGGCTGTCCTGCTATTGGGACAGGATGGCAGCGGTCCTCAAGTCATGCTTCTACGCGATGTTTTCATGGCCCCACCGCCATCCTGTTCTTGTGCATTGCACTTGTGGGGTATTTGTCAAATGGAAAAAATCTGTTTGCGCTGCTGCTCACACGACACTCCCATTGCCACTGCCCATGTGGAAGGGCAGGAAGTGTGGTGGCGGCTCTTCCTTCCCCAGTGCAGCAATGGAAACTACCTTGCTGCACTGTGGAAAGAAGAGGTGTGGCCATCACACGCCTTTCCGCAGGGAGCTGATGAGGTGCAGAGGGGAGCACTCCTGTTGTGCTCCCTTCTCTGCTGAGGCTGTGAAGGAAGGATTCACATGAGCCCCATCGTGCAGAAAGCTTCCCCTGATTCACACTTCTCACATTCCATGTCCCTATGGTAGGTGTCCTGCAGCTTCTGATTTTCCTTTCACTTCTGAGCATGGCAATAGCTGAACATCCTTTTGGCTTGAGCTCAGGTGTGTTATTAGCCACAGCACTACTCATAGTTGTTCTCTGCTCTACCTCCTGTAGCTCACAGAGTGCATTCTGACCTGGGAGTCTCATCTTCTGGCACTCTCTTTGGTTTCATTTTGCTTTGTCTTATCATAGGGTTTTCCCAGGAAAAAGACATTCAAAAGGCAGTTACTGTGTCTCCTTCTGTGCAGTGCTAACAAGTGTTAGCTTTGATGCCACTGTTGTCTCTGAGAGATCCAACCCAGACTCACCCCCGCCCCACTACTACTGTTCCTGTAAGCAAGAGGCTATGCTGATGGTAGGAATGTAGCTGCTAGGGGTCTCCCATGTCAGACAAGCTTTTGCTGAACAGCCAGACCAAACAGCTGTTTGCATTATGTGTGAACAATGTTAGAGTAAGATGAAACATATGGAAGAAATTCAGCATGCCCTCTTGCCAGTTCAGTTTTTGTATTCATACTGCATGATCTATTGAGAAACACAACTGTTGTTCTCATGTAATGTACTACCCAAGACTTCTGCTCAAAACAAAACAAAATAAAAATTTCTCATACAGCCTGAAATTCCTATCACAGCTAAATGAAATGCAAGCCAAGGATCTCAGGCAGGAACATGAGAAGTGTTGAGTACTCACACTGCTAGATCAAAGAAGAAGTTTACGACTGAAACAGAGGCTATGGCATGCTTCTCTGTGCTGTACCATGTAAGTTCTTATCGCTTGCTTTCGTCCCTCTCTAATTCAGTGTGATAATGCTGCTCTATCAAGGAGCAGGTCTGGATTTCTCCATGAGACACACTTTATGAATTGACTTATCAAGACCAGTGCTGCTAAAAGAGTTCAAAATAGTCCCAGATGATTTTCTTTTGAATCATCATCATCATCATCATCATCATCATCATCATCATCATCATGAAAGACATTAAGGCCAGCCTACAATGGAAGCTAAGAAAAGATTGATTACAAACACTGCTGGTATAATTTAACAGTGCATGTCTGTTATGGATGATAGATGTATTTTTCATTTCTTTTCCTCTTTATTTAATGCTGATTTGGAGTATATATTAAATTTACCACATATACAATGTCAGAGAAAAACATACACAGAACTCTTTCATAATTAAAGTTGTTCAATTTCTCCTCCTTGCCTCTCCCCTTCCTTCCCCCATAATGAGTGTATGATAGGGGAATCTTTTTAGGTTAATTTGAGAGGGCGCACGTTGTCTTGCCTTATATTTTTGTTGGCAAAAAACACTATGTTTATCATTACAGAACAACTCATTTCTGAGAATGACTTCAGGGACAGAGGGACACTCTAGGAAAGCTGGCTCTCATTGGATGGTAATTTTCATTTTGTCAGCCAGTTCAGTCATCCGAGCATCCCACTGTGAGCCCAGGTTTATGTGATATATTTTACACATCTATCACAATGTTTAGATCCTGCCTTTTGATAATTACAATAATCCTCAAGGCAGCTAACAATATTCAAAAAGACATAAAACACACACATCAAGAGACTAAGAACATTCCAGTACGTCCAGATCCCAAGCTATGCAACTGCAGACCACATTTAAACTCTTGCCTGATACCTGTTGAGTGAAACTCGATGCCAAACTAAGTGTCCACTAGAGCAGAGCTTGGAAAGGTCACCATGCTGGCTAGGAGCTTCTGGATGTAATTCCAAGAGTTAATTTTCTGAATCTCTGGCTTGTAATAGTTGCCCAAAAGCTTCTAGGGGAAAGAATGAGGTCCTGATCTTTGGATAGGAAGTTCCCTCGGGAGTTACAGAAGGTCGTGTAGTAATACCAGGATCCTCAACCCTCCCAATTAAGCATTCAGATCACTGGTTATATATATAGTCTTCGGTGAAGCAGCTTGAAAATTACAACACTGAAACTTCCACACAGTGGGGTGCTAGACAGACGTCATTCAGTTGGATTTCTCCTTGCTCTCCAGATAGTCCCCAGCTGCCCAGAGAAGACTGGACAGACTGTGAGGTGAGGCTGGAAGAATCTGTCCCACAAGGGTTGCCATTCTGTGGGTTGATGGACAGAATCTTATTGCTCAAAGTGGCTTGCTAATGTTCCCATACTCACCCTCTTGATTCCTGTAGTTCATTTGGATTAGTAGTATTCGGGCTGGAAACTGGCTTTCCTTTGAGAGATTGTGAATGTGAGTCAGTGCTTATCTGAAACGCCTCCTCTGTTAGAATCTCAGGCCATTTCCACCCTACCCTGTTACAGTGCTATTAACATCCTGTGGCATCCTGGGATTTGCAGTTTAGGGAGGGGCATTTAGAATTCTCAGCCAGAGAACTCTTTGGCCTCAGTAAACTGCAAACCTCAGAATTCCACAGGATGTTGAAAGTGGAATGATAGCACTATAACACTGTAGTGCGGAAATGGTCTCAGAGTTGGAAGGGGCTGCAAAGGCTATCTAGTCTAACCCCTCTGTCATGCAGGAATATACAACTAAAGCACTCCTGAAGGGTCTCTCCAAATGCTATTTAAAGACTTCCAAAGAACAGTCTATTACCCTCTGAGGCACTGTATTCCAGTGTTAAACAACTCTTACAGTAAAGACATTCTTCATAAACTTCAGGCAGAATCTCTTTTCTTGTAATTTAAATCCACTGGTTCATGTTTAGCCTGTGGAGCAGCAGAAAACAAGTTCTTTCCATCTTCTACATGAAATCTTCAGATAGTTAAAGAGGGCCATCTGGTAACCTCTCAGTATTTTGTTCTCCCTAAGACACTCCTCAAATGGCTCACTCTCCAGATCCCGACCAACTTGGTTGCCCTCTTCTGGATATATTTCAGCCTAACAACCTTCTTAACTAGTAGGACTGGGAACTCTTGTTACCTGGTTGTGTGACAAGCAAAACCTGCTGAAATTTCCTGTCCTATATAACCATTAAAGGTATAGGAGCCCCCTCCAGTTTTTACTCTGCCAATTCTGTTGTACCCATCTCAGCTTCTAAGCTTAAACAACAGAGCTTGGGAAAAATTATCTTTTTTAGGAGAAGAATTCCCAGACTCCCTCAGCTGGTCAATGATCAGTAGTCAATGTTGTCAATGAGCTTTGGGGGAGCTGACGTCCCCCAAAATAACTTTTCCAAGTTTTTTTTTTAAGGAACATCCATTTGATTTTACCATGTTGGACTGCAAGAACAGTGCCTTTCCACAATAAAATCCATAAACTTGGGGCTGATGGGCAGGGTTGGATTAAGTTTATTGAAGTTTTTAACATATGTAATATTTCAGCTGTTTGAGCAATCTTGATTTCTGTTTGAACTATGCTTTTTCTAGATCCTTTAAGGACACAACAGTACATGAAATAAATGAGTGTTACCAGCAGCCTAATGCAGACTATCTTTGTGTGATACTTTCAAAAGCAGCCTTATTTGGTGCTTTGTGAACAAGACTTCGACGGCTACTAAGGCCCCTTAGCTCCTGGTCTGTACCATTTCAGCAAATGTACTCATCCTCCCCACTCACTCAGTCAAGGAAAGCAGCACTGACCTCTTTTAGCAGTATATTTATGTGCACTTCATTTGTATCATCATGGTCAGGGGATGAAAATACAGAATGTGGATCTGTTTTCTGTACCGAAAACTGTCAAGGACACAAGTTAAGGCTGTAATCCAGTGAGATATTCTTTCGTGGAATTCTTAAAGGTAGATATTCATCCCTGCCAGCTTTCTCCAGTGTGGTAGCCTCCAGATGCTTTGGACCACAGCTCCCATCAGCATGATCAAAGATTAGGAAAGATGGGCATTGCAGTCCAAAACTTCTGGAGAGCATCCTCTTGGGGAAGCCTGTTTTGCACCCTTTTTAAGGAAGCTGTACTGGAGTCTATTGGTTGTGAAAGTGGATTTATCTGCATAGGATGAAACAACAGGAGAAATGGAAAGTCTTATTACACTGAGAGTAGAAAGACCAGCAAAATGCAAGATTAGTTATTTTAATTTGAAACACATTTCACCTTGGTTTTTGGTCCCAAACCACTCCCAAGGTAACTTACAAACAACAAGGTAGCTTTACAAATTCTGAAAACAGTATAAGGTAAAAGTTGTATTAGATTTTTTAAAGAACATCATTTATAGACTAGATTGGGAGCTCTGCCTATGGAATGTACACAAAACAGTAGCATTCAAAACAAATACACACCATGCATTCAAAACATCTTGGAGTACAATAATATCAACTTGATCCAAAAGGGTACACAGCTATGCTTTTGTCTACAGGTGAGTACAGTAGTTCCCCCTTATCTGCAATGGGTACATTCCAAGAGACAGTCCCCTCATAGATTCCCAAAACCACAGATAATATTAAACACCATACTACCACTGGAAATAGCCCTCTAGCTTCACAGGAACCAGAGAGAAACTTCTCAGGGACCGTAGAGAGGCTTCATACTGATAGTACTGAGCTTGTCTATTGTCCCTGCAAAGCTAGAAGGTTACTGCTGGTGATGCTAAAGCCATTTCCTGTGGTAGTGTTGGCAGTTAGGTGGTTAAAATGGGGGAAGAGTAGGCAGGCAAGCAATGTTCAGGTGGCAAGGCCTGAAGTAGGCTGCATGGTGTTGTAGCCTGGATGCCAGGGGATGTTCTGGAGCAAAGCGTGAGAAAAGTGAGTCTTTAAGGGAAGAGGTTGACCATGGGTAACTGAAACCATGGAAAGCAAAACCACAGATGGAGGGGAAATACTGTAGTGACTTAGCCATATGGTTCTCCCTCAAATGGTCCATGGTTATGCCACCAGGACCAGACCACAGAAATGTTACTTTTTTTAGTCTACAACTCCCACAATCCTCAAGCCAGCACAGCAAATGACTATGTTCTCTGAGAGGCTCTGGGAAGTGCAGTTTCAAAAGTAAATTTTGGAAGCTCTGACCAAGATGTGCACATCTGCTCCATCTCCAGCTCTCACAGTGTGAGAGCATGGCATGTGCATTGGCATATGGGATGACACACAGAGTTTTTCTCCAAGTTGATGGCTAAGTCTGCAATGCTATGTCAGGTGCAGACGCACCCAAAATGCCCCATTTTGGGGATGTGATGCAGCTTAGTGTGCAGGAGACAGCCAGCATTTCCCCCTTTGCAATACTGGACCTTCTTTCCTTGAGCCCCCATGGTTTTCACGAGCTCTGAGAAGATCAGCTACTCAGCATGTGAAGAGGGCAGGCTTCACCGTTCTCAGTTAGAGGTTCCTCATAAAGAATCTTTGGGGCAGGGAAAGTTCAGATCAGGGATCTGTGGAATTTGCACCCCCAGATGGTAGGCAACCACTCAGTGGCTGTGTGCCAATGTGATTTCATCTTCTGTCTCCCCTCCTTCACCCTAGACAGTTGCACTGGGGACTGGGTCATCAGATAACAAGTAGGTTGTCTGGTTTCTGGATCTATGCCTTATGCTAGCCAAAGAAGTGCAAGGAATAAATTTGTGGTCTATTTATCTCAAATCTTGGTAGCTGAGTGCTTCCTCCAGCCAAGCCACCAGCCCCACAAATTAACTTGGGTGAGAGTAAGTTCCATTGTGCTCAGTAGGGTTTGAACAGACATGTATAGTCAAGCAATATAACTTTTTGTGGGATTGTGAGATGATATGTTCACCTCTATTTAATAGAATGAAAAAGAGTGAGGTGAGTAGGATTCAAAGAATTATGGTCAACTACAGTGGAATTCCGTATTTCAAGGTACCTATATTCATCTTGGTCTAGCGGCTGAAGTGGCAGGTAAAGCTCTCCCTGCAAAACATCACTCCCGTGTCATGTCCTTTTCCAGAAAAGGGTTTAATCAGTGGCACCTCATTTAAGATATACAGATGCCAATTACACACACTGAGCCTTCAGTTCTGTCTTGTGTATTTAAAAGGAAGCATTCTGCAGATGTTCCTGGTTAGTTTAACTTTCTATGCAGTGATAAGAAAATTAAAGAAACAAAGAAACCGCAGGATCAGGTCAGAGAACACAGCCTATGGTTTGAATTCACTTTTTCAGTGCTGTATCTCTTTCACAGCAAGGAACTATATTGTAGCGGCCAAGAAAGTGGCGAAAACCAGGTTTCAGGGAAAAATCAAAAAGCCAGCTTTATTACAATACCTTGCGCAAGGGGCAACAGTTAATTCAGAGCTGTTGTGTCGATTAATTGAGGTAGCATCACTATATACCTTTTGCATTCTATGTCAGCAATCAATCATTTACTTAGCCCGCCCATCACTGGAGAAAAAGATCTTTGGTTAACTTTCCATTACATCATTGACTGGCATACACGTGTACAGAAGAGAACAAAAGGGTTAGTTTACAAGGTTACTTAGAGTGATACAAATTAATGGTTACAGCCAAAATGAGGGAGTATGCTTACTCCCATTTAGTTCCCAGACCTCTGGATGTTGCAAGGCTATTTCTAAAATTTGAGATAAGACAGACATCTGCTATTTACTCAGAAGCACAATTCAATTCGCTTATTTTTCCTATTCAAGTGGCATTGGACTTAACCCCTTCATTCCCCCCTTCATGCTAAATTCAAAACTTTGCAATTTCAAGCATGTACTATTCCCTATTTCGTTATAGCACAAGTGATACATAGCAGCAGCATACATAGCAGCATTAGGATTCACTAACACACTTTACACACTTACACGCTGTTCCCAAAACGGAGGGGGTCTGATTTGTGCGTAGAGAGGTTACGTGGGTTTAACCCCAGCAAAATTGCCCCAATCTTCAACTCCACAGCAGTTGCTGGATCTGATGACGCTGCCTGGCAGCTTCCGGTGTGCCAGTCTGTACAATCTAGCCCAGAATTCTTCTCCCTCAGGAGTTGCTGGGTCTGGTGTACACTTTGGGCTTCCGGAGCGTCAAAGGTATCACCTAGCCCAGAATTTTTCTGACCCCCCTTTCTGCAACCACCAGTTAGGCATACACATCAACTTCCTTCTTCCATTGACTTGGCATTACGGATTAAAAAAAACACTTTTAACATGAGAGTAAAGACTGGCAGATTTAGGAAAGCCATTATGTTAGTGCAAAGTACTTCTGCATACAGTGCTTTTCCCCATACTTACTTAAGGAACCCAATAATCTTGTCCACATGCCTGCAGACCACTAGAATGTTGAATGTTCTTCCTATATTGCATACTTCAAAACACATTTTCCCTCTTTGCATTCAACTTATTTACATAATGACAACAGGTTATATTTTACCAAAATACTGAGTCCCCCTTCACAACTGAAGAGATAGTTTCATGCTGAGCTGACAGCCAACAACGCACCTGCTTTACATGAAAACCAATTCCCCCCATGGGGATCATGTGTTGTCATGTACCTGTTGCTTTTATTGTGAATCCTTTTCATTTTTGGCCAGCCAAATTTTCAGTTTGTCACCAAGTGAAAATTATTCCCTCAGTGGCCAAATCATTTCATCCTAGAAGCTGACCATATACCCATTTGCCATTAAAAAATGGTTGTTTTCCAGCACTGACTATGGAGGCCCAAACCCCCCTTTCCCCACACAACTCAGTAAAGCCTATGTGTAAGTGGAAAGAAGTTAAAATTAACATTTCCCTGGGCATGCCTATTTGCCATATACACATATCTTCCAATCCCTAGTGAAAAAAGGTAAACCAAACTTCCTGCCCTTCCTATACCTGTCTAATTATTGTTTTCCACATTCAAGTCTGATCATGCATGTGTCCCTAGTTTAGCATCTTGGCCACCTTTCCCACAGTGGGGGTTGCACTACTCCTGATAGGTCCCCACCCATGTCTCCTGGTTTGAGAGGGTGTGCCTGTTTTAGGGAAAAAGCCCCATTTTAACATTTTCTCCCTTGTCGTACTCAGAGCTTTCCCTAACACACTAACCCTTTTCTGTGAGTTATTTTCCCCTTTAATCCATCCAAAAGGACTTTTGCTGAAAGGTGACAACTTCATGACTCGTAAAGTATATATTGCATTTCCCCCCCATCATGATGGGGCTCGGGGAAAAAAAACAAAAACACTCCTGGTTTCTCTGTTGTGGGCTGCACATGGAATGAGAATAAAAGGTTTTTAAAATGGGCTCAGAAGATTAATGTGGTATCATGCTGCTTGTCCTGTGCGGGATAGTCCAAAAACATAGCCAGGGCTGTTTTTTACCATACCGTTGAACACCAGTCTCCAGGATTTTTTTTCATTTCTCCAGTTTCCTTAAATTCTGAGGTCTTGCAGGCAATGTGACTCCTCCGGGGACTCCTAGCACAGTAATTTAATCTTTGATGATCTGGTGGACAAATGCAGGTCTGTTTTTTACCCTGATGATGCGTGGGCTTTTTCAGGGCTGTTGTCGGTCTGTTAGCTGTCTCACAGCGTGCATTCTTTCCTTCTGCCTTCTTCAGCCAGAGTCCCTTAACTGCAACTCCACTTCCAAACTGGAGAGGCGCTCTATCGCCTCTCAAAATGCCCCCTTTTTTTTTTCCCCCTCCCAACTCACGAGGTGCTCCGTCCCCTTTTTCTCCCAGCTTGCTTGTAGTGGCGACCCTGGGGGGACGAACCCAATCCCCAGCTTAGGGGTGCCCATCACCTCCTCCATCCCGCTGGGACTGCACCAGGGAGCCTTTCCAGTTTTCCATCTTATCGGGAACTGGTGAGGGGGCGCTACTTTGCAGTTCTGACTCGGCCCTTTCCCGTATTCTCCATTCTTCTGCTGCCAACGTTTCTCACCAGAATGCACAACCCCGAGCCCTTGCCCTTTGCAGTTTATGGGCAAAGAAAAAACTTTTCCTCTTAACTGCTGACCAATGCCATTATTCATGGAGTTCTGCTGTCATCTTCCAAAAAAGGATTCCCACCATACATCACCTCTCACTTGGTCCCTGCTGTCTTCTTCCACATATCCACCACTTATCCACATCCTTCTCTGACTGCCCACCATCTGCCCAAATTTTTTCATCTATGCCTCTTCTCCCCACACGGGGCACTTTGGCAGCTAAGCCCTTTCCTCTTCGGGGTTTTCCTACCACCTTCTCATCTTCCAACCTCTACTATTTTGGTTTTTTACAAAAACTTAAAATTCCCCAGCATTCATAAGGGTCTCCATAAGTACAACCAGGCCCGACCCTGCTTAGCTTCCGAGATAGACGGATCGGGCGTGTTCAGGGTGGTATGGCCGTAGGCAGCAAAGCTGCCCCTTTTTCTGCCGTCGTCAGCCCCTTGCAGCTCCTGAACTTTTGGCTGCATTTTATTTCCTTTTTTTTTTCTCGCCTGGTTCTAAAATTCCAAACATCAGACAACTGGGAAGGGGGGGGGTAAACCCCCCCCCTTTCCCGAAACTGACTCCCTGTTCCTGCACTTATTGTCGGCTGCATCCCCCAGCCTCCGCTGCATCCGCCCCCCCATTCCCCCCCCCGCCATCTGCCCCCCCTCCTTGACTGGCACCTCAGCGGGGGGGGGCTGTTTTTCACATCGCTTCTCCTCCAAGAAGCCTCTTAATGCTAGCAGCGGCTTTCACTCCTTATTGCTGGTATTATTGCTCCCCCCCTCTGTCCCCTCAGGGGAAGGACAGGCAAACAGGCATGCAGACAGGATCCGGTGGGGGTGGGGCGTGGTTTCTCCCAAAAACTGCCGCTCCAAAGGGCCCCTGTGGGGGTCTACCTCTCTGTTCTTTTTCATTGGAATTCCCAAGGGTTCTTGGGGGGAAAATTTTCAGGACTACAATGTCCATCATTCCTGAACTTTCCCAATTAGGCCTCTGTCTTTTTTCTCTTCACTTGCCTCTTCCTCCTGCCTGCTTGGAGTCTCAACAGCTCTCTTCATCCCTTCTATCACTGTTTCCACCAACTTGATAATCAGTGAGCATATTCATCTGGTCAAGATTTTTTGGATCCCACCCTGGATCAGCTAGGGGAAATCTGCCCCTCTGGGGCCCTCCCCGGGTGGCTCGCCATTCCTCATGTTGGATTTATTCTCCTCCACTCCTCAGTAGTGAACAAGGTCAAAAGCAACTATTGACAGTCCTGCCAGTTAGAGACATGTGAGGCCATGATTCTGGAGCAAAGTTCTATTCTTAGTAGGTCTGACATGGTGAAGGGTGTGTATTGATAACTCTGAACTCACTGGGAGCAGCACCAGTGCCTCTGTTAGGGGCCACTTGGATTCTGCTGCTGGCACTGTTGAACCTCTTCCAAATTTCTTCAAGTCTTGTCCACCACTGCATACACAGTCTCAAGTGATGGTGAATGGATGGGAATTTGCAAACTGACAGCTCATTAAATATTCAGTGAAATCTCCTTTCTCCCTTTTCTAAGGCATGAGAGAATTTACTAGGAAACAGACTTTGCTTCTATCATTAAAAGGGGGGAAATACCTGTCCCCCCCTTGCGTTGATTCTAAAAGGAGCCTTGAGCATGGGTTTTAAAAAGGGCTGTCAGTTTTGTTTTTGTTTTTCCTTTCCTTTCCTCTTTTAAAAGGAGGGGCAAGGGGGAATTCCTGGTGTGTGCAGAGTTCCTTCCTTTTTTCCTTCTTTCCTTTTCAAATGCAGCTTCTTCTTTTTTTTAAAAAATAGACTCTGCGCTGAGCTCTGCTAGAGGAGAATCTTTTCCAACTCCTGGCATGTCTCCATGCAACACCTTAAGGGCTTATTATTTTCTTTTTTCCCTTAACTCTCTATAACTTTATTTCTGCTTTTAAAACCTCTGTCTGCCGGCCCATTAAATTCCATCATGGGGGTCAAATTGATCCTAGAAAAAACCCCCTTTTTTCCTGTCATGCCGAGAGTTGCTCCCACTGCCTCTTGGCATGGAACAAAAGGATCCCTTTCCAGTTAATTGTAACATTAACATAGTAATGGTCTCTGAAGCCCCTTTGGATCCAAACCCCAAAATTCCCCCCCGCCTGAATTGCAAAATCAGGGTTTTCTTTACACCTAAGAGAAAACAATGAGACTCTGCATTGCTTCCCCACTATCCTGAGGTTTTTTCTTTTGCACTGACTTTTATTTCTGCCATTTCCCAGCCTCTGGCTGAGTTAACTTCTCTGGCTTAAAACAACAGAGAGCCCAAGAAGGAGGGGCTTCAGGAAATGGCTTCAACACTGGGGAGGAAACAAACCATTTTTTTTTTTTTCTTTACACTTTACACTACAATGGCAATGTAAATTTCCACTGAATCCTCCTTTTAAAATTTTTTTTAAAATTTTTTTATCGTACACTCTAAGGGAGTTTGCCGATTTTCTCCCCCTCCCATTTCCTCCCAAATTCCAGACAAGACACAATAGGAATGGATTTACGCACGAGTAAGGGGTCTATGGGCCCCCACACAAAGGGTTTTCACTCCAGTCACTCCAGCACTGACTTGGCCACCCAGACGGTCATGGCATGACGAAGAACTGCAATGCTCAAACATTTCACACACACATCTTTCATTCAGACAAAAAACCTCCCATCTGGCCCATT
This sequence comes from Iguana delicatissima, assembly GCA_948472985.1. NCBI lineage: Eukaryota > Metazoa > Chordata > Lepidosauria > Squamata > Iguanidae > Iguana > Iguana delicatissima. The sequence continues at coordinate 351,503 of CAOKZL010002009.1, forward strand.
AAACCACAACTGAGACGTCTCATTTATTATTCCGCCATACCAAAAGTTTTCGGGGGTTTCCCCTTTACCGCTAAGAGGTACTAGCCGAAAACCCCGAGGAGTGATCAGTTCCCCCTTCCCCCCCCCAAACACGGGGGGGTTACTACTCACCAAAGGGCCATGGATGGGAGGCTTGGTTTCCAGCTGTAACCCGAGGTCCTTTGACTGGATCGCTGTCGCCAGGGATGCCACCGCTCCCCTAACCAAACCTCTTCACAAAAGGTCAGGGGGCCCTGGGTTTTGTAAGGGGGGGGAAACCCCACATCCAAACGTCCGTAAGGGGACAAATAGTCCCTTCCCCCCCTTTCCCGGCCAATGCACCAGAAATGTAGCGGCCAAGAAAGTGGCGAAAACCAGGTTTCAGGGAAAAATCAAAAAACCAGCTTTATTACAATACCTTGCGCAAGGGGCAACAGTTAATTCAAGCTGTTGTGATTAATTGAGGTAGCATCACTATATACCTTTTGCATTCATGTCAAATCAATCATTTACTTAGCCCGCCCATCACTGGAGAAAAAGATCTTTGGTTAACTTTCCATTACATCATTGATCATACACGTGTACAGAAAGAACAAAAGGGTTAGTTTACAAGGTTTTTGAGTGATACAAAATTAATGGTTACAGCCAAAATGAGGGAGTATGCTTTCTCCCATTTAGTTCCCCGACCTCTGGATGTTGCAAGGCTATTTCTAAAATTTGAGATAAGACAGACATCTGCTATTTACTAGAAGCACAATTCAATTCGCTTATTTTTCCTATTCAAGTGGCATTGGACTTAACCCCTTCAATATAAATACATAGCGAGCCACTGGATAGCTAGTTATCATTTTCAGGCCTGAAAAACCCTTCAAGATGAATAGTGAGCATATTTTTTGTATGTGCATGAAAAAATATATGTCAGTTTGGGAAAAAATCACAATGAATAAACTGGAGGCCTCCATTGTGGACAGGATGGCCAAAGGGGGTTGGGGGTTGTCACTCCAAAAGTAACTTTTCTAACTCTCTTGTCTATTTATCTACAATTCTCAGGCAGTGGTTTTGTGCCAGAAGATATTTTATACCTTCACAGTGTTGAGCATCTTGTGTAAAAAAGGGTTAAGCCCTAAATTTATTTGAATTGCAGGGTTTTCACATAGCAAGATGTGGAATAGTGAGAGTAACGCAGAGGTCCACTATATGCATTAACCTTTCCTAGCAACAGAAAATTATAGATGCCATGCCAGGTATCACTGGCATTGTGTGGAACTCAAGCACTAGCCTCACCCATCACCTCAGGAAGTATCTAATTCAAACAATACCTGCTTCAGCAATCTTTCTGATCAGGTTCCTGCAGCAGTGTTGAGGAAGGAGGAGAAAGGTTAGGCAGGTATGGGCAAAACAATGCAACACAAACATGAGAACAGGGAATGCTCCATCCAGAATAATCAGTTTGGGCCAAGTGAGTGGACAGCAAGGGACATCTGAATACATCTGTAAATCATTTGGACTGTACATCTCAGCAGAAAATAATTCCAAGACACAAGAGGCGGCTACAGCATAACAGCAAGAGTAGCACAACTGAGTGATTGGTAATATACTGACCTCCTAAAGAAACTACTGTCTGGAAAGTTCAGGATAGATAGATAGAAGTTCTCTCTTTCTGTGTATATGTGTGTGTGTATCTATAATGGTTTACTCTTTAAATTGCTTATCATGGAGGTCCCCCAGTAAAGCAAACCGTGACTTTTACATTATTTTTTTTATTCATTTGGTGCCAAATTGTCTGGAGTTTCTACTTTTTTATTTCCTCCTCCAAAACCTGCAGTATATTAAGAGAATAAGCGAGGAGAACTTTTACTACAGGATTGTCAGACTGGTTTCAAAGGTCACAAATATTCCGACACGCTGCCAAAAAATTCAGGGCCATTGAGCAAATAAGAAACAATAGGCAATCGTTTTTATCACTCTGTCTTTGGGCATGTGACTTTTTTGCCAGACTATAAAATATTCTTCTCTATTTCAGACAGTAGTAAGCAGCACTAATATACCTTATGAATGGTAAAAGAAAGTGAAGATTTTAAAAACACTGCTCTTCCTCCCTCCCATTCCAAAAGAGCTAAGAATTGCCAAGCTGTCTGGAAAAACATCTTTCTTTCTATAAGAGGGCCGAGAATTTAGCCCACAAACTATTCTTTTATTTTTCATCTTGTACCCAACTATTCTGGCTATAATTATAGACCGTATTTTAGGCTTCTAGTGTGATCCTAAAACTGATGCAATAAACGTATATTATACCCCGAGTTCCAATAAACAATATTTATTTGTCAGTTGTAATAGAAAAATCCCTCAAACTGTGCTTCTGTTAGTCTGTTTTTTTGGAAGATCTCATTCCACTCTTGGTAGGGAACTGGGCATCTTGCCAGATAGGGCTGGCTTAAGACATTTTGCTGTCTGAGGCAAACTAGCAAAGGATACCTTCCTTCCCCACAAGTCATGGTGCATAGTACCAGCCAAGTTATTTTGGCACAGAAGGCTGGAAATCTCACCATTGCCTTTTCCTATCTGTAGCAGTGAAAATATAACAATAACAAACTTACCAGTTTGGTGCCAGGTTCTTGATGATACCACCAAATGATAACTTCCTTTGCTAATGGTAGGTCTGGCTTTGCTACTGGGTCCTTGAGATGCCTGCTAGTGAAACATACAGGTTTGAGTGGTGTGCCTCCATTTTCAGTTCTGTGTGACCTCAGTAAGATGAAATTCAGGTGAAATTAGGGTGAGGTTCTCTACTGGGTATGAAAAACTTCCTTACTCTAACAAGTCACTAATCTGTGGCCATTTCCGCCCTACAGTGTTACAGTGCTATCATTCCACTTTTAACATCCTGTGGAATTCTGGGGTTTGTAGTTTACTGAGGCCAAAGAGTTCTCTGGCTGCGAATTCTAAATACTAATCTCTAAACTGCAAACCCCAGGATTCCAAAGGATGTTGAAAGTGGAATAATAGCACTATAACAGTGTAGTACGGAAATGGCCTGTGTCCATTTTAACTAGAAGCAATTCTCCAGGACATGAGACAGAAGTGATTCCTAGTCGTATTGAGTGTACTCACTGTATATATGTATATATAAATCTACAAATTTCAGTAAAAACAAAAATCAATTTAAGAAAAACCCTTCAGTCTACTTTTCTACAGGTCAATGTAAGAACTGTATATTAAATCTTATCAAGAAAAGTAGCCATTCCCTTCTCTGAGTAGAATGGCAAAAGGTGAGAGTTTAGTTCAAACTGGGAGAAGCACAAGCCTCCCCCATTCTCTATGGCAGCGCTGCTTCTGATCTTTTTGAATGCCCGAGTGGGAAAATAGCAGGAGCGGCGGCAACCGTTTGGCACTTCCCCTCAAAGGAGCACCAGAAGTAGAAGGGGCTGGTGCTTCTTTTTGGTTCTCCCAGAACAAACTAAGCTCTCACCTTTCACTACTCTACTCAGAGAGGGAGGAGGCTTCCTTTTCAATAAAGAGTTAATTCTTTATCTAAATTTTTTTATCAAAAATAGAACCATCTCTGTCTTTGAACAGAGTAGCAAAAGGCGTTTTTAAATGCCTGGATAGGAAAATGGCAGAAGGCCAGGATGGCTGGCCCCCCCTAGGTGGAACTGGTGCTTTTCCTCACCCCAGAATGAACTTCAACTTATCCACGGGTTATGTATGAATCTGTAATTTTGGCCCCCAAACCTGCCCTCGAATTATATATGAGCGTCAACTTATATATGAGTACATATGGTAACTAGAAATGTCAAAGATTGCATCAAGAGTATTCTGTATGTTCATCCTACACCCAGTCATAGAGCTGTAGCTTTGTACCTGGTTCAAGAAAATGACAGATGTATCTGGACGTGGGATGGATGCAGAACTGTGAACTAGAAGGTCCTTGATTTCAGCTAGGAAAACTCTTCTTTCGCTGTTATATCATGATCCACAAACAACTCCCAAAGATAGGGTGGCAAAACGTTGGAGAGAATGTGAAGTATTTCATATTTTACGAAAATCCTAGTTGCTTCAGACGTATGAGAGAAGGAGGATCTGTGTGTGTGTGTGTGTGTGTGTGTAGCTGTGAACATATGACTGATCATATGGTGTGACTTCATCACGCTTACATGATTACTAATTGGTTGTAAGCTGGGATGGAAAAGAGTTTAATACAGGAATGGAAGGAAGGGAACATGACAGTTGTGCTTAATATTGAGAAATGTGAATATGTGCCTTCACATCACCTGTTGGCTTATGGTGACCCCATGAATTTTATAGGCTTTTTTCCAGCAGGGAGCACTCAGAGGTGGCTTGCCATTGACTTCCTCTGAAATATAGCTACAGAACCTGGCATTCCTTGGTGGCCTGATATTCAAGTACTAACCAGGACTGACGCTGCTTAGCTTTCAAGATCAGATGGGATCTGGTGCCTTTGGGATATACTTAATCAATAAATAAGAGTGAATAATAAATCCAAGAATTCTGCTTACATCAAAGTGTGACAAGTTTCCTACAGATTAAGGAATATATATATATAAAGGAATTTTCTAGAATAATGAAGTGGCAGACTGTCTTGTGATAGGTAATGTATGACATTGCCTTGTTTTAAAGTTATGGTTGTAAATGTTTACATTCCCCCCCAAATCTTATTTATTTTAAGCATTTGTATACCACTTTTCCAGCATTTTTCAATAACATAATATAATATCAATGATATAAAGTGAATAAATGAACACAGGATAAAACCATAAAGGATTCCAAAAGAGAATCCTAAAGTTAAAAGAGAGAGAGAGAGAGAGAGAGAGAGATTCCCAATCTTTACAAAGTGAAAGTAGGTAGAAGCAATTCTTAATTCTAGAAAGAATAATTTCACAGCCTTGGGAACTAAGTCATAAAGATTGTGCTTCTTGTGGTGGATGCAGAAAATTTACACATGTACATGAAAGCAAGTCTTGATCTATCAGAAAAGTTAGAGAATGTGGTTGATATATATATATATATCAACTCATATATATATGAGTCCCTATTAAAGAAACAGGGATTCTAGGTTATGAAGAACTTTCATGCATCAAAACTAATACCACTCATTTGCACCCAGAAGAACACAGGCAGTAATTTTACATGCTCTTGTCTCCTCACATTTAATATACTGTAGAAATCTAAAAGCTTTTACATTGTCTCCAGAGGCAAATCCACATAAAACATATCAACCCTGAAGCTGTTGAGAACTTTGCCCTTCAAGAAGTGATGGAGCCTACATAACAGTTACTAAGGGCTTTATTACACAAGGCAGGTAAATCACGCTCACAGCAGGATAATAGTGTCTTTGGCTGGGACTTATCACATGACCCTGTTTGTCTTCTGTTGTTTTCCCAGTGGGAGACCATTGGAAAGCATTTCTTTTAAAATGGTGGTCATTAATGGATCCTTTAACCTCCATTGTAAAAGAAATGTTTTCCAAACAATCTCCAGCCGGGAAAACAAGAGAAGAGGAACCAGAATGATGTGATAAGTCCCAAACAAAGATGCTATTATTCTGCTGTGTGATTTACCTGCCTCATGTGACAAAGCCCTAATTGAGAAATAATATTCTGGGAAGGGATAACAAGGTCCAAGATCGCAAAGTATGTATCTCTACAAACTGTCAACATTTGTGTGACTGTCTCTAGTATACACATGGCATGAAGTTTCTAGATGTAAGTTGCCTTTTCAAATGTACTGAATGTCCAACATCCCTATAAGATTCTGTTTAGAAAAAGGAAATAACAAACAACTATAAAACATTTAGTTGAGAGGAACTGTTCAATATTCATTACATTTTTGCATCATCAAGGGGTATTAAATATTAGTAGGCTATGAAAGAGGATGAGTATTGTATAGACCATTTGCTACTTATCTGCACCATGCTAACATCTCCTTCCCACTTTTTTGTAGTTACGTGGCCTGAGGGGACACTATTATCTGAGGGTGAGATTGGTTTTACACAATTGCACATTAAATATTAAGCTAAATAAATAAATCACAGTTATTATAAATGAAATGTGAATATTACTAGGATGGTGACTGGATTAACTCCAGTGACTCATCTATTGAAAACGTCGGCTGGAATTGATTATCACAATTACTAATTTGTAACTTAGAATTATGCATTTGTAACTGATCTGTATTCATGGTCTGTGTGCATTCAACAGTGTAAGGAATATGTAGCAATGGTAAAAGTTCTCCCATCGCTGACTTACAGGGCAGTAGCTACCGTGAGCAACAGAGCTCTGTTCCCCAGTTGATTAGGACACAGCAGACTGATGTTCCCATCTCCTCCCACAAGCAGTATCTGATGCAACAGTCTCAGGATCCATGTCACAATTCCTTCACAGTTCCCCCAGTAAGTCTTGGTTATGGGGTTGGGTTAGGAGACTTAGCTATGCAACTAAGGTAGTTATAGAAATAACTAGTGCTTATAGAATACTGGCCATAATGTGGTGCTTGGGCATTTTAATATGGAGAGATGAAATAACTGGTGTACTTGAAAAGCAAATTTAGCCAAGATATAAGGTAAAGAAATTAATAATTAGCTATGAAGAGCTCAGATCTGCTGATAACATGCCTACTCATATGAGCAAAGAAGCAAAGAATATTCATAAAGACTGTCATTGCTGTGTGTTTATTAGCAATTTATTTTTATTTTATCCATACAAAATGGAATATATCTGTCAGGGCCTTGGGTGTGGCCGCGCCGGCAGGCGCCGCGGAGGCCGACGCCGCAGTTACCTCCGAGGAGGAGGAGGCGGGTCCAGGCCCTCCGGAGGCCGCAGCCGACGACGGGGGCCGCGCGGCCGCCGTGGAGGGCTCCGCCGCCGGGGGGATCACCGGGACGCTGCGGCGGATGCCGATCCCGGCGGGGGTCTCCCCGGAGTGACGGAGGCTGCCGCTGCCACCGAGGATCGTCCCAGCGTTGCGGAGGTCGCCGGCCCGGCTCCCGTGCCGCTGGGTGTGGCAGGCAGAGACCCGCTGGAGGAGGCGGGCCCCGGGCCTGATCCCGGGCCACTGCCTACTCGTGAGGCTGCCTCGGAAGAGGCTGAGGCTGCCGCCCTACCGCCGACGTTCCAGCAGCGGCGGCGGCTCAAGGAGGCCAGCCGCCGATTCCAGTGGCTACAGGAGAAACACCTGGGGCGGGGAGCTCCCAGCTGTAGCGCAGCTGTGAGCCAAGCCGCGTGCTCGGGCCGGATTGGCCGCTGCCCGGCTTAGAGGCCTTTTCAGGCAGACGTGGGGCTGGGAGAGGCACGGAGCAACAACCGTTGGCTTCCAGGACGTCTGCAGCCCGTGCCTTGTTCCAGTCCCGTCCGAGCCCGTTTCCTGCTGCCGGGTTCCTCCAAGACCCTACCCCAGCGTTTGGTGAAGTAACCTCTTTGCGTTCCGGGTGAAGTAACCCATTATTGTTTTCTGTTGACGCCTGATGCTAAGGCCTGCTTTAAGTCCCCCCGAGATTGTGTGCTGCAGCGCTTCTGCGAAGGACTGCACTAGCGCTTCTAGTGCCCGGCTCCGGTCCAGCCCCTGCTTGACCTCCGCCCACGCTGACAATATCTTGCTCTTTCAAATTTTCCTTGCAGCACTTGGTTTTCAGACCCCTCACCATCCACCTCACTCTTCTGGGGTACAGAGCTATGGGAGGGGAAATGAGGGAATTCTCTTCTCTGATAACAATTCCTTTGGTCTCTAAATTTCTACCGTTGTAGTAACACAGAACTTTAGCTGAACATCTAGAAATACAGGTGTACAAAGAAAAGGGGCAGGCAAAATTACCAAGGGAATGCAAACACAGGAAAAACAAAAGTTAGAGATTTGAATGACTTTCAGTGTCTCATTCTCAGATATGCTTGAAATGTGGGGACTGAAGGAAAATTGTGTGTGGGGGGGAATTATTACTGGGGGAGTAATGTCTTTGCTTTGCTCTCCCCCTAGCAGCTACACCCCTGTGCTTTGGGTACTCTAGTTTGATTTGATTTGCATAGCAATAGCAATAGCAGGTGTATTTCTATACCGCTTATCAGCTAAGTGCTCTCTAAGCGGTTTACAATGTGTTAGCTAATTGCCCCCAACAAGCTGGGTACTCATTTTACCAACCTGCGGAAGGATGGAAGGCTGAGTTGACCCGGAGCCCGGCAGGATTGAACTCACAACCTTGTGGCTGTAGTACCAGCATTTAACCACTGCACCACCAGGGCATAGTGGTCTTGCTGGTTCACACAAACACACACACACACACACACACGTTTCTCACACACACAAAAAAGTTTCTCATTCAGAAAATAATGTTAATGAGGAAAGATGCAGCTCTGTTAATTCTAATATATCCAAGGTCAATGATGTTAGGAGAAAGAGAATCTGGAAGTACTGAGAAATCATGCATTTAAACTTGCTTTAAATTAAAACTTTATTTGTTCCAGCTTAATTAGCTGTGAAGACTATGGCATACTTATCTAGTTCATGTAATTACTTCCTTTATTTTTCCCTGTAGCCTCAGGGGAACTGGGTTTAGGAAGAGGAAAGTCCAATTTAAGGGGATTAAGATATAATCTTGATTTTTTTTAAAAATAAAACAGAGGCACTTCTGTAACAGAAATGCAGTGCTTCGGTGCCTAAAAGGCATTTATGCCATCAGAGAATGACTTTGGGACAGAAGGCCAGAATTGCAGTTGGCAGAATAAGCTTCCCAAAACACAGTGCCACATTTGGAGGCAAGTGAAGCATGACACATCGCCATCTCAAGAGGGGTTATTGCTGCTGCTGTTGTCGTGTACCCCCAAATTGTTTCTGACTGATGGTTACACTAAAGCAACCTCAGCATGGGGTTCTCTTGGCAAAATTTATTAAGAGGGGATTTGCCATTGCTTTTCATTGAGGATGAGACAGTGTAACTTGCCCAGGATCACCCAGTAGCTTTCCACGGCTGAGTGGCCTTTCAGAATCTTAGTCCAACACTCAAACTTCTACAGCATGCTGGTTCAAAGAGGGAGACACGCATAATATCTGTCAGATCAAATTCTAAAAAAATGCTCTAATTGCACTGCAACAAAAAGGCAAATATTTGTATAATATTTAGGGGTGAGCATAGATTCACATTAAAATTGAAAATAATGACCATATTATGCCAGACATGGAAATCAGATTGACTTGAACTCTGTACAAAAGGTACCTACCAGTAAATCTTTTGTGTTAAAATACACAGAATAATGCAACCGACTTTCCTCTTTTGTTCAGCAGCAATTGGTTCCAGTTTGGGTTAGTCAAGTGTTTCCTTCCTATGAAGAGCACAGTTCTCATAAATCTGAAGATGACTAGACTTCAAGGTCAGCAGAACAGGTTTATGAAATATTTCCTCCTGAACGTCCCTCTACTAAATGTGAAATTCTTTTGCTTAAGAAAGATTTAATTAGAAATTTTTACATAGGTTAATACAAGTCAGTTAGAAAAGTACAGGCTGGTTGGTGATCCTGCCTCTGAAATAATGGAAAGTTATTAATTCAATCTCTGTTACATGCAGATTGGAAATATATAGAACAGGGATCAAGTGGTATATCTCAGAGTGATTTGCAATATTGTTTAGCAATAGCAATAACAAAAAGGCTTCTCTCTTCTGAATTAGATTGTTGAAATTAAAAAAGAAAAGCTGGAATCATCAGGAGTGCTTGTTCAACTGAAAAGATTGTGAGCAAAATCATTCTGGGCAAAAAACAAAAAAAAAATGAGAGAGAGAGAGAGAGGGATTCCCTCACTGTAAATATACATTTTCATGTTCAAACACAGGCATACCTCAGTTGACAAAAGCTCTGACAGTAAAGCTCCTTTTTACAAACGTTTTCTATCCTCCCACATTTCTTCCTTGTCCTCTATTTAGCTGAATAATTTTTAAGCAGCATCTGCATTGGGAAGAAGTTGAAGGAGAGCTGGAGAAACAGAGATTTTTGGTGCCAATTTGCAGCAGCAAGTCTACAGTAACCACTGTAATACATACAGCCTGAGCTAGGGAAGAGCAGGATTTTACTTTAACTGATCTTACTGCAGTAGTACGTGCCTGCCTATAACAGGTAAGGTAAGCAGCAGTTGCCTCCTGAATGCCTTAGTGAGCAAATATGAACAGCAAAACAGAGACAAAAGTGAGAGCAGGTATGCCTACCTCACCATCTCCTCCACCATGTTACAAAAAGCAAGGTTGGCTACTAAAATGGAAACATTAAGAAAAGAGGAGGCTGGTGAAAGAAAAAGTCATCCTGGAGGCACTTGAAAAAAAATATTTAAGTGGTCCAAATGTTTTTGTTCTCTTATGCAAGGCTTATTTGAGCTGGTTGTTCCATTTCACATGTGCATTATTGTTAGTGCTTAATGAAAAGCTTGCTGAAACATGTTGCACTCTGGTTCTTTTCGTGGAGTAGGAACCTATCCCAATTCTTTCCATGTTTTTTCTGCTTCTGATATCAATTTTTCTGTTAAAGAAGTAATAACCAGGAACACATCTTTATTATCTGAGGTATACCTTTATGTCTCTTGCATCTGGCTGTGGTTGGTGGATTTCAGGATCCAGGATTTTTAAAAAAGTAAATCTGACTAGATTGTAGTCTTCCTATGCCTGATATAGGGATGTCATTGTCTAAGATAGGTACCGATCCTTATATTAGAATTGGCAACACATTTTATGAAATTTTTGGTCCATTTAAATCCTAAGACCTTTAACCAGTTTTACAGGGGAGGGACCATTTGAGGAGGAGAGCAGTGCTTTCAAGAACAGTGAGGAGAAACTGGCTGTTCTGTCTGCTGAGGATAAGAAAGTCATAGTGGTGCTCCAACATTGTTATTAACTAGAAGATACCACTGTCCATAATCTTTATATAAGGATATCCATGCAGATTATTTTTGGACAAATAAATTTAGGATTAGGAACATCCATCTGTAGAATGCCATTATTTGATGATATTTCTATAAAATAAAATTATTCTAGTTGTACATACAAGGAAGATAATGAACAAATGATAGGTCAATGTGAGATTGTGAACAAGCTGTTTTAAAGATAATATCTTATAACAACAACCTGACAGCATTTTAGGAGCACAAGAACTGTGCTTCAGTATGAACAAAAAATCAAGAACACACTTCCTTTTAACTCCTTTGTACCCTCACAAGTGAATTGGGGACAGTGACAACCTCTCACAAGGACTCTCTTCACACCTCCAGTTTTCTTTCTTGTTATCTTAGAGAGATTACATAGCATGTTTAAACAATATTCGGCACTAAATTAACCCACACCACTTGGACCATATTAACTTGATGAGACAGTTTTATGTACATCACACTTTCGAACCTATCAAGAAACTTAGTTATCATAGCATGATAAGGATACTATACCTTATTGAACTCATTCTAAAAACAACATCAGCAAAGTTGCACTTCAGCTTTTAAAATGATCTCGGTTGATACCAATAAAGAAGCTTTGCTTGCTATTGGTCTTCATGCATATGTAATTTATTCTGGGCACAATCCACCAGGAAGTTTTCCTGCACAAGCTCCCATTAAAGTGGACAAGAACTCGAACAAGCTCTGACATACACAGCTTTTAATGGGCAGTGCCCATGGTTATAACATTAGAACTGTGCATTATTTACAAGGTTTACAGAAATATGTGAATGTCAGGGTACCAACTGAAACCTAATATATGTTTAGATCATTTTATGTTTAGACCTGAGCGTGGAAATTTTACTTTTTGGTGGCATAACTTGCAGAATCACCCAGAATTTGGGGGGATTTTGAAAGTTCATAGTCCAAAAAAGTAAACTGGCTAAGTGTCTGAAGGCACTTGACAGAGCAACAGATATGAATGTGATTAGTGAGAGATTGCCTGGAACCTGATGGATGAGTTCTACATAGGAAAGGTGCGATATAGAATGCAATTTTAGTAATTTTGTAGTATTATAAATCACTAGAATGTAGTGATTTTTAATGTAGTTAATCCATTTGGAAGGAAAAAACCCCACTAATTTTTAAATGATATTTAAAGACATGCAATAGAAATCCAAGCAACTTCTTTAAATCTGGTCCTTACTAAAACAGTACTGAGTTCGCTAGTAATTTAAATTTCAATGCAGGGGATTTTTAGATTGTGATCCCATAATAACCAAAAAAACCCTTTCAGTGGCTCAAGTGGCTTAATGCAGCTTCAGATCACTTTAACTGTCATGGTTCCATCTTCTATCCCATGGAAGATTTGTAGTTTCAAACTCAAACTGACTTGTTGGTAGTTTGAAATTCAAACGGTGTTGTTTCATTTCACAAATACATATTGTTAGTTTTGAATCAAAAGTTTGCTGGAACTTGTTGAACTCCTCTTCCTCCTCCTCCTCTTCGTCTTCTTTTGTGGAGTGGAGATCTATGTCATTTATTTCCATGTTAATTTTGCCTGGTTACCAAATTTTCTGTGACAGAAATAAGGCTGGAGAACACATCTATTTCATTGACTGAGGTATGCCTATACACATAGGAGACTCTTACAGAAATTTATTATTAATGATGCAGTCTACTTACAAGTGTGATTAAAAACACAGCTAAATGACTGATCCCCAAAATGCGGACAGAGATAAATCAGGGCTGTAAAGCATTCTGCACAATAAAAGTAGTATGTTGGAAAGTTTTAATGCAACACTGACAAGTGGTAGCTTGCCGGAATGCTCCTGATGGGAGGGTTCCAGTTCAGCAGACCATACCCCTGCCAGAATATTGTAAGATATATGGAAGCTAAGCAGGCCATTCTACTCTGCACCCGCTGCCACTTTTCTTTTTCATCTGATAAATCAACATTCCTGTGTCTATGTCTTTTCAATGTACATTAGGCTGTCTGTTGAGGTGGTTTTTGCCCTGTTGTATGTGCCTTCAAGTCATCTGTTGATTTATGACGACCTGATGAATTTCATTGGGTTTTCTTAGGCAAGGAATAGTCAGAGATGGTTTTGCCAGTTCTTACCTCTGACATATAGCCCAATCTGTTTTTAAATCTGTTTTTAACTCATTATGATCTTTAACAGGTTTAGTTTATTTAGTGTCCATTGGCAGTCTCCCATCCAAGTACTAAGCAGGGGTGACCCTGCTTTGCTTCCAAGATCAGACAGGACCTGGTGCCTTTAGGGTATTTAATGTGTTTTTTTCCACCTGTTAGAGGGGTTTGCTTTTTTTGAAAGAATCCTGGTGCTTTTGAAAAGTTCTGTGTTTTCCTGAGCCAGCCTGTATCTCTTCCTTCTCAGTCACCTTATTTTAGTTCCATTCCTATCAACATTCACCATTTGAGTTTGCTAATAGTGATGATAACAATGTTATCACCTCTCACTACTGGAAAACTCTTTTGTTCTGCATTCTGAAAATATCATACAAACAGAATCCTGTCCCTTAAAAATTGAAATAGATAAAAAGAAACGGAGAATAGAAAATGAGTTATTTATTCACAGTAATAGCTAGAAATGGTTTCAAAAAGCTTTTCTGGGAACACATGCTTATTTTACATCAGAATTCACAAAACAAAGGAGATAATACCGTGTTCAAATCAGACACCAGATTCCTTTTCACACCTTGTAAGTGATATATTTTGGGACACCAGCTACTACAGAGCCAGAACATTTGTGCATTTTCCAAGTTGGCTCTGGCTAGCTTTACATTCATTTCATCTCCTTGCCTTTTTTTCTCTCAGAATCTTTTTGCTTTCCTCTCTTCTCCTCTTGTTCACAGGGTTCCGAGGATCATAAATTTCAAATGTGTCTTCATCTTGCACACTTGCATCTTTTACTTTTCTGGTTTTGTCCTCAAAATGGAGTACATGTGACATCCTATTAGGAAAAAAAAAGATAAACACACACAATGGTTGGCGAGGCCAGTTACAGATGTTTTCCCTTGAATTAACATTTTTTTAAAGGACACCTATGACAATACGAAGCAACCACTAATATGCACATCACTTCCCAAATACTGATGTTACAGTTTTGATTTTTTTTCTTTCTTTTAAATCTGTTTTTAACTCATTATGATCTTTAACAGATTTTTAGTTTATTCATAGTTATTGTTTTAAACTATTTAACTTGTTCTTTTAAAATTATTTGTAAGCAGGGAACATTTTGACATAGGATGAGGTATAAATATTTTAATAAATAATAAATTGTTATGCCTATAATTTAACCAGTGTGATTTAGTACAAAAACAAATAAGACTCAAATGATAAAATGTTTTTAGTACAGTGAACCCTTGGTATCCGCTAGGGTTTGTTTCTAGGACCCCCCGCTCCATGGATACCAAAATTTGCTCAAGTCCCATTATGTACAATGGTGTAGTAAAATAGTGTCCTCTATATGAAATGGCAGAATCAAATTTTGCTTTTTGGACTTTTTTTTTAAAAAATTTTTAGCCCATGGTTGGTTGAATCCATGCATACAGAAACTATGGATAGGGAGGACCAACTGTAATGGCAAATAGTGATGGCTAGTAGCAATAATCACCAGGATAGCCGTTGCGTTACTATAATTATTTAATCAGTTTTTAGAAACTAATGTAGCCTGAGCCCCTATTTATTTAATATAAGGGTGTTATTAGTTTTTGTACCACTATCACATTTTATGTTCATTTTAACTATATGTTTTTATGTTGTATTTTATATTTCAATTGTTTTCCTGTCTGCTTTTCATAAGCTGTTCACTTATATTATCAGCTGGCATACAAACCTTGTAAAAAATAATTTTTTGTGCCATTGATGAACACTTCTGACAAAACATTTTGGATATTTTACTGTCTCATTGAAGTTCTATGTATATTTTAGTACCATTTTTAGACTTGTTTAGTTTTGCCTGGATATTACAAAAGATACCTGCATGATGCATGATGCTAATTGCCCACAGTTAGCCTACATTTATGGGTATTAACACTCATTCACTAGCATAGGACATTTTAGTTGGTCTCGAGTCACTTTTTGTTGCAAAATACACAGCATTACACCTATCATACAGGCATTCCACGGCACTGTCACTGCATAGTAGTAAACAATTTGTGCAAATTTTATGAATTTGGTATGTACAGCCCCTCTCTCCCCAATATAAGAACCACTGCTCTAGGCGACAATCACAGTAAGTCAGACTACATGCACATACTAACAAGTAACACCAATGCAGCAGAGCAAATGTGATGCTTTCCTTTTGTTAGAAAGTGGGGGGAACCGAGGAAGGGGACTGAAATTTCTTTCATGGGGCCATTGTAATTCTCATTGAGATAATTCCATAATCCCATTCCTAATCATAACCTTAATTCATATACTAGGCTTCAATGCACAGGAATCCTCACTGGGCTTAGAAAATGTCTCACAATTCAATTTTTTAACCCTGCTACATAAGAGATAAAAGTCACTCCAAAGAATCTCTGAGAGTAACAAGAAACTGATTCTACCAGAAGTCTCACATATAGCTTTATCCTTTTATCAACTAGGAATGTTCACAACTTTCCTGTTAATCTCATTATAGTGTTCTACTAGCTGTGTGTTCAGCATGGATGGTGCCATAAAAACTGGGTTACTACTTAAAACTCTGCTCTTGGCAAAAAGGATAATCTCTTTAGGACGATAGACTTTATCATTAGTTTGTATGTATAAGCTCAGGTTGTTCTAACAACTCTATCAGTCTATTAGTATAAGACTGATCAATAACACTGCCTCTGAAGACAATTCTTTCTTTAATTTCCTATCTTTACCATGTTTGTACTAACTCCAATTAACTGAGTTCTGAATGTCATGGAGATTATCAACATGGGTGGGAACCTTAGCTATCTTTCTTTGGCTCTAAGTGCCAGCAGAGCCTGGAATGGATCAACATATCAACTCTGGCTTTATTAGTAGGTGAAGCCTGTGTATTGGAAGAACATTCCACTCTTTGAGAAAGATACTCCTCCCCTTCCCCTTTCATTCTAATGACAGGTTTAGAAATTGTAAACCAGGGTCTTTTTCCCCATTGAGAAGTCCAAGACTTTCCTACATTGTAACATGTAACTGAATGTGGCTTTCCTTAATGCTTGTGGGATTAATACTTTTCACTGAAGCTATAAGAATTAGATGAAATAACCACTTTTTTGCCCTCTGGAAGGGAAATTCTGGCTTTTTGTTTTCAGCAACCTTTCTGAAATGCTAAATACAAAGCAAAAGTCTTATTTACTGCTTGCTTTATTTATTTATTTAGTTATTGATTTGTTTGTTACTCTAATTTGATTGTATTGCTTTGTTTTAAGCAGTACTTTGTTGTAGTACTTTAAGCCGTACTTTGTTGTAAGCAGTACTGAAGTCATTTGAAAACTGCGGTTCACATTTTTGAAATAAATAAAAAATGCACTTTCATTTCTGTAGTGGGCTTTCTTTTTTTTAAGTGGATTTTACTAAATTTTACTAATGAGTGCTTGATGTTTCCATTGTTTGGTGGTGAGTTACTTTGACAACTTTTCTTAGACAGAAAAACAGCTGGTCCCCTCATCTTCAGCTTTTCAGACAGATTTTTGGTTACTAAAAGTCCCACTGAGAAGAATAATGTGTTTTTATTTTTGGTATGTTTTAAGTATTTTAATGCTGTTCTAAGCTTGGTTTTAATGCTGTTTTTAACTAGTGTTTTTAACAGAAATTTTAGTTGTGCTTAACTTTTGTAGTAACAGTTTTTAAAATTGTACTGTGCTTTAAAATGCACTTTGGATGCTTGGATCCTATGTTGGGAGAAAGGCAGGATATTAAATAAATAAATAAATAAATAAATACTGCTAAGCAACCATATGTTACTAAAGGGAAGTTCTTTTTCTCAGTAAGAATAGATAAGTATAGATTCCCAGTGCCAGCATTTCTCCATTTAAGTCACTTACTGCACTGAAGTGCCTAAATTTTACAATTCTAAAAGTCTAGAATTGTTACAGTAGCAACAACACAGCTCCAAAGAAACACTCTGGAAGCTCAACTGACTCAGTTAGCTTGGCTTATGTTTCCTTAAGAGTATATCTCTTCAAGCTACATGGCAAACCACATTTGAACCAACATGTAATGGTTTGCCATCCAACAGGAAAAAAAGAAAGTTGATTGGGCACGTTTAACCAGTTGGCCGACCTAGGAGAACTGATCTGGAACAATTCCAGGAGCTGTAGACCAAAAAAGGAAATTTTTCAAACTTTACAGTTGGGCATGCTTGAGGTTGTTCTTTGTATACTTGACAGCAACATTTGTAGCATAAGTATTCATATTCATATGAAGCAAATTCTTTGAATAGTCCGTCCAACAAATATAGGCATTTTTTTAAAGCGTTGCTCTGGTTATTACCAGCTCCTCCATAAAGCTCCTCCACAAGCAGATCACTGCCATCTCCCCAGCACAGAAAACCAGGTCCACTATGTGTTGTGCTACATGGGTGGCACCAGATACTACTTGTGATAGACCTATGGTTGTCATGGAGGACATGAAGTCCTAAGCTGCTTCTGAAGGAGTTGTCTCAGCATGAATGTTGAAATCCTCCAGTACAATAAGCCGAGGTGGGAGGACTCTAACACCACCTCTGAGACCAACTCAGCCAGCTCATGAATGGAGACTGTTAGTAGCAGAGTGGGTACTACACAAACTGAATCCCTATTATGTCCTGGCCACCAACCTTCATACAAACACATTCAAACCCAGCAGACTGCGGGAAGGGGCACCTGGTGAAGGAGATGGAATCCTGATAGACCACTGCTTCCCCACCCCTAGCTTCATCTAGCTAGGTTTCTGTAATGCAAGTCAGGTCAGCATGCTCATTTGAGATCAAGTACTGGATCAAGGATGTTTTCCATACACCAACCTGGAATTGAGCAGCACCATTTTCAGGCCAGGAGGCCAGTTGCCAAGGCTATCCAGACTATATGAAGTGGAGGATAGTTTGGGGGCAGCCAGCAGCCTCCCTTCTCCCACTGATAACAGGACTGTCTTCCCACTCCATATCTGCCCAATATTGCTGTAATGGCTGCCACTCAGGCTGCTTCTTGTCTCATGCTCTCTGTAAAACACATTTCTTTTGCTTGCAGGCAGATTTTTTTTTTAAAGATCACAGCTTCCAATAAAACATTACAAACCCGATAAACTGCTCCCTATCCCAAACAAAGGAACTGGCCTGCACCCTTGCTCCACCCCAAAGTGGCTCTCCCCAAGGAGTGACTTCCCCTTTGATACTGCCCACTTCTACAGTGACCCTGCCAATGGCAGACCTGCTACAGTAGACACCCAGGTTTTATCTCCTTTCAAAGGGATGGCAGTCTAGCTTGTTAACCAGTGAACAGCTTAATACCTGGGGCCTAATTCTGTAGCTGGTCTCTGGAACAAGCAGCAGTCCACAAGGAGTGATGCAGCAGCAAGCAGACCACACCAAGCAGCCAGAAGACTTCTGCCTGCTTATAAACTTTTAACAGATTGGCAGGTCTCTCCTGGGAGAGAATTCTACAGCTGTGGTTCTAACACTGAAAAGACCCTGTTCCTGGTATTCGCCAAAGAAATCTTCTAAAACCACTCTTCTAATGGGTAGCAGAGCAGGATCTCTTGATATCAGTTTCACAGCTTGAGTTGGCCAATATGAACAGATACAATCTTAAGAGCTGGTGGGCCTGAACTAGATGGATCACTCAACTGAACTCCAAATCTTTCAATGCATGAAAACTAAAACAAGAAGAGTCAGCTCAAAAGGAAAAGAGAAAGAACAGGTGAACAGAGTAATTCTAGACAGGTTATATATACTGAAGGGAATCACGGGGAAGCCACAAAAAGAGTTCCACTGATTCAAAGCAAGTAGCATAAGGTGATGAAACCCACAGCTGCACATGCTGCCCTGTGAGTGGAGTGTCCACTCTCTGCTCTCCATGCACGCTTATCACTACCACTTTATTAGATCTCCCCTTTCTCCTGTAAACTGGGTCTCAAGGCAGCTTACAAAAACCTACAAAAAGCATACAAAAATTACAATAAAACCATATATTACTAAAAACATACAAAACATGGAAGTAAAACAGTGTAAACTAACAGCAGACTTAAAACCGATTTAAAATATTACTTTAAAATTAAGATTTAAAAGAGTACAGCATTGTAAGAACCCTTCTCTTGTTAACAATCAATTTCCAAATGTTTGCTGGAATAAAAGGGACACCAAAGAGACAGCAAGGAAGGAGCCATCGTACCTTTCCTAGGCAGGAAGTTCCCTAGCTGGTGAGACCAGCCACAGAGACAGCCCTCTTCTGTGTTCCCACCAAATGTGACTGTGAAAGCAATGGGACAGAGAGAACTGTCCCTTCAAAGAATCTTAGAGCTCAGGCAAGCTCAAATAGGAAAATATAATCCTGAAGCTGAGCCATATAAGGCTGTATGTGTCATAACACACACTTTGAATTTTTCCAGGAAACAAACAGTGGAACTGTTGCAGCTTGGGAGTTGTGTGCTCCCTGTAACCAGCACCAGTTAGCAATCTGGTTGCAGTGCTTTGGGCCAGCTTACATTTATGAACATTCTTCAAAGACAGACCCATGTAGAGTACATTATAGTAATCCAATAAGGATGTAATTAAATTGTGTGTCACTGTGGCCAAATTAGACATCTCAAGGATGGGTGCCCCTGGCTCACTAGCTTTAACTGTGCAAATGCACCCCTGGCCACTACAGAGACCTGGATATCCAGAGTCAGAGCTAAATCCAAGACTATACCCAAGCTGCAAATCTGTGCCTCCAGGGTGAATGTAACCCCATCTACCACAGGTCAAATCCCTCTTCCCTGATCTGTCTTTTGACTGACCAAGAGCACCTCTGTCTTGTCTGGATTAAGTTTCAATTTGCTCACTCTCATCCAGTCCATTATTGATGAAAGGAACAGTTTAGAACTGAAACAGTTGCCTTAGATTGAGCTGGTAAGGAGACCTTTTATTTACCTTGGCCCACCTTTAAATATCTTTTGTTGCTGTGGACCACAAAGCATAACTCAAGATTTAAAACCCTAAAGTGTATCAAATATGTATTTAAAGTTGCTCATCAAGGATCTTCATATTTGGAGAGAAGGGCGAAATAAGTAAATGCACACAGTCCTGTTACAATATTTTTATTGGAATGATTCTGTACAAATTTCTCCTATGTCTTTTTTCCTTTCTTTCTCTCTATTTCAACTGTAAAAGCTCATAACATTTCTTCAAACCTTCATGGACCCCCTGTGAGAACATCAAGGCTCTCTGGGGGCCCCAGGTTAAGCACCGTTGTGTTAAATAACATTTAAAAAACACAAATATTGAAAGTAGACAGGATGAGCCTTAGCAGTTCCATAACTAATTCTACCTTACATAGTCTGACAATGAACACTGTATACCACCAACTTTTCTGATGAGAATGAGACAGAAGGGTAGATATTTTAAAAATCCAGATACAGAATACTGCTTCCTTTATGATTTCAAACATACAGTACAGACAAGCTGCTTAAGGCTTCACAGGAATTGATGATGGATATAGCTGCTGGAGGCTGGAGGTCTGAGCACCCGCGGTATACTCATGACCTCAGTTTGCACTCTCCCACTAATGCTCTTCTGGGTTCTGCCTGAACATTAAACATACATGGATGACAGAATGGAATCCAATGTAGTCCTGCATATCTGAGGCCTTGCAGAAGAGCTGCCCTTTCAAAAGGGAGTTAATTAGCTGCCTTCCCTCATCTGATTTTGAGAGGTTTCAGAAAAGAAATCAACAAAGCCCTTCAATTTCAGAAGAACCTTGTTTCCTGCCACTGAAACAGGGCCAGTCTGAGCATGTGAGACTCCCCCTTCTTGCCTCTGGAGGATATCATAATCACACTGCCAGGGGATGCAGAACCCCCACCAATAGACCGCTTGACTAAAACTACAAAGAAAGACTACAACTGAACAACAAAAAGTTTTGCCCTGATGCCCTCAAAGTATAATAAGGCTGAAAGTGGGATTGTGAATGTTGCCTAAACAAACTGACACGTGCATAAAACAAAGGCTCGTTAGAAATATGCCCCTTGCACAATGCCAGGATAAACATCATAGGGTGAACAGATAATGAAGAAAACCTACAAATCACTTCCATATTTAAA
This sequence comes from Iguana delicatissima, assembly GCA_948472985.1. NCBI lineage: Eukaryota > Metazoa > Chordata > Lepidosauria > Squamata > Iguanidae > Iguana > Iguana delicatissima. The sequence goes on from CAOKZL010002009.1 coordinate 372,684, forward strand.
ATCGAATTAGCTGAGCATGATTAATCATATTGCAAAGACATGACTATTGTAAATAATCACCACTGTATTTTACAGGGTATGTTGGGTTTATACTGTCAGTATAGTTAAAAAAGGAAACAGCTGGCGTTTAAAACTTTCTGCCAGCTGTTGTAGTTACTTCCAAAAATACATTAAAAGGATTTTCATGCTTTGCCTTACAAAGCTTTGTTTGTCACGTCTGTATATATGTGCCTTTGAGTTGCCTGTCAACTTATGGTAACCTCATGAATTTCATTGGGTTTTCTTAAGCAAGATATACTCAGAGATGGTTTTTCCAGTTCCTTCCCCTGAAATATAGCCTACAGCACTTGGTAACCATTGGTGGTTTCCTATCCAATACTAACCAGATCTGACCCTGCTTAGCTTTCAAGATCAGACAGGATCTGGAGCCTTTTGTTAGGCAGAGCCTAGGTATGTTATAGCTAGCGTTCCACCTTTACAGGGTGCCTTGTAAGCATGGTATTACTTGCAAAGATACAAATACCTAAATATTAGTGATACTCAGACACTATACATCTGTTCCTGGGATTCTTGGGATTAAGTCCCACAGATTTCAGTGAAACCTGTTTTTCAGTAAGTAGAGGGTGGCATTCTAAAATCACAAGACTTAGAAAGAAATTTATTTCAGAACAGTACTAAGCTGCATATTTGCCAAGAAAAATATTTAAAATTGTTTAGACTTGTTTAGAGATCTGATACATGGGCATCTTTGGGACTGCAGTCTGTCAGACACCATGGGGCTCAGACCAGGAGCTGTCCTGCTATTCAGAAGAGGGAAAGTCTGGCTGTTATGCTGGTACTTGAAGATTTCCAGGTTTTCACTTAATGGATTACTCATGCAAACCACCAAGTGCTGCCTCTGCATACCCCTAATTCATTTCACTGACGCTTTTACAGGAGCAGCCCAGAACTCATGCTCACTTTACCTGGTCAATAGGTGATTCTAGCAACTCCCTGAGGCATTAGCTTAAGTCCAGGAAATCTCTTGCAGAGCAAAATTACAGGACAATTGTTCTGTATTTCCAGACAGAAAGACTGGCTGCATGATGGTTGTCTGCCTGCTCACCAGCTCTAAATTCTTACCAGACCTGATAGCCTGGCACAGTCATTATGGTTTGTGGCATATATCTAAGTATGTAAAGGGAGCAACAGGAATGTGCTTTTTGTTTCACAGTGCCCTTCAATCTACCCTCTCAAAAGGGGCATAAAAAGAAGAAAGTATGGCCTTAAATCTTAAAACAGTTCACTGAAGACCGAATCACTGAAATGTTAGGACCACAAACAACAGAAAATGTTGCAATACTCTTCTTCCATTTGCCCCAGAACTGTAGCACACAAAAGCAGGCAGACAGACAAAACAGATGAGTGAATCCACAGATCAAAGCAAAAGAGGTCTCCTTCCCCAGGAAAAGAAATGTTAGCTGTTCTGGAAGAGTGAACTTGCTGGCACTCTTTTCATATCCAGCAGAGTAGCGGGTGGCACAGGAAGAAGAGAGATAGATGAGAAACAGAAGAGACCAAGAAGAAAAATAAATTGAGAAAGAAGTGTAAAGAACAGAAGAGGATGGAACAAAAAAGACAAAGGGGAAGGGAGAGAGAGAGAGCACATGACTGATCAAACTGCAAGTAAAATGTGAATAGAAAATGAAAAAGAAAATGCCTCTGATGAAAGCATGAAAATTCAAAATAAGTGCAGACATTAAATCAGATCAGCAACAGTTTGATTCTATCTGATATGTGTGTCTCAAGATCTCTGAAATCAATGAGCTTAAATGTGACTTAACTATGCAAAGGATCAGGCTGTATATTGGTTCAAAAGCAGAAGTATGCAGAAGAATAACATTTGGAATGAAAGAGAATCACTACAGATTACCAGCACAAAATTAATAAAAGATCAGAATTCTCAATCACATCTTTTTGTTCACATTAGAAAATCAACATTGATTTCTTTCTTTTGAATTAAGTTGTAGGTTTGGATTGCAGTTCTGTAAAAATTAAATTGAGGTAGATTATTTCTTTTGCTGAGTACAGCTGCTTCATATGGCAAAGCGACCCAAGATGTTGGCTACCCTGTTATATGATCCCATTGCAATCCTGAGCCAGATCCTTGTTTGACACTTAATCTGACAGTGCAACATTTCACACAGTTTGGGCCTGGAAAGCAGGAAGGGTACAGTTCAGCAGTGTAGAAGCACAGAACATCTTCTACCACTGCAGTTCTTCCTTTCCATTTGACTCTGTTTTGGGCCATCTCTATAAAAGCTGCATTGAAACAAATGAACCCCGTGCAGAGTTAAATACTTGGTGGACTGCATGTGTAATCTGTGGGGGCAAGACCTGCAAATCTGAGAGTGTATTTTAAAAGTCTAGTGGGAACATTTAATCAATCACAAGAGAGGGAGATTTTGGTACAAAACCAAAACTGTGATAAAAAAGCTAATTAGTAGGAAAGCAATGGAGGAAAGATGGATGTTCTGTCTCTAAACTCCAAACAATAAAACTAATTACTGAAGAGAGTTCATAAACAAATCTCTCAAGTCCTAAATGAGGTCCCCATAAAGCAATGTAAGTGGATAAATAAATTGCTGATTCCCAAATGCTTGCTAGTAACCCATTAGACTGATCACATTCTTCATTATCAGATGGCAGATTCCCTCAAAGAAGACTTAAGACTTCAGGTATTTTTTTACTAGTGGAAGGGAGGGAGGGAGAATGGAAGGAACTTGCCAATGCTGGTTCTTTAGTAACGTCAGTTAGAATCTGCGGCACATATCTGTAATTAGTATGTATGCGGAATAGGGTGAAGTTCAAGGTTTGTAGAAGGTTATTTTACATTAATCATAATACAAAGTCATTGCATTAATAAGCTGACCCAAGCTATCACTACTGGCCATGGGACTGGTGGACATCAGACATCAGTACATCATCTTGGAAGTATTACTGGTGCAGCAGCGGTCAGTCACCAATGTTTGTCAACAATACAAAATGATAACACTGGATGCTTTCAATAAGATGCAGCCCTCAAAGTCAAAGAATTCTGTGCCCTTAAGTATGCTCCAGTTAATTAACGACTCCTATGTGCAGCTTCCTTATCAAACAAAATTCTTTGGTCTTCAAACAAACACGTCAAGTCTGAGGAATATTTGGATCAGAAAGATTGCTCAGCAGTTCCATTTCCCTTCCTCTTCTTGCTTTCTGCAGTGGTTATATCTGAAACTCAACAGAATAGGAGCAGAGAGTTACAGAAAAACTACAACGGAAATGCACAATTACAGAATGACCAGAATAATAAAGAAATGAAATGTTCAGATACATATAAAAGCCAGGAGTAAGGAGTTTAGGTAGAAGTTTCTGTTTTAATAGAAATATAAGTTCTTTTTTTCTAAGTAAGAGCTAATTCCTTGGCCCTAGGATTGATGAGTACCAGGAACAGCAAATCTGATTATGTCAAAGCCACTGTCATAGATGTGGTCCTGACACAACAGCCGCAGTATTGCTTATGATGGGCTGTACAACTGCAGCAGGAAAGAATAAAGTAAGTCTTGATCAGACCCAAAAGCATCATCAGTCAAAAGTGCCATCAGTCTACCCATTGTTAAGGAATTTCTAGTCATATTACAAAATGCAAAAGGAAACAGACAGGTGGAATGATGTATCTCTTCAATTTTATTAAAGCAGTGTTAGGGCCTTCACTCATTCTATTACGTCCTCTGACACCACAATGTGGTGAATGAGCAGTTAAGAAAGACCTCAATGAATGGAGCTCAAATCAATCTATTTCATGGGGAAAAAACGCGTATTTCATGAAAGCTTTTTCATGGAGCAGCTAACTAAAGGAGAGCCAAAATGGTATAGCGGTTTGAATGTTGGACTAAGACTTTGAGAAACCTGGATGTGAATCCCCACTCAGCCATGAAATCCTGGGGCAAGCTGCATTCTCTCAGCTTCAGAAGAAGGCAATGATGTCTGAATAAATCGTACCAGGCAAAACCTAAAGCTAAGTAAAGTTTCACATACAATCACAGAGGACATAAACTGAAGAGTCAGCTGGTTAGATACTGAATTTTTCTAGCCATAAAATCACTAAGATTGAGGCATGACAGTTCTTTCACTCTAAAACTGACCAGCCAAGCCAGTTACAAAAGACAGTTAAGTGTCAAGTGCAATCACTGGAAAAAGGAAAAGGTCAACTTTTAAAGAAAACAAACACAAAAGAGAGATGCAAGTACAACTGCCCAAAACTATGAAGATTTCTCATTAATCTTGGTATTGTTTCATTAGGTTGCTTGGGACACCAAATCTGAATTTTCTAAAGATGCAAACCTATGATAATTGAGCAAAGCTATTCCTTAACAACAAGAACAGATTTGAAAGTAGAAGATGTCATTATTTCAACAAGAGCCATTTCCGCATGGCGTTGCAGTTCTGCTATGGAGATGGGATGGCAGCAGTTCGTGGGTCATGCCTCTGCATGACACCATCGTGGTCCTGTTGCCATCCCACCCCCACCCGTCGCAATCACGGGATATTCGCTTTATGGATTCAATCTGTTAAGTACTTGCAATCGTACAATGCTCCCATCCTTACCTGTCATGCAAAAGGACAGGAAGTGCGATGGAAGCACTTCCTTCCCTAGCACAGCATGGGAAGAGCCTGGCTGCCTTGCAGAAGGCAGGTGCGTATTGCTCGCGCTCCCTTCTGCAGGGAGCTGCCCGGGTGTGAAAGGGAATGTTCCCATTGCGCTCCCTTCCCAGCAAAGTGCTGCTAGGATTGCAAAAAGACAACAGGATATGGTAACGTGCAGAAATGGCCAAGGCATGGCTACAGGGGGTCATAAACTGTTTTCCTAAGCCCCCACTGTGAGAAATAGGATTGTCAATTAAGTTGAGAAGAAGAAGCATTCCACGAGATAGAGAGCATGTATTTTCCCAGAAGGTTTGAAGATTGTACTTCTATAAGATTAATGAGGCTAATGCATTTTAGAGAGCAAGGCTTGTAATCTGCATGATGCAAGGACTCTATTTGAATTTAGCAAACTAATTAAGCTAATGCACTTAATATTGAATTTCTACAGGTACCAGTAGAGAATTATAATACTTTCTTTTGCTTCACCTAATAACTATACTTTGTTTGATTACAGCAAAATCATTCTGGAAGGAGAATGAATGCTTATAGCCCGCTTTCTGAAAAGTGGCATATATGTCAGAGGGCAGCAGAAATATGTTTTAAGGCCCTTGTGATAATCACCAGAGCAGGTTTTGGGAGTAATTTTCATAGGGCTGTGCTGCAACATTAGTTCTGTTTGTACACATTTATTTAGAAGTATACACATGCCCATGAACACATTGCTGAATTATAATACCCAGTGAGCCAAAGGCAGAAGCAACTGAGCATCTCATTTATCTACCATCTTCTGTAAAATGTTCCACTATTTGCAGAAATTGGATTGATGGTAACATTAACTTTTACTTTGTAAAAGCTGCTTCCAAAGATTTATTTCTCTGCCCTTGCTCTTTTAAGAAGCCCAAAGTGGTCATTTTGCTCTTAAAACATTCTGAACAACCTGTCTAGTGAGATATTAATGCGTCTATGAAAAGCCAAGCTATCAGAGCTCACAGCCTTGACACAGTGCTACTAAAAAAAAATGCGACTGGGTTTTGCAATCACATCAGAAACACAGACATATAAAACCATTATGATTTATGCTTCCAGTATTTCCACTGTGCAAAGCACAGACATGATGCCTTTGTTCTATCGTTTACAGGAACAGTTCACACATACAGTATAGTTAAAACATTTCCCAAAACTGCCACAGAAACATACTTCAAATGTTTTGATAAAAAAGATTAACCAAGGACTTTAAAGAGAACATACCAGTAGTGCAAATGGATATGAGACATGATAATGTGAAGGCCAGATGTCATCCCAGACAGCATACTGATGTACACAAAGTTACAAAGCATGTCTTATAAGGTACAGGAAACCTTTCTTATTGGAGCACGACAATAATTCAATTAGTCTAATACCCTTGCTGCTGCTCATATCCTTAAGGCATTCTGCTAACCCCCAGGCCTCAAAGCAGGCTGACAGTAGCCAAGCACATGGTGGCTGTGAGTAGCTGGCAAAACCCAAACAATCCCAGAAGTATTATAGATGATTGCAAGCCTTATTCCAAAAAAAGAACCAGACAGTTGTCAAGATGTGCTGAGTTCTTCAGTAAATGCCTTATCTAGTGTGGCCAGCTCTGGCTTTTATGACTACAGCTAGATAAATCCTGGATGTCTGAACGTGTAGGTGTCTAGAAATGTGATGCTTCAGCCTAATTTTCTGGAATATTTTCCAGCCTAATTTATACTTACCAAAGGTTTCTTAAAGAATACCCACCCAAGACATATTGCTCCTTGAGGTGAAAAGCAAGATGGCGGTTCTTCCACTTCCCACATACAGAAGCTGACTGGGATTCACACTGGTGAAAGGACAGCATCTTCCATGACACAAGAGGACAGTAGGCTACCATAAGTGCTGGAAGGCAGACTGTTCAGCACATGAATTTCTGTTTCTCCAACACTTTGCCACCACTCTCTGGCCTTCAGCATATGCTTCTTATGGTGCCATGTGTGATCAAGCCATGTGTGCTACAATGTCAGAGGCGAGCTGACACAAAAATATATTGTATTTGAGAAGTCTATCTGAGAAGTCTGTTTGAGGTGCAATCTGCCAAGCAGTGTTTCTATTCTAGGCCATTTCTACACTAGACTGGTACAGTGCTATTATTCTACTTTCAACATCCTATGGAATCCTCAAAGGCCCCTCCCTAAACTGCAAACCCCAGGATTCCATAGGATGTTGAAAGTGAAATAATAGCACTATAACAGTCTAATTTAGAAATGGCCCTAGTCTCATTTATTGCTACAGAACCCACATAGCAGAAATACTATTGAGGTTTATGGAAATACTTGCAGATAGTGCAATGGGACTGGAATGACCATTTCATTGGCTCGGTAAAAGCAAGTTCATAGTAGGATCACAAATTGGATCACTTATGCAAGTTTGGTATGGCCTATGTAGTCCACATAATCTCTACATGAGCTAAATAAACCAGAGCCAGAATCTTAAAGGTCAGTTCCCAGATTCAAACAAAGAGAAAAGCAAGACAAATAATTTTTGTAACACAAGAAATTTATAGTCACATTAATAAAAACTACAATGTTGATAGAAGAATTATTAAGACTTTATGTAATATTCCTTCTTTCTTTCTCCTTCCCTCTGGAAAAAAAATTAACCAATCAAGACACTCACCACTGCCCAGGAATGTAGTTAAGGAAGTTATTTATTGTGGACTGTGGTGGCAATACAAACACGATAGTGCCAAAAAAGAAAAGAACTACTGAAGATGTTTCTGTACGACATGTGTTCTCTTAGAATAATCTAGAACAGGACTGGGGAATCTGTGGCCCTCCAGATGCTGTTGTGCTACATTCCTATCATCTCTGAAGAACCTCTATGTTGAATGTGGCTCAAAGGACCTAGAATGCTCTGAATCTACAACAGAGAAATACAATCACTCTGAAATGAAGGAACATGGAAAATGGAAATTGAAAAGTAAAACCAAGAGAGTCAAATCTCTCCAGAATGCTTGGCAGCTATTCAAAACCACAATAACAAAACTCAGCTAGAATGCAAACCCCCAGTCAAGAAAGGTACCATCAAAGCTAAGAGGTTACCAGTACGGGGGAAAGCAGTGCCAAAAAACTATTGGAGAAAAGGCTTATTTCAGAAATTGGAAAACTTGCCCAAATAAGGGGAAGAAAAAATGAACACAAACTTCCACAAAAAGTGCAACCAGACAACAAGGAATTAAGAAAGGGATTTTGAGGAGCATATCACTACCATTAACAGCATCAATTAAAAAATCAATAAAAAAATCTTAAACTCCTTGAGACAAAGGCAACCGGCTAGGCAGTAAGATAATCAGAATTAAGACTCCAAAAGAAGATCATGAGAATGCAGAGAAGCTATCTTTACTGCTGAAGAAGCAGAGTAAAAACTTACACCCGAACTCAGAAGGAAATTTGAAGAACAGAGACAAAAATTGTGACAAAAGTCTTCAGAATCAGATAGTATCTATCAAAGAGTCATTGAACAACTAAAATGCCAAACTGCTGCTTTACTAACAAAACATGTAACAAAACATGTAAGATCAACCTCTGTACTGAGTGCCCAATGTAACACTATTTTTATTTTTAAAAAAGGATCCAAGAAATGATAGTCCCATTTGATGTAATTTCATGGAAACTGGGTTTCTTAAAGAATACCCACCCAAGACGAGGGGAGAAAACATAATGAAGAAACAGCACTAAAGAAACAGTGCCAATTTCTCTATCAGCTTGTCCATTCTACAAGATCTTTAGCCAATGCTTGTGACCAAATTACTATTCTACAAGAAGTATGAAGAGCTTTTTAAACAATAGCAAATTGGTTGTAGAAAACCCTAACCAAAATGGTTTGCCTAACCCCAGCTCTGCTGTTATTTAGATGAAGCACCTACAGTGGGCCTTCCTTTCCACGGTCTCTGGATGTGCAAGTTTGAGCATCTGCAACTGTGTGGTATCCTATACCAAAAAAAGCGGTGATGTGTGCATGGACATGCTGAAGCATCCCTGTGCATGTTGCCACCATTGAATATAACTGGATGCAAGCAATTACAAATATCACTATTTGCAAAGGTTCCTGGAATGGAACCCTCGCATATACAGAGGGCACATTGTACTTCCTCATCAATTTGTCCATTCTACAAGATCTACAGTTGAGGTCCATCTCCATGTAACATTTTCACCGGAAGTATGAGGAACTTTTTCAACAACAGCAAATTGATTGTAGAAAGCCCCAAATGGTTGTAGAAACCCCCAAATGCCTGGTACCAACTCTGCTGTTATTTAAGCAGCAGGCAGAAACAGTTTTTAATTCAGGCATTTCAATATATTTAATTTTATTGATGCACATGAAGAAATTTGGTTCTGTTTTAAAGTTTTATCTGCCCTTGTCTTGTTTTAGTCTTTTTCATATTTGTTTTATGTTTCGAACAGTTTTAAAATCTGACACAAACGGCAGTATAAAACTGTCTTAAATAAATTAAAAAGGAAAAATTTGCCTAAACAGGGCAATACAAAAACCAACATGAGTGTTCAGACTTCTCAGTAATTGCTTACATCCAGTTTTGGGACTTGTATCTTTAGGGGAAGAGTGACAAAATGTAGAAACGCTCAGAAATCAACTGAACAGATTTGGAATACCAGACTTATGAGGCAAAGAAGAAGGGACTGGCTATGTTTAGTCTATGGGGAAAGAATGGGGAAAAGGGGAAAAAGAAATTTAATTAATCTAGTAAATAATAGTCAAGATTTCTATCCATGATGAAATTAAAATAAAGTGGATTGATCGATTTGAACAGTCACTAATGTGGGTGTGTAGAAATGTAATGGATATATTAACTTTGTAGAAACATTGCTAGCAGACTAGTTTCATTCGCATCTAGCATTGCCTGTTACTTTATACTATCTTGAAAGAAATATCCAAGATGGAAAAGTTTGCCATTCAAAATTGGTCCCAAAGAGATGAAAATAGGACATGGCGGAAGCAGGATGGACAGTGCTGGAGCACTGTTATTTTCTATCTAGCAGGGGTGAAGATGACTGCCCCTACCCCCTTCAGCCTCCCCTGTTCTCTCTGACTTACCTACATTTCTCACAGTACCTAGTTTGACAAGAAACCATTAAAACCCATTCACTTTAAATAGAACCTTGTTCCTTTGTTGTGCCTTCAAGTCATTTCTGACTTATGGTGACCCAGGGTGACCCTATCACAGGAGTTTCTGGGGCTGAGTGTGTGTGATGCACCCAAGATCACCCAGTAGGTTTCCATGGCTGAGCAGGGAATTGAGACTGGTTTTCCTGGGTCACAGTCCAACGCTCAAACCACTACAGCATGCTAGCTCTTGCAGAGATTAAAATCACTAGAATTGATTTGTTGATGTGAATCACCAAGGATGTATAAGCGTTTGGTATTTTTTTTTGATGGTGTTGCTATAGCTGATGTTATGATGCACATTTGCACTTCAAAATTTACCATCATTTAAAATTTACCAGAAATCACTGACATCCTACTTCTGCTGATTATTGTGTTCCTAGAACAATGTTTCTAGGAGCTTAAGGGTGACTTTGTATGCTTATTAACTTTTACTCAACAATAAGAAAAGCTGTGCACAAGACAGTTCCTTTACTGTTACGGATCTCCCTTTGGCAATGCACAGTGGCAGGACAAGTATTTGCACAAGTATATAGAACATGGCTCTTACACAGCATCTTTCACACACATCCCTAACCCAGCAATTTTTATCACCACTCTGTATGAAAGGCCAATATTACCATCTTCATTGCTAGTGCTTCTTGTAAGCTGTAATGCTGCCAGTACGCTACAGTTGCATAAAATCCACACTTTCATTCCTACTGAACCAAAACTTCGGGTCTGGCTTCACCTTCCTGCTAGTGAGCGTCATCCACGTACTGAAGGCCAGTTAACTAGGCAAAGAAGGACTAAGAAAATGCAAAACATGAACATGAGCCAGTTTCTCTGAGCATTAATTATTCTACAGGACAGGGCAAAAGTCTGGTGGATGTGATTTAGTGTTTTGCCTCAAGCAGAAATGGTTATTGACCTGGCCCCATTTACCACTTCCACATGACTTTGCTAGGCATTTTTACAAAGGAAGGTATTAAGTACAGTCGTAGCAGTAATTGGTGCTATATTTTTGATTACAGAAAGGTCTCAGGGGAAGCAACTGTGTTCTTTTAACTGGAGATGGGATTCTGTGACACAGCCAAGATGGCTCCTACTATAGACTATGTAGCTATCAAGCAGAATCTTGTTAAAATCAGCAGTCTGTTCCCAATTGCAGCTATGATGAGACAGTCACCAATGTCACCCAACTCAAACGTCTGGTTTTGCTAATGAACCATATTGGGAAGTGGGACAAATACAGCTTAAAAGGAAGTGGGAAAAATCAGCAAGATAATGGCCAAGGGAGGCGTACACATATAATCCATGTGACTCTTAACTACTGATGTACTTTCCTTAGACAGGGTGTTTGTAAAAAGGCTTGAGGCATGCCCCTCCCTTGAACTAAACAGACTTTGGGGACCTCATCTCGTTCGGTGACTCAAACCTGTTGTGAACCATATAACAAGGCTCTTTTTCATTAACACCAAATGAATCAGAGTAAAAAACATTCCTCCGGAATGCCAAATTTGTGACAAACCTTTCCATATCGTAGGACTTTTAGTGGTTTGTTATGCTTCTATCTCACTCTTCCAAGAAGAAAAGTCAAATCAATTTACATGGGGTCTATTTTATGAGATGCTCATGTAACAGAGTCATGAATTTTCTTGGAGTTTATGGCTGATGTTTGATGCCATGGCAGAAATGAAGATCTTAAGTCTGTCTCCCTGACCCAAGATGTTGTCAAAGCTGAAAATATATTCTCAATCTGACTTCTCATGCAAACCTTGTAATTACTGAAACATTTACGAGCCCCTGGAAAATTTTATTCTAGGCAGCAGCAAGGTCCTTAGCATGTCAATGCTTTAAGAAGCATTCAAAAATCAAGCACATTTAAGCCTGGAATGCAGACACTTGAATAGGCTGATGCTGCACACTCGAAATATAGCCAGGGAATGTATTTAACTATCTTGCTTCATATATAAACCCAGGTTGTGCATGCTTTTGTAACTGCTAGTGTAATCACTTCCAGAGTGGAATATATTTATATAACAGACCCTTAAACCAACTTAATCTAGATCCAAACAGAAAACGTCCACAATCAAAAATATTTAACCACCTAGCAGACAAGAACCAAATCTATTGCATGAAATGGAGTCCATGCTAAGAGAAAGCTGCCCTCTCATGTCATGATAGAGAAAGAATGAAAGTTGATGTTTACTATACTGTGTATATAGTTTGTTTGCTCCAAATCTTCGTTTACAATCCTCATAGTCTTGTGCTGGATCTTGGGTGTGCAGCATGCTTTATTATACATATGCGATTTGGTCTTTCATGAGTTAATTACGTAATAGACTTTTCGAATGTATACTCTATCTCAGAATGTGGAAAAGTTACTTTTCAATGCTACTGCTGAAAATGTAACTTTTCCAAGCTCTGACCCATAAGTATATTAGTCACTGTACAGGTTCTTTTTCCAATCTGGACCTCACTATTTCTGGATCTCTCTGTTCTAGATGTTCTTAGAATTTTGTATCTCTTTAATACTTATGCATCGTACCTGAAAGATAAGATTTTTTTTTCTGTTCCAGAAGTCTGATTTTGAGAACAATCAATGTGTCAAAGTGGCATACTTAACTATATCTCATCAAATATTTTACTGTATTTTATATAAAGCCATCATACACAAGCCACAAATAATAACTATGTGGTACTATCATTATGAGCGTTTGCATGTGCAGGAGAGCTTGCTTGCTACAGGGATATGCAGACATAATGGCTCGAATTCTACTGTCAGTCTCCACTAGTGTAGATACATTAAATTAATAGGACTGAATGACATGCTACTTCACCATTCAGCAATTGATTCAATATGTCACTCTTGCTAATAGATGGCCCAGTATCCACAAAAGGGATCCCACGAAGGTATTGGAACCCATGAGGATGTTGGAACCAACATCACACACTCTTTTCTGTCCCCAAGTGCACATTAACAGCATCTTTTCCTTCAAATGTGGAGAGTACAACATACAGTTTTTATCAGTGTTACTCACTGTAACACTGATAAAAACTGTATGTGTACTTTTCTCATTTGAAGAAATCGAAGCTAGTAATGTGCACTTATGGATGGAAAGAAGTGCGTGAAACTTCCGCTGTGAATCCTGGACGTGAACCAGTGTTCAGAATGAAGGAGGTTTTGTTTCCTCTACACTGCCACATAGGTGGCAGCTTTGTCCAAGAGAAACCCAGTGAGTTGCTTTGTACAATGAGACTTATCCTACCTGCATAAATTCAGTCACTTTGGCTAGAATCCACAAAACTGACTTACTGTTACATGAATATGTCAAGGCAGATGATTTCAAAACCACACCACGCTTCTTGCAAAGAAACTACATCTTCCCCAGTAAACCTGCAATCCCCAGAAACAAAATTTTCCCCAATAAAAAGACAAACCAGAGGTGAAGTGAAAAGCAAACATTTCTTCTTGTACCCTTTCTGCTTCTCAAACACAAACACACAAATATACCTAGTATCACAACCGATGACACATAGAGAAATAGCAGTGACAAAAAAGAGGTAAACCAATCATGCTCTAAAAAGATCACCTGCCTGACCAGGTCAGTGGGGACTGTTCTTCGAAGAATGGAGCTGCCCAGCCCATTTATCCTTGTGAAAGGCCACTTCTTCAAAATAAGGCAATATGGCAGAAGTAGTTTCTAACTGCCTCACTTTAACAAGAGATGCCATCACAGCACCATAGTTGGGCACTGGCACCTCACCAAAAACTGTGCTACTTTTTCCGGTGGCCTTGGCATCTCTCCCTGCTGGTTCTCTGGCTCTTTAGAGCAGTGATTCTCAACCTGTGGATCCAGATGCTTTTGGACTTCAGCTTCCAGAAGCCCTGAGCATTGACTATAGTGGCTGGGGCTTCTGGGAGCTGAAGTCCACAAACATCTGGGGACCCACAGATTGAGAACCACTGCTTTAGTGTCCCCTCCAAGCCACAGATTGGCTAACCAGCTGTTCCGAGATCATCACTATGCTGGCCACACTCCTGCTGCAGCATTTGCGAGAGTGGAAGTATGGTTGGTACCAAGACAGATTTTGCAGCAGCCACTATGGTGTTTCACCAAGGTAGGATGAATCCTCCCGCCAGTTAAGCTGCAATTAACTGCCTTGCCTGTTCTGACATAAAGCCTTCATCCAAACTCATGGAAGATCCATCCCTCATGCTAATCAATGTGCTGTTCTTTGCTGAATCTACCAAAATGAGAAACATGCTGCCCAGAAGCCAATGTAAGGGAACCTCAAAGGAATCTCCATTGGAAGTTATTCATGAAACTGAGAAACTGTCCTTACATACACCTTGTGATGTATCAAAAAAAGATGGGGGAGAGAGAATGAAGTCACAAACAAATGTTGAAACAAAAACCTGAAGGCATCAAGAGCACCTTCTTAGTAATAGTAATGAAAATAGTTACTGTTAAATTTATCAGCACTGAACACCTCATCTTCAGCCACTGCCAAGAAAAGATGAATAAACGCAGTAACTGTCGCTTCTGTGCCAAATCTAAGTTTGTCATGTGGACAAGGACTGTGTAGATTTGCATGAGGCCCCATCAGCAGCTCTAGAAGTGTCCCGTCAGCATTTACGACCTGTGTTTTATATCCACTTTACATTCTGTAGCTTTGTTTTGTGGAAACAGGAGAACCAGCAGTGGAGACAGAACTTTCACCGAGTTTCAGAGGTATGCCCCAGTAAGTTTCTCAACTTTAGAATGAAACTCTATCCTATCAATCTTGTGTTAGATCTTTTAACAATGCTTCCTCAAATGCCTTGTAAAACAGTAAAATCTGGTAGTAATTATCAAACACCATACACACTGTTTACAGTAGAGTTGTAATTTTTTAAAAATGTTTTTGCACAGAGAAGTAAAATACGTCTGAAAAGTACCCAAATGTCTGCTGTATTCTATGCCAACAGGGCAATTCAGCCAAAAATGCAGAAAGAGAAAGGACTGCCAAATAAAAGAAAATATAACAAATTGGTAATGGCTTCTATCTTGACAGAAAATGAAAATTATACCTCAATGTGTGGCCACTCATGTGGACACATAAGAATGCCTTGCAGGCAATCATTTTACTTCAGATAACACACCCTGACAGTAGTGCACAGCATACTGGCTGGCTTTCACTTTCCATAAAAGCAGCAACCATAACCTACAAAATGGTCTAGATATCATATAATTTATGCATATCACACAAGCACATGCACACACAACATATATAATAAATCATCACAAGCATATCACTATATTTAGAGGAGTGGGTTGGAAGTCAGCACTAAAAATTCCTTCAAAGTTGCCGCAATTGGATCCAGCCACCCAATCTAGTTAAGGACCCTGAAAATGGGAGGGGACGAGCAGAGGAATTTGAATCCAAATGTTTTATTCCCCATAAGATTCTTTGCGCTTTTTATAGTCTTCTGAATACTGAATATTATAATGTTGAAACTACTTATTATTCCAAGGTAGCAGAATGGATGTGAAGTAAGAGATTTACTGCTATGGTTTATCCATATTCTTCATATTATCCATATTCAGGTTATGATCTGTTTCAAATTAACCCTAAAGATTGGTCTGGCATTCTACGAATGAGCTTGTAGTAAGGATCCCTGCACATGCAGCCTCCCTACTCCCCTCATACATTATCATTCTTCTCCTGACAAACCACAGCCTGATCAAGCTATGGCTTATGCCTGTTCTCCAAACCAGGATTTGTTGGGAAAAACAAAACAAAAAACCCCACAGTTTGGTGCTTTGGATGATCATATGACAGTGAAAGAGAACCGTACATCTATAGTTTATCAAATATGGCTTAATGGCAGCACTTTAAAACTGAAGAATAAAAATGAAGAGTTCCATGATTCATTTTGAGCTTTCGTGCACAAACATTATCTGTTCATATGAAGGCTGCTGAGTGTTCCCTCTGAACTTTCTCTTGTATGATATAATTAAATTCAACCCTTTGGCAAGACCATTTATTTAAAAAGGATACAAAATAATTTATAATTAAAATATGGTATCAATGCAGATTAAACTTAATTTTTCTCAATCTACTCTTTGTGGGGAAAAAAAGCCAATCACATTATTCCCCCTACTTTTAATATTGTTATGATCACACCATGACCACCACCAATGCACAGCAAACACAGGAACTGAGATGGAGTCTGCTATATAATTTAGGATTCTTAACAGTCAGTAATTCAAAATATAGTGAAGATTTTCACAGTAGCTGCAAATTCAGCAAAACTCAGCAGGTTCCCTTCCTCTTTGCTACCTCACATAAATGCAAACCTCTGAAGAATTTAAGAAAAATAGATACAAATTGCAAGGAACATTTAACTACATATATGTTTACATTAAGTTTTCTCATTTCTCTTACAAATAAAGACAATCTTTGGCAAGCAAAGTCTTTGGGACAATACTAGGAAGATGTTTGTGTCCTTTACCCATGAAATGTAGAAAGAAGCAAGAATTGTTATTCTTAACATGTCAGTTCAAGGCCTTATGTCTCCACCATCACTTACATGTTTTGTCTTCCAATAAATATTTAATGCTATTCTCTTTTGACTTTTAAATAGCATTGGGAGGAAAATCTTGTTAGCACGAACTACAGCCTATTAAACAAGCAACTGTTTCAAATGCTACAGTACATTGTAACACAGCAGAAACTATTAGTTATACATTAATTTTTGTAAAATGGGCCTTTAGGAAGGTAGGAGTTTTGGCTTTCCAATGTTAAGAACAGCTTTCCTGTTCAAACCACACACAAGAGGCAAACTATAGTTTGGTCATCAGGGCTGTGTCCCAGGGTAATTCTCTTCCTCAGTGGCCACCTGAGGCATCAAACTGGACTAACTGTAATTCATGCAAATGAATGTAATTCATATAGGTTGTCTCCTAGTAAGAACTCAGCACTCCCTCTTCCCAAAACAGTAGAGCAAAGGACAACAGTGTGGTAGCAGAATGCACAGGTTGCATGCAGAAGTTCACGGGAACATTATTTTTAAAAAGAGCCCAGAAGCAGAGGATCTGATTTAGAGAGCACACAAGCTACAGCTTGCCCAGATCAGAATATAAGGGAGAAGAAGATGATATACACGGGGAAGAGAAAGGGGAAGGATAGGCAGGAAAGTATCAGGTTGGCTTTATTCTAAACACTCTGCACATCACATCACCTGGTATATTCTGTTCAAACATTTCTGCTTGGTTCCTCCTGCTTAGCGAGAGTGGCTAAACAAACCAAGAAGTCTACGTCCGTATTTTGTTCATATTTTGTCTGAAGTGTGATGACCAACTAGTCACTCTCATAAATACCCAGCATTTAGGGGGAAAAACATTTTTCTACCTTTTAAAATTTACTGATTTTTTTTTAAGGGGGTGGTTGGGGGATATGGTGAGTGGTGTGGTCTTCTAAGATCTCAGAACCTTCCACAGTTGTCTATCCATTCTTGTTGGTTTCGAGAGATGATGCTCAGTCTGAGCTGGATGGCACTGTATTCCCCTAAGCCAATGGTTCTTAACTTTTCCTTAACTTTTATTTATTCAATTGAGGCTTCTGGAGACTAGGATTCAAATCCCTGCTCAGATATGGATGACCTTGGGCAAGTCACATTCTCTCAGCCTCAGAGGAAAGCAAAGGCAAACCCCTCTGAATAAATCTTGGCAAACCAAACCAAACCAAACCAAACCAAACCAAACCAAACCAAACCAAACCAAACCAAACCAAACCAAACCAAACCAAACCACCCCTCCAAAGAACCTGTGATAAGTTTACTTCTGGGTTGCCATAAATCAAAAATGATTTGAAGGCACACAATAACGAAGCGCTGCTGACAGTGAGAGGTTCTTTCAAGCTATCATGTGTCCCCCTTTGAAAACTGACTTATGGCAATTCTAAGGTGCAAGATTTGTTGCCTTTCTCTGAGGCTGAGAGAATGTGACTTGCCTCAGGTAACCCAGTGGGTTTCCAAACCTGAGTGGGGATTCAAATCTTGGTCTCCAGAGCCATAGTTTGGGCGCATGCATATGCCTACTGCCATGTCCCTTTTGTCTGGGACATGGCAGCGGGGGTACGTGTGTGTGCACCTACACTGCTCTCTCGTTTGCAAATGAGGGAGCAGTTTCAGCACCCACAACCCCCCCTCCTGCCACATCCCTATTGCTGTGGCTGCTGTTGGTGTCCAGTATCAGGGCTTCACTGATCTTGATCCCCTTTCAGGGCTCTGCAGTCCCGCAGGGGTCTCCAGACCCTAGGTTGAGAACCACTGCCTTAAGCGATCAAGTCTGGGGGATGTATGGATTCATCTTTCTAAACAGAGAGTCAGCTAACCTTTGTGACAAGGAGTTTCTTCCACAAGCTTAGGCCGATGGGGCAGCTGTGCCCTTTCCTGCACAGAGATAGTCTGGGGACATTTATTTACGCTCTGGCAACATCTAGAATTGACACACATTATACATGGCGTAGCCTATGAAGACAGTGTGGAAGAGGGTTTTTTTTTTTAAAAAAAAACAGCTGCCAGGTGGTTGGTGGGAACAAATCTAGGTTACACTGACAAAGTTTCATTGGTTTCTGTTCAATGTCTAAACACAATTCAAGGTGCTGGTGCTTATCTTTAAAGTCCCATATGGTTTAGAATCTAGATATCTGAAGCAGTGCCTGCTCTCATACCAACCTGCCCTTGCACTGAAGTCATCTTCAGTTCTCTGTGTAAGGCAAGCTGTCATACAGAGAGTTTGCCCTGTTTTAATGGTGTGCCTCATTTGTCAAATTCCAACTCTAAAGAAGCCAACTTGATGTCAACATTCTTGTCTTTCCAGGGCCAAGCAAGGACATTTTTATTCTCCCAGTTGTTAATATGCATATTTAATAATATAACTAGCGTATTTATCCAGAGTTGCCCAGGATTTTATTTTCCTCTTAAGAACTCACCCAACTGTCTTCTCTAGTATCTGCAACTTCTCCTTATATTTCCCAATGCAATCTGTATTCAGAGTTATTTACATGCATAGTTTGGGTTCCCGAGGGAATACACTGTTCTCTTCCTTGCTGCTAGGCCTTGTCTTCATAGCATCTGGCCTATTCCAGTATTTCTAATTTTCTGCCATATTCCTCAATCCAATCTGTATTCAGAGTTGTTAACAGACAAAAGTTGGGTTCTCGAGGGAATACACTCTCTTCCTCCTTGCTGCTAGGCCTTATCTCCACAGCAATCGATCTTTTCCAGTACCTGTAACTTATCCCCATATTCCCCAATCCAATCTATATTCAGAGTTGTTAAAATAAAGAAGTAGGTTCCTGAGGGAATACACTGTCCTCCTTCTTGCTGCTAGGCATAGTCTCCATAACAACTAGCCTATTCCAGTATCTGTAACTCTTCCCCGTAGTCCCCAACCCACTCTGTGTTCTTGGGCAACGTTGATGTACTGGCTTTTGATTTTTTTTGCTTTCTCTTGAATTTGTGCAATGGCTTTACATTTTTCTGGAAGTATTTTTTGTTTTCAATTTCAATTTTAGGATTCCTCACATATGGAACCCATACAATCTACTGGGTGAGGCGAGAAGACCTCGTAACTATGTTGTGTACGTCACTTTAATTTTTCTCATATATGCCTCCCAAAAATTTTCTGGCATCCTTATTGATGGTAGGCCTCATCTCCATAGCAACTGACCTGAGGCCCAAGAGCTCTCTGGCTGAGAATCCTCAAGGCCCCTCCCTAAACTGCCAATCCCGGGATTCCATGGAATCTTTACAGCCAGCCAATCGTACGAGGTCTTCTTGCCTCACACAGCCAATCATATGAGGTCTGCACCTGTCTGACACAGACAAACAGACAAACTTTGATTTTTATATAGTAGATATACTATATTATACTAACTATACTATACTATATATTTAATGTATTTTTCTTCTTTATGCTGTTGCTATGCTTCATTTTGTAAGTTTTATCTTGTTTTTGTGAAGCTCTCTGGAAGAGCGGTATAAAACAATAAAACGGATTGGGTCTTGACCTAAAGGGC
This sequence comes from Iguana delicatissima, assembly GCA_948472985.1. Taxonomy (NCBI): domain Eukaryota; kingdom Metazoa; phylum Chordata; class Lepidosauria; order Squamata; family Iguanidae; genus Iguana; species Iguana delicatissima. The sequence goes on from CAOKZL010002009.1 coordinate 392,580, forward strand.
CCTCTGAATGCCCTTCAGAACAGCTGTCAGTAGCTCTCTGTAGCTCCTACAGCTGCAATACAGGACAGGAGGAGAAGGGTCGCATTCTAATATAGCATTTCTTGGTGCATTTTCTGTGCTGCATTAGATAAGGCCTGGTTATTCCCTTCATGCACGCAGGAGCTGATCCTCCCACCTGAGTTATTCTGGTAGTGCAGCAGCTAATAGAACCAGTCTGTTTCAATTAGACTACTATTTCGGTTAGACTGCTCTGACTTACATACTCGTAAGTATGAAATTAGTATTGAGATTCAAGAAAGGATTCAAGAAGTCTGAAATCATCACATCCCAGATTTACAGCACTAGCTCCTCTGAGCCAATAACCTGATGAATATCCTAAAATGTATGAAACAGGATGTCAGGATTTCATAATATGTGCAATATAGTAAGTCTCCCTACTTTCCTACTTAATTGTAAACTGTCCTAAATCTTAAAAGGCATTTTAGCAGTTGAAGTTGGAAAGATACCCTACCAGGACCTCATAGATAGTTCTGGATAGCAAGCACTTAAATGTCCCATTTTGGTGACTGTAACACTATTTTATTTCCCCCTAAGCAAAGTTTGAATCCAAAAATCCTTACCATCCTTCATCATCCTCAACTTCAGGTTCAGATGTTTCATTTTCAGGAGTTTCCGCTATTGCCTGGTTTAGCTTTGATTTGAATCTGTCCAGTAGTGCCAGTGTCTGGAATTAAAGAATGATTACTAATAACACTCATCATTCACCACACCTTTCTGTCCTAATTACAATACCAATCCATGTGTTCATGTAATGGAATTTCTATACTGTATTGTAAAATAAGTTGACTAAACATACTGTTTTAGTTTTAGATTTGTGCTTATGTGTTGATGAATATCTGTACTGAAAGAGATATCCAAATGAATGTTACACATCAACTCATTTGTCTCAGTCTAGTTTCATGTGCTTCAATGCTGTTCCAAGGAATGTTTCAGTATTAAATAGAGTTACAGATCTTCATACAAACAGAACTGCCTTGTCATCTTCTAGGCTGAAAAAACACTGTTTTTCCCACTGAAGAATATGAAGCAGCCTATTTTCTTGCAAAGTTCTATGAAGAGTGTTAGGTTGCTATCCTACGCCATTTCCACACTAGACTGTTATAGTGCTATAGTCCACTTTCCAGCCCCTCCTGAAACTGCAAACCCCAGGATTCCATAGGATGTTGAAAGTGGAATTATAGCGCTATAACAGTCTAGTGCGGAAATGGCCCCACAGAAGGTTATACGCAGGCTTCATAAAACATGAGCACCACCATCAGTAGTTTGAACTCTATGTGTGTGTTGGTGTGTCTGCATGTGCACACACATGCTCAGAAGGTTTAATACAATGGTTTTGAAATGTTCTGCTATTAACGTTATCTGCAAATGCTTCTATAATGTGCTGGATGTTTGGGCATGACCACAAGTGCCTTTGTGAGCAGGCTGTTCTGAGCTTTATCACTGCCTGCCTTCTTTTCTTCTGCGTTAGTTACCTTCAGCAAAGAGATCATGAAGAAGGAAAACATACTGCCTTCTTGTAACTTTGGTTCTATGAGGGATCTTTCTGAAGCTGCACCATTTACCTGTTTTTCCCCACTGGAGACTTTGCTATGATCTGTCTAACTCTATCACTTTCTTATGTAACTGCTGTTGCAACCCATTAGAAACTAAGTGACAAAGCAAGATTTCCTCAATGAAAAGATGAGAAATAGTAGATAAATGCCCTTGAAAGGCAGGTTGCCCATTGTTACTGATATCTCTTGGCAAAATATCATCTAGGTAAGAATAAATCTGCGCATGTGCTCACAATTCACACAGAGAATTGACTGAATTTACTGTGGAGCCTAGAACCCTCAGCAGTAGACAGGGCTTCCTTGGTAAACAATTACAGTTTTCTAAAAATCACTCAGGATTCAATTATGTACCAGAGCAATTATTCAGATATTTACTTGATCTTCCCGAGATGTCCCTTTCTTTGGCTGTTGCTTCCTCAGTTCTTCATATTTCTTTTTCTCTTCTAAGTATTCTGCAACTATGCTGTTTGGCACAGCTTTCTCCTCTGCATTTAGAAAACAGTGAAAATAACAATTTTACTCAAGGATGCAACACTTGTAAGCAAAGATAAAAACTTGTCTGTATTTTATTTATTTATTAATTACATTTACATGCTGCTTTTCTCCCAGAGTGGGACCCAAGGAGGCTTCCAAAATTTTTTAAAACATTAAAACAATTAAAACAATTAAAAACATATAAATTGATAAAAACCTACAACAACTTTTAAAAACAGCTTGATAAATAAAAAATTCTCCTGCTCACACATTAAAAGCCTGCTTGAAAACAAATGTTTCTGCCTGCCAGCGGAAGGAAAGTAAGAAGGGAGCCAGTCTAGCCTCCTCCCATGGAAGACACTCCCTTGCCCTCACTAGGTGAGCCTGAGATGGTAGCGGGACCAAGAGAAAGCTTTCCCTTGAAGATCTTAGGACTCTGGCAGGTTTGTGTAAGGAGACAGAGTCTTTCAAATAGTCTGGGCCTAAGCCATATAAACTGCTTCTTCATCAATATTGTCAGATTAGACAATCAACACATGTATTCACCATAAAGGATAGTTTGCTAAAAAACAGTGTACTCCTATGCATGTTCACACAGAAGTAAGCTCATTTAGTTCAGTTGGTTTACTCTTGGGTATATACTGATCACCCAAATTTTGGTAAACGGTACTGGCTTTTCACAATGCAAATTAAAATAGGAATAGAAACACAGTTCTCAAACACAGTTGAGAATAGTTAATCTGGATTTAAATTTGATCTGGATTAATATTTCAACTAAGCCTTTTGCATTTTTTACAGTAAGAATAAAAATTATATGAATGGACATATTCATGTACTATTTTGATTTGGTGTTAACAATTTGGTGCTCAAGTACTCTCCACTTTATGATATTGAAATGTTGTGCCCCATTGTAAAATATTGAAACTTGAATAAATTGCAAAAGTGTGAGCTCTGAATTCATTTTTTTTACTGTATTCTATATCTGTTTTGTTTTTAAGCATTTTGAACCAATTCACTTCCCAAAACTATTGCCTGAAACAATGATCTCAGGTTAAAACTTGCATATTTAGTAATCAACAATACTTGATAAAAAAGCAGAAAATGAACATTGACAATGAATCTGCCCAAATTCCCAGATGGATAACTGTTATTTATCTCCTATCTTCAGAGAGGAACTTTATTCATACTTGGGATTTTTCAGGACTCTAATTTTTCAACTATATTACAGATGTGTAAGATCATACACAATACTCTATCTCTTCCATGCAAATTTTTGTTGAAGCTCCTCTTAAAAAAGCAGTAATATTCCCAACTTTGGAATCCAAAATCTTCCCTGAGATCCTTGGGAATTTGGGAGGAAAGGCTTTTAAACTAACTGATTGATCAGCTTTTAAACATGGGTATGCTTATGTATTTTGGAACATCCAACAGAATTCTGTGATCAATGCCGTATTTCCATTCATCAGTTTCTAGTGCTGGACTGCACAAACCATGATCTGATCCTTGCAGAGGTTACATACAGTCTTAAGTGGGTCCACAACAGTGGAATCATCACTGGTTCTCAGCCTGTTCTCATTTCTCCATATTCCATTACAGAACACTAGCTCCAAAGGGAATGATAGCATATACAATCTGAAATAGGCCTATCATTGCCATGGAGGCTGTTAAACCCAAAAGTATCCCAGACAAGATGGTCAGGGTATGAATGCTGAGTCTTCCAAGATTAAGGGAGTCTCTGCACTACCTTGCACAACATCTTCATCAGCTAAAGAATGAAACTGTTGATCAGTGAGATGGGAAGTATGGCTATAGAATCCCCATGCTATCTCAATTAGCCATCACCAGGTACCAGGTACACCGCAAGATTGTTGAAAAGGAGATGGAATCACTATGGACCAAAACTTCCTTCCTTCCTGACCCCCAAGCTATGCTTACTGGGGCACATTTAACAGATAAACTATAAATATGCTAAGCTCTGTTTGTAATTCACACAATAATTTTAATGTGCAAACTGCTCACATACTCAAATTCACAGTATTCTGGTAACAAGGATCATTTATTAATTTTATCATTTGATAGGTGAGAAGATACAAGAAGAATAGTGATTTAGAGAGGGCCACTCTGCCTCTTTAGAACAAAAAGACAGGGATTCAAAATTTCAGTCCATGAGTTCAAGAATCAAGTCTTCATCTCCAAGTCACAACTGAGTGAAAGCCAAATCCTGTGTTTGTTTATACAGAAGAAAGTCCTGAAGTGTGTTGCTGGGGCTTGGTCCCCATCAGATGTTTTAAAGAGTGCAACCTGAACTAAGCAAGCAATTACTTTAAATGACAGGTGGGCAAAGTGCAGCCTTCCTGCTGTTCCTTAACTGTAATTCTTAGCATTCCTCACTATTGGCTATGCTGACAATATCTAGAGGGCCATGCTTTGCCTACCCCTGCTATGAATCCTTAAGTGAATGTTTAGTTAAGAATGAGTGTAAGTGGATGACTCACATGGACAACAGAGGACTAAATTTGTATTATGCCATTCTAAGAAAATGATGGACTTCCCTACTTATGGAAAGTAAATTGTAATATTGTACAACTTCCCTTCACACTGCTTACATGCGGAGATAATATGTGAATTTGTGCAAATGGCTGAAAGGGAATAGGGAATTAGCCGACAGCTGCAAAGGAGTTTACTTTATCACATTTCTATGAAATGTGGTCAATAAAATAAATTGATCTGTGACATAAATCAATAAAAAAATTCCCAGAATTATATAGTCCTCTATGCCTCTACATGGAATCTAAATACATGGTAGTGCATAATTCTTTGCAGAAGTCTAGGAACTCAATTAGTGAGCCTGAGTATCCTGTTAGACTATTTACCTCTCCTGGCTTAAAAATATAAATATGTAAGTCATATTTATGTTAACTCATGAATCTGAATGCTACCAAAAACATTCTCTAAGGATAGATCTAAAATTTTTAGATGTGTACTGTTCTGTTTAGGAACAGAGTCATTTTTCCATTTTAGCCTAGCTAGTCAGTTCTCAAAACTTTACCTTTTATTTAGCTTCAATTCAGCCAACAAACTTATGTCATTCTCAGTATGAACCCTTCCTCTCTGTTTTGTCACTCAAGACTGGAAGATAAACTAATGTGATATACTATGCCTGATGTGAGTAAATTTAAAAATCTAAATGAATGCTTCAATTCCTGGAAAAATCCAGGGTTACAGAAGATATATAGGAAATGTGTGAAGAAGCTATTTGAAGACCCATATGGCCATAAGCTGAAATTGGGTTGAGGGCAGTTAACAGCAATAACAATGGGCAACAACTGAAGTATACTCGAGTTAGTAAACATAGTGAAGAAATGCAAATATAAAGTAATACAATGCAATGAGCAAGCTGATAACAAACTGTGAAGAACTAGGGTGAAAATTCTTCTGTATTCAATATATTCAGACTAGCACAGGATCAAGAGATTAGAGAAACTACTGGGGAGAAGGTAAGAGACAAATGTTTCCTTTATCTGCAAGACTGGATTCAGGTTTCCAGCTTTCAGCAACACTTTGTCTTAATCTATTTTACTCTTTTATTTGGTGCCCAAGACTAGCCCTACAGGATGTTGAATGATGCTGCCTCTAGGCATTGCCTTTCCAGCTGTTATAACTGGCTGCTGCTCTTACAGTTAATGGTAACTATTGACGGCTTTCTTGTTTTGTCCTGTCTTTTTGGCTGAGGAAACCACAAATCACTGCAAAAAGGAAATGCACGTTTCTCAAAATCATAGAGATTTCATCATGTTAATTAAAAACAAAACAAAATAAAGAGAAGCAACAAAAAAGTTTAATGAAAAAAACCTAGGAAGTTATTTAAGTAATTGTTGGAGCAAGCTTGGTGGAACCATCTATTTTCTCAACTATTTTGGATTCAAATAGCAGAGGTTGTATTATGGATAACTGATCAAAGGTAAAGATTTGAGAGAGCCAGTGTAGTCTAGTGGTTTGAGCATTAGGCTATGGACCCTGGAGACTAAGCTTTAGTTCCCTGCTCAGCCGTAGAAACCCACTGGTTGACCTTGAGGGCATCACAAACTCTCAGCCCCAGAAAACTCCAACATCTTAGGGTTACCATAAGTTGGAAACACACAACAACAAGATTTGAACATTTTTATACTTATGTTACATTTTACATGTTCATGGAGTTGTGAATTTGTTAAGGAATCTTCTGGCTCTGGAAAATAAAGATACGTTATTGGTCTTGAAAGAATATTTCTGTTCTAAGTATGGAATGGCTTTTTATTAATTCTTTGGAATGGTTTTTTGATTGTTCTAAAAGAAACAAAGACGGATGAATCCACTGAAAAGTTCATCAACAGAATGGAACATTTGTATCAGAAAATGAAGGAGAGAAATGAACACCTTTTATTTCACCATGGAATGTTTAGGGTTGGATGATATTGGTTCACATAGTTTGTTGGGATACCTCTTAAATAATGTTTTCTAGTTTAGATGTTGCCAGAAACTATATTTTATGAAACTGGAAAAGCTTGAATGAAGCAGGGCATGAAAAAGTAAAGGGAAGGGCATGGATGTTTGGCACAGGGGAATCTAAAAAACAGGGGCCACAGGACTGGTCCTATAGCCAAATGTCCTTACTTATGTTTAGAAATTTTTTTTTTAAAAAAAAACCCACATAACTCAAATTGTTGCTCAGAATGCTACCATCCTGAATAATAAACACTTTCATATTGCATTAGTCAATTTCTTTGATTTTTATTGTCTAATTCACTCTTTTGACAAACCTCTAATTAGTCTGAGAAAGAAAATGTATGGTACTGCAGTGTAGTTTACAAATAAGGAAGAAACCATCAGGCATAGTTTTTTTGCAATTAAAGAGCACACAAACTCAAAGCACAAAATGACACTAAGAGAAGATCAAACAGAAGATAATTATAGGGGAAAGGCAAAGTACTAAAGCTACAGATCAGTAAATCTATACTGAATCCTGATGTCATTTTTTAAAAAAGGGATGGCATAAGTCGTAAGGTTGACAGGTCTTTGGAGAGAAAGTTGCTTGTGTCATATAGAAAAAGGGCAAAACACACATTCATTCATTTCTTGTCTTTATTTACTGGACTGACATACACTGTAATCTAGTCCCCCGCATCAGATAGTTGGAGAGGCACTGATCCAACAGACCGCTTTTTGTAGGGCAGTAAGAGGGGACATAAATCCTTACCTGAGAATCTACAAAAAACCTACAAACAGAGCTGCAAAACACAATACACCTCCCATTGAAAAAATGGCTAGGTTCCTATATGACAATGACGTGTTTTAAGATGAAGGGGAGAAAATTTTACTATATCTATATCTCTAAAATTTAGCCCACTTTTCTCCTAGCATTAAAAGACTGTTCTGCAACAATTAGTTAACAGTATTTGTCTGTCAGTAGAGGGAGAGCACAGAAGTCTCATGTGGGGGAGAGTTCCACAGTTTGGCACCAGCCACCAAGAAGGACATCAACTGTTCCTCATTATTTTTTTTAATGATATTTTTATGCTGCAATTATCTGTCAGTTTCTAGATATAAACTGAATTTATAGCAGGTCTGATTCTTAGTTTGGCTTGTCTTTAATAAATGTTTTCCATTTTAATTTCTTTAAAAAAACTGCTATTCTGTCTAGCCGGTACAAAACATCACAGGGATTAACCAAAGAATGCACGAAAAAAGGAAATAGAAGTATCTGGGGAAAATAGTATATTTATTGCCTAATTTTTATAAAATATTGACCCAACACATTTTGAGAATTCATTTTCTAAAACAATTACCATATAATGCTCTTTAACCAGCTGCACATGTTATTTAATGAGCATTTCCCCAAAATTTCAATCCTTGCGTATGTCTTATTTTACAATGAACACTTCTCTGTTTGAAAGATAGTTCTCTAATTGAAAGCACTGCCTACTAACCTGAATGACTCCCTGGCCCAAGTCCAGCAAAAAGATAAAGAACTACAGGAAGGGAAAGCTGAAGGGGTCCTGAAGTTCACCACCCACAATGACAGTAGTACTAGCAGATCAGACTAGTTGCTTTGTCAGAATTCCAGCACTCTCCTGGCCCTGCTGAAATTTATTCTATCTCTTTTTAAATGATACCCACCATTTAAAATTTGTACCTATACACACAGATTACCGTGTGACACTTTTATGAAAATCTCAAGTTCTCTTTTTGGTAATAAAATCTTCTTTTCTGGCAAAGGGTAAATGATAACTTCTGCTCCACTATGAATCAGAGAGCTGCTCTATGCTGTAACCATGGTGGATGGGTCACTTCAACATTTGTTGCTCCACTATACACATTCCTTTGACTTATGGCCTTCTTTTTTGCAAAGTGATATAGGCATGAAACACTAAATTTTAAGCTCTAGCTGCATCTATAAAGCATATCTTTAAAATCTAAGTAAAGGAAGGGAAGCACATTGTATTAAGTTGCAATGTCTTATAACACTAGGAGATATTCTAATCAAAATCATCTCCAAATAAAGCTTTAAATTTTCTCAAATATAATACTTAAACTCTCCCAAATGCACTTTATTGAACTCCATCCCTCTCATAAAGCATTTTAGTTCAAATACTTTTGGCTACTGGAGAAACGTTTTAGATTTTTACACAGGACATACAAAATTAACCTGGCATGCTTTGATGTTTTGTTTACAAAACTTAACTCAAATAAATTTAGTAAATTAGATTGGATGGAGTGATGATAGGATGCTGGAAAAGATCCAGTTTCAGTCAATGTTCCTAACAGTCCATATCTGTGTGATAAAATCAGTCCAAGCAGCCACTCTGATTCTTCTGCAATTTTTCTTAAAGAGACCCCAGTCAAAAAAATACTATATATGTCCTGAGGGTCCAGATCTCAGTGGTACCAAAACCATTTTTGCTTGAATCACAAACACAGAAAGATGAAGCAGATATATTAAATATATAAATAAATGGGACATACAGACACATTCCCTTCAAGGCTTCTACAATGCTGAGTGTTTATTTATTTTTTAAAATATTTCTCAGGGAGATATGGAATTAAAAACTAATCTGAATCAGCTGAAACACTTTAAAATAATAAAAATAAATTAAATAAACCATCATGGCTACATCTCATGACACTGCCCAACTTCATTTCCCAATGCTTCAGCCGAGAGGTTTCTGAGGCACTGCAGATTGGCTGATGGGAAATGGCATCTCCTGGAGGGCACACAGGAGACCTGGAGAGACCCCTTGGAGTCTTCTATCAATATGTCCCATGACTGGGAGAGCACTGCAGGTATCATTTCCCAGCATTCTGATCTGCAGCACCTCAGAAACCCTCCAATCAATGTGCTGTCTGGCTGAAAAAGTAGGCTTTGGAGGTGTCACATTTGGTTGTTAGCGAATTTAAAGGTGAATCCCAAAGCTTACAACTTATGATATCATAGCTACTGAACAGGATGTCAGCCACAATAAATAAATATATAAACATACACAAATAAAATATAACGTTCAAGGTGGAATATATTCAATTAGGAAAAAAGCATTTAAGACCACACATCCTGCTTACTAGACCTGTAAGGACTTTTGAATTGGTTATGAACATCATTTAAAGACAATAATATTAAGAGAACAATAAAAAAAAAGACTTTTGATCAACGAAATAGGACAACAATGAACAGCTGAATCCAGGAACTGGTGTCACAATTAACCAAAGTCTTGTCTAAATAGAAAAGGTCTTGGAAATGTTGGACAGATAGTGAGTGAACAGCCATGATATGTTTAGTGAGGTGGAGTTCTATAAGAAAGGTGCCATCACTACGTTAGATCTGTTTGTTGCCTCCTCTTGCATAAACTCAAAAGGAATGGACTTTCTAAAAATTGAGTCACTTCAGATTTTGTGGAGATTATAAAACAGTAAGACCAATGTTTATACTGCTTCCTCACAGTCTCAGGGACCAAAAGGTGAACAATTTTCCACGTAGCACACACATTTGATGGAAAGACCACTGTTGCCAGGATTAAGGTGGGTCAAACATGACAACAGAGCAGTGGCATGAACATGTATACTGGCAATGAATATGGAACAACGATTTGGATCTTCCTCGCAGCACTTGGTTTCCTCACATACACATCCCGTTCTATAGTAATCTGATGGGACAGTGTTGACAGCTCTTGGAAAAATGCCAGTCCTTTTTTATAAGCAGAACGTGAAATTGTTGGCCTCAGGGTATTGTCTTTCTTTAAAAGAAGGAAGAAATATAACGCAATGTGGAAAACGGTTGCTGGAAAAGCTTCCACCACAGGTAGTTTCAAGGTAAATATCAGAGGATGTTTTGATTTCAAGATACATAAAACTCAAAATATGCGAGCCAACAAGGTGCGCAAGAATACACAGTCACAAAACTACAGAGCTAGAAAGAATGAACCCTATTAAGACTGCTAAAAGATAATCAAGATGGTCATGCTGTCCAAAGGATTCTCCAAAAGTAGAACACAAAAACCAAAACAGTTCTGTGCAGTCATGTAGGGGTGGGGGGACAACGGGGGCAGTTTGCCCCGGGCAGCAATGTTTTTTGGGGTGTTCCGGCTTGTAGCCATGCCCCTATGTGCCACGGCCATGCCCTCACACACTGTGGTCCCACCCCCTCCCATCTCCCCTCCATGCACTCCAAGCTCTGCCGCTGGTTCTGTGCCAAAACAAGAGGAAGCAAACTATACCGCAAAAAGGTCCCAATGTACTAGATAGTAGTCAAAGACTCAACCACCTATATGTTTTGAAATTATCTACTAATTACATTGCTGTAATAGTAAAGGATAAGGTACTGCCTAGCTGCTGTTAACTCCTGTTAAGTTGATTTTGAATTCTGGTGACCTTACGGATGGGAGACCGCTAACTCACCCCTGCCATCAACAGCCCTGCTCAGGTCTTCAATAACTGTCTTCCTTGATTGAGCCTATCCATCTGTAATGCAGTCTTCCTCTTTTCCTGCGCCTTCCACCGTCCCAAGCATTATTGTCTTTTCTAGTGAGTCATTTCTTCTTCTGATATGGCCAAAGCCACAGTTTAGTCATCTGGTACATAACTCTGTATGTTATAGCTAATAACATGTTACATTATAACTATATGGTATAACTAGTGCCCAGCACATGTTGCCTTGTTTAGGAGAAAGGTAACATACTTCTTTTTTTTTCATATAAAATGTGATCAGGAAGAAGAGAAAATCTTTCTACCTTCATCCTTTTGTGCATTCATGATGGCAGGACAAAACTAACTGGGACTTAAGACTCCCTACATGTAGTTTCAATAGTTTGTTCTGCTGGTGTGTTTGTTTTGATAATATATGTTTTAATCTGGTTTTAAATTTTTGATTGGTTAATCTCAATCTCATTTTAATTTCTGTATCTTGTGGATTTTTAACTATATGTTTTTTAATGTGTTGTAAACTGCTTTGAGTCCCAAACCGGGAAAAAGGAGGAATAGAAATATAACAACAACAACAACAACAACTGTTTACAAAAAAAGTTCTAAAAGTGACAGGCAATGAGGAAGTTTCTAGCTTAAACCTGTTCGAGTTTGAAATCACATTTCTACAGCTGAAAAATATTCTGTTTACTCTAGTAGGCAATATGTTGTGGAATGGGGACCTGAGAGATGTCAAGCAGAGATTTAGCTTGAGTACTGATAGTGGTATAGTGGTTTGAGAGTTGGTCTAGAACTCCCTGCTCGGCCATGGAATTCAACTGGGCGGCCTTGGGCAAGTCATACTTTGTCAGCTTCAGAGGAAGGCAAAGGCAAACCCCCTCTGAACTAATCTTGCCAAGAAACCTTGTGGTAAGTTTGCGTTACAACATAACTCAGACGTAAAGGTACATAATGACAACGACTCTGGCCAAAAGAACAAATTCTGGTGTAACCAGGCAGATTAGCAAGTAAGTTTCTTTAATACAATAGTAGCAGGCCAGAGTAAATCAACTTGATAACCTTTTTGACCCTTGCAAAGATTTCTACATCACACTCTTCCACCAGGCCCAATTATCTAAGACAATTTGGTCTTGAAACAACCTCCTTCTAGACCAATGGTTCTCAACCTGTGGGTCCCCAGATGTTCGTGGACTTCAGTTCCCAGAAGCCCTGAGCATTGACCATAGTGGCTGGGGCTTCTGGGAGCTGAAGTCCATGAACATCTGGGGACCCACAGGTTGAGAACCACTGTTCTAGACTATATAAACTGTCTTCATGTTTGGACTGACTGACTGACTAATTGTATTTTTGTCCCATCCTTTCTAGAAGGAAACCAGGGTGGTTTCAAGCTTCTTCCCCCAACCTGATCCTCATTTTATCTTCACCACAATATAGTTGCAAAGGTTAGGCTGAGAAAAGTTGAATGATCCATGGTCACTCAGAGCATTTTATGGCTGAACAGGGTTTGAAACTCACACTCCTAGTGTAACTATCATAATCTGATCTCTATCTGACAGGAGTGGGACTTGATATCCACTTTGCAAAGACAGCCAATATCATTTTGGTGTGTGGGCCTAACTGATCTCAATCGTCTGTACTGGGTGGGCAAGGGCACCCCTATGCCTCCTTTAACCTCCAACCTTTTGCAAACAAAACAAAACAAAACAACAAAACAAAACAAAACAAATACCTGGGAGAGCTTTTTTCAAAACTGAAGTCTCCGAAACAGACCTAGCTCATGACCTGAATTGACCAATCTTGCCCCACTCCTTGCTTTTGAGGACACAATTGCTCACGCTGGGCCAACAATTTTTTTATTTTTTTTGTAGAGTAGGGAGCACAGTGGTGTGGGTACAGCTCTCCAAGCTCCCAGAAAGGGTTGGTGAGGTTGTTTGGCTCCTGGGAATTGCCCTCCACTGGCATATCTGGGATGGCAGCCAAGTGCAGCATGAAAGAACTTATTGTCGGCCCTCCATATCCACAGATGCTATATCCATGGATTCAACCAATCACAGCTTGAAAATCGAAAAGCAAACTTTGATTTTGTCATTTATATAAGGGACATCATTTTACTATACCATTGTACATTGAGCATCCACAAATTTTGGTATCCATGGGGAGCCTTGGAACAAAATCCTAAAGCATACCAGTATTAATATAGGATTAGAGAATGTGCACGTTTTTGGACTTCATCTCTTGCCATCCCTGACTCCCAGTCATGCTGTCTTGGCTGAAGTCCAACAGCATCTGGAGGGCATAGGTTCTCCACCTCTGGTATAAAGCCATGTGTTCCAATATATCCCCCCGCTCTCCAACAACACATGTAATCTATAATAACCATTAACAGGGTGATGTGACAATCACCTTTTTAGTTTTAAAATTAATATTTTTTCAATTTTATAATAACACACATATTAAAAAGCCACAACATAAATAAATATTGACAGACCCCTTTATATGGCACTGTTATTTAAATGTAACATGGAAACTTTTAAATGATTGAATGTGTTCTCTAAGTTGCCTTAGGTGTCATCTCAAATAACCACTGTTTTCAATCCTCTCTTTATTTCCAAAGCTTTAGTTGCTACTTCTAGCCTATATTTTGACAATTCACAAGCAAGGCATTGTTTTGATAATGCAGCAGAAAGGAAGTGACACCTTATCTTCCCAAAGCAGATTAGAACATTTACCTAAAACAACCTATGTATAGGGTTTAGCTTTGCTGCATGACTATTTGAATCAAATATTTGAATTCAAAGTACGCTCACTACGGCAGCACATATACTAAGTTCAAAACATAGGAGGAGGATTGAGAAATATAATTTAGAGGAAAGGTTTGAAGAAGCAAATAAACAAACAAACGGATCTATTCAGAAGTAGAGATACCAGTGAGGACTTTCAGGCTATTATGGTAAGCTATTCTGGGTTGGGTGAGGGTATAATGGCATCATTATTGGTCTTTAATGGAAAAATAGGGCAAGTTGCTGAATGTCCAGACTGTGAAATGTGCATATTTCTTAGTTCAAACTTAGCTGAAGTTAAGACTGGTCAATACTGTTTTTCCTCCTCTTCTTATTCTCTTCCTCTTCATAATTGTTTATACTCCACCTTTTCCCCAATCTGGGACTCAAGGTGGCTTACAAAAGTTGAAACAGATGCAGCTAAAAAAATTTCACATTGTACAAAAGTTATAATTAAACTATCAATACAACTTAAAGCAGTTAAAAACAGACCATTAAAAAGAACAAAAAGTAGCTTTTGATGTGCCAAAAGCTAGTAACCATCATAAACCCAGACCCACTGATGTTGGTACTCCCTTTTTTTTGCCTGGCTTTGTAGTCACTTAGGTCTCACGGGGTAATTCCTCTCCCCTGTTGCCAGCTAACTCACCACAGGACTCTCCAGACTCCTATTTCTATTTCTGAGACTGAAATCTCAGGAATTTTTCCTTTTATATTCTTCTAATTGTTCTTTCCTATCTCCACTGGACTCAGTGGACACTATAATTTCTATATCTACTGGAATCTCCCTCCCTTTTTGGTTTGAGATATGCAGTTCTTACTGCCTGGCAGCAACACAGTAGGGAGCAAAGTATTCACAAGTAACAATAAGCTAGGATTGTAGCTCATCCAGGCTTACTGTGAAAAAGCGGCATGAGAGGATCATAGCCTATTTTTCTACTTTGCTCTTCCTTCATAGAAACAGGTTAAAAAAAGAGGGTAGTGAGGGCTTATAATGACATCCAAACTTAGCACTATTGAGTATTTTTTTTTCCTGAAAACAAGCAAGATTCATGACCCACCACCAAAAGTTGCTTTAAATGTCTTAAAATGTTGGCTTGTTTAGGAGCAACAGGCCAGGATTCTGCAGTTGGATGTCCTGATAGACTATTCTTTCATGATTTGTTTTACTCACTTACTTGAAGGGGATAGCGAAGAGGGGATGAACAGAATATGTGCATAAACACAGAGGTTGTTCATAATCACAGAAGAATGCTGACTTACTGTTATGAGTCAACACTACCAGTGTGTTGATTCTGCAGTACCAAGTATCTTCTTTCTTTTCTTAGCATACTTATCACCAATGCAGCTGAAAAAAGATGGCTCTAGCCCTCAGAAACTTATGACACAAAATACATGTGTTAGTCTTTAATGTGCCACAAGGCTCTCTCTTGTTTTTATTACAGATGGTATATAACATTGGGAATAAGCCTACTGTTTAAATTGGGTTTATGAGGTTTGACTTTTGCAAGATTTTGGCACTGAACTGCCTGAGGTATTTTAATGCATTTTTAAAGCCTGGTTTGGCAGCAGGATTACAAAAGAAAGATTGAAAGAGGCTTGAAAATTATATCTTCTGCTGCTAGAGCAGTAGAAGATGCTAGAGCAGCTGAAGTATGGGATGCAGCCCAGTAGTTTCAAAAAAAATTAAAATCAACAAATGAAGAAACAATAATTCCAATTTCTGTGACAATTGTCACTACACGTGAGGACTTTGTCCTCTCCTGAAGGGTTTGAAGGCATACCAATGGCTATAGGCACTGATACTATGACTTGATTCTAGTTTCATATGCTGGTTTGTAAAATCAACCACAGTTTCCTGGTTCAAGAGTAATAGGAAACAGGGTTTAAAGTAAGGGTTAGGAGAAAATATATTGGCATCTACTGTGATGATATGATCTGAAATTTCTCACTATGGATAGCTTAACAAAGAAAGCTCCCTCCCAGTCTAAATTAGATCATGGAGGCATAGAAAGTTTGGAGTGAAACCAGGAGTGGATACGTGTGAGAAACAACTGAGACATCATATCCGTTTTGGTCTCGAAAACAAATTCTTTAACTGAACATGTGCTCAGAGGCACTGTCATCCCCATTCTAAATGACAGGAAGCCAGCCCCCCATGATCGCATCTCCTCATTTTTAATGATTTTGTTAGTAGATCTCAAGGTTCTAATTTAAAAAATGAAGTACATTCTTAAGCCTGAAGTCTAACCAACCCTGGTTTAAACTAACCAGGGTTAAAGCAACACAGCTGGCAAGAAAGAGAAAACGCAAGGGGAAACTGCATGGCCTCAATCTGAGTTTATTACGCTATGATAGCTTCATCTGAACCAGCCCTATATGAAAGGAAATAATGCTGTTTGAAAGCTGATCCAAACCAATTCCCAGATACTGTGCTTTGTCACAATTTAACGACGCAGACTTTACCTATAAAATCTAAGCAGTGGAGACCTATCAACAGAACAGTCTGCTGGTACAATTGCTTTGCTTGTTCTTTGTCATCAGACGGGCCAAAAAGAGAGTGGTGAAGGGAGTGAAGTATTTCAAGCGCTGACATGCTTCTGATCCAAACCCGTTCCAGCCCAGGGACACAGCCACAATGGTGATACTAAGTTAGGTCTAGACAAAAATACCCTAAGTATTTTTGAACATGCTTAAACTGATACAGTTTGGATTCAGCACAAAATTCATCTGGTCTAACGTTGTCTCAGCTGGCCTTTGGCCATCTTTACCAGTTAGGATTGTGCTCAAAGACATGAAGAATATAACAAAGAGAGAATGGATTTGTAGCTTCACTACTGTTTCATTGAGGAAGATGTGCCAATTTAAGAGTGAATTTTAGTAAGATAATTTAGTAATGTACCTTAAGTTCTCCAGTATTTCCTAGGAATTTAAAGTCACCTCACTGAATGCAAACATATTCTTATTTTTTTAAACTTTGAAAAATAAAATAAAAATAAAATAAATCTTTCCAGCAATCCAGAAAGAAAAGATTTATAAAATTTTAGGATACTATATTGATCCTGACCAAAGGTAAATATTAGAATATGTTGAGACTGTTGATCTAGACTTCATAATGAACTTATAACAGCAGCTAGATTCAATATACCAATTTACTGGATAAAATCACAAGCACCACTAATCTTGAAATAACTAAAAAACAAAAACTGGGACATCGCTTTAACAAGCAAGCTAATTTTTCAACTGGTTATTTTAGGAACTAAAATGAATAGTCCTTACATTCGGCATAATTTACAACATTATATCCCCTCAACCAATATTACTTTTGCATGCCAATTTCAGATTTTTGTTATAACAAAACAGAATTTTGAAACAGAAAAAAAGAAATGCAACCCAGGACAGAACACAAAACTAGAAAGGAAATGTTATACATATTCGAGAAAACTCAATTCCCATTTGATCCCATTAACTTATGCTCTGAAAAATAAATGGCCAGACTTTATGAAAGACTTTATGAAAGACACAAAATCCCAAGAAACTTTTATGAGAAAAGTATTTTACCATAAATTTAATTAGCAGACTACTAAGGGGAAGTTAAATATGTGATAATAACTGGCTGAGGTTCAAAGTTTGTTTTCTTGAGCAAAGGATGGACAAGATTTTTGGATATCTTGAGGATATCTGGCACCCTGCCTTACCGAGAAAATTATCTCATTACATTGGTATACAAGTGCAAACATATGTTACCTTACTTCATGTCTTACCTTCCGTATTACTTTCGTTTGATTTGGTGGCATTTTCTTGTCTCTTTTGCTTTGCTGCAAGTAGTTCACGTTTCAGCTGGCGTGCTTCTTTCCGGAGCTCCTCACTGTAAAAAATGATGTTTTGATACATTTTTTAAAAAAGAAACTAAAGCTAATTAGAAGGAACAGAGACAAAACTAAGGCCATCTCTGCACGAAAGGTGAGGAGCGGTTCACTGCATGTCAAAAGCGGTGTTGTTATACTCCAATTCAGAAACTGAATTCAGAAATTCAGAAACTGCGCTGTCTGCATCCCCCCCCCCATTTACAGCATACTACTGCGGGGAACAGCGGTTGCTGCATCCGCGACAGCAAGTCCCTGGCCACTCCCATTCCCCTCCCTCACCCTGCCCCTCCATCGCTGACTGGTCTGTTTTTCAAAAACAAACAAACAACAACAACAAAAAAACACACACACATTTTTAACACATTTTTGTGTTGCTATATTTGTGCATAGATATGTATGTTTGTTGATACATGGAAAAAAACACGTCTTAACAGTCCATTACCAGATCAACTCTCTTCCTGCTGTCTGTTTAACGCATGAAGACAATAATGATGGCAACCTGTCCTTTGATGAGCAGAGAGAGATAGGGACAGAAATGACGGAAGGGACAGCCTGAGAATGCCCATAGCCAGCTACTTCTGTGATGTGAATTGATGTTACGCTTCTGCATACAGGTGAAAACTGAAGCAGAACCGGTTTGGGAGATTTGCATCGGAATTTTTCCATTTTTCACATACAGCAGTTTCTCATCACAGTGAACCATTCTAGGAGCTGAAAACATGCAGAACCACAAGGAAAACTACAAAGCTAGAACAGTTCAACATGCAGATGGGAGGGTAAGAATTCGAGGTGACTACGATGTATTGACCTCGTGTGGAAATGGCCTAAGATGCAGTGAATGATTTCTATATATGTTAACATCTTATGAATTTCAAAATTCTCCAGATAGGTAAAACACAAACACACACACACACACAACTAAACACAACAGTAAATCAGTAGATAAACATATCATCATTATTATTGTTATAATATTTATTTTTTATTTTTTTCTCCAGTTTGGGACTCAACGTAGCTTACAACAAATTAAAAAACACATTGTTAAAAATACATAAGATACAAAAGTTGAAATAAGATTAAACAACAAAAAATTAAAATCAAATTAAAAGTATGCACACGTATTCTTAATGTTTATTTTGTAAAATAAAATAATATACAATAAGTGTTTCCACAAATCTGGAAAGGACAGGTTGTTTAACTGTAACTGTGTTTCTTCGAGTGGTCTTCTGGGAAGTCACACAAATGGGTTTATGTGCCTGTGCGAAACAGCATTTGGAACCTTCTTGAAACCTAGGAGTAGGCATTTTGGCAGCTGACCCCTCTCCCATCCTCCTAGGGAATATAAGGCCCCTCCCTGTATAATGGTCAGTTCCTTTGCCACTGGAGTAGCAGCACAGGAACCAATCATCCAGCAGGAGATAATGTGGGGAGGATGGGTGGTGTTGTGTGACTTCACAGAAGACCACTTGAAGAAATACAGTTACAGGTAAGCAACTTGTCCTTCTTCTTCGTGGTCTCTGTGAATCACACAAATGGGAGACTAGCAAGCTGCCTGTTTGGAGGAGGGAATGTCACGCTTAAAATTCTTTTTACTATCGTCATATATATCAACAATTACATTTTCAGTATTTTTTGTCCTCTCTCTCTCTCTCTCTCTCTCTCTCTCTCTCTCAATAAACTGTAGCAGTATCTTTACTATGCCAATAAATTTAAATTTATTTTAAATAAATCAATAAATCAATAAATCAAAATGTATTTATGTAAAGGACTCATTTCTGCATTCATTTTCATTTTTGATTTTTTTTTATCACAGAAGAAAATAAAACTGTTCTCTGAAATACTGCATCAATTCTTGCTCTGTTATCTACCCTACAAAGAGAAATAAATGTCATTGGTTGTGACCATTGATCAGCTTTGCATATGTCATGTAGTTGCATACCATGGAAAGAAAACAACTAATGTAACCATACAGCTTGTCGAATGGACCCTTACAGAAACTGGAAAGGATGTATGTATGTATGTATGTATGCATATTTGTTTGTTTGTTTATTTATTTATTCATTCCTTTCTGTGACAAACCAGATTCCCACTGCTTTGGAACATAATAAAAAACAAGCAACCTTTTTGTTTTACTAATGGAAGAATTATGTTCTCCATAAAAACTGTAATGCACATCTAGCATCAAGGCAATGCAATCTTTTCTCCAACTCAGTTACTGGGTTTTCCCTGTGTGCAGGTAGTACAATGTCCTGGTTCAATGAAATTATGACTCCACCTTAGGTTGAAGAGTAATATCTGGCCTTAAAAGCAACTTCCCTGTATGCAGACACAAGCATGGTGCACCCATTTTAAATGCACATAATTTGCTGGCTCTCTTAGCATAGGTTTTGCCACTAAAAGAATAAAATCTCCAAAGAGAACAATCGGAAATCACAGTTTGTCAGTGATTTAAAGGATTTATGTGTAAGTTGCAATAGTACTACATTCAAAAATCCACCCTGGTATTGGTAGTCATACCGGGAGGTGTAAATATTTATCACCCGGAGGAAAACTCTTAACTGCAGGGTCCATAAAACTAGAAAGTTTTCCTTGTTGCTGAAGATACCAGAAAAATGCTGCTAAATAACACTTTACCTACCAACAAGACAGATCTTCTGTGAAAAACAATATATGCACAGTACCGCATAACTGGAAATCGATCCCATTGTCCTTTAGGTAGGAACCAAGACTTCTTCATTATAGGCAAACCATTTAGATGTGGGAGGTCTGTGAACAGCCAAAAGGATTTGGCTTTTTTTTTTGAAAGTTGAAGTGACCTCGTACCAGAACGTGAATGCCTGCTGTGAGACCTTGGAGGCAAGGGCAGTGTCCTTCGGCGATGCCTCGTTGGAGAAGTTAGTTCCACAAACTCACGTCGCCGGGATCTCAACTGTCTAACCTCAGGGGATCTCAACTCTCGGCCCCGTGTTATGGACCCCATAGAAAGGATAGGTGAGAAATCCATGATCTCCCCTTCAGAAGCCACACAGACTTCTTCAATCTTGCTAGATGGTACCATGTTTCTATTTACATCTTGGACAGTCATGCAACATGCATTCCCTGCTGCAGTACTCGGTACCGTTGGAGACGGGGATTGAACTGAAGCAGGAAGACTAGGCTGCTCTACTCTTTTTGATTTCTTTGATGGTCCTTCACGTGAAGAGTCCTTCGACCTCCTCTTCTTCTCTTTGTCTTCTGTGTTCTGTCAGGAACAGTACAGCTTGTTGTCTTTTGTTTTCAAATAGATCCAACACAGTACCGTCCATTGGAGTAATATGTTACTTATTCCAATCTCATTCAACCTTCATCTGTGGCAAGACAAAGGTATTCTGTTGAGTGCACCTGCCAAAAGGTTTTCTGCCCCTGGTAGATGAACTACAGAGTGGACAATCTTCTTCGAGAGGCAGAAATGAATTGCCGACATCAGTAACACACGCGACCAAGTCCCTCCTTATTTATTGATATGGTATATCACTATTGTGAATATAGAGGATGAGTCCGAAGTGCACATCACTCACTCGTCCTTCTGGCTCAAGTTATTGCTAGCAAAAACACTGTTTTCCATGACAGAAAGTCAATGCCACACTTTGCCACAAGTTCAAATGGCCTGCAAGTCAATCGTATTATCCAGAAGTTCAAGTCCCAACCTGGTACAAGCAAATTTACTAGCCTAGGTACAGAGCCTAAGTTTCAAATGTAGGTATCCAGTCTAGGTATCACGCCCAGGTATCCATCCTAGGCACTGAGTGTCAGTATCGAGCCTAGGTATCAAGAGTCCAGGTATCCAGCCTAGGTACCCAGCCCAGGCACTATTCTTAGGTATCAAGGCTAGATATCAAGGCCAGGCACCAAGCCCAGGCATCAGGTCCAGATACCAGTCCTAGGCACCAACCAAGCGCAGGTATCAAGCTTAGGTACGAAACCTAGATACGAAGCCTAGCTACCAAACCTAGGTATCAAGCCTAGATATCATAGTAATATACATAATCGTTGATATCGAAAATTGATGGTATCATCTCCTTGAGATCGACAATACCATGATGGTAGAGGGGTTGACTGGAGACTGCCTCTACGAGAATGGGAACACCGTCAACGGTAGAAACCATCGTCAGGACCGATGGCAAACCGTATATTTAGACAGATGGTACCGCTTGATAAGGGAGCTGATGGCGAATGGTCCTTCGAGACTCAGACATTCTGTGGATTGCTGTCGGTACTGGAAATCACCTCGGGTTGAAGAAGCAGTGAACAAGCCCCTTCAGTGCCATAAATTGCCTTAGAAGTACTGCTATTACAGATGCGGTGGGGAAAGACATGGTCAGAACGGCATCATTGAAGGCACCGGTTTTACTAGAGCAAAGCCTGAAGTGGCCACTTTGTTACGCCTTGTGTGCGGGAATTGATGATGACAGCAACATCGTGCAACGTGACCCTCTGAGAGGCAGGTAGGCACGCAAGTCCATCAATATCCAAGATCTTGCCTCCGCACAAAAGGCAGGGTTTAAAGACCGCTGCCGAGGCCACCCACAGAAAACTTCTGAGGGGTCGTAGAGAAGGAGATATAGCTTCCTCAGTTATAACAAGAGGAAGATTCTGTGCTGCTCCCAGTGAAGAACAAGTTTGCTTGCTCCTTCCTTTTATGTTTTCAGCGATGATTCCTCCTGTGAGGGATCATTCAATTTCCTTTTTGGCAAAGTAGGAGGCTGACGTTTACTCTCAGTTCCTTTCTGAGAGGACGCTGACGGTGCCTCATCTCGAATTCATAGTATCATGTTGATTTTGGAGGAAGATAATGACAAGTGGGCCTGCAATGGGAGAGCTTTATAGTCTTCCCCCACAAAAAAGCCATTAATAAGTTGCACCATTTCATCTAACTTGTGGGGTAAGTAGTTGACAGTGCCCACTGATGTTAAGGCCCCTTCCCAAACAAAGGAGGCATTTAGAACGGCCGTCCTTTTTCTTCCCCCCACATGACAAACCACTCTTGAAAGAGATAGTTGCTGTACAACTCCTCAACCGATTAATGGAAGCCAGCAGGCAAAAAGGGAAGTTGAATGTTAGAAACAACCACCAAAATGCCAAGAAAAACGTAAGTATTTAGTCAAATCTTGTTTAAAGAAACCGTTAAATCAACCTGAAAACTAGAGGAAGGCTCCTTTGATGCTGCTACAGTGGCAGAAGAAAAGGAACTGACTGTTATACAGGGAGGGGCCTTATATTCCCTAGGAGGATGGGGGAGGGATCAACTGCCAAAATGCCTACTCCTAGGTTTCGAGAAAGTCCCGAATGCTGTTTCACGGAGGCGTGTAAACCCATTTGTGTGATTCACAGAGACCACGAAGAAGAAAAGATTTACAAAATTCTAGGATACTATATTGATCCTGAGCAAAGGTAAACATTAGAATATTTTGAGACTGTTGATTTAGACTTATAAAGACACAGTGAAATTCAAAAACATCTGAAGCCGCATTAAGAACCCCTAGTAACCTGGCTTTATAGCTTTCTAAATTGCTGAATTCAGACAACTGCGTTCAGGTAAGTCTTAGCAGACCAGTATTCTGTACTACTAATCTTGAAACAGCTCAACTGTTGGTTGAAACCTCATACCATGCTCCCAAATAATGGAATGTGGACTGCATGTAGCTCCTGAAGATCAATGCCGACACTGGCAAATACCTCTCTTTCCTGGTAGTCCTGAAACACTTGTTATTGCTGCTCGTGTTTCATTAATGGTGGCACAGAGACAGCAAGAGCAATATGGGGCGCTGAAGGAGCTCACAACCACCTCCTCCCTCAGTGACCACAAAGCAGCCATCATTGCTGTTGGAGTGCAAATAATGGTGGCACATAAGCAGCAATGAGAATTGGGTTTGAACAGAGGAAGCTTTAGCTTTCTTCTCCTACAGTAATCCAGAAGTAGTCTTATACTCAAATTATGTTGTGCTGGAATGCTGGGATGGAGATAAGGTTGAAGCCATTGCCCAACTCCAGAAAGTATGTATGTGAACATATACCATCCATGGATCACTAGCTGCCACTATGATTCTCAAGGCCAAAAAATGTTCTGCATCCTTGATACAAGCCGGCTACAGAAAGTATCTCTGTCATCTTCACGTTATTTTGTTGGATGGTGTATTAAGCTTCTAAAATTGCTGTCTATTCTCTACATGACTGAATCAATGACTGTATATTCTGGGATTATCAGTCCGGCACTTTTCATAAGTAACCCATTCACAGTTCACCACCAGAGAGTGAAAACATCATCAGTCAAGAGCAAGCAGCCAAGTTTGGAATAATAGACGAATTAAAGGGCATTGAAAGAGCTGTAGATTGAAGCTTGCACAGCACATTCTTGGATTATGTTTGACTGTAGCTATTTTATTCAACCTTTCATAAAAGTAATTCAGCATCATGTTACTACATAAGAGGAAAGGTGACAAATAAGACCTAAGCAAAGGATCCCTGTTCCTTCTCTTTCCATTGAAACAGTGCTTGTTTTTAATTTTCACAGCAAGGTAACTAATGTATTCTATATTACATTTGTAGTACACTCTGTTAACTGCCAAAAAGTGAAAAAAATAAAATCACAAAGTTGTCTAGAGAAAACTGATGGACAGCAGTTTAGGTCTGTGTCTACTTACTGAACTCAAATGGGATTTACTTCTGAGTAAGCATGCACATAACTGCATGCATATGATTGCACTGAACATTTCTTCCACACAAGTATGAAAAAGCATTCAGGATTTATTTTCAAAAACTTCAAAGCAATCATTTTCTAACCCTAGAAAACACTGGACATTGTATTTTTGAGGGGAATTCTTGGTATTCCACAGAATTTTAGCACACTCACCACAGTGGAAAGTCTCAAGATTCTTTCATAGAATCATAGAAATCTAGAATTGGAAGAGACCACAGAGGCCATAGAGTCCAACCCCCTGCCATGCAGGAACACCCTCAAAGAACTCCCGACAGATGGTCATCCAACCTCTGCTTAAAAACCTCCAAAGAAGGAGACTCCACTACACTCCAAGGCAGTATATTCCACTGCCGGACAGCCCTGACCGTCAGGAAGTTCTTCCTGAGGTTCAGGTGGAATCTCCTTTCCTGCAGCTTGAATCCATTGCTCCTTGTCCTGGTCTCTGGAACAGCAGAAAACAAGGCCACTCCCTCCTCTACATGGCATCCCTTCAAATATTTAAACATAGCTATCATGTCCCCTCTTAACCTTCTCTTCTGCAGACTAAACATACCCAGCTCTCTAAGTCTATCCTCATAGGACATGGGTTCCAGGCCCCTCACCATTTTGGTCGCCCTTCTCTGGACTTGCTCCAGCTTGACCATGTCCTTCTTGAATTGGGGTTCCCAGAACTGGACACAGTATTCAAGATGAGGTCTAACCAAAGCAGAGTAGGGTGGTACCAGTACCTCCCTCGATCTAGACACCATACTCCTATTAATGCAGCCGAGAATTGCATTGGCTTTCTTGGCTGCCGCATCACACTGCTGACTTATGTTCAGCTTGTGGTCTATGAAGACTCCTAGATCCCTTTCACACATACTGCTATCCAGCCACGTGTCCCCCATCCTATATTTCTGTATTCCACTTTTTCTACCTAAGTGTAGGACCTTACATTTCTCTCTGTTGAATTTAATTTTGTTAGCCTTGGCCCAGCTCTCCAATCTATCCAGGTCATTTTGAATTTTGATCCTGTCCTCTGGCGTATTAGCAACCCCTCCCAATTTGGTGTCATCTGCAAATTTGATGAGCATGCCTTCTATTCCTTCATCCAAGTCGTTGATGAAGATATTGAACAGCACTGGGCCCAGAACAGAACCCTGTGGCACCCTGCTAGTCACTTCTCTCCAAGATAAAAAGCAGCCATTGGTGAGCACCCTTTGGGAATGGTCAGTCAACCAGTCTACTTGACAGTAGCCCTGTCCAGCCCACATTTTACCAGCTTCTTTGCAAGAATGTCATGGGGAACTTTGTCAAAGGCCTTAATGAAATCGAGATATGCTACATCAGTGGTTCTCAACCTGTGGGTCCCCAGATGTTTGTAGACTTCAGCTCCCAGAAGCCCCAGCCACTATGGTCAATGCTCAGGGCTTCTGGGAGCTGAAGTCCACAAACATCTGGGGACCCACAGGTTGAGAACCACTGTGCTACATCCACAGCATTTCCTTCATCTATCAAGCTAGTAACTCTATCACAAAGAGATAAGAGTAGTCTGGCATGACTTATTTTTGAAAAATCCATGTTGACTTCTCGTGATTACTGCAGGGAATCAGGGAAGTTTCAGGGAAGCTGTGACAGTTACATTGGTATAAAGATATAATGTAGATAAATCTTTGGTGATTAACACATACGATACTGAAAACAGTGTTGTCCCAATTTACTAACTTTAGGCCTAGTAGTGGGCTATTGATTTCAACAGGAAATTTTTAAAACCATCCCACTGAAAATCAGAAATTTCTTCAGATTAGTTGGATCATGTGCACTGTGCGTTAAATTTTTTTTGGACGCTCCCCTCCCCCCCAAAATAATATGTCACATGGGACTTGACAAAAGGTGTCCTGCTGGCATTCAATTCCCACACTTGGGGGTTTGGACAAAACAATCTAAATGTTATGGTATAAGTACTTCAGCACCTTAGGAGTTTGAGCAATACTGAGTAAGAAAGAAACCACATTGTGGAGGAAATCCATGACTGGTTCCTCCGTTTTCTTTTTTAATGAAACGCAGCTGTGGGCTGGCTGAGTTAGTTTGATCTGAGTAGTGTTTCTGGGAGAGAGCGGTTTTAACCATCTCTCTCCCTAACAAACCCTGGCTCTTCTGTTTTATCTTCTGCATGATAATCAGTCAGAGAAAATGAGAAGGAACTTAAAAAAAATCAGGAAAACTGTATTTTGTATGTGTGTTTTCTTCCCTTTCCTTAGGCACAATGTCAGAATGTGTTGTGCAAACAGGTATCCCCTCTCTCAAAGTTCTTCATTTTCTAAAATGCCATGTTGGGGAAATTATGTGTCTGCTGAGCAAAGTGTAACTTGGTTGTAAGTATCTTTGAGGATATATGTTCAACAAAAGAAACGTCCACAACCTTATTAGAGACAGCATATTAGAGACAATATCTCTGCTGTTATTGTTCTATGTCCAAGAACACTCTGAAGCAGGATTAATTTAGATGCCAGGCCCCTGTATCTGTCCCACAGGTGACTACTATTTTTAGACTGAACGTGATGAGAGATGGGCTATTCCTGCACTACATTGTTATAGCATTGTTTTATTCCACTTTCAACATCCTATGGAATCCGGGGGTTTGCAGTTTAGGGACGGGCCTCCCTAAACCCCAGGATTCCATAGGATGTTGAAAGTGGAATAATAGCACTGTAACAGTCTCGTGCAGAAATGGCCAGCTACAACTTTTTAATTTTTTTATTTCTTTCAAAAACTTTTATACATAGGAAAGTTGCCAAAATATCCCAGCCAGCCATAACTGGCCTTGAAAAATATTTGGGAAATAATTAATATAGGGTGGTAGTTGCTAAAAACTTGTAACACATTAACTTTATAAGCAGAAGTGGGAGAAGCTATCAATACTGCCCCTTGTTACCACTATAGGTAATGTTCTTACTTGTAACACTGTATTTTCAATCTCTGGCTAGAATCATTCTGAATAATGTATCTTACACATACTTTTGAACATGGAAATTAGAGTTCTAAGGTTCTTTGAGTAATCACCATCACTGAAATATTTCTTTTTGGGGGAAAAAAACACCCTTCCTGCAATGTTCGAAAATGCTTCAATAATGATGTTTATAAGGGCTTAGCAAATCCTAAAATCATGTCTTCTGATAGGACAATAGTTCACTGAATGTAAAAAAATGTACATCTAGTAAGAAAATAATAGCATGTCTATTTAAAGCAAAGCTGGGGAAAGTGCTGCCCATGAAGCCTCCCTCCGCCCCTCCATTCTGACACCTGAGTTTCCACCACAAATTTCTGGGATGGTTTTCAGGCCAGTTTGGTTCCAAAGCCCCATCTGAAATCAGACTGAAACAGCCAGTGCTTGTCGGGCTATCTGCTGTTGGGGGACCAGCAATCTTTTTTTTTCTCCCAATGTGACAGGGACTGGTACCATTATTTGGATAAGAGTCTGAGGAAGGAGGCATGAAAATCGAAGGAAGGAACATCAACAATTTAAGATATATGAATGACACCGTACTACTATCAGAAAACAGCAAAGACTTTGAAGTCAAGAATGAAAGTGCAAAGGTAGGGTTACAGTTTAAGAAAACAAAAACAATAACCATATTATGTAATGACCTTCATATGTTTAAAGCTGGTGATCAGGATATCAAAAGCAGTAAAGATATTCTATTCCCTGGCTAAGTCATTAATCAAAATAGAGATTGTAATCAATAAATCAGACGACCAGAACTAGGAATGGCCACTATGAATGAATTAGATAAGATTCTCAAGTATAAAGATGTATCATTCAGTACCAAATTTAGGATTGTCCCTGCCATAGTATTTCCAATTTCTATATAAGGTTGAGAAAGCTGGCTGGTGAAGAAAGCTGACAAGAAGAAAATCAATTCATTTGAAATGTGGTAGTAGAGGAGAGTGTTACAGATACCGAAAAGACTAATTAATGAATATGAGACCAAGTTGAAGCTATCATATATTGAAAATAGGAGATGATATGACTAAGTAGAAAAGATGATACTGCTTGTCATAGTGGAAGATAGTAGGAAAAGATGAAGACTGTAGAACAGGTGGATACACTCAGTCAGGAAAACCACACCCCTGAAGCTGCAAGATGTTAACAGGGCTGTTAATAACATTGTCTTGTGGATCTCTCACTCACAGAGTCACCTTAAGCTGAAGCTGATTTGATGGCAATTAATATCAAGAAAATAATTTATTTAAATAAGGAATGAACATAATTTTAAAAAGTCCTTTGTCCCTGCTTGCCCCAATGCTATAAACTGTAAAAAAAAAGTTTCATTAAATTGTTCTTCAAACCATCTGAATCTCTGTGGACATGAGCAACAGCGTTGGTTTTTTTTGCAAAAGAAACCCTTTGATGAAACTTGGAAAAATCAAATATGATAAATATTTTGCACTGTTGGGATGACATCCAACAGCAAAAAACCAGGACTAAGTAACTAAGGATCACATCATATAGATCTGATGACCTATATATAATGAGCTAGAAAAAAAATTACATTTCCCTTGCGACTGTAGGACCTCAGGTTGTCCACTGGTTTGATGTGACTTCCAGAATTCCACTACATTTTTCACTGGAAAAATATCACAGTGTCACAGATGGAGTTGTCCTCCAAGGTTCAGGAAGGGGGAAAAAAACTCCTTGATCCTCAGAAACTGCCTTGGCTAAACAAACAAACAAACACGATTCCACTGGTGTCACTGGAGGCTTTTTCTTCAGATCTTGTGTGAGAGGAGGCAAATTTAGAAAAACAAGTGTATGCTTGTGGGGAAGTAAAACCTCCCGTGCTTACGTGCAGTGTTTGTGTTCTGAACAAGGGCCCCAACCTACACATTAAGTCATCAGTTAAAAAAAGAAAGAGAAGCTTAACTGCACATATTTATCATACATTTTAGTCTTGAAATAGGTGTTCAATTATATGAACAAGGCTGAAGTAGTACATCTTACCTAGATGCAATGTGACCATTTTTCAGCAGTTGTTTAAAAGCCCCAATGAAATATACCTGTCATTTTCAGAAAAAACAAACTACAAGCAATATTCAGATCCCTGGAATCTCTCACACTGCAGTGAATAGCTCTCTGGCTGTGAACGAAGCATGAGAAGACTTTTTCACCTCATATCAAGTTGGTGACAAACATGCCTCTAGCTGTAGCAACACGAGACAACATACATTCAATAACCGACAATCATAGTGACCACAAAAGGGGACACGTCACTATACTTCTGCTAAAAATGGAATACTCAATGATCTTTACTTAGGGAAAAACTAAGCTGTAGTAGCTGACTGCTCTAGCGACACCCCATACTATTAAAGAAGTAATTTCTTGTAAATGTTGCAGAAAACTCGACCTGGCATGTACTCTGAAGTGCAAAGTTAGCAACAGCCAGTGTCATATCAAAAAATGCACCGTTCTAATGAAATATAGTTCCGCTTACTGTCCATGTGAGTGTTGTGATTTACTCCATTTATTGAAATGTACCTGAGAAATATCTATTATCCAATAGAACAATTTCAGTAGCACCTGAGATACGCATGCAGTGTATAGTTTATCTTTCATCTGGATGTGTGGTCTAGGTGGGGGAAAACAGTGGCTCTGAGAC
Source organism: Iguana delicatissima (assembly GCA_948472985.1). Taxonomy (NCBI): domain Eukaryota; kingdom Metazoa; phylum Chordata; class Lepidosauria; order Squamata; family Iguanidae; genus Iguana; species Iguana delicatissima. The sequence continues at coordinate 422,634 of CAOKZL010002009.1, forward strand.
ATTACTAGCTCTACTAAAGCAACAAGACCAGCACTGGGACAATCCAAGTACAAGGGCCACCGCAAGGAGAAAAACCTCACTGATCATATACATGTGAGACTGTTATAGATCACAGGTGTGCATGAGGTACAAGAACTGGGCTGGTTTGGTCTCATATTAGAACATAGATAAATCCAAATAGATTTGAGCAGAATCTGATTTCCCTTGTAGCTTCTCGCTATATTCCTGTCACCATTTTTGAAATGCCAGCAATGAAGGTATGATGTACTTGTATATTTAAGTTTTTCTGCATACAATAAATTTGGCAGTCAATCTACGCATGGGATTGGTCCCTGAAAGCAGAGGCAGGAAACCTCTCCCTGACCAATCCTCTCTATAGTCATAGTTTCTGTCTATAGCACTTCTACTAGCTGTATACTGAGGACCATCTTTCTCAACAAGCCGTGTCTTTGACTAGTTTAAGATTCATTTGGCAGGAAGAGGAGTTACTTACAACCTGGAACAAGGCCAAGTCTTTGCTCTTTGTCAAGTACTTAATATTTATTTTGTGCTTTTCATCATTAAGGGCTTTACAAATATTAACTAAGCCTCAGAACAACTCTTGAAGGCAGATATTCTTCCTCCTGAAATAAGGAAACTAACAACAGGGCGCGCGCGTGCGCGTGTGTGTGTGTTAGTTACCTTCCCAAACGCTATCTGTGACAGTGAAACTAGGTATAATCTGTCCACTGTCCACAGAAATTTTATGGAAATTGTATGCTTTTTTATGGATTTTATGGATTTTTGTCACAAATTTTAAGTCCAAGGTGCAGCTGTTTGTAAAAATGCATCTCTTTACTTTGTTGACCAGAAACTCCTGCCTCTGCGTGTGGCTTATTTGGACCATTCTAATTGGTGGGAGGAAGGATAAATCTTTCTATTGAATGACTTCTGCCTACTGATAAAACAGGCAATGCAACATCACTCAATTTGAAAATAAAACTTAAGATTTTTTTTTTTTAAAAAACCCACTATGTACTGACTGGGAAAAATGACAGGCACTATTCAAGAGAGATTTAATCCAAATTCTACCTTTTTCTCTCTTAATATATTAAAGAAGAAGCAACAAATCTAATGTGAAATTGAGACTGAAAAGCTGCTGAGTGTTTTTCTCACTGTCCAGGGCTGAACTGCTTTGGAAAAGTCATTTCACCTTTCTGCATCAAAGTTTTCCCATGTGTAAATAGAAAAGGTTGCTGTCTGGATTAGTTAATATTAGTGCTCTCAAGATGTAAAAACACTTTTTAGTATTAATAGTACAGGGTGGATCAGTTATTAGACACTACAGCTGAAATCTTCTACTTTGCAGGCTGAAGTCACTTCCACTAAGGATAAAAACCTTCCCTGTTCAGATCCTGAGCTCACAAGAACTCAATGATTCAAAAAGAGGTTTCATCAGCTAAGCAAGAAATAACACATTAATATCCTATGACAGGCTGGACGTGCACTTGTGGGAGAGAGTTAAGTAGTTTAATGAACATTAAGTTCTGGACTGTAGTTGATGTTACCTTGTCTTGGAAGCCTAGATAGCATGTTTGCTGAAAAGCATGGTTCTCAGCAGTTATAAAATGTGGAAAGTAACAACATGCTGAACTAAAAAAGGCTCTTCACTGTCATTTTATTTTTACCTGATTGCTGGAGATTAACCCCACTCATTTTTTTTTCAGGGGCATTTTTATGTCCTAAAAGCAGCAATTATTGTGGAGTTGTTTTTTTTTTTTTTTGCTAATATAATGTAATTACATTAGCAAAAAATAAAATCCGGCATTTTCAGAAAACATTTTAAAAGTAGAGTTTTATGTTAAGCGCATGCACAAGTCCTTCAATATTGAGGTAAAGTGCTATAAAGACTCTATATACACAGCAAGTAGTCTGTCGAGCTCTATATTTGATCAACCAAATTTAAGTCAACAACCACGTTCTCTAAATTAGACTACAGTATTACTAATATGCATTGGGCCACAATGAGCATAGGAAGACTTTATTGGACCACAAATACCTAGTATTATCTTGAAAGATCACATTTCACAAGGGATTCAAAACAAGAGATCTTTCACACTGCATTCTATTTGATCATTTTAAAGTGGAGATCCAGGAATTTGGAATCTTCTAAATGCTGTTATCACTAAGATCTGGTCTTGGATTATGTATATTTAATTTGTTGATATCATTTTTGTTTCATCTTTTAACCAAAGTTTCTGAGGTAATTTTTAAATGTGGGCATACAGAATTTAATATGCTCTTGAGCGAAACATTTTTACCAATAACACACTGAAAGTCCCATCAAAGAACTTTTTCACGACACAAAAATGTTGCTGTTTTTTGTTTCAAGATATTCTTGTTTACCAGTTTTAGGGCCACTTTATGCACTTGATATGTCCATTTGCCCTCCTTTATGACTCTTCTGTTTCAGAATTGCACAGACAATCCTCACTATTAACTGAGCTGTAAACACAGTTATTTTTGTAATTGATTTCTCCACGTACTGTAATTCCTTACATGGAAATAGAACATGGAGAAAAAAGCAGCCACTTTGCATTTGACAATGGCTGTTCAGAATAAGAACTGATACTTTAATGCTATTATTTTTGGTAGATACGTTCCCCATGAGGGCAAGATAAGAAAAAAAGGCCATAAATGCAGTTCCATGTATGCTTTGATAGCTCAGAGTACAGAGTATGAGTATGGTGGCCCAGCAACATCTTTAGTACTCAGGACTGGAAAAGTAACTTAGATTTCTGGGGCTAAATCCAGCTGGTAATCAATTAAATGAATAGAACATATTAAGTCAATATGTATGAAAGTTTTTTTTTAATTCAATTGGTCTACTCTTGTTGAGACTACCAATTGGGTATCAGCATCAGTGTTGCTGCTTTTAGCCACTTGAATGTCAAGGAACGCTTGCAACCATTATTATATTCCCATCTAACAGTTTGCTCTTTTTATTTGCTGCTCCTACCACACAATGAACAGAGACTTTTCGATAAGTTTATAAACTGAGTTTGGTGACGATTACAGAGAGGTCTGAGGGAAGAATGCTTGAGTTGTCAGCCTGGAAATACTCCTCTCCTCCAGGAAAACAGCATACTGCAAAACCCCTGCAGAGAGTAGAAACAGTACAGAAACAGTACACAGGAAAGACTTCTCATGTGGTTGTAAAGTCTGCTACCATCAGTCAAAAAGTTGTGGTTTCCACTCTGCTTCTGTCATATTCTTCCATTAATACATTATCTAAAAGATGTTTCTCAACAAGCCTATTTTTGAGATTCCATCTTCAGAATAATCAGCCAGCTATGTCTCAATAATTCTATTACTTCACAGTTAAGATAAGTATACTAACAGTTTTCCATTCCACCAAGGTTCTTGTGACATTTACTGAGTTGACTAATCTACATTTCCACCACAGAATTGCTATTCCTATAGCAGCAGGGTTCCTTCCACCTATATTTATTTGAAATGTTTCTATTCCTTATTTCAGTTGTTAGGGCAGTGGAAGACTCAGGTTGGGAGTCCTGTAACCTCAAAGCTGCCATAGCCTTAGATAGGAAAGGGATAAAGTTGAAATCTATGGCTAGGTATTCTTGATCCCCAGAATGTGACCATTCTCTTTCTTCAGAGTCAGAAAAATCCCTATGAGAAGTTGAATGAAGAATGGCTATGTTGACATCTCTAGCAGTGGCTCCTCTCCCTGGGGTCAAGGAGGAATCTTCACGAGAGGAATGAACTCCCTATTGTTCTGATCTTGGTTGTGTAGTTGTAATATTGCCTCTAGCCCTGTCTTGTTTCTGGGGAGGAACCAGAGGGGCAGAAGAGGCATGAGAAGTAAATGGGGTAGGGGAGGGAGCTCTAGGCCTTTTAGATGTGGAGCAGTTGGGGGCAGTTGGCTCAACCCTTGAAGCTCATTAGCAACCGTGGAGGAAAGCTGTTTTCACCATGAATGCTGACTGAAAAATGGAATAGAGACAGAGAAAGGCGTTGAGAAAGCTTGATCTCTTTGCTCAAAATGGCAGGTGTCTGCCTGCTGTGTGTGTGTATATAGGAGTGCAAATTCTTGGCTGCTTAGATTTGGCACCCAGATGAGTTACCTGCTTAGGCTTTCTGCCCCCTTTAGCAACTTGGCCACAGGTTTATGCAGGAGAAGTAAAGAGCGCAATTAACTGATTAGAAGCTGATTAGGAATTAATGGTAGCTTCTTTCTGGATATCAGTATCCCCTTCCATTTGCTCATCAGTGAAGCAATCAGAGTCTGCTGCTTGGAGCAACTCCCCAGCTGCAGTGACAGCTTTGGAGGAAGCAGATATGGCAGCAGGTACTGTAGGTGAATATGTGTCCTTAACAGCTCCCAACTCTTGGGAGTTGGTTAGGAGTGCTCACACATCACAGACCAACCTAAAGTGTTTAATGGAGGGGCAGAAATGCCTCTGACCTTTCCCATTTCCCATTCCCCCATGGAAAGAACACAGTAGCATGAAAAGGAAAGAGAAGCGATAAGGAGGGGGCTGGGAAAAATATCTTTTTTTTACATAGATGCAAGAAGAGACGCATTGAAGAAAGATATAAAGGTAAAGGGGAAAAAGGAAAAATTAAGAAATTAAGCCAAGAAAAAGCAGAGGAGCCAGCATACAGCCATTCCTAGTCTTGATGAGGAGAAAGAACTGAGAAGGAGTGAGGAATCCACTAAGAAATAACTTTTCTACAAGTGATCCTTTACCTCACCTGAGAGATGACTGAAATTAATCCTTTCTTGAATACTTCCTTCTGTGTTGTCTGAGAATAAGCAAGTCAACGTAGCACAAAATGCAGCACTAAAATGGGAAAACTGGTTTTAAAGAGTAGTTGATTTAGATATATTCTCTGCAAAAGTCTTAGATTGAGAAAGTCAATGAAATCTAACATATTTCTGACAGATCCACCAGACTTTGGATTTTTCCTACTAGTGTAGTAAATCAAGGCATGGATACAGTTAGACGGCAAAACACACGAAAAAAATGCAAGAGTAACTTTCACATGTTGGTTTTTGATGTTCAAGACTGGAGGATGTGCCATGGAGGTAGCATAGAAGCTTCTAAAACTCAGGATATTATTTTTAGAACAGAGTTCAACAACAGTTGTTGAAACTTTGTCCTCTGAAGACTATTGTCTGTTCTTACAGTCAACCAATTGATTTTATCCTTGGGTACAGTCAAAAAGTACCACTCTTAATGTCTAATACATATCACGAGTTCTATCTTTCAACTGTACAATTTAACATGGATGCTGAGTTTTGTAAATTAGCTGCTCAGGAGATTGATGAGTGAATTCAAGCTGACTCTGATCAACAGATGCTCTTTATCTACACCTAATTTACATTTCGGTTACTCTGATGTGCTCGGACACAGATTGCCCAAGTAATTCTCCAGACAAATCTCAATCTCTCCTAAAAACTGTATTTTTATGAACAAGTGGTCCCCATTATTCCAATAACTTGCCACTTCTTTACACATGTCTGGCTGATGTAAGAGTAAGACGTTCTGTGCACTTCTGGTTACTGTGCTGGAAAATTAATTCCAGACTGAGATAGCATCAGTTTTATAGTTTTCTTTAGAATGCAGAGCACTAGAATCATCTTCTGTTAGATTCCTTTCTCTCTCTCTCCTTTCCATTCACAATTGGGTTTATATAGTGCTTTCTGAATGTTCTAAGTCCTTCACAAACAGGCACAGTTCAGATGTAAAAGAAAACTTATAGTCCTACTACATCAACACTCCTCCTTTTTTTTACCAATAGGAGGAGACTGGAAGCTTTTACTTCTCATTTTCAATTGCTACCACAATTCTCCATGGTGTCTAAAGTTAGGTTTGTTTCAACTTTAGAGAGGGAGCAATACAGAAAATTTCTTCCATATTTTAAACAAACCACGGTTCCTGGAGTCAGATAGCATAGACCTAGATGCTTCCAATCTCATCCTCTGGTGTACGAAGAGGAGGCAACATGCTAGCCTGAGGCTCACACATGTTTCCCATCCCTTCTGAACCAGTCCACATAGTCTTTGTAATACTTCCAACAAGTCTGCTATATTACAAACAGTGTGGGAAGAACATAAGAACACATATCCTATGGGATCAGACCCAAAGTCCACCTATAGTAATTCACTAGATGTCTTTGAGAAGATCACAAGCATGATGGGGCAAGGAGTCAGAGGCTGAGAGATAAAGACAGACGTGAAGTTTTCCCTGGGGACTGATTTTTATAGCTCACCCTTGTCTCCACTCAATTCTGTCTCGACAGGTAAGCAGATGGCTTTCATCACAGCTTATCATAATGGGAATAAGGGACAAAAAGCTTTGCAGCTGCCCACCTCTCCTCTAATAGACAAATCTGGAGGACTTTCAATCAGAGTAATTGCAAATGAGTGCTTCCTGAATCACGACAAACTGTTAGTAATCCTTATTATGGCTAGCTGAAACAAGCCATCTTCAGACCATAGTTTATTGAATTTGCTTGTTCCAACTCTTCATAATTATAATACCTAAGCGGTTGAACAGAACCCTGCTTAGGCTTTAGACCAGTATAACTCTTTACATACCTCCAGTGCAAGCTACTACCCATTTGCACATAGTACAATGGGTTAGTTTAAAAAACAAATCACAAGCATAGACCATCCACCTCCATGACCAGAACATCAAATGGAATGGCCACCAGGATACTGCCATTCCTTGCATTGTTGTCATAAACGAATGGCAAGATTTACATTCTGCGGTGTTGAACAGGACCTTGGTCTACCTGTGGCTGACTGACTGACTTTGAAAACAAAAGCAAAGACTTACTTCCTCCTCACAGCTATCTTAGAGAAGGCAAAGAAGAGGACAAATGTAGACGTCTAAGGCTTGTGCACATAATGATAAACAATGTTCTCCTGTTTCACTTGAACCAAGTGAACACAACTAGATAAAATTTTATCACAAGTTTAGATCTTCATGGAGTGATTTTCTCCTAAAGCTTATCTTGAAAGCTGATTCTCTTCTAGAAAACACTAGTCCTATTTCAGAATTGGTTTGATCTAAAGAACGCTCTTTATTAATGACACTGTCACTATTTGTATCATTCTATGTGTGCATTCCAATCTTAAAAGATGCCTTAAAAGTTTTTTTTCAAAATGATATTATTTCAGCCATGCATGTTTTAACTACTGTCAGCACTTAGTCATTTGAAAGAACATATTTATTCCTCTCTTTTACATGGATGCATTTGTCTTTTTTACTTTTCTTTGGTGGCTAGCCCCATACCTCTGACACAGGACTGCAAGCTGATTTTAATCTCTCTCTAAAGTTTAATGAGCAGCTTTTTGGGAGCCACTGCAAGGAGTGGCTGCTCAGCAAGACATAACCCAAAGGCCTGTTGGATAAACAGACAGCTGTATAGTTCATTCTCCAGACTGTGGTCCAAATACATTTTTGTGCCATTAAAATTGGCCTTACAATGTTTTAAATAGATACATATATCATAAATAAATGAACACACTGAAAAACAACAAAATACATTAACTTAATTAACAACAGAATATAAGCCTATACAATAAAGAGCTTCTCCATGGAACAAGGATAGAACACTTGCTGTTAGGTTTTGCCTGCTGTTTCCCAACATCTGACAAGAATTTACAACAGATGGAAATGATTCTACACTGAATAACACACCCTTCATGTTCTCTAGTCTGCAGACTTAATCACAAACATACTGCATCTGCTGAAACAACAGTCTTGGAAAGGGCATATGGATATAGGATCAGACTTTCTGTGGACCTGGAATAATGAAAGAGACACAAGGTTTTCACTATCACCAATAATGGGTATTTCAGTTCATTCCGAATCAGAAATTATGAAAATTCTCAAAATTCATATCTGAGGAAGGTGAAATAGTTTTGCCTTTCCCTAAGGAATGGAGTAAAAAAAGTCTTTTCAGTTTTCTTTATTATGAGGTTTAGCCAAATCTGCAAAATCTGAAAATGGAAGAATGTGAAAGTAACAGATTTGTCTATTTCCACATACAAACTGAAATAAAGTTTCAAGTTAAGCAAACACAGTATTGAAAAGATCATGAATGAATGCTACACTATATCCTTTGTACGCATGTACAATTAACTGGAGTGTAGTACATTCAAATCAAAGTCAATAAAGCAGTGGGATGGTGAGGTGACAAAGTTTGATCTGGCAATAGCGAAACTGAGTTAAATTTGCTTCTACATATTTAATGAAATAAACCTGATTGTAAGATAAGTAGGTCAAAGAAGCATTATTACAATTATTTCAAAATATTCAGCTACAATCTATATGGCCCAAAACCAAATGTGTGTTTTATTTGCTGACAAACCCATGAAATAACAAGACCACACACATAAGGTTTGGGTAAATATGGGCAAATTCACTTAACCTATTGCCTATTTAGGATTATCCTCAGAGCAATGCAAGGTGGGGAGACCAAGCACAGGAGCAACTGAGGTGAGTGGTCTTCCCTGGACCTTTCCTCCAGCTTCCCCTGGGCGAAACGCCAAGGTCCTGAGGCAAATCCATGAAACTGGGTTGCACCTTCAGCAATCATTTACTAGAAGGATGGCCTAGAGACACATCCCTCACTGTCGCAGGATGACGGCAAACCCCCAGGCCAGCCTCAAGGAAGGACTCCTTACGCCCTCCCATGTCTCAGGACATGCAGTGGGAGTTCCAAAGGCTTATCCTTCACCAAATGGGTGCCATAGGTGTTCACTGAAGTCCTACTTTCTCCCCCATTACCTGCTAGTGAAACCTATTTAAGACACCACGCTGTAGCCAATTTCCCAGTTCCCCACAACAGTGTAGGGTAGGCAAAAGACCTGTGGAAAGAGGAGAAAAATTCCTGCCTGTCTCTGAGGCAACCAGCAACCTTACACTGCATTAGGGGTGGGATGGTGGCTCACATCTGTCATAAGAAAGAGGGAGAGCTGGGGGCAGCTTTGCCTTAAGTAACTGCCTTGCTCTGCAAACCACATACTCCATCACATCGCTGTGTGCTGTGACATTACATCCTGGCCTCTCATTATGAGAGGCCAGAAAAGCGCTTCCCCCCAAAGGGTTGCTGCACAACACAGTCGGTGGGGGAGTGAATTATAAATAAATATATGTTTATGATTTTGGCTGCTTCATTTAAAGCGTACAGTGAGCTGCTCAGGTGGAAGGACAATCACCAGCATGATCTGAGTGGCAAACTATCTTGAGTATTGAGAAAGGCGCACTCAAGGAACCACCAGTAAGACCCTCTGGGACAGTTCTGTTTGCACCCCTGTCTCTATGGTATTACAGCCTTTGAAGATGGCCCAAGTGCCTTAATTCATTTGATGATTTGGAAAATCATGGCAAAATTAGCAGAAGCCATGGTTCACAAAGTGCTTCAATTCTTGTTTTTGATTCTGTCTTGTAAAAAGGCACAGACCATGTATTATCCAACACACAACACACAATATTTAAGCTTCATGGTTTGCATGATGTCTGAACTGATCTGATGTATCTGCAAAGACTCAAGAGAAAAAGAGAACACCTTGGAGAGAATTCTTGCTTTCCCACAATTATTTTTGGTACTATGGGTCAGAACCATTTTCTGTCTTAACTGTTTAGAAACCATATACAAAAACAATAGCATATTGCCAGCATGTCATCGGGATAATTATTTTGTATTACTTGTTAGGTATTTATACTAACGACTACTACTATCACCAGGCCACTTCTACCAGTCCTATAAGTAAATCCATACAAGGGACTAGCCTGAAAATATCCTTTTTGTATGCATACTCACATCTACAACAGTCACTTGTAACCAAAACTGGTACGAGAAGAGTCACTTGTGGCGGTTTCTGGTCACCTGAGGCAGTTTTTAATCTGGTAGTTGCTACAATCAAGATAAGTAAGTAGCAATCCAAACCCCAATTTTCTTCCCAAAATAGCCCTGTGTCAATAGGCTTTTATTACCAATTACCATATTCACATTTCACTTCTTAAGAATTGTGGGGTATGTATTTTTAAAGAGGGGCCCACATATGCATATTCTCTCCCCCCACACTGTTTTCCTTCCAAAGCTTCAGAGAAAGTTGGTATTCAAACACCTTTTACATTTATGGTAAATCTTTATGAAACCTTAGAATCTATAGTAACCGGGGAGGGGGTGATGTGTGGAAAACCACAAAATGTCTCCAAATGTTTGCAATAATTTTGTATTATGAGACTGTTATTATTCCTTACTCCAGGAACTTTGAGCCACATTATCTCAGTGCATTTAATCAAAAGGTATAAGTGGCTCATTTTCAGGAAAGAATGATGCCAAAGAACTGTTCAAAGTGACAAGAAATAAGGGTGGGGGAAAGTTACCTTATCTAATTTAGTTAATTTAACATGGCTTAATCACTGCTTCTCACTTGCTAAATATATTATAAAAATATTTTTATATGAACAGACAAACCTATTTCCACTGTTTTTGTTATTGCCTGGTCATATACTACACAGGTAAGCAGCCAAGTCTCGGCCACATGCCCAGAACTTTTGAAGAACCTTACTATGAAACAATCTAGCCTTTGTTGAACACAGCAGCCTGCTAGGAGAATTCTTTCAAATGAAATCATTGTGTTGGTTTACTGAACTTGTTAGAATTGCAGTGAACATCTATGGAGTACATTTCTTTTCAAAGCAGACTAAATAAGAGTTATGTAAAGTGGGTTTCATTTCGTATCATGACTGAGCTGTAGTACTCTCGGGCAGTCACAGGAAGCCAGACAGCAGCTTGGTATCCCCAGAGGGGCTATAAATCAAAGAGCTAACCATTTTTGTGGCTTTGTTTTGTTCTTCCAACTGTAGCTGCACCATACTCATCAGCACAGATCAAAGCTTAAAGTATCTTTGAACAACCTCACCATCAGTGTTGTACAAAGGTCAAGCCAGGGATATAAGAAGGGGAAAAAAAGGAACCTCCTGCAGTATATAAGGTCTTCAGGTATGGCATATTCTGTAAACTTACTCAGTTTAGCATCATTCCTCCTATCTACGGCTTCACTGCTTTTTGAAAAAAACATGCATGAAATGATACTGTATTTCCTACCATGTGTCTAAAGAAGATAATATAGAGAAAACTTTCTCTTTAAAAATGGATCACGGCAGCCTGTTCACATGTAATTGCAAAACAAAGTTTCCTTCCAGGGAATTTGGCACAGCTCTCATAAAGGTCAAACTCTCCTTTTGGAAATTAAGCAGTACCCTACACATCTCGACAATGTGCAGAAAACAAGCCATACATTTTTTCTAAATTAGTTCATGAGGGTGGTTCCATTCCATGACTTAAACTTCTGTTGATATTCCTTTCTTGATAGTATCCATTCATTACTGGTCCAAACGAGTGCCTGAAAACTCACAAACAATTGTGTATTAGCCACTGGAAGTTAGAAGAAAAAGTTGGATGAAGAGCTCAACATTTGAAACCAATGAGAGATTCATCTACTGGTTAGCATGTTATGCCAAGTTCAAGTTTATCTGGGATCTACAAGTTTATCTGGGATGCTTCAAGTCCATGTTTATCTGGGATCTACAACCCCCAGGTTCTTTGCAAAATTTCCACAGAAGGGAAGATTTCTATCATGGCTACTTGCCCTGGGGAATGTGCTCAACACTTGGCAGGGTACACTAAGCATTCTGTTCTTTTCTTTCTCTCCTGACTGAAAGGAAGGATAACTAAGAACACAGGGGAGGAAGTTTTAGGAGGGGGTGTTTCTTTCCATGTTTATCCCTTCTTTCCAGCCTGTCATTTATATATGGATACCGTACTGGGGAGGGGGAGGGGAAGAAAGATGAGATAGCTTAGGTAGCTGAAGACACAGAGACAAGCTAGTGTTACAGATGGTGAAACATGTGGAGTGCGGAGAAAAGCCTAATACAGTACAATAAAATAAAATAAAATAAATTGATACTTAAATTTAAATTATGCATTTTTTAAAAAGGAAACTTATTCTAAGGAAAGGCTAAGTAAATACTTGACTATAATCAGAGCACCATAACAGGGGTTTATCCGCCATCAGATATTCAGTTCCTATCCCTTATTATGTTTTCTTTAATCTTCCTTTAAACATAGCCACTAAGAAAAATGACTGGGAAATGTCAGTATCCAATGACACTTCCTTGTCATTATTTTGCTGCCACTGCTTATGCACATCTAATACTGACACTGGGAAACCAAACTGTTAGCATTCAATGCTCTCTCTTGCGACCGTGGGTTGGGTCCAGGTTATTTGAAGGACCATATCTCCCTTTATGACTCTGTTACAGCTCTAAGATCACCTGGAGAGAACCCTTCCCTCTCTCCCACCACCTTCTCAGGCTCTTTCCGTGGGAACAAGGGAGAAGGCCTTCTCGGTGGCTGCTCCCTGCCTTTGGAATTGCCTCCCTAGAGGGTCCAGGATGGCTCTGTCCTTGCCTCTCCTTGTGTCAGTGGGTTGAAACATTTTTGTGCCATCAGGCTTTTACAAACTAACCAGGCTTCGACTTTTTAATGCTGTGTGGTGCTGTTTCTAAGATTTGTATATAGTCTTTTAATGAATTTTCATATTTTTAATGTTTCATATTTTAACTTAATAAATTGTTTAATTGTTTTTAAATCTTCTATTTATATCTTAATTAATGCTTCTGTATTGTTTTTTAATTTGTATTGTTTTAAATATGTTGTTAGCTAGCTTGAGTCCCATTATTGGGAGACAGGTAGCATATAAAGAAATCAAATAAATAAATACATTCAATGGGTGTACCTCCAATGGCTGTGCTTTAGATTTTAGCAAGGGTTACTGTACAGGCATACCTCACTTAACAAAGCCTTAAGATACTCTGTTTTTTACAAAGTCTTTTTCCACCTGCCCAGACTCTACTTCTTTCTCTTCGTCCTATGTTTAATCGGAAGTTTTTTCAGTAAAATTGGCACCGGGAAAATGGTGAATGGCGAATGAGGGCTGGTAACAACCTGATGTCTGGTTGTAGCAGTGTGTCTGCAGCAAACTATGCAATAAAGTTTGAGCTGGGAAAGCATGGGATTCTATTGAAACAAGTCCTACTCTATTTGTATGGATCTACCTACATCAGGCAAGGTAAACAGCAGCTGCCTCCAGGATCCCTTACTGAGCATGTATGAACAGCAAAACTGAGAGAAAATGGAGAAGTGCCTTTCTCACCTGCCCCCACCCCCCATGTTAAAAAAGGAGAGATCTGTAAGTATGGCTGCCAATATGGAAGCCATTAGAACATTATCCTTGGAACTTTCAAGCAGTCTCTAGCAGGTTCAAAATACTTCTGTTTACTTCTGCAAGGCTTACCTGACTTGGCCGCTTCACTTCACACACACATATTGTTAGTTTTGAATAAAAACTTTGCTGAAACATTTTGATAAATTTCAACTGCATTATCAACAAAAAAAGAACTTCCCTTGATATCTAGCTGCCCTGTTCCATGCGAAGCTGGTTCTCCTTTCTTAGTCAAAGAACACTGCATTTTTCAGAGTCCCTTTACTGTTACATCTGGAAAAAACTTTGAGGCGCTGTCTAGGTAAAACTAGAGCCAGTGCGGTGTAGTGGTTTGCACATTGGATGGCGACCCTGGACTCTATGACCCAGAATTTGATTTGCTACTTGTCCATGGAAACCCACTGGCTGACCATGGGTGCATCACACAACCTCAAAAACCCTGCAATAGGGTCACTGAAGGGTTGCGATATGCCCAAAACGACTAGAAGAGACAAATCATCATTGTCATCATCGTCATCTCTCCATACCATCTTACTGGACAACAGAATAACATATAAGAATAATCTGAGACAGAATGCAGGCCTGTGACTCTAACATCTTCACTCTTTTTTCTCCTGTATAATTTATAATTTCTTGGCCTGATGAGGAAGCTAGTGAAGCTTTGAAACCTTGCATCATGCATTTTCTGCATTTTAGCTGGCCAATAAAACTATTCATCTTTTGTGAATTTTGGGTTTTGTTATCTTTTGATGTATGGCCAACATGACTAGCCCTGAAAATGTTTCCTTTGCTAACTGAGGTATACTTGTATTTCTAAGAACTACTAATCATACCAAAACAATATCATGCTTGGTGACATTTCCCCTTGCAAACTGACAATGCAATTATTTTTTGTTCATTCATATACAAGCTGATGACAAGAACATACAAGGATCACTTCCTTAGAAATTCCTTTCAAAATTAATTTCTCAACTTTGGAATCAGAAGGCAAATTTAACACATCATCTAGTGTATCCTTCTTCCCAAACCTAGTTTGTATTTCTAATTGCTTATTTTGTTTCTATTCACTTCAAAGTAGTCCAGCATGTTCCAAAGTACTCCATACAGAACATCAAGCATTTTTCATAGATGCATTACAACATCTGAATACCATTATAATTAAAAATGTTGTGACATCCAGCTTAGGTTTCATGCTTTCTTAATTTTTATCTCTTGTGTGACATTTAATATGGTTAGTACCATAACAAGAAAATATTTTTCAACAATGAACAATTCTGTGGTTTTCACTCAGGACCGATTGCTCAGATACAAGCTAAAGAGGCACAACTGCTCCTTTCTGATCCCCCAATATCAACATGCTGTATGAGACATCAAATCTGGCTGTAACTAAAATCTGGCATGAAGAATATTTAACATGCAATATACATAACTAAGATGGATATGTGGGTTAAAAATTAACACTTGTATGCAAAGGTAGGTCAGATTCTATATCAGGAAAAGTCACCCTCTGCCAAATACATGTGTGTGCGTGTGCATCTATTTATCTAGCATATATTATTTTCCATAAATCATTTTCCTTCTGCTACTGGGAAAGGGCAAGGAGTTCTCTGTGTTCTCTAAGGCACAGAAACCCCACCTCAGTTACCTGAAATCTTACTCAAGCCTCCCACTCATTTCCCAATCCCCTATGGATTCCAAGTTTTTACAATGTATTCCCCATAGGCTTTCAAGCCAATCTGTAGAGCTGCAGAGCAAGAAACTGTGTAGATAAAAGGTGACCTTCTTAAGATGCTAACTTCTGTACCCTGCACTAACTTCCAGATTCATTGAGGCCAGGGAATACATATAGCCCTGGCTATACAAGAATTAGTAAGAACAGTTCTAGTGAAATAATAGTTTGGACTCATTATGAAGATATTCCTACAGGTATAGAAGTGGCAATTTCTGTACAAAGAGTCATCAACGTCCTTACCCCTTACTTGTGGATCCCTTATGGTTTTTGAAATTGGAGAGGGGAACAAGATGCAGGGAGGCTGCACCAGGAAGGAAGTGGAAAAGTATTGTTCTGTACATGGAACTTGATTCTTAGAATCCAGACCAGTGGAATTAACTGCAGTCTTGTGCATCATATACTACTGATTTCTATGGAACTTATTTTTTTCTTGGCACAGCTAAGTCTTGTTGAAATCAACTTAAAATGCACATGATTGTACCTAAGCACAAAAAAGGAAAATCAGGGTAGAGAGAGGCTAGTAGGACTTTTGAAAACAGTTAATCTCAAAGGTACTATTCAATCCCGCTCCATTTTTCTTTTTATGCTTTTTTTTCTTTTTATGCTGTGACAGATTAACTTGGCTATCTCTTTGAAAACTACTATGATTGTGCATATTACACAAACTGAGATCTAGTGAAAAGTCATCTTTTTGACATTTTCAAAAATGTTGTACAAAAGAAAGAAGAGAGAGAGAGAGAGAGGAGGAGTTGGAAAAGGAGGAGGAGGAGAAATAAAGAAAAAAGAGAGGAAAGAAAGATCATCTCATATATTCCTGAACTAACCCAACACAGGAAGTACTGTAAATCACATAGGAAATTTTTGAGCCCAATTTCAAGACCAAAATGTTTTGGCTAGATTTTGAACTATCATTCAAAATTAAACATGGGACTTTTGAAGTTAACGTAAAAGAAATTACCGTGATGTTTTAAGAATATAAAAATAGAGCAGTCAGAACCTCACACTGTATTTTGTTACTGGAAATTTTTGTATGCAAGTTGTTCTTTTTGTGGCAGGATAAAATTACTGCCATCTTTATAATAAATAAATATAGCAGGGAAAGTTCATAAAGCCACTATAATGAAACATCAGTAAATGCCTCAAGGATATATTTAACAGTCCAAAAATTAGCAGCCCAAACATCAGGCATTCAGGAGACCAGGAACTCCACTTAAACTAAGATTTAACCTCTTGGCTGAAATCCTATACATATTTACCTGGGAGTAAGCCCACTGTAATATCAGACCCAAGTTAATACACACAGAATTGTGTTGTAAATATTTAGACTGATTAGATAAGAAAAATAGATCTCAGGCAACAATCTCAGTTAATTTTGGAATTTGCTCCTACATTATTATTATTTAGTATTTGTTACATTTATAATCCACCTTTTCTCCAAAATGTTTAAAGTAGTACACAGGATTATGCCCCCGTGGCATTTCCCTAACAACTAACCAATGAGGTAATCTAGGTTAAGAGATGCTGACTGTTCAAGTGAGCTTGAAGGCTGAAGGGGTTTAAAACTGACTCCTCCTAGTTAGTCCTAGTTTAATATCCTAAACATTATAGCACATTTTTACCACAGAAGCCACTTCAGAGTATATTTAAGGATGTAAATTTTGGATCACAAAATGAAAGCAAAATTACTGATAAGATAGAAAACTTTATTTTCCCTCATTCAAAAGGTTAGTGTTTCATGGAAAAACAGAGTAGCATAGGTATAGCCCAATATCAGGCACAGTATCTGGATCTATTTGCCGCAAAGGCATACTTTCTGCATTGATGCTGAATCAACTGTTCAGCAACTTGTATGCAGAGACAAAGAGAACTACTACAACAATCAGTGCAAAGAAACAAAAAAGCTATAAGAAGAGATCTCTTTCACAAGATCCGAGAATTCAAAAGGAAATTTAAACCACGAGTGTGGATTCTCTATGACCAGCAAGGGAAAATACTGCATGATTTGTAAAAACTATAACAAGGCGATGGAAACAATACACCGAAGAACTAAATGAGAAATGAAAGGATGACAGATTTGTTCAAGGTAGAGCCATTTGAGGACAAACTCACAATGTTAGTAAGTGAAGTAGAAGACCTATTTGTACTTAAGAACATAAATGCTTTACTGGAGCAGACCAAAGTTTATGTAGCCCATTTGTGTTATGGATTCCAGCATTAGGTAGTAAAATGTCCAGTGGTCCGAGCACTACCCACTCTTCATCTTCTTATCATCCCTTATATATCATTCTATTGCTCTTGCTTCTACCTGGAACATGGGTGTGCAACTTGTGGCCTTTCACTGGGCATGCTAACTAGAGGGAACTATGGGCGCAACTACTTTTGGAGGGTTAGAAATTTTTTTTCTCAGATTCCTATTCTAGAACTTTGCATATATTACAATTTTAATAAGTGAATCTTAAATTCCACCTAAAACACCCACTAAAGCGGTAATGTTCACATGCATGTATTTGTGTAGCATGCAAATATGGAAAATCACAATCCAATCTTCCTCCATCATTCTTCCAAAGAAGACATGAAGTGAGAAGAGAATGAAAATAAAGAATAGAAAAAAAACACACACCCCTAAATACGAATGAAGTAGGCATCAACATCTAGTTATTGGAGAAATATCTAGTTATTGGGGAAATGGAACTGTGATAGTTACACCATACTAATAACATGTCACCTTTCTGTCTCTTGCCAGTTCAGAATCTCAGGCCTAGACAAAGCACTGATGGTGGTGGTGAGGTAAAGAAAGTTTGAAGAGAAAAAGCAAAGCAAAGGCAGGCAGAGTGAGAGAAAAGTGAAAAGGTTTGTGACATGAATAATCTGTCACAAAATACACAGAGACAGAAACAGCCTTCTCTGACTCCGTATTGTCTTAGACTGTAGCTCCCATCAACTCAAAATTACTAATAATGAAGAATCAGGGAGGAAGAAATGTCAAATGTCTAAAGGGTAACCAAGTTAAAGAAAGCTAGTCTGATCAAAGAGTTTATCCAAGCTAGCAGCTTTTATAGGAGTCAGCTATCATATGCCCTATTCTGGCAAGTTGCCATCCAAGGGGCATTTCTTTGCTCTTGACTTGCTACAAAAGATTGAACCCCTGCTCCTAGGTTTCAGGTTCAGGAGACATAGGGTCTTTTCCAAACATAATTATGGTCTGCTCTGCATTACATGAGACAGCTGCAAGAAGGAGAACAGAAGCTTTGATGTCTGCTTTTTAACTGATCAAATTCTAAAATTACACGCAAACTAGGGAGGGCTCTTGTTACTTTTAACTATGGTTTGATCAAACAAGCCAGGATCAAACCATGGCTTATAATTTTGGCTTGCTCATGAACCATCATTTAAACCAACCAGAGCATAACTGGAACACTAATATGGGGCACTCACTGATATATTTGTACTACACAGTCATCTCAACTGAATATCTACATCAGAGGTGGGCATCATGCAACCCTCCAGATTTTTTTTGGACTGCATGTCCCAGCATTCCATGGTGAGCCATGCGGGCAGTTGGAATCCAGTAGCACTTGGAGAGCCAAAAGTTGTACATTCCTGGTTTCCATACTGAGAGTATAGCTGCTACCACTCATCTCTATATTGTTGATATTATCTGAACAGTGGTTTATTAATATTAAAAATGATTATTCTATGGTTCCAAATACATTTGATTTTGATCTGAACTAGTTATGCATAGCCACTGATGAATGTTGATGGGAGTTATATCCAAACAGCATTTTTAAGGCCTCTTGTTCCCCATCTCTGCAGCAAAATCTAAGGGTTTATAGCAGCGGTTCTCAACCTGTGGGTTGCGACCCCTTTGGGGGTCGAACGACCCGTCGCCTAAGACCATCGGAAAATACGTATTATAAAATAAAGAGAAGGTGAAAGGAAAATTACCTGGGAATGCAGCGAGGTCCGTGAAGGGTGGGGAAGGGCTCCCAACCGCTCCTCCAGCCTTCGGCGGCCATGTTGGAAAGAGGCTCCTTCAGAGAGCAAGGGAGGGGGCCCTGAGAGGAAGGAGCTCTCCTGACCAATCCGACCTCGTCAGCAACACAAAACAAGGGAGGGGGCCCTGAGAAGAAGGAACTCTCCTGACCAATCCGAGCCCGCCAGCAACACAAAGCAAGGGAGGGGGCTAGGAGAGGAAGGAGCTCTCCTGACCAATCCGAGCTCGCCAGCAACACAGCCAATCCCATGCAAGCCCGCGAGCAGCCTCTGCCGGGAGGAAGGGCCGTCTCTCAGGCAGCAGCTCCTGACCCTTCTGTATTGGCGAAGGCAGCAGCGCAGGGCCATTTAGCGTTGTGTCTGGTGTCCTTATTCACTAGGAGTCAAACTGCAGTGCCTATGGAACGTAAAGAGGGAGGATTTGGACCTCCTGTGTCCTCAGTGTCTTCCCAGGGGAGTGTGTCTGAGTGTAGCAGGGAGGTGATAGGACAAAGGATTGCTGGAGAAAGGGAGGTGCATGTTAATAGGCAAACAATATGAGTGAAATGATTTCACAAAACACATAACAAGTTTAAAAAATGTATTGCAAGTTGGACAATTCATTGAATTTGAACGTAAGCAGTCAACAAATCACTTCCATGAATCCTCCATTTTCACGTGATTTTCCTGATGATACAAAAGTTATTCAAGCTGAATCAAATGATGCCGGTGTGTGTTTACCAAAAAAGTCTACCTGTACGTCCGAAGTGATCAGAGTGGAGGGATCTGCTTTGTCCTTACAGTCTGAACAAATCCACCCTGAATCTGAAAGGGATGAGGAACCAGATTTGGCAGATGCTCACAGGGATAAGGACTCTAAATCAGATGGTTCTATTTCCGAGGAGGAGGATGAAGAAAATGATAACAAAGTGAGATTATTTTTCTCAGATTCTTTTAAAAATTTGCTGGAAAATGTGTTGGTAACTCTGGGACTGGACAGTCTGGAGAGTGCCACTTCAGATATTGATAAAAACAAGAATGTTGCATCAATTGTAAGGAATAAACCTACAAAATCTAGTGGTATTCCCATGCCAAATTTATTTTTGGATTTAATTCAGTCTGAATGCAGTGAAACCAAATCTTCAAACTTTATATCATTTATAGTGGCCTGAATATCAGATATTTACATTATGATTCATAACAGTAGCAAAATTACAGTTATGAAGTAGCAACGAAAATAATTTTATGGTTGGGGGGGTCACCACAACATGAGGAACTATATTAAAGGGTCGCGGCATTAGGAAGGTTGAGAACCACTGGTTTACAGTATCCTGGATTATGGCATGTCAAAATAAAAAAGACCTTAAGAATCCAATTCTTAATAATCTATTTGTTCATTTATATCACAAAGCTGTATCCCAAATCTTTGTAAACTGTGTTTTTATCAAATGGTCTGTGGACTACTGTAGCAAATACATTATCATTTCACTACCCACAATGAAGACCAGTTCTTTAACATAAAAGAAAACACTCCCAACAGATCCAGTGATAATTTGCACTTAGTCATATTTTGATTTCTTCTAATGGAGAAATCCAGTAACACTTAATCATGGGATATATCTCAAAGTACTATATATACTACCTCTCAATGGTAGTTCAGTCCCTCTATATAGGCCTGAGTATATATATATTATTTTCTGTAAAGCAACACCTGAACCAGGAAATTGAGTAATCTGGAGGGATCTAGTTCCAAAAGCGAGGAAGCCTTACCTGCAAATATTGAAAAGCTTTGTACAAAACAGCAAGATTTGCATCAAATTAGTTTTTAAACAAGTTAGTTTTAAACAAGTCAAAACTCTACTGAGATTCTAGGAGAAAAACCTCCTTGCGGTCACCTGAGGAGAGCAAGGCAAAAAGCAAATTTTTCTCAGTAGGATTAAAAGAGTGAAAATGGGGCAGACTCCTGCAGCTTTAAAGGTGAACAGAACCTGGATCAGAAAAAGATATCATAAAATTATGACAGGTGGAACTACGATATCTCACTCCTCCAACCAACTTTTAGCTATGAGTATTTGCTGGCTAATGGGCTGGGGTGTGGGGAGACGCATCCAGCTCTGTTTCTGTCACTGGATGCACAGAACTTAAACTGACATTATTGCTGTGCATCCAGATACAGGAACAGAGCCAGATGCATCTCTGCACATATGCATGAATACACGCACGCTCAAACACAGACTCTCCCCACTGGACAGTAAATGAGGGGCAGCAGCTGAAGGGAGGGGTGAGGGAGGAGATGTGCCTGACATAACCTTATAGTATGTCTTCCTGATTCAGGATCTGTTAACAACTAGAATGTCAGTATCTCTGCTTAGGGCTGAACACAAGGCCAGATTGCCTCCCAAAACACATTAAGGGAGAAATGTGCATGAGTACAGAGAAACTTTACTTTCTAGAAGGTTCCAGGGATAGTCCTAGATCAGACGTGGGAATCATGCAGTACCTCCAGTTCTTGTTAGACTGCAACTCCCACCAGCCCTAGCCAGAATAGTAAATGGTGAGGATGCAATGGTGAGCGAGTTGTAATTCAGCAACTTCTGGAGGGATACATGATTCCCACTCCTAGACCAGAAAAAAATGGATCAAGAATGTTTCAGATATGTAAACTGGATCAAAACCACATAAAATCTGCAGGAGTCTAATCCCAATTGGCCAAGACCAAGAGGGTGAACTGGCCTCTAGAGACAATGTTGCTTTGACACCAAGACACATCTTTAAGCTATGCGTATGTAATTTCAGAATTCATCAACAGTCCACAGACATAATAGAATTTGGTTTAAAATAAAGACATCTGGAATAAAACGCAAAAGAAAAGGAGTTATTATTGTTGGCATTTGATTTGGAGGGAAAATCCTGGTGCAGGATAAATATTACCTGCAGAAATTCTATTTTAATTCACTGTTACAAATATTTCTGTATAGGCAATGAGTGACCACCGCAAATATGAAGTTCTGCCAAAGGCTACACCCTTGCAATTTAATAAAACACTTGAGAGTACTCACAGTAGGTCTGGTAGAGTTCTTATACTAAAATTAAGACGCACACGTGTGCGTGCACACACATACACAAACAATATTATACGTACAGGCTTGGCAGAAGCAGTTAACAATCAAATACTCCCTCTTTTTTTTAAATAAAAGCTATCTTCCACTAAATGTGATAAATATGATCAAGTGCAGATTAATAACCAGCTTTTTATTTGAGCAAAGCCTCTGATTTTATGAACCTAAGAAGTCTGTTATTAAATGGAATGATAAGAAATGAATGGACAAAATGTGAATTTTTTTGTAGGAACTGAGTTAATAAAATGTTTATATTTCACACTTATATAAATCAGTTGTCTTCTATATCTGGATTATCTCCATTCACCCTTAAGTTTTCAGAACATCTAAATGTCACTTTGCAAAAAAATAAATAAAATTCTCCAATGAAGGGTGCTGTCCTCATGAACACTTTACTGTGTTCTTGGGGAGCCTGTTTCTTCCACACACTCTTTCACTGGGTACATAGTGTCAGCTCCATTTGGCTCAGAACTGTTCCTCATTAAGAACAATTGTGATTGTCTTGAGCACATCTTAACAAATTTATCTCCTTTGTCAAATCTCACAACAAGTTTCCTTTGACCCTCCTTTTCAACTGTCCAATGGTAGAGCACTCCCTGTGTATGTTTTTAGGAACTTTGGATAAGTAGCAAAACTGATAAGTCCACTAGACAATATGCATATTTTAGACTTAGGTCTCATAGTTTTTATTGGATCTGCTATAGGTAGAACTAAATTAGTCATGGCTAACTTTAAGTCTCATTTATTTTAGTTGGTCTTTTCTAAATATGATTAACTATGGATGCAAATCATTGCTGTTGTTCCTATGGGTAAACCAGGCTATGGGATTTTCAAACTTAAACCCACCTGGCTATAGCAAGGGCAAACATCCAAACATCATAACTTTCCAAACATCATAACCTTTCTTTGTGGTAAATTTCCCTCACACCAGGAAGATGAGGCATCCTGGAGAATATTTTTTCCTACTTTGGCACCAGCATGGTTCTACTTTACTTGTGATTCCAAACAAAACAAAACAAAGCTTGGAAAAATTCTTTTTTAGAGTACAATTTCCAGGATTCTCAGGATTCCTCACTGACCGGGCTGGCTAAGGTCTTCTGAAAGAACAGGTTGCTTACCTGTGGTCTTCAAGAAGTTGTATGTGCCCTCACACGACTGGGTTTCATGCCTGTGCAGAAACTCTGTTTGGAACCTTCTAGAGCTGAGCCTCTTCTGGTCACCATGCATATCCCAGGCTGCCATGCTACCATCCTCAGTTTCAAAGTCCACCACAGGTATGCACAGGGAAAGAGGGAGGATATGGCAGGTTTGTGTGAGGGCACAGGTGGCCACTTGAAGAAATCACTGTGCCTCACACTACTGGGTGACTGTAGAGCTTACCAGAGGATGGAGGGACAGGTTACTATAGCACCGAAGACAGGATGGCATGTCCAAAGCAAACATCTTCTCTGGCCCTGCAGTCCAGTCTGTAGTACTGGATGTACGTGGATGGCTGGAACCACATGGATACCTTGCAAAGGTCCTCTATAGGGATTCCCCAGAGTTGAACAGTCTGGTCCACCAGATAAAGGACAGAAAGATTGAATCTGAGATGATCAGCTTGGAGTTCTAGGACTCCCAGAGGGGGTTGAAGTGTCTTATGAACCAGCATTGAAGAGTCTGAACCATAGGCAGGAGAGGTAGGTAATGGAAGTGATCACTGCCAGGAGCCTCTGGACTGTGTGAGCTGTGTGGCAGGGGTGTCAGAGGACAGCCTTAGTTGTGCTGATGAGAGTGGCTTGCCCTGGAGCAAGGAAGGTATGCTTGGCCTGTCACAGAGTCCACAGTTGCCCCAATGAAGTCTATTGTCCTTGTTGGTTCCAGGACAGATTTCTTCAGATTGACTGTTAATCTGAGGTTTTGGGAGCAATGATAGGATTAAGTAGATGTCCTGGTAAAGTATGGACTAGGAGGATTACACCAGAACCCAATTGTCTAGATAAGGGAAGATTTTCACACCTTAGGTTCTTAGGTCACCACCACCCTACACTTTGTAAATACCTTGGGTGCTGTGGAGAGGCTGAAGGGCAGGACCTTGTATTGGTAGGGCTTTTGTCCCACTTTTGTCCCAATGCAAATCTTAAGCACTTGTGATGCTGGAGCCTGATGGCAATAGGGAAATAAGTATCACACAGACTGACAGATGCACACCAGTAGTGGGGGCCTGACTGGGATCGTAGTGAGTTGATGTGGACTATGAGGAGGCCTCTCTTTTCCAGGGGGAGCAAAAGGACTTTTGCTGGTTTTTGCTGAGAGGCGAGTCTCAGCCATAAGCTAGGCCTTGGCAATGTGGTCCATTATCCTGTCTGTGCTGGTGTTGACAAAGCCCTCACTGTTTAAGAGCAAGTCCTTGATACGGCAGTTAGTTTCCTCAGAGAGGCCTGTGGAATAATGCCTTGAGTAATTCCACAGAGCTATTCCTGCCGATGTTCTCTCGGTGGCACTGTCCATGGTGTGTCTGGCAAACTGGATTTGCTGTGAGCAGAGGGCGAGAATATTCAGGGTAATGCAAGTGCTGCCCTGCATTCTGGCAAGTGTGAAATGAGCATAAACATCTTATCCTGGAGGAATCTCTGGTAGCCAGACATGCAGGTTTGCTTATGGTTAGGGCTGCAGATAAGGGGTACCTCCTGCTGAAAACATTGTCAGGGCATTCAGAGTGTGAGTGTGAGTGTGGTGTGACCAGGAAAGGTTTTTCTAAGTGGACGAAAGAATGAGGTGATGTGATCTTGAAGGCAGCTGTGATGGAATGTTTTGGCTAGCCTGCCTTGAAAGGTCTTGCATCATCACAATCAACATGAGGAGGTTGTGTGCTGTAAATGCAATTGGGGCACCCCATTTGGACTAGAGTGTGGTTAAGCCTTTAAAAACGCTTGGGGTGACAATGTAATTTACCTTAGGTTCAATTGCCTCTGGTCATGTTGCTGTAAGGGCTATTTTTTTATTGCATCTAGACATACTGTCAGTCTGTTTTCCATCCCACTGATTATTGTGCCTGACTGTTTTATGTTTCTTGGAGTGCTGCCAGAAGCCCTAACTTTTATCTTATGTGTTCTGTTGAATAAACAGCACTAAGACTTATTGTTTTGAGTCTGCAAGACTTCTTTTTTCCTGTTTGGAGCATCTGGATGCAGGTAGGCATCACTTCCTGATTAGCACTCTGCACATGCTCTGAGGTGCAACTTCTCATTACCCTGACAGGTTATGGGCCCAGCACGCTTCTGTTGCGCCAAATTGTTCCAGTGAAGTGCTGGTTCCTTTCCCCCTCTCTGTTAGTTGGAGCTGATCTGGCTCTGGTGTTACTCTTGGCCTGAGAGATCTCCATCATGATAAAGGTAGGGGGTGGATAGTGGAAGGGTTGAGAGTTTCCTTCCTGATGAATCCTGTACAGATGCTCTAGGTAGCAAAATGTAGGTGGTGTTCGCTGGCTTCACCCATAATAGCTTGATGACTTCCTGTAGTGCTGGGAGGAAGGGCATGGTGGCCAGAGAGATCAGTTGGGAGTCCACTATTTGGAAGACCAGGTCCTGCACAGATGTAGGAGGAAGTAACACTTCCAAGCTGATGGATTTCACCATATTTGACCTGATATCAGAGCAAAAGTTTAATGTCCTCCAGTGGTAGGGCTAGTGTGCCCTACCACTGGAACATTTGGGGAACATTAAAAAAGTTTAATGTTCCCCAAAGGTGAGGATATGAGCAGTTAGGGGGAGGCAGGGGAGGGAGAGTTGGCTTCATATTCTCCATAGGACGTATCAACAGTTTCCGATTGTGAAGCTGGAGCATCAGTGATGACAGTGATGATGGTCAGTATCGTTTGTGGTGGCGGTACCAAGAATGTTGCTGAAGCCTGTAGGAGAGCTACAGGAAACGCTGCCTGTGATAGAGCCAGAAGGGCCTGCATATATTGAAATGTTGTTGGTACCAATGGGATAATGCTCAGTACCAGAGTCATGTACATCCTTGATACTGGGGTGGGAACAGCTGGTGAGGAACTCGGACCTATTCGAGATGGTGGGCAGGGAAGATGGAGGTTTTGCCAATGTGGCTATCATACGAGGAGGTGATGACACTGGGTAGTGCCAAAGACTGACTGCCTCTGTGGTCCCTGCAGTGACCTGTGTTGAGAGGGTAGAGTACCAGTGGGGATCTGGAGCACTTATAGTATTGACAGATGGGGAGCACCAGAGCTCCCTTTAGTGGTATCTGTCCTAATATGAAGGTGAGTAGGATAGGTATGATCCTGGTCATTTTCTTCACAGATGCCTGTATTTGTATCAGTCAGTATACGAGATGGAAGAGAATGGACAGTCTTCTCAGTACTTTGTTTTCCTTTCATAGTAGGGTGACTTGCTCCGATGAACAAAGGGATCTCTCTCAGCATTGAGACCAAAGCCACTTCTGAGAGTACAATGAAGGTCTCTGATTAGGGAGCTGGAGGCTCTGAGGGCTCTACTGCCAATGTTGACAGGATTTGTGGATGTCAGAGATGTTAGAAAATGTGCTGGTGGAGCCAAAGACAAGGCCGCTACAGTCTTGTGTTTCGACTATTTCTTCAGCTGAGCCTTGGCCAGGTTGTGAAGTTATTCCTTAGGAGCCTGGTGTTTTGGCTCGACTCGGGGTCGCTGACCTGTCATCCCTCTCCTTGTCCTTTGGCCTCCCTCCAGTGTCCTCCATGGTAGATACTGTCAGCATCAGTGAGATGGATGCTTGGAGGGTCAGTACTGATGACTGAGAGGCTGAGGGGGAGCTTGTTGGTAGTGGTGTTGGTACTGAGCTGATTGATGATAGTGTGGCCTTCTTCTTTTGCTTCTCAGAAAGAGAAGAAAATGGTGGGCGAGAAGGCTGGGAGGCGGCCAACTGGAATATCACATGTAGAGCTTTCTCCAGGCAAAAGACCTTCAGATTGGTTCCTCAAGGTCTGTCTCATAAATTCCTTGAAGATGGGGCACTTTTGGACAACATGCCCCTCTTCCAGGCAATACAGACATTCATTATGCCTGTAAGAGAGTGAGTTTCTTTAACAAGAGGTGCAACATTTAAAGAAGGATGCCATAGACACGTGGAGGAAAAAGGGAGAGGTGCAAACACAAAGTAAAGAGGAAGAATTTTCTTTTTAGACAGTAGGAAGTAGAGATTGAAGGTTTAGAGAGAAAGTGAGAAATTCGAAGTTTAAAAAAGGTAAAAAGAAGTAAGGAATATTGGGAAGCTAATACTCAGTGGAAGGTGAACCAAATGGTGTCACTCTGCCGGCGGATGGAAAGAAACTGAGGGATAGTAGCATGGTGGCCTGGGACATGCCCAGTGACTGGGAGGAGCAAGGCTTACTGCCGTGCTACTCAGTCCTAGAAGGTTCCTAAAAGGGTCCCAGTGCAGGCACGAAATCCAGTTGTGTGGGGCACTGAGACCATGAAGAAGAAGTCATAGCAACTTTTTCAAACTCTGGTAAAAATTTCCATGTCAGCCCAGACATAGGCTTATTTTTTCATCTCCTGTGTATGAAAACAAGGCCTTTGTTGAAGGGTATTTTCTTTAAAACTAGTCTTGCCATTGCACTAGACTCCCAATAATGCAGCTCTGTCTACTTTGGATAAAGTGCCGTCTACCATCATATAACAATATGGAATGCTTTCTAATCGCAAAAACAATTAAAAAAATATTCCCACTGGGTATTGAGCTTGTTGGGCAAATGGTTTGAACAGTCACTTTCAAGGAAAGAAGTACAAAAAGAAGTTTGAAATATAAGGCTGTGGGCTGCCATACAGGAAAACCTCTTATCCCTGAATTTTAGAGGAATGGCATAGCTAAAAGTCCTGTTATGACTAGCATTAAACAAAAAAATGAAGAATTTCAGATCCCTTCTCTGCTGAATAGCAGTTCAATGTGTGTAGCAGGATATAAAACAGCAGAATTAGTCAGGAGCCTTGCTGAAATATAGCCACTGATCTCTCTGCCAGGCTCCACCAGTAACCTTCCTTTTTCTTGAAAACTAAGCAGACATTTCGTAAGTCTCAAGTGAAAGAGAGGAATTTCTATAATTGGGGAATGGGGATGATGAGAAGCAACAGTAACATTTTTTCAGAATGCAAACATATCAATACTTTATACATTAGGGAAGCTGCAAATTAGGTAAACAACCTTAATATTTTGGAGTAGGGGAGAGAGAAGAGTATCTCAGAAGAGTCATCAAGGAACAAAAATCATACAGAAATTTACTACAGTAACAGCAAAAGAGATACATTTCTTTTTGGCAGATGCACAGATATTATGCATAAGTGCCCCCATCCAAAGTTCCACATGCACTTGCAACACTTTCCCCTTGCCTAGAAAAGATCATTATGCTGGGATGTAGATATTAAAACTTCCTATCCTCTGCATTAAACTGCCACCTTTGCCACCTTACTGTAAAACAATGTGGCACCACAGTGATTTATAAGTTCGAGGTGGCATTTACAAGGAGATTCAAATTTTTAGAAGACAAACTGCAACAGCTCCCGCTGTCTAACAGTTCTCAAGATCCTAAGAGCACTCTGGATAAAAAGGACAAAATTTAAACAAGTATGGGGAGTCCAGAGTCCCCAGATGTAGGGATAGTTTAAAACCACTCAGTTAGCACCAGCCAGGAAGTGGGGGGACAGGGAAAAGTGAATGGACCCAAGTACAGAGTTAGAATTATGTGACACTTTCCCCATTGCTCAGTGAAAATTTGCAGGGACACAGTGTTGACAAGGGATTTGTTTCCTTCAGAAAGAAGGCTCACTTAAAGTATTCTGTAAAATCAAGTTCCTACAGGATGAAGACAGGCAGAGTCACAGCTTAATCCCTACAAATTCCAGTGCTGCACATCAGCTCTCCAGGAAGAGGCAAGATCTAAAAAGATGCTTTTCAGAGGTCAAAGATGGCCCTTTGCTTCTACCACAGTTTATGAAAAAAAATATTTCTTTCTGTCACAGGTACAGTCCTCACTTACATATTCTCAGCTGAAGCAGGGGATGGGGGTATAGACATGATAAGGTACATTTTGCCAAAAATGTTTCTTACCTTCTAGAGGCATCTTTGGTTATCTCCTCCTACCCTTTGTGAGCCATTTATCTCTAGTCTTCCTAATAAAAAAATGCACCTGTCACCTTTGTCACTGACTACTGACTATTAAGAGCTTGCTGAGATCCACTGAGGTATGGAGCTCAGATTTTTGGAGTGGGACTTGAGAGATTCAGGATCTCTTCCCCACACAGACATGAAGCTATGTGCCCTTGGGCCAATCACTCTCCCACAGTTTGATATATTTCACAGGACAATTAAAAGTGAAGATGCAGAAAGACGTTTATGTTACCTGGAGGAATGATATAATTGTAATTGATAACAAACAAATCTTAAGGAAATCTGAAGCAATCCTTCTATCTCCATTAACATTCTATTGTGGAAATGTAGGAACACATGCCTCTCTTAGAACGAAGGGGACTGAAGTATAGGGAACCAACTAACGTTGGCCTAGAGAGCTAAGATGGAAGTGGGTACCTACAGACCAAGGGTAGCCCCTTTAAGATGTGAGACCTCTCTGAGGAGAGGTGTTCCAACTCATCCATTTCAAATTTGGAAATGTTACTCCCTTTTAGGTCATTACATGAGCTCAAATATTGATGTGATATGGAATCCACAGGTTCTCTCTGTATTAGGCAAAAGTCTACTACAACAGGGTATAGAATGTGAGCCTTTCAGGTGCTACTGCCATGCAAGTCTTATCATCTTTCACCACTAACTATACTAGCTGGGTAGATGGAAGTTGTAGTCCAACAGCACCTGGAGAGTCACACATTTCTCCCACCTCTAACAATAGATGGTAAGCTGGTAAGTCCCTGTTAATTCCCATAATAGATAGAAAGTGTGCACGTATATCTGGGCATCCAGGGTGTCTCTAAATGAAATCAAAGGCCATGTCCAGCAGTGGAACAAGCTGGTTCACCAAATTTTAAAAATACAATTGATTTCAGTCACAGCCACAGAAGAGGTCAGTTTACTCAAAATTGTGCAGTGAAGATGTGGCTGTTTTAAAAAAATGATTAACTATGAGGAACAGCTTATTTGTATAAGTAAAAATATTTATGCTCTGAAAAATCGCTTTTGTATTAAAAATCTTACTTCTATAATGAGAAAGGGAAATTGATACACTTGCCTTTTTTTAGAGGAATTTTATACCAAGTTTGGGAACGTCTAATCAAGACTGAGCTATGTAGGTATTTATCTTTATATCTAATGGTTCATATATGTTCAGTTTTATATTTCAGCCATCTCAAATGGGCAGAAATATTTAAACAGAATAGTAATGGAAGTGCTTTATCATATGCTGCAGACTAATTACATTAGGTCTCATGACCATTTTTTACTAAAATGCTTCCTGAAATCATTCAGAATAATAGTCTAAGATTCCATTTCTTATCCTGGTTCAGAATTAAAACAAAACAAACAGAAAACAACCATTAAAAATTAGGTGGCCACACCTGTTCCTATACATGCTACCACATGATAACAGCAGTTTGACAATATGATATCATTGCTTAAATTAATGTTCCTTTTCCAGGAACATTTTGACTTCTCTTCATTAAAAAAAAAGAAAAGAAATTCTTCCTCCAGGGTACATAATACAATATTTTGCGAAAATGGCTAGTAACAGGGGCCTGTCAATTTCTCATAAATCAAACCTGGCATGTATTCAGCACATATTTGTTTGCCCAGTACATGATCAGCATTGTGTCACTATGGCCCTCAGATGTTAACCAGAAGAAGTCTGATGCCTAACAAGCCAGGGATAAAAACATGTTTAACTTTTTAATAATGCTGGAAAATAGAATTTTCTGGTAAAATTTCATGTACAAAAGGAACTGTGCTCTGTGAAAGCTGCTCCGCTGATTAAAAGAAAGGAACTGGGGGAAAGCATTTACATACTGTACGGTCCTTTTACCTACAAAGCAACCCTCAGCATCTCGTCAAATCTTATAAAGCTGCCAAATCCACAAAATCAAAATTAGCATCCATACCACCACAGAAGGGATGCAGCAAAACACATGCAAACACAGACACATAGTGTGGCTTTGAACATTTCTTTAAAAAAAGAAGAAAAAAACTCCTGTCCTACTCCTATTTATTGCCTTTAATCAAACAGTTTATGTAACTCAGAACACTCTCTGAAATAGAATCCAAGCCTTTATCTCTTCATTAAATAAACAGCTTCTCCAATCATGTCTGTGTTGTTTCCAGCCAACTCCCTGATCTGTTTCTAGCCTCTGTGCTACAGCCTACACAGACACCTATAGCCCACACACCCCACAGACCACAGATATTTAGGGGGCACATGCTGTCATAGAAGAAAAGAAGAAACAAAGCAAGTCTCTTTCTGTAGACATGGATTCTGTTCTGTGTAAGGGAAGGAAACTATGATATGCCCCCAAGGCATGGCCATACAAAGATTACCGGAAGCCCTACTTGCCACATGGAAGCTATAGACTAAACCTGAACCATTTCTCTGGACTTCAGCATTTCCACAATATTGTCCTTGTCCATACCATTTTGCAACGATATATCTTGTTGTCTGACAAAGTCAGCAAAATAAATCAGCCTTAAAGACATTAATGCCTGTCAGACATCAACAGATCCCTGATCAAATCATTGCAGAACAATGTTTTCTAGCTCCAACTGCTTGAAGTTAACAGCCTTTTTAAATGCTTGCACTTGCACCACTTATATAATCTGCACCATAATTTAAAGCGTCTGTCTTTTTTTTTTTTTTGGCTATAGAAATCTACAGGCTAGATAACAAGAGTTATAAAGATTAGTGTGCTATCAAATGGGACCAAAATAAAGACTACTGGTAACTTTTGGACCCAGTCTATAAACTAGTTTGGGTATCTCCCAAACAAGCACTTTGGATTTCTAGAATTTTTTTTACCCTAAATTCACATTTATTTATCTTTTTGTTCTTTTTATTTTAAAAAATAAAACATTACAAATTCATATATCTCTTTAAAAAATTACACATAAGAAGTTGAACAGAACCATTAACTGAGATGTAATACAAGATACAATGTATTCCTTCTAAGAAAAAGAAAAGAAGAAAAAGAAGAGAAGAAAGTGTAATATCTTAACTATGTTACATCTAAAGTTAAAAGCATGTTTTAATCATCTCTTTAAATATTTTTCAGAAAAAGTTTACTATTCATCTCTAATGCTGTTAACTTAAATTCACATTTATTAATCATATTTAATCACATTTATTAAATTCACATTTATTAAATTCACATTTATTAATAAAACATTTATTAATTAAATTCACATTTATTATATTTAGGCTGACAGCAAGTTTGGGACTGACTGGAAAATTGACTTTTTAAAAACTGATGTTGTTGGTCTACTCTACATTGAACTTGATGTGAAACAATGACTGTTAGTGTACCACCCAAGTCGTTCATTCTAATTATATAAAAAAAATGCACAGCAACTGAGGCAAAGTCATATCATATGATTATGTTACATTACTGGCATGTTTGCAGTTTGGGCTTATTCTTGTATTCAGTCCTGACCTTGGAGGTCCAGGTTTCAGCAGCGACCGGGCGTGCATTTGCACAATTAAAGCTAATATGCCCACTGCATCCGTTCCTGAAGAAGTTTGACCTGGCCATGGTAACATACGCCTTGGTTACCTCCCATTTCGATTACTGTAATGTCCTGTACATGGGTCTGTCTTTTAAAAGTGCTCAGAAAGTTCAGTTGGCCCAAATAGCTGCAGCCATACTGTTAACTGGGCTAGCTATAAGAAGCATACGACCCCTTGTTGCAACAGCTCCACTAGCTGCCATTCCATTTCTAGGAACAATTCAAAGTGTTGGGGATGACCTATAAAGCCCTGTACAGCTTTGGACGAGGCTATTTAAAGAAATATATCATTCTTTATGAGCACATCAAAGCTCTAAGATCATCTGGAGAGGCCCTTCTCTCTCTGTCGCAATTAGCTTCTCTGATTCGTTCGGTGGGAACAAGGGAGGGGGCCTTCTTTCCAGTTGCTCTCAGAGTTTGGAACTCCCTCCTTAGCAGGGCCAGCATAGCCCTGTCCTTGCTTTTCTTCCACCAGTAGGTTAATAATTTTTTAAAAGCACAATGCCATTTTAAAAAAAACTGTTAAAACACAAGTTAAAACACAATTAAACTAAATTTCTATCTTAAAATACAAGTTAAAAATAGCATTAAAAACAAGTTAAAACAGTATTATCATCATCATCTTATTTATTTATAGGGTACTACCACTATACATGGCCCTTTACAAGTAAAAGAAAAAAACTGTTCCCGGTCCTTGGGCTTATAATCTAATTAAGATAGGACACAAAAGGAAAAGGGGGGTGGTAGTATGGAAGAGGATTAAGTCCAGCAGATATCACCTCTTCTTCTCTCTCTCTCCAAGGCCACAGCAATGGTAGTTGGGATGCAGGGAGGGTCCTTCATCTGCTTCTGGGCCTAGGGACATAGAGCTGTGCCTGCCTCTTCTTTTCTCTCTCCAAGCCCATTTATTTATTATTGTACATATAATAATATAAATATTTTTACTATAATAAAATATCATATTTTGTTTTATAAGAAAATAAAAACATTATGCCCCTTTTTAAAGGCTTTACTTGCCGCATATACAAATAACCAAAAGGTTCCTCAAATAGAAAGGTCTTTACCTGCCAGGAAAAAAACAGCAGGAAGGGGCCAGATGGACATTTTTATGTCTCTAAGCTTTTAGAAACTTACTGGGATGGGATTTTAATGCAGTGCGGTGCTGTTTTTAAGGTCTGTATGTTGCTTTTTTTTTTTAAAAAAAATGGGTTTTAATGTTTTTTAATGTTAAATGTTTTCAATCTTCTACACTGTTTGTTTTTAAAATAACTTTTATAGAACCATAGAATTGTAGAGTTGGAAGAGACCACAGGGGCATCCAGTCCAACCCCCTGCCATGCAGGAACACACATCAAAGCACTCCTAACAGATGGTCATCCAGCTTCTGTTAAAAACCTCCAAAGGAGACTCCACCAGTCTCCGAGGCAGTATATTCCACTGCCGAACAGCTCTGGCCATCAGGAAGTTCTTCTGAGGTTTAGGTGGAATCTCTTTTCCTGTAGTTTGAATCCATTGCTCCTTGTCCTAGTCTGTGGAGCATAAAAGTATGCTTGTACTTTTATTGAAGGTCTTGTATGGTTTTAATGCCTATTGTTTTAACATATGCTATTAGCTGTCTTGCGTCTCCTTACTGAGAGAAGGGTAGGATACAAATGAATAAAATAAATAATAAATAAATCAACAGCAAAATGAAAAGCAAGGTATGTTCACATTCGTTCTGAGCATTAGAAGCTTAGTTTGGTTTTAATTCACTGTCTCATACCTCAGTTTTTTGTCAGCTCTTTGGACTGCAGATTTAATGTGATTATGAGAACAACCTAAATATCTCTGTTAACAAAATCTTTGACAAAAAAGCTCCTTTCTACAAAGCCCTTTCAAACCCACCAGCCTCTCCTTTTGCTTATCATCCTGTGTTGCAGGACAATTCTCAGCAGCATTGGCACTGGAAGAAACACAGTTTTGCACTTAAGATTGGAAAATATGAGATTCTGCTGTAGCTGATCCTGAGGTAGCCATGCAGACCTGCCTAAAATAGGCAAGGTAACCAGCTGCTGCCTCCAGAATCCCTTACCAAATATGCTTGAACAGCAAAAGGCTGAGAAAAGGGAAAAACAGGCACATCCGCCTTATCAGAAAAAAATCCCCAGAGACCTAGAATTTTTGCCACCAAAACTGGAATCACAGAAAAAAGTGGGGAGGAATACTTCTGGATGTATTTTGGAAGAAGCTTTTCAAGTGGTGTCTAGAAAATTCAAAATGTTCTTGTTTACTTACGCAAAGCTGACCTGACCTGACTTAGTTGCTTCATTTCACACAAACATTTTACTAGTTTTGGATTAAAAGTTTACAGAAACAGAGTAAACTGCCGTGTGTGTGTGTGTGTGTAGTGCAGGAACCTATCCCTATTCTTTCCATGTTATTCTAGCCTCTAGTACTAAATCTGCAGTCGGTCCCAGGTGAATCTCCATAAGTCCTTTGTGTTCCCTACAGTTCAGTACCTGGGTTCTGGTTTTCAACCAATTCCATTACCTGGTAGTGCTTTGGTCCCTAACCTGCCAGATAAGTGAGGGAAACCTGTAACTGGAGCAACAACCTCAGACAGTTTAATGGCGGGGAGAGAAATTATTTCTAAACAACATTGCTTCTTGCAGTCTTTAACTGATCCATCAGTCAAAAGGTATATGGTCAATATTAAAGAATTCAGCACTCAATAATTAGCTTTGAGTATGAGAAATTAATCAAACTAAGCTCTCAGTCATTCTACCCACAAAATCTACTCTTATTTAACCTAAATTTTCCTCACTTCA
The DNA here is from genome assembly GCA_948472985.1 of Iguana delicatissima. NCBI lineage: Eukaryota > Metazoa > Chordata > Lepidosauria > Squamata > Iguanidae > Iguana > Iguana delicatissima. Next base: position 458,262 of record CAOKZL010002009.1, read on the forward strand.
GCAATATAATTTAGGAGAATCTCTTTATTTTTGCTATTGCTGAACAATTGGGTGTCAGATATCCTTGCCAATCTTTTGCAAATCACTTAGAGATCTATTACCAGATCATGATCTACTGTTTGCCAGTTCCGGTCAGTTATATCCTTTAAGAGCTATTAAACTAAAATCAAATTCTGCTCCTAAATGTTTAGCTTATAATTTCTCTAGAACTGTAGTCATCTTATTCTATAATGTTTCGGAGAAAGTGCCAAAACACTTTTGAAACCAAAATAATTCTGCCATTTAGCATAGCTTCATTTATCAAATAAACCAACACAGCTTAGCCTAATAGCAAAGCAACCCAAAGTCTTATCTAACAGCACAGTTAAAAGCAGAATTTTGCCACACATGAAAGGTAAAAACTTCCAAGAGGAAGGCTGTTAGTAAATTCAGGTAAAGATCATCTACCAATTCACTGAGACATGCCTTTTGTTACTTTACTCCTCCAGAGGGCCAAATTTAAAAACACTGAAGGTAGTCTGTGTAAAAATGGAACAGATAACAAGACCACTTAATCAAAGTCACACATAGGGTATTAGGTAAAATTTCTCACTTCTTCTGAACCATCTGTTAATATTAACAGCTACAACATAAGTAGTGCTAGTAAAAGCTACAAAATCAGAATCACACCTTTGAGCAAGTTTACAGTGAGTCTAGGACATCAACTGACTGACAAGCCCAATTTACAATATTTTATAATCCAAAGAACAAATAACTCATTAATAAATGACAACAGTTAAACCATTATTCATATAAGCAGATATCTCAACAGTGATAATGCCAATGCTCCCAAATGATGGGCCACTCTGAGTTGCTTGACTTGTGTATTCTTGACAACAAATAGAATAGGGGTACGCAATTTCTGGGAATCTGGGGGGCATTTTTGCCCTCTCCAAGAGCTTGGAAAGCCATGTCCCCTACGAATACCCAACACGCTGCCATCCATTTTTATCTCCCCTTTTTCCTCACAGCATCTGAGGTGCACAATTTGCCATTTAAACATACACTCTTGAACTCACAACTTTCTGAGAACGTCTTTATAGGCAGCTGGATGTTAAAGGGCCTATTGAGTCCTCAGAGGATCTGCCATTTTGGGTGGAAACTGTGGAGACAGGTTGAAGAGATCATGTGGCCACATATGGGCTTGCACATGATCATATCATGTACTTGGTCTATAAAATGCTAAAATGGTTATTTAAAGGCAACTTAAAAGATTATTCATCAACAACTACAGGCTGCACAACAAAAATACCAGCACTCATGCAGACCCAGCTACTTACTAATATTGCTGTGTGCCTTCAAGTCCTTTCTGACTTATGGTGACCGTAAGGTGAACCTGTCACGGGGTTTTCTGGGACTGAGAGTGTGTGATGCACCCAAGATCACCTAGTGGATTTCAATGGCCAAGCAGGGAATCGAACCCTGGTCTCCAGTGTCGTAGTCCAATGCTCCGACCACTATACCATGCTGGTTCTTGCCAATTATTACCCCATGACTATTCCAGCAACACAGTTCCTCAAGAGGTTCAACTCTACATCCTGTGGCTTGAATAGGACAAAAGCTTTTACTCACATTTTCCATGACCAGCTTATCTATATAAGAATGTTTTATTGTTAAGCCAATTGTCACTCTGTTTTGCATTTTAATTACCTTTAACTCTACTGACCACAGCCCCTTACCCACTCCCCCAAGCATTTATATAACAATTGGCCAGAAACATTTTATACTATGGGTTGTAGTCTATAAAAGCTTATGCTATAATAATATTTCTACTGTTACAACTCCATTGCCGTTGCTTTATTTTACACCAATTTGTGGACAGTTCTTTTGTAGAAAAGTGCCATATAATTTTTCTAAAAAAATAAACTTACATATAAAATCTAACCTTTGTATTACTGAATTTCTTCAAATCTATCCCAAATCTATTCTTCAAATCTATCCCAAAACATCTTAACATCTCCCAGACTTAGTTAACTGATTCCCTTCTTTCATGATACACTGGTAAATGTTTACTTGAATATTTGTAATTGAAACCAAGTGTAGAAATTAGCTCTGAGCAGGTTTTTTGTTTTTTGTTGTTTATAAAGTCATAAGCTTGTTTTAAAAGGTCAAAAATTCTGGCTCTCTTAAAAAATACAAAGCCCACCAACTAAGTTTTATATGCCAAGAAATCTATTTATGTATTTAACATGAAAAATAAGGGAATGTATTTTGCTGATCATAGACTGATTAGAATGAATTAGTTGCCATAAAGATATTCAGGAACTGCACACTCCATCTTTTAAATTTTACAGCTCTAGTAGAAGGAAAAACATTAATTATTCCCTGAAGAAATAATGTCCTCAGTGAGATCAGAAAACCTGGTTCTGATTTTCAATTAAGCATTTTTGCTGAACCCACGCAGTTCAAGTCATGATAGCTAAGAAATTTCTCAGGTATTGTTTGAACTGTTCACATCATATCTATAAGTCAAGACACAATGAAATCCACAACAGTTTTTCCAAAAAGTTATCTACCCATAAAGTCAACATTTGATGGTCAATGTAGAGGCATAAGCAAGTGAATAAAATCCTGCTTTAGCTAAGAATCACTAAGTCTGGCTCAGATTGAAAGCTGTAACATTACTGTCTCATCCTAGAAACTGGAAGAGTTTCAGAAGTACTTTGTGATCCAAGAGATTAAGTCCAACCGCTATTCTTACTGAGGGGATGCTCACTGAATCAATGGGATATGACAAATGTTGACATATCATTCAACCATTGATTCAATGGGTCTACTCTGGCTGAAAATGCCAATGATAGTGAAGTGGTGGAAAGAGTCTGTTTTTAACCCAAACTTTAAGAGACTTATTCAAATCTGTTCATTACCTTAGGTATGTCCTTTAAAGTCTATAATAAAACCTTTAGTAGATTCATGGAACCAATTCCACAGGGGGGCCTAGATACCTCGGTAAAAAGAGGACCTACAAAGACGAAAACATTTTAAATCCTCAGGACTTGGCTGCACTTGACTAGTTCTCTAGACTGTGGCTATGGTTAGCCATTAGTGTCTCAGATATTCTCTAATATGGGGCAGGGAAGCATGGTTCTCCAGACGTTTTTGAAAATCACACCGGTCCTAGCAAATGGAGCAAACTGTGAGGGATGGCAAGCAATTGCAGTCTAACAACATCTGGAGGCCACATACCTGCCCTTTACTGGAATATGTGAGTCTGCACTAGCTTGTATTCCATGGACATGAGTAGCACCACTACCATGACTATCCAACTTGTTAAAAAGAAAATATGTGATATGTATTCAGACTCATGATATATTTTTCAAGTCCATCTAGTTTTCAGCTATATGTACAGAAATCATGAGTCCGCAAGAAAGATCATCTTCAAAACTGAAGGAGGATCACCAATAGCAGTTAGCAGTTACATTTCTATACCGCTTATTGGTGTGAAGCACTCCCTAAGCGGTTTAATCGCCTCCAACAAGTTAGGTACTCAGCTTGTTGGATTCCTAGGCAGATCTTCTAATGCAGCCTTGCAGTGAGATCCACAAAGCAGTCATGAGTGTAGGCCAATGGTAACTGCCCAATGGTATTATGTGCAATGTCATCTGGGCCATAATGACAAGTACACATGTTGTTTTGAAGTCATTTTGATAAGCTGGTTTCTTTATCAAGAAAGGCAAAGCAAAGCAAAACCAGAACTGTAGTGACTGCAACTTTATAACTGATACAACAAGATATAGCTCGCAAAACCCCTCACAAAGGATAAGATTGTGTCTGTCCATGCTTGCTCTGCTCTGGATGCAATGGTCCTGTTTGCAGGTGCAACAGATGTAATGTTTGCATAAGCTTATGCATGTGAACTGCTGCAAAGATAGGCTTTATTTGTGCAGAAAGCTTAACTCTTTGGGTAAAATGTATGTTGAAAACTACTGAGTGGATGAGGCCTAGAGATAACTAACTTCAATAGACCTACAGGTAGGATAAGCATGCCAGATGCATGGGTGGAATCCTATACCTCCACTCTGAACAGCTTTATGCAGAAAGACCCTCATGAAGTATCTTGTAGCCTGAACAGAGCTTTTCAGTTATAGAGCAAATTACTCAACTATTATGGAAAAAGTAGCAGCTAACAGTGTAATGTTGCTCTTGAGTTTTAAATTCTCTTTGCAGAATTAGAAAAAAATGATGTTAGGTTGAACTGGAATGCCCAATTAATTGACTGACTGATTTCCTGAAGGGACAAGGAGAAGAGTGAGTCTTTACATTAGTAAAAGGAAACAACCAAATCACTCTTTGAATGGAAATCATCAGCCAAGACACACAAACTCCCAAGACTGTGGCTAGTCCCATTTACATTTCTCCACACTATATAGAAATGTGAATTTCAATGAATGTAGGAAAAGACAGAGAGCCAAAATGACTTTATAACAGAATGACTGTGAAATACAAGCTGTTATCTATGACTCTTCTTTTCAAGTTGAGAAACAAAGCGGACGTGCACCTGCAAATTTGTATCAAGGAGGAGTGTTAGAGATTCTTTTCTCTTGAAACTGAATCTGACATCAACATCTCAGAGTTGTTTTATATTACTTCTGTTTAGAGTAAAATACTGTATTTCTACCCAATTAAAGACAGCAATCATACACAGTATATGCTTTAAAAACAAGCACATAGACATGTAGAGATCTAATAGGAAATTTAGTTGAATGAAATTTCAGAAATATAGCTAATGTCCCAACTTAAAGTCATAGAATCAAAGAAATGGAAGAGACCTCATGGGTAATCGAGTCTAACTCCCTGCCATGCAGGACTACACAATCAAAGTATTCCTGGCAGATAGCTATCCAGTCTCTATTTAAAAACCTCCAAAGGACACTCTACCACACTCCCAGGCAGCAGCATATTCCACTGCCAAACTGCTTTTATCATCACAAGGCTGTTCCTAATGTTTACGTGGAATCTCTTTTCTTCAAGTTTGACACCATTACAACATATCCTAGTCTTTGGAGCAGCAGAAAACAAGCTTGCTCCATATGACATCCCTTCAACTATTTAAACATAGCTATTATGTCATCTCTTAACATTCCCTTCTCCAGGGCTAAACATAGCCTGCTCCCTAAGGGGTTCCTCATAGGGTGTGGTTTTCAGGCCTTTTACCATTTTGGTTGCCCTCCTTTGAATATGTTCCAGCTTGTCAATACCTTGCTTGATCTAGACACCGTAGTCCTACTGATGCAGCCTAGAATTATACTGGGTTTTTAGCTGCTGTATTACAGTGCTGACTAATGTTCAGTCTGTGCTCTACTTACACTTGTAGACCCCTTTCATGTGTACTGTGATCAAACCAGATCATGTGTACTGTGATCAAGCCATCTATCCTGTGTCTGTGCATTTCATTTTTTCTGCCCAAGTGTGGTACCTTACATTTCTCCCGATAGGAATTCATTTTGTTAGTTTTGGCCCAGCTCTCTAATCCGTTGAAGTCATTTTGAATCCTGATTCTGTCCTCTGGGAGGTTAGCTACCCCTCCTAATCTAGTAATTTGGTAAGAATGCCCTCTATTCCCTCATCTAAGTAATTGAAAAAGATGTTAATAACTTAAATGAAGCTGTGTTGGTGGTTTTGACTGAATAACTCAAAATAGGCATAACTCAAATAAAAGGATTATGCTTTACTCTTCAAATACTTCATTTTGGTCTCCATCACGTTAGCCTTGACTATGTGGGCCAGCTGAAACTTTATGATCAGCCAGGCTTCAAAAGAAACCTTTATGAGGAGCATTCTAGTGCATGCCATGTGTTCACTTTTTGTAGCTGCTCTCTTGAGTCCTCCAGCAGAGATGCTGCTGTCTGTGATTTGTTTATCATGATGTTTGAATCGGGGATTCTAATTTTTCTCCATATGAGTCAAAGTCATCAGACACTAACAACAAACCATAGCTTATGACTCTGGCTTGTTTGGGAAGAGATTTTGATTTTGATTTGGAAATCTCAATAAACAAACCACAGAAAGAGAATCTGTGGCTTGCCAGCTGCCTTCATTAGCAGGAAGTGTGGCTAACTCCATTTGAGTGGGAATAAAAGCCATAACCACAAACTAAAATGGAGAGGGAGTAAAGGGGAAAGATAATTTTGGTCTGATGGAAAGTCTCTTGGAGTATTATCAGAGTCATTTGTTTGACTTTATTGATGGTACCTTTGAGGCAACAATTCTGTCTGTCCAGACCATCCACATACCCAAAAGGAACAAGATGGAGAAAAACTCAGTTTGCAGGACTGAAAGCTTCTCAGTTAAACAAAAAGAAAGAATAGGTTATAGTGAATAGATGGTAGTGTGGAATGGCCACTGCATGTGCATACACAACTCAGTAATGTTTTTTTTTCTACATTTATGAAATACAATGGGAAATTTAAAAGTGAAAATATATAATTCTGTAATCTATGGTATAATTCTATAGTAACGATTTTTTTTAAAAAAATTAAAATCTTCTTACATTAGAGTAGAATATTTTAGTCACCCAGATACACTTTCTTGCAGAACCTACATAGAAGGAGACCTATAATGCAACTTTTCTAAGATATCGTCATCTGTGAAGTAGTAAATAAGAGCCAGCATGGTGTAATGGTTTGGGCATTGGACTAGGACTCTGGAGACAAGTGTTCAAATCTCTGCTCAGCCATGAAAATCCACTGGGTGACCTTGGGCAAGTCACATTCTCTCAGCCTCAGAAAAAGGCAAAGGCAAATCCCTTCTGAACAAATCATGCCAATAAAACACCATGACAGGTTTGCTTTAGGGTCGCTGTAAGTTGAAAATCACTTGAAGGCACAGAACAACAGTCGTAAATAATGTTACCAAATTTTAACTGCTTGCCATTTACAACATGGAGTTTCATGCGGGGAGGGGCGCGGTGTTTGCACAAATAGGAAAACACTCTATGATTCAAAAAGTTTAAGTTTTATTTACCTAATTTTATTTTTTTACTTTTATTGTACTTTCTGTTTTCTGGATGTGCGTATTTGAATGAAACATACTTCAACAGGCAAACAGAAACGCACCTTTGGTCATGGCATACATCCTGTGACACACTGAGATTCTCACTAGGGTAAAAAAATACCCTGTGATATGTATAGCATAAGGGGGTTTGGTTTATTCTACTGCAGCACGGATGTGCCAACTTACACCATGGTTGTCCAGTTTTGTCACTATGGAGGTCAGAATTCTGTTCCAACTGTGCAATGACCAAAATTCTCTTAAACCCATATTCTTAGTACAGAAGGCAGCTATTATCTTCAAGGATCTTCTAAGAACTCCTGAGGATTACTGTCGCACTGTGCCTACCTAAAGGAAAAATTGCTGTCTCTGCCATGCTGAAAACATGGGTTGGGGGAGTTGCAAGATCTCTGCCAACGTTTCCATGTTATGGGATGGATGTGGAACCATCACATGTCTCACAGCATAACTACATCTTAAGAGCAGGAACCCACGCAGAGAAATGGCAGCCAGATTTAAACCTTTCTGTCTTGTCTGTTGTTTTTCTATACCTGATCCCCAAACCCCTGGATGCTTCCCTGGAGTCTGAGTCTGATGTCCAGACCCATGGTCACACCGGAGACACAACGTCTGAAATACCAGACAGGGGAGAGGTGGCTAGTAGGTGGATTTGGAGGGAGAATGTGGCAGGTGAGATAAAATTTAAGTGCCCTCCTTCCTGCCTGACATCTCTTTGCTAGAAATTCTACCCTTCTGGCCCTCTCTGCAACACAGTGGAAGCTAGACTATGAAGACACAATGTTAGAGAACCAGTGACCAGATTTAGACATAGGGTAGAAAAGGAATGCCATCTGTGCTCCAAAGAAATATCATAATTTATTTTAAAATACTGCCTTGAAATCCAGTTAACAAGTTTTAGCCATTTCTAAAAATAAGGGCAATAAGAATGAGGGAAAAGGGAAACATTCTGTGTGGTTAGCGCAAGATAAGCAAATGGTCTCCAAAGCATTTTATTTTTTTTTAAAAAATGTTCCCATCGACATCCTAGAAGAGGGTGGTTTTCATCCTCATGAAACTCCATTCTAAGTCACACTGCATATACTCTTTAGATAAAAGTTCTCTTCTGATGGTTAAGTAAGACTATACTAATGGAATGGCAAACATTTGTATACCCTTGGGCCAGAAACAGACTGTCTTGGTTCCCATCAGATTTGGATTTCCTCGTCTACTTCTGCTCCTGTGCTTCAAATCCTCAGATGTTACCTGTATACTAAGGACAGTTTCACATGTTATAGGAAATACATGTTATTGTGTTCAAAGTGACCGCCCCACCACAAGCCCGAACAAGCCAAAGAGTGATAGTTACACTTGCATTTTGCCATTTTGATAAGGACTGAGTGTGTGTGTGTGTGTGTACAGTTTTCCACTGCTGTATTTTCTTTTTATAATAACCCTGACAGGGAAGTTAGGATGCAAGAGAGTGATTAGCACATAGTCATTTAGTGAGTCTCACAGATGAATCTGGGTCTGACATTCCAGGTTCAACTTCTGGTTGACATGCTAACTACTTTATCTCCCTGGTTCTCCCTGGTGAGTAGCTTGGAGTTGTTCAGACCCAGTGGTTTCAGATGTGTGCCTCTCTTATGTTACAGTGTATGATCAAAGAGATGAACCCAAAGATTAACTAGTTTTTAAAATATGAGTTCGTTGTAGTCTGCTATAATGGTTCTCAAATTCTGGTCTTCCAAATGTTCTGACTTCAACTCACAAATGCCCCACACAGTGTAACAGTGGAGAGGGATTGTTGGAGCTGACATCCTACATTTGGACAATCAGAGTCTGAGAACCACTGGTCTAATACATCTCCATCTGAGTCACTTTGAAAGTATTAAAAGTTTTGAAAAGGGTATACTTGCTCACAAGGCTTACAGACATCATCTATGTCAATGTACACCATGGTGGCCAACTGTTTGAGGCTACAGGGCCACCAAATAGGCCTTTTTTCCTTTACATATCTCCAAGTAGCACATTTTTGTTTCTCACTGGGCCATTTTAGACCCAGGAGATGTCTTTTTTTACAGCAGGAAGGGATTTGAAAGTGAAACAGAAAGTGGCCTGTATGGCAAAGATGCGCTTACTCCTAGAGAGCATTGAGGGAAGGAAAATGCACATCCTTGATGTGCACATTAGTACACATACTTCACTGGCCCAGCCAACAACTTTCTAATCTAGCACCAATATTCAGGTGACAGGGCACACTTTTGCATGGCATACTTCACAGAGCTTTCGCCAGAGTTGTCTTCTCTCTGACATCTTCATAGTGGGGTCTTAAGAAAGTTCTAGAAATAAAACAAGATTCCCTTTCAATTCTTGAATAGTGACCTTCAAGTTAGCAGCAGAATGTCCTACAAGAAGGAATTAAAGATATCGCTTTCTTCTAACCAAAACGGGTTTTGTCAGTACCATTGGCAATGTTGCCTAGAGATGATAGAAGATGCTGTTGAACGCATCTGGAAAGCATGAGGTTACGGAATTTTGAGTGAAACAATGGAAAGTTTCTACTCTTTTGTTACATTCTCTGCCAGTCACATTTAATAAACTGCAATGAGAATAATGCATGTTTAGAATTGGAGATATTTCTTAGTAGTTATTGAGAAGGGTGAAGCTGCTTAATAATTTAAAATGAGGGCTATCCTAAGACATGGTCTCCACATATTTCTTTCCCGCTTCATTTTTTCCTACAGCCATAACTTTACAGCTCCCTGTTCCAATCATAAGAATTCAACAGTGACACTTTGTCTGAGCAGCCATTTTTGCTGAATCTATAGATAGAGGGGTTCAAGCACCAGCAGAAAAGTCAAAATTCAAAATCTTTATTTTCTACCAACAGACAAGAATGATCACTTTAACAACTGCTGAAGGAAAAAACAATGCAGTGAGCAAAAGCAATGGATCAGAGAATCTTCAAATAAATGCCTGAATGAACATAGTGAAACAAAGAAAGGAATGTTTGCCAATATACTATTAATTGTAGTTATATCAAATCACCTACTTAAATCTTCAGAACCTGCAGGAAAGAGCACAAGTTATTTAAAAAATAAAAAGAGGAGAAAATAAAGGAAAAAAGAAGAATCTTATGTTATACCTACTTACATTCACTGCAACAATGAACATAACGCTTTAGATTAAAGATAATATACCATAATGCCATGCTCTAAGAATGCTCAATGGTTCATAGTCATAAAGTACAAAGTAACATCAGGACCATCACAGATAATCAGAATATAAAAACTTAGATCAGTCTGAAACTCTTGAAGGCAGGGCTCCTCCGACAGTAACTGATTAACTGAACCAATTAAACTTACATGGCTCAATTAAAATAGACCCCTGATTAAATCAGTAAATGCTCTCAGCCTACCTAATGCTGTTTTTTTAAAAAGTTTTTCTATGAGCTGAAAATGTATTTGTATGAATGTTAACACAAGTCTTGATCAATAGATAAAAGTTATTCTTTTTAAATCTGGGAAATATATTTAATACATGCAGCCTCCAAGTCCTGTATTTACAGCCACCAAAGGTCCCCTGGAGACCACCAAATATCTTGTAAAGCCCAATTTTTAAAGCAATTCTTTTAGACTCAATTTGTGATGACTTTCTTTTCACCTGAAAGCATCTCATAAGGTGACCCAATAGTGGCATCCCACCTTGTCCTCTTCTGTATGTTGAAAATCTGCCCAAAATCTGCCTGAAACAGTGATGAGATGTTACATCATGTCCCTTCTGGTATTCTTGGATGCACTGTTGAGATCCACAGGCCCAAAACTGCACTTCTGCCTTGTGTGGGAGATCTAGGCTGTTGCAAGGCACATAGTCAAAAGATACTACTGTGGCAACAGTGGGGTGGGGTGGGGGGCCCTTATATTTAAATAAACATTTAAATATTTAACTCTAAATTTAAATCTTGAGTTAAGTCCCCAACAATAGATTATATTTACAGGGGGTCCCTTGTAAAGAAAGGAACCACTGGATGGAGCCAAGGCTCATAATCTAGCCTATGTGAGTGACCCTCTTGCTTCTAGGAAATAGACATCTGAAGACTTTTAACTTCAGATTGAAGAGGGGAGTTTCTAGCTTTGAGAGTGAGAGTTTTATGACTATTATTTTTATCGGAGAACCTAACATCTCCTGCATGCAAACCGTATGTACAACTGCTGAGCTACAGACCTTCCTTCAAATGCTACAGACCACAGGACTAACCCAGAGCAGCAAGACAAAATAATTCAATCTTTAGTTACGTACTAAGGACCAGTCATCCTTCCTAACTTCAAAAGAATTTAAATTCAATCAGAAATTATTTTTGAAAAAGCTAATGTGAAAAAAATAATTTGCTACACAGCCCAATCTTGTCTGACTTCACCAGCTAAACAGGGCTGAACCTGGGTAGCAGCTGGATGGGAGACCAATAAGCAATATCAGGGATTTCTAGCCACAGCTAGGAGCAAATTGAGACTGAAACTCTTTACCGACACTCCCAGTCGGAGATGAGAACACTGGGCAAGGTGGAGCAATGCTCTGACTCTGTAAGGCAGCTTGCTATGTTCCTAACATGAAATCTACAAATTGCAAGTACCAGATAAACTGTGAAGTAAGAGACAGAGATATTAACTGACTTAAACCTTTATTATTTGCAATGTTTTGCATGGGAAATGCACGTTATGATTTAAGAGTGACAATCTGAACCTAACAAGCACAGCAGGCTGCCAGGCTGGAACATCTAATAATTTCCCCCCAGTAAACCTAGCTCCTTCCTGATCCTTCTGACCTTTCAACAAGTGGTTTAGAGACTATTGGATTATGGCAGTTAACAAATGACAGGTGCAGCCAATTAAGCAAGCAATGACGTAACCACTACTTCCAGTCTTTAACAGGAGTTTTCTTCAGAAAACGATGCTTTTCAATCAATGAGCTCAGTATGACTGCTTATCAGTCAATCCTGAGAAGAACTTCAAAAGCTTTGCACTGCTGATATACTTCTCATTAAAAAGTGATTTTGCTGTAAAATTATCCAACTGTGACTGTGGAATGCTTTGCTATTCTTTAACTTGGAAAGTTGTCAAAACAGTGTGACTTAACTCATGTGGTACCAAGACATCTGAAATCAAACTACCAATGGGTTGCAACTTGCTCAATTAAATCAGCTCAGAGTAGACAATGTCACAGGGTAGAAGAAATTCTCAAGACACAAGATTCAGATTAGCATTTTTTTAAAAAAAAAAAAGGGAAAAAGGCAACATTGGAGGGACTCTACTGTTCCACTCAAAGTTATCTACATCAACGATATCCAATTGTTTACAATTTGCTACCTTGAAATGTGGACAAGGGTGGCACTTGACAGATCTGGTACCTGTCACTATCAAAAGATCTATTTGATCTAACCTTAAGACTGGCGTCACAGGGTCAGAGGTAAACACTCAAGACTGATGGGTACAAGGGGAAGACTATTCTCAGTGGCGGCAGCATTTTTCTGGCATGCTGTTCAGTAAAATCCTATGCTCTATCTCTTCTCAGTTTTCATGGGCTCCAAAAATATTTTTATTCTGTTGGACTTTTCCTGACAGATTTAGTGTAACAAGGACTAGTTGCAGCAAGGCTCAAGCTCATGTGATGCTATTTCTCCCCTTTCTTTCTCTGCCATGAGAGACTGGAGGAGGAAATCAGAAATTTTACTTCTATTTTAAATTATCTTTTGTGTGTCATGATTTTTAAACCTGCAGAAGCTGTGTTTTGTTTAACAGATTTGCTGAACCATGGCAGCTTTATAATTTAATACAAATCCCTTGTATGTTGTGAAATGTGTTAGAAGAGTTATATTCTTCAAGATTAGAATGTCTAAAATAAATAAAATCAACTAACTGTTTTGCACACTACCAGTCACTTTTACCCAATAGTTGTACAATGTCACTCTTAAGGTTTAACACAAAATAGCCACCAACTAAAGCGTAAAAAATTGGCCTGCTTCTTAGATTCTCTAGGGGAGCATATCTGTTTCAGAATTTACTTCTGAAACTGCTGTGTCTATCTATATGACTACTAATGACTGGGCGAATTTATATCTTCATGCCTTCTTCGACTTCATCCTTTTCAGTCACGGTTGGAATATTTTTGGGGGGTCCATAAGCCAATTTAACCCCTGCTCAGCCCTCATGGAGGCCACTTCCACCCTCATCAAGATTATGCAAACAAATTTAAATGGCAAACTGCTATAAGCCACTTGAAGGAATATCATTTGCTTTAAATGTTTTCTCCCAGTTCTAGTATGGTTTTGGAGAGGTATCCTGCAGTGTAACAAAAATGGCTTTGGGAACTGCATGTAGCCAAAGGGTGCCGCCCACCCTAACCTAACTGACTGGTTCTTCTTCCCAGGCCATCTCTGTGTTGGTCTAAATCTGCAACCTGACATGCACATTCACACATACTTATCTTTAAGTTAGCCACCATGCTAAACTCATTTGGGTTTACTTCTGCACAAACATGTTAAACTATAAATCATCTTTTTTGGTTTCATACACATTACATTTGTATTTTGCTGTTATGATGTCAGATCACAAAAAAATCATGTGGAACCATAAGCTTTATGTGTTGAAGACCCCAAAATTCAAACCCCTAGTATCTCAAATTAAAAAGAACAGGTAACAGGAGATGGGAAAGACCACAGGCCAAAGCCATGGAGAGCCACTGTCAGCCAGAAGAGACAAGATTATGTTAGATGGATAAATAGTCTGATCTGTTATAAAGTAAATTCCTGTTATAGTTTTAGATAAGTTTTATTAACAGGATCCCCCCCCCCATGCTTTGCTACATACCTGAAAACTGATTTTACCCAACAACTTTGTACAACATTTGGCTGCAGGTTGTTTTCAAGTGCCAAGTCTAACTTGAACTCTTTGGAGTTCTTGCACCTAATGGTTATTTTCTGTTCCCAAAATAATAATTGAAGAAAAGTTTCCCTGCTACACGGGTTTCCTCTGGGCTATTTGGCTGAGCAATGCCCATTCAAAGCAATTTCAGTCTGGCAACAAAACACTGTTCCAAGTCTGAGAGCAGCTAGAAACATACAGTTATATTCAGGTTTCCCAGTAACCCATCAATGTACAGGAATGTTTGGGATTAAGTGTGAAAATGGTTTGGGGATTAAGTGTGAAAATTACCATGGTGGGGGGGGAACACACCAAATGTCTGCTATGTAGGGTCACTTGAATGTATGTGCTCCTTAAACAAGGACAGGTCGCTGTCTGCAGGGACTTAACAATATACCAATTTATGCAGGAGAGACAGAGAAAGGAAAAGAAAGCAGGGATAAACTGGGAAAGGATGCACATTCCACTCAGTTAGGCATACTTAGGCTTAGTTACAGCAGAGACATGGCAGTTGGGTGATTGTGTCCACCCCTGAAGAGGAAAGAGGTAGAGTGGGACTGAGGCACTCACAGCCCCTGACTGCAGTCAGTTATTCTCAAATACAGGATAAAGCCTTTGACAGTATGTGATACTAAATATTAATTGGCTAGTGATGGGATAGTGATGACTTGGTCATCAGCTAATCAGGATCCAACCAAATTTTACCTTCTTTGCACCCCGTCAGAGGCTGGAAGAAAGAGTGGGAGAGACTGAATATGGGTCTTGGACTTATGTGCATACTTCCATCTTCTTCTTTCCTTGTTGTGGAAGGGGAAAAGAACTGAACAAGGAGAATTCATGGTTATCTGAGGGTGACTCTTGATTGTATGAATATATTAGTGCCAGGTTTTACCTGCTTAATAACCAGCTAAAAACATGAAGTTATATTGCAATTTCTTACTGTCTTCATTAAACATAACTGAAACTAGTTCTTCAATTTCTCGGTATATCTTAGACTGTTTGCTTGTTTGTTTAAATATTATCACCTCTCAGCCTGCCAGAGTCCCAAAGGCAACACACAAAAGATAAAAACAGATAAAAATTTTATTTGAACACAAATCAAAACAATACTTCTAACACCAATTTTTAAAAAGCACACTCAACGAAAAAGCTAGCCCAATTTCAGGAACTAAAAGCAATAAAAAACAGTGCCATTCTGGTTGCCCATCAGAAGCTCAAAAGAGATGGAAACAGACTGACTTCCCTTGGGAGGGAGTTCCATAACCAAGATGCTGCTTCTGAGGAAATTCTGTCTTTGGGACTCACCAAACTAGTCTCCGAGGGTGGTAGGACACGTAATAATGCCATAATTGAGAATCTCAAATTCTGGGCCATATGAAAAAGAAGCGGTTTCAAACTGTTTAGGGCTTTGTATTTCAAAACCAGCACACTGAATTGGTCTCAGATACATATCAGAAGCCAGTGTAGTTGATATGACAAGTGGTCTCTATTGCAGGCCAACAATCTGGGCAACAAATTTTGCACTAGCTGTAATTTCCAGACATGTTTTAAGGGCACCCATATTTGAGTACATTACAGTAGTCTATCCTCCCAACCAAAGCAGGCCAAGGCACTCCTTGATACTGAACTATTGACCCTGCTTTGACTCTGAGCTCACAATACCACTTCTGCATTACAGCTAACCTCTTAAATGCCAACTTCAGTCTGCTGCTGATTACAGATCTGTCACTTTCCTTGTATTTTCAAAACTAGAGCTGATTATGAGTTCTGTTGAATCTTAAACCTCCTGCTGTGAAATTATTTTTCCAGGTCTATTTAAGATTATGAGCACAACTGGTTACTGATAGCACATATGCACACAGATATACACAGTATTCAATAAATGTGCTGAAAACTGAAGCAAAAGTGTATCTAGGTTATTCTCCTAGATAAATGAATGAAATAACTCACTAAAAAAGAAATGACCTTCTAATGGTTAATATGGATATATAGTGTTTTGTATTTTAATTTAATTGTATTTTAATACTGATATCAAGATTAATTAACTTAAGAACCATGCCCATAGAAACCAAATCTATACCCTCCCATTAAAGATGCAGAAAGTAGGGATGGGACGAATTCAGAATTTTCTGAATCCGGATCCAAATCCTTGGAAGGTTCTGGGAATCCACAGATCTCATGAATCTTGAATCTTTTGAATCCTTTTTTTAAAAAAAGGCTTTAAAAGGCAAGGGAAAGAAGGATAATCTTGAGTAAGACACACTCTCTCAGCCTTAGCAAAAGCCTAGGCAAAGGCAAACTTCCCTCTGAAGAAATCTGACCAGGACAATTGTCATAGTTTTGCCTCAGGATCTCCCCAGATTGAAAATGACATGAAGGCCCTTTGTACACAGGCAGGAAAATGTGGCTTAATCCCACATTTTCCTGCCTGTGTAAACAGCGCCACATACTACAGTAGGGAGATAATCCAGGTCAAACCTGGATTTTCTTTGCATAGCTCCTTCTGGCATCCTGGGGTTTGTAGTTTGATGATGCACCAACATACTTTGGCAGAGAAGGCTGAGACACCTTGTAAAACTAGAAACCCCAGACTTGTGTATGAAAGAGCTTTGTAAGGAAGTTATGCAAAGGAATCTTTCAGCTGTCCTTGAAATCTCAAGAAGACTGTACCTTCCAGTCAAGTGCTGAACTGAAATATTAAATGTTCAATTTAAATATCTTAGAAGACAATATCAAATGTAATTTCTGAAATTTGTTAGCAAAGGCCATTATTACTCCAAGGGAAAAACTCCCCTACTTGCCATCTCCCCTTGTACATCTGGTTTCCCAGGTTTTCAGGCGTCCTGGTCTCCTAGGTTTTCAGGCATCCCAGTCTCCCAGGTTTTCAGGTGTCCTGGTCTCCAACAAACTATTTGGTTGGTGGATTTGAAAGATTCGGTTTGCCTATTTTGGCGCAGAGATTTGGATTTGTGAATCTCGAAGCACTGCCCAGGATTCAAGGATTTGGTTGCCCATCCTTAGCAGAAACCCAAACATTCATACTTCCTCTGTTTCTTCAGAGAAATAAGAAAAAGGATAAAAATTTGGTATTTAGAGATGCACTGTAATATCTCTGCTAAATCCTTCCCACTATACTACAAAAGCTGAATGTACAGCTAAACAATCAAGAGCATTGTATTGCTTTGAAATGATATCTTTCCCCTCCATATGGTGTTAACAATCTACTGTGTAATAAGGACTACACATTCTCACCTTCCACCACACTAGCTGCATTTTCACGGGTCAGCTAAGTATCCTTTTTTCCAGGTGACTAGACAAGTGCACACACAAATTTCACTTAAAAGTACACTGGCTTTTGCCAAGTAGCAGCAGGATGAAATATACCACTGTAACAATTGAGCCTTTGTCTCAGGCCAAGACTATACCTATTAACATGCTTTGAAGCTGAGCCAATAAAAATCTCAGTGCTGGGATACAGTTTTTGCGCCTAAACAATCTGTGCTTGTGTTTAATATACTATAGTGTATTTTCAAGGCCCTGCCAATCATGCACTCAACATGAAGAGCCTGGCTGAGATTACTTTCAAGAATTCTAGCAAGGGTATAGAAAGAAATATAGAAAAGGTATAGTACCATTACACAAAAAGCATGCAGTTAAGTTAATCTCTGTAAACAAAATATATTCATAAAGTTTAGTTAACAGCTAAACAAAACTTTTTTCCCCAAAATACTGACAATATGTTGTTGAAAAAGGGATTTCTTGAACAATGTATAGGCTGTCTAAAATGCAACTCTGAGCATCAGAATCTAACCCTCCCTCTCTGCCCTCCCCACCCCATAAGTCACTCCTACTCTCCCAGATGTTCAGAAACAAAGGCCACTCAAGTTAATGTGTAGCAGACCCTGGTGCCTTAAGAAGGGGAAGTGGATAAGTTTTGGAGGGTAAAACAAACATCACAACTATTTCACTTTCATAATGAAGTATGCTTCACTACACAGTAAAACACAGGTATTCCTTCTGTACAGCATTAACTGTGTTCTTAATGGTAATGTTAGGACTCACGAGAAAGATTTTGAAGGAAGTAGTGGGCAAAGCGATAAATATGTAGGAGAAGAGTTGGATAGTTAAATATTTCTGATGCAAAACAGTTATTTCATGTATTAATCCAATTTCAGCTCTGTTCTTCTTCCAAAGAGCTGAGAGCAGCTTACAGGTGACTGCCCATGCAGGTAATTCTTGGGGTCAAACCCACTCAACTTCAGTAGTAGAATGATCACAAGTGCTTTTAGGTCATCAATAATAGCAAAGCCAGTGAGGTTTTTACCTCATTCCAGTAATTGGTCATCACAGAAACAGAGTTACTTCCAGCCTATTTCTACAAGTGACAGATAAAAATCTTTCTTACCTTCTAATCAAAAGCACGCTGTGAGTGCACAAATTTAACCTTGGAAGCGCCATCTTTAAAAATATACTAATCTAATCTACCAATCTATGTTTTGGAAACTTGGTGTAATTTAAAGAAAAAAATAATCTTTGTCTAAAATCAGAATGCTGATAAACTAACAATGTACACATTGCCAAAGAATAAGGCTAGTGAACATAGACAAAAAACTTCTCTGCTGCCACTTTAGTTATCTCACAAAACTTTGCACTGCTCTTTAAACACGGTTGCCTTCACAAAAAGGTATACATCCCAAAATAAAATATGGAATACTGAAAGTGAAGCAGCAGAATAAAAGGGTTAAAAGGAAAGAGATGACAGGAAGAATGTGCTTGAGAGAGTCGGGACATCCGATAACCCACCATTCCCCTCTTTTTGTTTACTCTAGTTGTATGTTAATCTTCTCCCCCTTCTCCTTTTGTTCATCTTATTTGTTGCTGCTTTAGCCTGGGGATTATCCTTCTGTCCTGTATTTGTACAGTGGCTAACAAAACAATGTGATCTTCAGCCCCTTGGTGCCATCACAATACAATCATGAATACTGCATCTAATTGATTCTGGGGGGAACAACATAGGAAGCACGATCCACAACAAAGCCTGTTTCTCTCCCCTTTCCACACTCAAAACAAGCAAAATACAACCTTTTATTAGCAGCTGTGTTACAACCTCAATCATCACAGGCCTTTCAGAGTCACATAATGCAGAGTTCAAAGAACAGCTAAACCTCACTCTATAGATCAGATGAAGACAGCTAGCTTACACATCACTCTGTTGTATGACCACATCATTCAAATTAAATCTAATAACTATTTTCTGATTAAAAAAATGTATTTGCATGAGCAACAGACATATATTCTAAATGATCTAGAATCACTGAAGAGGAACATGTATTTTTAGAGATGTAAAATAGGGGACAATTCTTTTAATATTCATAATAAACATTCACAGAGACTGCTCTAAGTGCAGGATACATACAACATCCTGTATTTCATGTAAGTCATATAAATTATGAGAGATAAAGTATCAAAAATTATGGTATTATTATTTTTGGCAATAAAATATTTTTTCTTTAACATTTTCTCATTCTTTCCTCTCTCCTCCCATCCAAAATAGCCTTGAACTGTCAGATGAAAGGCTGTTCTATAGTGTCCTGCATGATTAAATAAGCAATGAACAAAAGTAATAGCAATAGGAGAGGCTGTACCACTACTACAATGAAATACAGTTTTATTAAAAGCATGAATATTCTTATTACTCAGATTCAGCTAACTTCTCCCCAGTAGGATGATGCAAAGGCACTTTAACTCTGAAGCAGGTTACTTAGATGATATTTTTCTAGGATGTCTACAGGTCTGGGGCAAGCAGACACTGAAAATCAGGATATTATGAGTCTTGTCTCAAGTAGCAAGGATATTTTTGCTCTATGTTCTTTTGTGCCCCATTTCTAGCACTAGAATAGCACTGGCTGATACTTGGTGGTGGAACAGTTATGCTTACCTTGCCCCGAGTATCAAAGACACAACTGAAGAGCAAACCACAGAAAGTAGTAGCTATTCAAAGGCTGCTAAACCCCTTCAGCTATTGGACTACAATCCCCATCATCTCCAACCAGCATGCCCACTGATGTGCTGGTTGGCGATTAATGGGAGTCATAGCCTAACATATCTGGAGGGACAGGCTGAGGAAGACTATATCAGTTATGAACACTGTATAACCCCTCACAGTAGTAAGTCAATCTTTAAAGCAGGGGTAGGCACACTCCAGAGGCTAAAGGGCCATACTGGCAATTTGTAGGCTGCATGGAGTTCTGGAGAGCTATAGACATGCGGTTTGCAGCTACTATTTTGGTAACCAGAAATGACCCTGTGTTACTCCCAGTTTGTTGGCTGTGGGGAAGGTCCTGTTGTTTCAGGGTGAGGAATGTCCCCAAGCAGTACATTTTAACATATTAGTACATTTTAACATGTTGCAGGATTTTTTGTGGTTTTTTTCCCCAGAAATTATTTTTTTTCAGAGGTGCTCAGTGTTTGGGGGGGACAAAGTATTAGGAACTGCACTTGGCACCCCAAAGGACCACATCTGGCCCACAGGCTGAATGATTCTTGCTCCTGCTTTAAAGATCAGTGGGGTTAAGCAGGATCTTTCTTACCTACCTCATACGGTTCAGATGCAACTTAACATTGGATTTTTTTTTAAAGATTCCAGCACACCACATTAATCAAATACAGTCGGCCATCCAAATTTGCAGGTTTAATTTTCATGGATTTGATTATTTACAAGTTTCCCCATCCTTGCCTGCCCCCCCATCTCAGGCTCTTCTTTTCCAGGGGAACCTTCCCTCTTGGTGGCTCTGATCAGGCCACACACTCCTTTAAAAATCCACCATGGGTTCCCCTTCTCCTCCTCCACCAGTCACTGCCTGACCAGCTGAGGATACCTTGCAGTCCAGTTTCTCAGCACCACAAACCCTCTCCTGATGTACCACACCCAAGGAAGGAAATGGACAAGAGAGAGCAAGTACAGGGTCATCATGCTACTCGCCTCTCATTTCCCCCCTCCTTTCCCTGACCTGATTTGGACCAGCGATGCCCAATCTCCTCACCATGCCTTGGCCCCCTTCCCACAGACACACACACACACACACACACTTTGTGATTTTTCTACTTTTGAGGGGGTCCCACACACACCCCTAACCCTAGCAAATGTGGAGGGCTGACTGTACTTTCTTTTTGTTTCTGTTTAAAGAAATATTTCACTATCTAATGTTGGAAAGAATCCGGAGGGTCATCCCCTATCCCAGACATGTTATATGCAAAAAACGGAAGCAAAGCAAAACAAACAAACATTGGCATCAGACATCTTGTAAACCTCCAAAAACAGAGGTCCTAGCCAGCTTATTTATCTGTTAAATAACTTCCATTGTTGGGGATTATTGCTAGAATCACTAAACCAGCATTTAATTTGTACAAGGAAACTCATCAAAATAATACCTTGTGTGAGCCTTGCATTCAATGTGAACTCTTTCCTTCCTGAAGCGGGAAAAGTCATGTGAACTAAGCTGTGGCTGCATATTTTCAGGGAACACCAAACCCACAAAAGATGTTACCAGCAGGAGGGAAAAGGCTTCTGTGTCTCCTTCACAGAAATTGAGCACAGGCCCCAGTGAGCATATGAACCAAGGCATCTTTATGTCAAAGCTGCCTAGAGAACCACCTATTATTATTATTTTTTAGATCGCTGACCAATTAGCCCATCAAGCCCCAGCCAGAGAAGGCTCTCTGTGACAACAACAAAATGCCACATACAGATCCAGTAATGGCCACATGTTTCAAGTTTTGAAAGAAATTGAAATAATAAACATTTTGAAAGCACAGCTAGTGACTTCACACAGAGTAAAATGGGGAAAACACTGTCATATTTTATAAATATAATCAGCCCACAAATATGAGTGAGGTAAAACACTCTTAAGCCCAGTCCAAACAAATTGGATGACGCAAGATAATCCTTACTAACAAGATTAAATATGTTAGTCTATCGTTTTTCTGTTTACGTTCATGCTTTATCAAACGTAAAAACAGAAAATGTATTAATTCTTTAATGACTACTGGAAATTACAAGCACACTTGAGCAAAAGAACAAAAGCTAAAAAAAAACCCCAAACACTTCTCCATCAAAAGCACATAGACACAACCATTACTAATGACAATTTGGGCCATTCAGACACTATTTCCCCACTCCCTCAGTACACCAAACACAACCTCTTTGTGTAGGGAAATCAAGAACTAGCCAGTACATTTCAGTACTTATTGTGTTAGTGAAAGTGCACTATTTGCAGGTGATAAGATCCCTTTGGTCAGGTTTCTACAATGTGATGAAATGGAAAAATCCCACTAGTGGCAGATATCTTTGACAAAGCACACCCTTCTATTGTTCTCACTGAACACAACAACAACAACAACAACAAAAACACACACACATGAGAATTTCCTCATAGGTTTTAGTCTTGGTTTTAAGCTTCACAAATGTAAAAGCATACATGTGGTGCAGGAAACAGGGTGATGTGAAAAGACAGATTCTTTCTCAATATGAAAAATGATCTAACCACAAGAAATGATTGCCTTAATCTGGACTGGATCAGCAAATCTGTGGAATTCCATCATGACTTTTTTATCTCTGCCTTTTGAAAGAGACCCTACAGCCTTCTAGCTCTCTCTTGGTTTTGAATATTCATCCTGGCATGTTTTAACCTTCAATTACCAAAGTAACCAGCAAAGCAGCAAGCAACATTTCAACAACACAATGAGTAATATGATGAATTACTTTTCAAACATAGCTAACTATTAGCAGGAATTCATTACTTTTTAAAAGTAATGTTCCAGTTTCTGATCAATCCTAACCAGAAAGGAAAAATTAACTTCTACTGAACTTGGCAGTAGTGGCCCATTGTGGGGGAGGTGAAAGAACATTAGTTATCAGCTTCTACCACTGAGTACTACTATCAGTGGCCATGAACAGAAAAAACAGAAGCAAGGGATATTGGATGGCCAGCTATGGCAAACAAGACATAACTCAGTTTCCAAGAAATAACTCAGTTATAGTTTTGCATAGCTGTTTTAATAAAAGCTATATGCTTAAATAAGCCAGCCTATTAATAAAACCAAATACATGATTTACAGAGATACTGAAGAAAGGGAAAAATAAATAAGGGAAAACTACTTTGGTTTTCTGTATTCCATAATAACAGTGACATATAGACTAATAGAGCCTTTAAAAAATGAACAAAACCAATGCCACTAACTTGCTGCCTACTTTACTGAAATGTGCCTTCACTGTTTAAAACTGGTCCCAACCTGTTAATCAACTAAAGGTTTAGTTGATTAATCTACCAATTAATAGTTGCAGTTTTAGTTTATACAGATTTTAAGAATTCTAACATATTCTTCTGCAGGGTGATTATAATGTTGCAAAAGTTAGGCTAAGTCTGTAAAAGCTCTGAGTCCCCTTTTTTTACCATCTCTAGCTAGCAATAAGAACTTCCCTGCACCCATGTACATTTAAGCTTTGAGACTGTCATATCAACAAACAGAAGAACCAAGACAGAGGTCATTCACAAATGTATGGCATATGAGCTCCCCCTACAGGATAAAGATTTGAATGAAAGCCTTAAGGGATCATTTCTTTAAACAGGAAAATCCTAGCCAGTTATCATTTTCATGCCTCTAACAAAAGCTCAGCACCATCCCCAAAGGTGATGGTGATCACCTTTACCTGATGAAAAATTAAAAATGAGTTTCTTTTGTCATTTCTACAATGATGTGGAGTACTTCGTACAATTCCATTACAATCATGTTTTGCTCTATGGCTGTCATTTCAAAAGTTGCACGTATAAAACAAGATTCTCACTGCACAGGCAATTTGATCAGATTATCATAGGTGTTCTAAGCACGAGGAGTGTAACAAATCAGTAGCAACATATACTGAACTGGATGGTGTATGTATATAAATGGAACAACAAAGAAAGGAGCCTCTAGCAAGTTCTTCAAGGAATAACTTTTGGGGAGTTGTGCAATGTTTTTCAACCAAAGGTCTTCACAGAGCAGAAGGCACACTGTTCAATGCAGGATCTATACCACAGAATGTAACTACAGCTTCCATGCAGAAGACGGCTGTTCAACTTCTACTTCCTCAGGGAAAGTATGATGAAATAATCTAAATATTTTCTCTTTGAATGTCAGATACTATCCGGTTTAACATTTCGCATTCATTTGCAATGTTTTTTTTTTTAAGTGAGTCACTTGTTTTAGTGGGAAAGATCTTTGTCAAAATGCACTGGATGGATCATCACAAAATGAATGACTACATTTAGCATCAGCTTGAGGCCTGCCTTTTCCCAGACATTTTTCTGGGAAGCTGCCACATAAGTGACCATTTTCAAGTTTGTAATTTGTTCCATTCCTCTCTCCCTTGCTGTACAGAGCTCAAAGGGTCACTCCAAAGGGTTACAGAGATTATTCACTCTCACGCACTCCCCATGTTATCATAACAATAATCCTGTGAGAGAGGTTAGGCTCACTGATGGCTACTGGCCCAAACTTGCCATTAAGCTTCATGGCTGAGTGAGGATTTGAACCCAGGTCTCTCTTATTCAACACCCTAACAACTACAAAATAATTCTCCAGAGTCTAATGATGATGTATCAATTGCAATTATGATGGCTTTTGCACTGAGAAGAGATACTCGAATGAAAAATACAGTCAATACTCTAAACGGCAATTTACTCTTTCAAGAACGCATGGAATCAGGGATCTCATGCTTTTGCTATCATAGCTTCCAATTGCTTCAGAGCAAAAAGCAGAAATTTCTCCTGAAAGTTATACAGAGGACACCTATTTTGTATAACCACAAAATATAGCATTAGTATTTGTCTTTAAACTGACAATTCATAGCAGTGCAGAAAGGCTCTTCCATTAAAGTCACAACCAAGTAAGGATTGTTACCGTTTTGTATTTGAAATGCACAGTTTACACCAGTGCAACAGACTTGCTATGAGTGTTGTCCTAAATAAAAACTATTATTCCAAGGGAAATGTGTTATGTGACAGTGCTCTATTTGCTGATCTAACTTTCCGATGAAATGAAAGGTTTGATAGCTCTCAGATGTTCCACAAAACATTCCCAGAACCTCCCACTGAAGTCATACACTATGGATTCTGTTCCATGACTTTTGAGACCCCAGATCCATGAATCACTGCCTGCTTTGATCAACACAAGCTTGAATCAGCATCCTTAAAATTCTCTGTGGACCGTGTACCATATCACCAGTTTCCAACACATCTGTGTAAAGCAAGAGTCATCTTGAAATTCCCAGTTCATACAATTCTAAAGAAAATCTGCAAATAAGCAAGGGCAATTTTCAAGTACAGGAGAGACTTCAATGGCTTATTGTGCCAAACCTCATATTTAATGAAACGTTAAATGCTGAAGACATGGGGAATAGGAGGCACGTTCATAAATCAGATATACATAAGAAGAAGATTTGAATGCTACTTATTTAAAATTACCTTTGCTGTAGCCATGCGTAGACTCTTAAAAATAAGAAATAAAAATTAGCAAACTAAAGAATGATCAAGCAGTTTAGCAAAACTGGACCTAGCATTAATAATTCATCCCTCTGGGCCCAAAACAGGGACTAAAAGTCTCAGAAGCTGAAATGCACCTCAGCTCAGCAAAGGAGGACTTGATCAGTCTCTTGGATGGAAGACCACTACAAACATTGTGTAAGAGTAGAATATTCAAATCTGTATTTCTTCTTCATATTTTAGTTTGTGATTATGTGCCATCAAAATAAATTTTTAGGAAAAAGCAACTTCAGAAATTTGAGGAGCATGGATAAAACATTTTGACTCTCCCAGCTTACTTATCAAACCACTGTAAGTTATTTGATTTTTATGTCTCTGATTACACAAATACATATACTGTTGCAACCTTGACAGCTCATACAGTTTTCATTATTTAATAACTTTCACTGTCCTAGCACCAAACTTGTGACATTAAAAATTTCACCCAGGCTAGTTGCAAGTGATCATTCTCTGCAGTTCCAAACATATCACACAGCATTATGGGAGCAGCAAAGTTCTTTTTCAAAATTTAAGTGTATCTTAGATTTATGGACATGATTCCTGGCTGTACTACACTAAACTGAACTGAAGCTCCTAGAAAGAATCAGAATGGGAAAACAAGAAGGAAAAGAAAGTTAA
The DNA here is from genome assembly GCA_948472985.1 of Iguana delicatissima. Lineage (NCBI taxonomy): Eukaryota > Metazoa > Chordata > Lepidosauria > Squamata > Iguanidae > Iguana > Iguana delicatissima. The sequence goes on from CAOKZL010002009.1 coordinate 484,405, forward strand.
AGAATATAGCACATCTTTTAACAGACTGACTATTCAACATAACCTGGAAAGCCAAACTGGAATAGAGAACATATTTAAATAGATCCACATAATTTTGAAAAGTTACTTATGGCTGAGCAGAGCTGAGAATGGAATTGTAAAAAGGGAGGGAAGGGAGGGGGAACCTTTATCCTAGCCTGCTGTTTCTCCATTTGATGGCTTTTCCTTTATTAAAAGAAAAAGCAGAAAGGTGCAAATGTGGGCTTGTAATTTCTAATTTAGTCCTTAAAGGTGGCAACCATCAGAAGATAATGGTTCTTGCATAGTTCTGTAAAAACTACAGAACTGAAAAATCTAACTACTCGTAATCTACCATATAAACGTCAAAGTTTGTGAGTGAGTTTGTCTGTTCGTCTGCATCAGGCAGGCAAAGACCTCATAGGATTGGCCGGCTGTGAAGATTCTATGAAATCCTGGGGTAGGCAGTTCAGGGAGGGGCCTTTAGAATTCTCAGCTGAGAGCTATTGGGCCTCAAGCTGGTTCCTATGGAAACAAGGCCTACCAGCAAGAAGAAGGGCAATGTATTCCCTTAGAAACCAAACCCTCTGTATGTTAACAACTCTGAATACAGATTAGATTGCGGAATATGGGGAAAAGCTCCAGGAACTGGAATAGGGTGTTGCTATGGAGATGACACCTAGCAGCAAGCAGGAGGGCAGCGTATTCCCTCAGGAACCCAAACTATGTATGCAAATAACTCTGAATACAGATTGCATTGGGGAATGGTTAAATATAAGTTAAAAGTCCTTTCATAGGTCGGTAAAATGAGTACCCAGCTTGTTGGGGGCAATTAGCTAAAAATACATTGTAAACCGCTTAGATAACACTTAGTTGATAGGCGGTATAGAAATAAATGCTATTATTATTATTATTATTATTATTATTATTATTATTATTATTATACTGGAGAAGACAGTTTGTTGAGTTCTTAAGAGGAAAATAAAATCCTGAGCAATATTGAGTAAATACGCTAGTTTAAAATATAACTGGATGAGCTTATTTATGACTCTGTAGTTACCTTTACAGTCATCATCATCACCAGAATCAGAAAAATATTTTTTCCCCCCTTCATAAATAAAGATACATGAAACCAACTGCACTTGTAGCAGAAACACAACTTGGAATACTTTTTATAAGTTGGAACTTCAGGAAGAGATCTAAGATGTTTAGCATGGGGATAGAACTTCAGTGTGATGTTTATGAATTTCAGACTTGCAGGCTCTCCTTTGTTTTTTTCACTAGTTTTGTCTGCTGTTTCTTCAAAGGAAGAAGGGGATAAAATAATGATCAAACATTCTCTGGCTGCAGAGCAAAGGGGAAGATACGCAGGGTTAGTCCATCAGCTCTGTGAGAGATCAGCCACATTTGTGTCCTCCTTTCCCTGAACTATCAGTTCACTGGGCAGCGAGAAGGAAAAAAGAGAGGCAGGGCTTCTCTGTGAGTCCTGTTGTGAAGCCAGCTACATTAGTCTTCCTCTTCTACCTCAGCCGTCAGTGAGCAATAGCCATTTCATCAGGCTGCAGCAGAGGAAGAGATGGAAACCAAAGGAACTCTGTTAGTTCTGCTAAGAGATCAGCTGCCTTTCACTTCTCCTCACCTCAAACTATTTCATTCCCAGTTGGCTGCTGTAAGAAATACATGACTAAGAACTGGTACCTGAGGTTTTTTCCTCTCTTTTTTAAAGATTTAAAGCCTACAGGTAAGGACCCTCTTGTGTTTTTCATTCCCCCGTCATTTACACTATAAATTTTTTTAGCCGAACAGTGAGATTTTAAAAAGCATATCAATGTGGAAGACTAGGACTGTCAGAGGAAAGTCAAGACAGCTGCTGTCCCTTTACCGGTTGTGTAGAAGAGGGAATTGCAGGTGGTGTTTCTAGTCATGCAGCCAGGTATCAAGCAACATTCACTGAAATTCTTTCTTCTACATAACCATTAAATGGACTGGAGTTAAGTGCAGTTTTTAGTCTGTGTGGGTAAGTTCTTTTTTGTCTAGTTAATGGGCAACAGTTACGGTCAGGGACTCAAAATTATTCATCAGAATAATCAGAAGATCGTAGTGGATATAGAACAAACAAAGAGAAACAGATTTTTAGCGCTTAACTACTTTATACTCTGTGAATATCAGACAAAATCAACAACCCACAGACACTTAAACATACAAACTCCAAACACTGTGTTGCCATCCTCTTACAAAATATCATGAACAGATATCACTACCAGGAAATGTTTGGGGAACATAGGCTACTGAATTACGGTCATATCCAAATAGTATGTTAAAAGGTTACAAGGACTTTTCAAGTTACACAGGTATGAGTAAGCACAGATGTAAATAATCTTATGCAAACTTTACTGCGGTGTTCATCATTATACTCCATAAGCAAGTAACCCTAATTCCACAGGTTATTATTGCCAGGTATAGAGGTTTACATTGACACACCATAGTTTCAAATAGCCCCACTAGATCTCTACTATGCTAAAAAAAGAAAAAGAAAAAAAATCACACATTTAACACACAATGACAGTGGCAACTATTAACAAATACCATATTTGCTGACATATTAGATGCACCGGCATAGAAGACGCACCCCACTTTTGAAGGGGTATTTTTCAGGAAAAATTTTTTTAGTTCTCTGGTGAGCAAAATGCACAGGAAAGGAAGAGAAAGAAAAGCGTGCTGCACCAGGGCAGAGGAGGGGAAAGAAAAGAGTGATGCACCACCACCCCTCCCTTCCTGTTTGGTTTGAGCAGAAACTCCCAGTAGAGTCAAAATGCACAGGAGAGGAGGGGAAGGTAAGAAGACACTATAGAAATGCCTCAAGGTTTCCACTACCCTCTTCTTTCTTGTTTTGCCTGGGTGGGGAGAACACTTTTTACTCCTGCTCCCTTCCCTATGTTTTTAGCATTACCGTATTTGCTGGTGTATAATACACACCTCATTTTCAGAGGGTATTTTTAGGGGAAAAGTGTGTCTTATATGCCAGCAAATATGGTAAGTAGCACAATTTCACACTGCTTCATTAATAGGACAACATAAGTCAACTTACACCATACTATCGATAGTACGCTGAATGCCACCCTGAAATTTTCTTTACTGGGAAAATACCCAGATCTGAACCTCAGTAATATATTGAGGCAACAGTTATAAGAAAAGAAAGCCATAAGCAAAGGTGACAACAGTGTGACGCCTCTCTAACACCACACAAGGTAAAAAAGGCATTTTCTGACTGAGGTCAAAGAAGCTTCATCTTGGTTATTCAATAGTTATCCAGAAGCATTTATATGGTGGGCATATAATACAATATTATAGCAATAGCATTTATTTCTATACCGCCTATCAATTAAGTGTTATCTAAGCGGTTTACAATGTATTTTTTTTTAGCTAATTGCCCCCAACAAGCTGGGTACTCATTTTACCGACCTATGAAAGGACGGAAGGCTGAGTCAACCTTGGAGCCTGGCAGGATCGAACTCACAGTCTTGTGGTTGCAGTACTGGCATTTAACCACTGCACCACCAGGCCACCAGTGGTATTTAAAACAATTAAAATAATAAAATTGCTACTCTAAAAACCTAACCAGTATGTTAGATCTAAAAATCAACCAGTCTATTGTACAGGTTTGAGTGCCGGACTATGACAATGGGAGATAAGAGCGGAAATCTTGGCTCAGCCATGGAAACCCAACAGCTGACACACTCTCTCAGCCTAAGAGGAAGGCAATGGCAAACCACTTCTGAATAAATCTTGCCATGAAAACCCTATGATAGAGTCACTATCAGTCACAGTCAACTTGAAGACACATGATAGCAACAACAAAGCATCTAACAAAACTGATTTTGAACACAAACATAAGAATATGTCATTTAGACACGTCATTTTTGTTTTAATGCCCATGGTGGAATATTGGACAGGTTACTTTAGTACAGCCCAATAGTAAGTTCAACATACTCACCTGCGGCTACTTTTTTTCTCTGTTTCATATTCTTTAGTTGGTTTTTTATCATCAGTGAGACTGGTATCTTTCTTTAGCTTCTTCATAATGCGTTCTTTCACTTGATTTTTTTCATCACTATCAATATCATCATCTTCATCACAGGATTCATCCTCTTCCTCCTAAGGATACAGATTGTGAGTTCATTCATTATTTTTTTGTTTATATCTGAAAGTTTAATTTCAGCAACAGAATATTATCAGTGATCGCAACCATTGAAGGATATGGATGGATGGCAAAGAGATCTGTGAAAAAGTTACAGAAAGAAAGTGCTTTTTTGTGTGTTTTTTTTTTTTTGCTTTGTAACGCTTCAAGACAGAAGAGTCAAAACTCCCGTCTTTGGATTTTATATTTTGATTCAATGCTGTTGCCTCTTCTCTAAGTATTTTGCTTTCAGTTCTGTGCTTTTCAGTTTGAACTGTTCAAAGCAACTATTTGATGCTTCTCATCAATATCACTTTTAACACATTCATTCTCAATCCTATGCAGACATTCAAGTTGGAAACTTGGGGCTTGCTATGTTGCCCCTCTCCATCTGTTGAGAATTTAATTTAATTTATTTTAATTACAATGATACATAACATAACATTACAAATCCTCAATTACAGAACTATAACTACAACTACACATACAATTGCTACAACCACTTAATATATAATTGGTTTCCAACCTTCCCAACACAGACTATAATCCTTGATTAACAAAAAAATCTATTAATCAAATATCTTCTAAAAAACTTCCATTGCTATTTTTGTCATATATTAATTACTAAAACTAATAGTTCATAGTTTTCTTTATCTTGCAAAACCCATTTTAATAGATCCCTGTCTTAGACAAAGTTCACTAGTGCTCCTTCTCTTATCAAAGATGTTGATTTGTCCATGTTGACCAAGTCCATCAACTCAACCAACCAATCTTCTTGAGTTGGAATTTCATTGTTCTTCCATTTCTGTGCATATAATAATCATGCTTTTGTTACTATGTATCATAGAATTTTGCCATGTTTCTTATCCAAAGGGTCCTCCATCAAACCTAACAAATACAATTCTGATTCTTTCTGGAAATTTAGTTGCAATATCTTTCTTGCCCCACTCCATCTGTGAGATGTCTGTTATGCCTGTAAACCCTTAACAAATAGGGACCCTGATGCTCAAATGCCAAGTATTATTAGGTTGATGGTACTGTTTACAAACAATGATTAAAAAAAATGACAGTTACAGGGGGCAAATTCAAACATTGCATGAGTGGACACATATTCACCCAGTGGAACTTTAATCTCCTCTTCTCCAATTTTCATTAAAATCTACTCTGAAGGGTCAAAGCCAACTGTTGTGCTTAAGGGGGATGCTGTAAGGATGAGGGAAAATTATCCCCCTCCATTTCACTGATAAAGGCTGTTCTACTGGAAAAAAGTGTCCATCCGCAGGTCAGCAGATCAAAAATATAAAGTAAAATGCCACTCACCTCATCTGAATTATCATCATCATTTGTTTTTTCACTGAAAGGCAAGAAAACATGTATGAGTAGATTCTTCCCTAATGTATTCCAAATATCTCAATTATACAGAGCAGAATGTTGTTACCCTGATTAATGACCTAGTCATTTTCTGTGTCCACTGTTAAAAGATTATGACGGTTGCTGCCTTGGCAGAGTTCTACAGCTATTCCATGGGCTTGTACTGCCTCTGCTTCTTTTGTTGGTACCCAGATCTATAGGGTGAAATGACTTATACTCTGTTTGGGTTTTTTTTTGTTTATTTGTTTTCAATTCTTCTATTTCCATTTTTAGAGTTTTCATTTTTTTCAAAAAGACTTTTTTCATACTTCTAACAAGGGCCTTTTATTTACCCCACCCAAAGGAACAATCTAAAAGGCCAACCTTTGATTTAGTATTGACATCCGGCAGCCATATCAGAAGCCTTTGCCCTGAAGAAAAGTAGCTGCCATGAAAGCACTTACCTTTGTGTCAATTGTTTAACATCTTGCCTAAGCTCATGTTCTAATACCATATAGATGCAGTGAATGGAAGCCCTGGAAACAGTGACAAGGCTGCTATTGCTTTCAGTGTTACAGCTGAAGTCTTGAAAGATTGCCTCATTCTATTTTAAAACAAAAATGAAACCCTCATCTGGGTTTTTTAGAGTTTCTTCTGCATCCTTGGGGTCGATAGACCGTGAAACCAATATTGCCACAGAGGTACCTACTAATGAGATTTTTAACCTGTCCATCGATTTATCAGAGAAAGGTATAAAGATTCTATGCATCTACTGTACTAAATTTACTATTCCCTGCAGCTTCCTTTCTATTTTTCATGGTGGCTATGAACATTTCATGCAAAGGTGCAATGAAGGCCTTCAGTTTTACTCTGGAATCCATTTCAAGAATTTTTGAAGAGGATTTTGTGGACTATAGACGGTCCTCCATATCTGTGGATTCTACATCCATGGATTCAACCAACTACAGCTTGAAAATATCTTCCCCTCCAAAAAAACAAACAGAAACAAAAACAAAACAAAGAACTCCCCAAAAGCAACTTTGTTTTTGCTATTTTATGTAAGGGACACCATTTCACTACATCATTGTACATAAAGAGATTCAGCATCCACGAATTTAGTATCCACAAGGGGTCCTGGAACCAAACTCTAGTGGATACAAAGAGCCTACTGTACTTCCTCTACGTCCACACAGTTCTGCATATCAAGATCAAAATAGTGTTGGTGCATTACGCTAGCAGTTATACTTCTTCTAGTGTAACATGGTAGCTGTTAGCTCCAAACAGTTTATTTCTCCAATGTCTATTTTCTCTAATAGTTGCTGTGCCTACAGTCTCTTTCCTCTTGCCGTCACTGCCTATGTTGGCATAATCACAACAGCAGAATTCCATCCCTAGAACTGTAGTTATCTTTCTAAAAAGCAGAATAAAATCCTTTTGAATAACAAAAAGCCTAATTCTAGTCAGTTTTGGAATTAATATTTTTCTGAAAGGGTATGTTCTCTTTAGCCTACATACTCTCAACCTGCGGGTCCCCAGATGTTTTTGGACTTCAGCTCCCAGAAACCCCAGCCACTATGGTCAATGCTCAGGGCTTCTGGGAGCTGAAGTCCAAAAACTTCTGGGAACCCACAGGTTGAGAACCACTGCCCTAAAGGAAAAAGATCCTGTCTGATCTTGGAAGCTAAATGTGGTCAGCCGTGGTTAGTACTTAGATGAGAGACCACCAAGGAATACCAGGTCCTACAAGCTGTATTTCAGAAGGAGGAGATGGCAAAATCACTCTGGCTATTCCTTGCCCTAGTAACCCTTGTGAAAATCATGCAGTCACCATAAGTTGACAGGCAATTTAAAGGTGTGCATGGACGCACATTCTCTTTCCTCCTTGTTGGAACAGGAGGGGGACATTGAGAGTTTTGCTAGCACAGAACCCTCCATCTTCTTCTTATCACCCAGAATAGCCGCCCCGAAAGAGGAGGCCCCTCTAGAATCAGATCTGGAGATTTTTGTTTGCTGCCCTTATTCCAGCTGTGGAAAGACAATCTGAGTACCTTGGGTTTGGCATGGACAAAAGAGAGCCTGAGAAAGATCAAGACTCCTTGTAGTTTGTGGGCAGACGCCCTCTACTGGCTGTAGCAGACACCAGTTCCCTAACCAAAAAGAAGGAGAATGGATTTTCCCATCATTTTTGAGTCCCTTCTTTCCCATTGCCCACCAGTCCAGATGAATAAATGGTAGCGGAAGACTAAGAGGAGCCTTGCTTACTTAGGCCCTTTTCACATGGCATTTTCCATGCGAAAGGGTGCCAGGAGCATCACACAATTGTGAGGAGCGATCCGCACAACGCACTCACAATCATGTGATGTTCCAGGGGCCAGCAGGCGCCGATCGCGCACCTTTTCATTTTTGGCTGGAAGCTGAAAATGGTGCATGATCATGCATTGCTCCTGGGCCCCACGTGCACTTACCTGGCATGCGGAGCCTCTGGAGCTGCACCGGTTGCATTTCCTGCCCCAATGCAGCCTGAGAAAATCCCAGGCTGCACTGCGGAAGGAAGAGGCGGGGCTCTTGCACGAGCAGGCATCTCTTGTGGAGCTGAAGGATCTCGGATGTGAGAGCTTCTTGCCGGAGGCTGCTCGCGTGATTCCCGCACCCCAGTGCCGGAAGAAGGAAAGGTGTGGAAAGGGCCTTACTCTCCACTGATGTTCCAACAGGCTGGTGCCTTGAACTAAGTCTGAGCCTTGTTCAGACCCTCAGAAGTAAGTATTCATTGCACAGATTCCCTGACAGACATATGTATCACCTTGCTTTCATCCATCTCCAGAGGAATACTCATACTGGATTCAAAAAGGAGGGCTGAATATATCTGCCAATGCCTTGAAAATGCTGGAGTTCTGAAAAGCTCCATGTGATCAGTCGGCAGGATGGGAAAACTATGAGAGGTTCTCACTCATTCAGGGGTTAGGCAGAAAAATTTTTACATGGGCACTGGCTCTTGGTGGTGGGAAGAGATTACTCAGGGTCAAGGCTACTCTTCTCTGCAGCATGAAATGTACAATTAAAAGCAGAATATAAACATATATAAAGGATTTCACTTAGCATTATTCCTTTATGGATATCTACCACTTTTACACTCAAGAATGGTAACTGCTGCAGTAAATACAATTTACACAATCCAGCCCTTGAGCAATTCCACAGAGAGCAATGTAACCTGGATTTTGGAAGAAAAGTGCGAGGTGAGGGACAAGGGGAGAGAAAAGGAGAATTAGGTGCTATACTGATAAGAAATAGAGAGTAGGCAGGATAGGAAGAAATTCATGGAGCACAGGATAGAAAAAAATGGAGTGGTGTGGGGAACATGAAGAGATCACTGTTGTCTAGTAGGGTTAAAAAGCCAGAATATCTGAAATGGGCTAGAAGAAGGTAACATTCAAATAGAAAGACACATTCTTCCTAATAAATGTTTTTTGGATGTTTTGGCAGAATAAAGGTATAATTCTTGCAGGATTGTTGCTTCTGCATTAAGATAAACATAGTTTCAAGGGAGCTGAGACATCACTTCAAACACATCCTCACTGTTCTGGAGGCTATCTCACTCTGTCTTAGCCACAAATTTGTGGGCAAAACTACAAGGATAAATTTAAACTCAAAAACAGAGATGTAGGTAAGTACACAGGAAAGTTAATGTTTGGGATATTTTAATCTTATCGTTTTATTGTTCTTAATAGTTTCAATTTTGTTGGGAAGATTTGTCACAAAGACAGCTCATAAGCATTTTTAATAATTATATCTTTCAAAAGACTCATCATCATTAGCAAGATGAGACAGGAGTGAACAATGACAGATAAATGCAGATTTATGGTATAGCACAAGCATATATAAACAAAACAGAGATGCAATGCATCTAATTTGGCACAGATGCTAATAAGCAAGTAGCATATTAACCTTTCAACTGCAGGAACTGAACTCAAGTGTGGATCATCTTTCAGTAAGTCATGGCTGCTCTTGCTTCGTCCTTTCATACTCTAAAATTCAAAATAAAAGAATCAGGTTAGAATGAGTAAGGCAATGGAATCTAGGTAAAACTGGTCTCTTTTTCACATCACACAATCTATGTCAGTGAAAATAGCCAGAATCTCTGTCCAATATAGAAAACAGTCTGTGCAATACATTTTTATTATTTATTATTAACTTAGTTGCTCTGACAAATACTAAGTCTTCACCAGAAGCTGTGAAAATAAATCCTGATCACTAGAAGCTAACAGAAAGCTAAAGGAGTCAACCATATACTTAACATATTGAACAAACTGGATTGGCTTTCTCTTGGTAATAAATGCAGAGGCCAAAGAAATTTTCTGTTCAAGGGATGCTACTCTTGACATTACGTAGCACTATATATGTACCAGTTTGAAAATAGCATTACATTACCGTCTAGGGTTACATGAGAGAAGTTCTCTGATCCCCTCAGGCAATTGCAAGAAGACTAATGCCATTTCCACATTAGACTGTTATAGTGCTATTATTCCACTTTCAACATCCTTTGGAATCCTGGGGTTCTTGTTATGTATAATCCTTAATCTGAATGATGATTTAGGGTGTATAAGGGCTGCCATGCAGTCCCAGTTGCTCTGCATGCAGCCCAAGGAGCCCAGGGAGCCAAAACTCGCTTTCCCAGAACACAGCTGGTTAGTTGCTGGGACTACAGTTCTCATAGGCTCATGAGAAGGGAATGTGTGGAGAGCCACAAGACGCACACTCCTGCTTAAAGTCAGTATTCCACAACTAGCATCATACATTACAAGACAATGACAATGTTCTGATAGCAAAGCTGAGCAATATATATTGTTACAACAAAGCTACAGGTTCAGATAGCAAAGTTGAACATAGCTGAGCAAACCAATACTCACAAAGCAAGTTTTAAAAGAAAAAGCTTCACTGGGGATCAGTCTGAAACTATTACCTGACTAACTCTGTTGACTTCCACTTCTTCTTCTTCAGCTTCTTCTCCAAAAGAAAGCAAGCTAAAATTTCTTCAAGCAGAAAAATGCAAAAAGAAAGTTTTTATTCTACCCAGACAATTTTACTAGGAACTTGGCAGTGCAGGTTTTTTTTTAAACAATAAACCCAATTCAAAGGAAAAGACTTAACCATGTATATGTATTACTATATATTTATATTATACAATTAAATAAGCTATTTAGAAGTTACTATTATTCAGCAGTGACACATGGATCATATCCTAATTACTGCATATAATCTTGCAAATGATTTTGTAGGAAAAAATAAATAACAGGTTACAATTACTTTGTACCCTTGGATTTTGCCTTCTTTTCTTCTTCTACTGGTTTCTCATTCTTCAGCTTTTTACTGGCCCTTGGAATTATGTCATCAAAAGGATTAAATAAAACCTGTAAAAAAATATTTTATAAGTCTTTAAGACTGCCCAACGTGAAAAGTAAACATTTTTTAAACCCACCCAAGCAATACAGTAAACAACACTTAGTAGGGACTCATAATCAGGAATTTTGAACATATGGAACTATCATACGCTAGAACTGGCTGCTGATATAGAGAAGCTAGTATAGTCCTTTACTTTGACAGTATATTTTCAACATCATATGCAAAGGTATTTCTCAGCTCTGCTATTCTAAATCCTTTTAACTGAAGGTGGTCTGGAACCTGATGCATTCAACACACACAGGGCATTTCCGCACTACACTGTTATAGTGCTACTGTTCCACCTTCAACACCCTGTGGAATTCTGGAGTTTGTAGTTTACTGAGGCCATAGAGCTCTCTGTCTGAGAATTCTAAATGCTCCTGCCTAAACTGCAAACCCCAGGATTCCAGAGGATGTTGAAAGTGTAACAATGTAGTGCAGAAAGAACCACTGTCACTGAGCACAGTGTGCATAGTGTTCCACAGCACTGGAATTGCACTGCATTACCAAGTAAATCAGAAGCTAAATTGTTGTTAGTTTCAATATGTGCAGACTTGCTGAATGAATGGGACTTATGAAAATCTCATTAATTCAAAGGTTTTAAGCTACAGTTCACTCTCCACATTCTACGGCTAGGGGCACACGATCCTTGCAAAAATGGAAAAATCACAAATATCAAAACTTATGTGTGCGTGTTTGTGCGAAGGGAGCCAAGGCATGGTGGGGAGACTGAACACACAGGGTCCAAAACCAGTCAGGGAAAGGAGAAAGAAAAAGGGTGGGTCAGCATGGTTGCCCTATACATCCTCTGTGAGATCTATGATAGATCTGATCTATGAGACAGGCAGGTAATTTCTGACATTGACAAATATCAAAAGGTTTAGAATGTAGAGAATGTACTTATTCCAGTAACTCTGTCAATGAAAGAGCACTACAACAAATTAATTCTATTTTCATAGTTTGAAGAAAAGAAAATGCATTTTTTAATAAATTTAGAAAACTTTACCTCTGTACTTTTTATTTTATATGGATTGATCGGTCTTTCATTTGTATCTGTTTCAACCTCTGAAAGTCGTAACATGTTGTATATGGTATCTCCAGTAACCTGCAAAATTAGACAAGCTGTTAAAAAGTTATTGTAAAATTTTATTTTTGTCAAAGCACAGTCAGAATAGTCTAAAGATGCATTGTGTATTTCACAAGTATTGTGAAAAAACAGTACTGACATTAGAACATGAAAAATGTATTTGTATTTTATACCGCAACAGTTTTTTTGCACAAGTGAGAACTGTGAGAGGCAAAGACATAATTCTATAAAAGTAAAAGAACCTAGGCTAGAACTCAGCTAGAACAGAACAACCAAAGTAACTTCAAAGGCATGTTTTCATTCTGTACAGTTGGTTGACAGGTGTCTTGAAGGCACGTGCATATATATATACAAGCGGAATCTCCTTTTGTTGATGATTGAAGGGGAGTTGTCCTAGCACATTCATCCATTGCACTGGTGATGTACCAAAACAAGGCAAAAGAGGAAGACATTTTTATGTGCAGGCAATTCTCTCTGCCTTTCATCAGTGTGCTGCTTCTTAGTAATAAAAGATCCTACGAAACCTTGAAAATACATTTTGCTCAAGGGAAGAGGGATACAAAGAGACATTTCAGGCAGGCAAGAGGGCTCCAGAGGGGCCCCTGAGCCCACACTTTGCCCCAAATTTTGCATAAGCTCATCCTTTCCCTTTCCCTTAATTTCAACATATTTGAAACAATAAAGCAGCAATAGCCAGAAGTGGCACTTTAGGTTATTAGACTACAACTGTCATCAGCCCAACTTACTACAGTCAATGGTAAGGCTTCATAGAAGTTGCAGTCCAATGCTTGGAAGACCACAACTGCCTACCTCTGGATTTTTTGTTACTTTTGCTTGTTCATTGTGTAGTTCATGCAACTGTTGATTGAGAAGTCAGTCATTTCAAAAGAATGAAAGAATCATCACAGACTTGCTACAAACAAGCATCTTTTTAGAAAAGGTTAAGACAGCCTAACTTGGAAATAGATCATTTTTCAGAGAGAAAGACTCATTCCCCAATATACCTGCACACTAGAAGATAAACCAACCAAATTGTGCCTGTGTTCTGTTTTCTTTAAATTGTGTTTACATTTTGTTTTATGATTGATTCGCTTGCCCCTTGTTATATTCCTTCATTTTCATTACCCTTAACAAACTTTTTTAGTTTACTACAACTGGGTAATTTTATTGTAGTTAGTAGGAAACTAAAGCACACAGATCAACTTTAGGATATTGATTTTATGGAAGCAGCATTCCTTTTGAAGAGTATTCTTGTGTATTTAGATCTGTTATGAGTTCAAGGCAAGGAGCCACAGAAACAAGATGGAAAGCCAATTACATGTCCCCATGAAGCTTCTTTACAGTCTGAGGTGTGACAAATCAGAATGCTGATGCTCAAGTAAAAGCACATGATGGGTTACACATGATGATTTGGGGTGGATAATAAAACTAATCTGAACACTGGATGAAGAAGGGTGCAGCTAAAATTCTAAATCATTAAGCTGCTACAAGGATTCTCCACTATTTGTGTGGAAAAAGACTAACATAACTACTACTTTGGAAGCACACAGCATATGCAATCAAGTCCTGGAAAAAGAATATGGAGTTGCATGCAAGCCGACAGCCTGAATCACAGGAATGATTGTTCTTTAAGCAGCTTTTCTCTTATTATGACATTGTACTCTGGCTAACTCTAATATTCTGTAAAAGGTCAGCAGAACCCAGATTTGAGGGCAGGGGGAAAACCCTACACCAGGTGGCTTCTTAATCCAGGCTAATTTTTTGTGATGATCAGTCTGCCTGTTATTCTTTTTACTATTTTTTACGCTCATTACTATTCATAATGAATATAATACAATCTTGTTTTTAGGTTAAGCTCCAAACACTTTTCCAAGTAGTTATCGACAGCTCATTAGAACGTCATCTGAGATTTCTGAGTACACAAACCAAGATCCAATAGGAATCCTGAGAAAAATGATGATGCGTGAGACAGAAGCCAGGCAAACCTTTCCAAAGATGGTGTGCTTGTTGTTAAGTTCATCTGCACGACCCAAAGTAAAGAAGAACTGGCTGCCATTATCGTGAGGCCCAGCATTTGCCATAGCAACCAGTCCTCGACGATTAAAGCGCAATCGCGAGTGGAATTCATCCTGTGAATTAAAAGGAAGAACAATTAAGGGACAAGTTTAATTGGTTGTTGTTATTCAACAGCTTGCCCATTCATACGCACAGAATGACCTTTATTATCTGACATCAGAAAGCATTGTTTAGAGTGAACTTCAAAAGCAACACCTGCCTTCATTATAACATGTACTTCTTTTACTTGATTTGTTATAAACCTAAATCTATAAATCTATAGATCAAGCGAAGCCCTCTGACAACTTGCAAAAACGGATTACTTTAGTTACACCGCAAGCTATTTGCAGGAGGAGGAGCTTTGCTTTAGCTACCTCAGTTAACCAGCAGTTAACAGCAGTTATTTCCCAAGTAACACCATAATGGCAAATGTCATTTACCAATGGAAAATAAAACTAAGAAAACCAGACGTTTACCTTGAAAGGAGCACCGTAAATTGACTCTCCTCCTGACCCAGTGCCAGTGGGATCTCCACCCTGCACTATAAATTCAGGCACCACCCTGTGAAATATTGTGTTGTCATAATAACCTGAAAAGAAATGTTGCATTGTGTTAGTTTTCACTGGCAGCAAAGTTTTCACTGGTAACTGAATTCTGGATGTTAATTGGAATGTTATTCCTTCAAAGAAAACTACTTAAAATTAACTCTATACACAAAAAAAAATTAAGAAACTTTGTTGACTTTCTAAACTACCAAAATCCCATAACCACAATGACAAAATTTGGAAATGGTTTTTACTTTTTTTATTTTTATCGCAAATAATATTACTGATGTAGGTTCCGCAAGTATTGGCTTGAAATACAGCCAAGCCCTATTTGTTCCCTACTAATTGTCCTTGGGTTTCTTGCACAGCAGTTCCCAAACTTCTTTTTTTCAGAGACAAAGAATACCGCTGGAATTCTCAGTGGATCACTTAATAAGCTTTTGTTTATGTGTTCTACAAATGAAAACACACATGGAATCCATATTTTAACTACAGATCCTAACCCTAATCCTTATATTTTTCCAAAAAAAGTGTGTGTGTGGGGGGCTTGTTAGCCTTTTGATTATCTCTAAATATCTCAATCTTCTTTGTCAGAAAAAATAGTTCAAGTATAGGATGAAAATCAGATATTTTCAATTGTTCTAAGACCTGACTGGGACTCATAGACCACCAGTTCTCCTTCACTTCCTTTCCGAATTCTACTTCTCTCTTCAGTGAGGTCCAAGGGCTTAGAAGAGGCAGAATCAGTTGTGTTGGGGTTTGGATACGAAACAATGTGAATGATCCCTGTCATCTTAACTTTGTGAAACCAAGAAAAATCCCCACTGCTGAGACTGTCAGACAGTTCAAGGAAGATATGAGATCATCAATCACTGGCATGGAATTTTGAAGAAATCTCCTCCACACTATTCAAACAGCTCTCCAATGGAGAATCCTTTCACAAGTGCAGAGGGCCTGGAATACAGATAGCATGCCCTTATGTGAAATATCAAGAGAAACATCTGCTTCTTTTCCCCTTCACTAACTGCAACACAAATTTTGTCATAAATTGTTATGAGTTGTTCCCACCAGACAAGACAGGAGACAGCTGTTATTAAAGTTTTGTTTTCTTCAGTATTTCTAACTGCAGTTTTAGGCTTCCAAACAGTAAGTCTGTGTAATCTGTAATACTCTATAAAGAAATATGTTAAGAACTGCGCATTCCTGTTGAAATGCAGTACCTTAAGTGACATGCAAATATATAATCTTATAATTAGTGAGCCTTCCATCTTTGCAGGGGTTAGGGATGCAAGACCCCCACAAAAAGTGGAAAAAATTCAAATAAAAATAAAAATCACAAACACTATTTTTTCTACCTGAGAACATTTCTCTAGAAATCTCTAGGGTCTTCAGCATGATTCTATGGCCCACTTCTGTTGGAAGTTGACCACAGAATTGTGCTGGAGGACCTAGTAATGCCTAGAGAAGTATTCTTTCTATGAATCTTTGGGTCTTCCAGCGCTACCCAATGGTCCATTTCTGGCAGAAGCGGACCACAGAATCGTGCTGGAGGATCTAGAGATTCCTAGATAGAATATGTTTTTTCTGTGGCAGGGCAAATAGAGTAGATTTTTTTAAGTAAATAAATAACATCAATAAAATAAAACCCATGAATAATGAAATCTGCAAGTGCTGAACCTGCAAAAACAGAGGGCCCATTGTATATTAATTTTAATCATTACCTTCCATGCAAAGTTGAATGAAGTTCCGACATGCTTTGGGAGCTTCTTTTGACCATAGTTCAATGTCAATATCACCTGCAGTTGTTTTCAGTAAAACCTGGAGAAAAACAGAAGTTAGGTTCCAAGATACACACATGTTCTAGTTTCTCAAATCTAGTAAGTACAGTTTGCTTTTTTCAGACACTGATACTTTCCTAGCTACCACCAAAAACTCCCCTTTCTTCAGAGTATTGCTAAAATGTGAGGACAAGAAAGAGCCATTCACAGGCAAAATATCTCATTTTAACCCTTCCTTTCATTACTACGACTGCAATTCTTCTTTCTTAAATCTATGTCTGTTTGGAACTCACAGCCCAACATATCATATCTAAACCTTAACTTTCTCTTTATTGGAACTGCTGTTAGGAAACAGAATTCTCACAAAATATACCTAGGGCTTGGGAAATGTTTGGACTAAACAACTATTTTGGACTATAACTAGCCATGCTGCCTTAACAGCTCTGAGAGTTTTGTCAAAAAAGCAACTTTCAAAGTTCTGAATAGCCCATTTGGAAGCTTTGCTTAGTAGCCAGCTGTGGTATGCTATATCTGTACTTAACTTCAGCTTTGCACCTACTGTAGCATCACCTTAACTATTTTGATGCTGTTGAGTAAGTCTATAAGACCCAAGCATCAATCTAGCAAGAAATATTTTTCTGGTGCTGTATTTTTCCATTTCCCTTTAATCTGGTGACATTCAGATGTTCTGGACTACGTAAGATGTGTTGACTATTCTGGATGGGAATGATGGGGAGTATACATTTGGAGGACAGCAGGTTGAGGAGGGCTGCTATAAGATATAGAAGGCCACATCAAATTTGACAATCTGTAATCACAGTTATTATACTCACCACCCAACTCTTCTGACACTGCAAAGGGAAGAGCACACTCGGCACTCTCTCCATTTGCTATAATGGTAATAGCCATTACAAATGATTTCCCATCACTATAAGAATCCTGAGGCTACTTTACACTATCAGATGCCCCCTTTTCTTTGTTAACAGTCACTCTTTTCCACTGACATGGGAGTGAGGTCTACAGAAGAAAAGAAGAGACTGATCTCAACTTGGCCTGTTCCTTGCTGGGACAGTCATCAGAATTCCCAAAGTACTACTTTGGTCAGGAACTGAAATAGATTATCTCATGACTTTCAGCTGCAAACAAATTGGGAATTCCTATTTGTACAGCAGTAAAGAAATCTATAAGTCCCTTGGGCATGCATAGTCTAAAATAGAAGCCAGAACCAGTTCCTGGTTTCTCAGAAAAGTGAGCCCTCTTCAGCTCAGAAGACTGGGAAAAGGCTGTACTTGGCACAATTTGAATGACATTCGGGATGGGCAGCATACAACCCTGGGACACATTTAGACTCCAACTTTGTCTGTGCAGCCTCCAGAAGTGGCAATTCGCCTTTTAAAAGGGTTGCAGCCCACTAGCTGCATTGTTTTAAAATTTTAAAAGGCCACTTCTTCAAAATAAGTAGTAGACTTCCAGCTACTTCTACTTTCTTTTTTCATTTCCTAGCATTTTTGGCAGTCTGTCCTGACCTCAGAGAGCCCCGAGGCAGAGAACTGGCCTCTAGATCAGTGGTTCTTAACCTTTTCTTTACCAAGGACCTTCTTTAAATATCTTTTGCTACTCCAAGACTTAGCTCAAGATTTAAAACCCTGAAGTGCATCAAATATTTATTTAAAATTGCTTATCAAGGGTCTTCAAATTGAGAGAGAAGGGAGAAATAAGTAAATGCACACATTCCTATTTGAATTAGAATGATGCCATACACATTTAAAACAACAACAACAACAACAACAACTGAACACTAAACCAAGGCCTAATATTGCTTTTTAATTTTAAGTAATTAATGAGAAGGCTGATGCTACATTTCATTTACAAGCCTTAGCTTGGACAATTGTTAAAGACTCCAACTACTGTTAACCATATTACACTAACCATTTGGTTAAATCTTTCCTCAGAAGTATTAGACTAGGGTGAGCGAAGACTTTTCTCCTGCTTCTTCCTACCAATTTACTACTGGAGTGGATTGAATGGCAATGCTTAGGCCCAGTTTCCAGCCAGCCTTGGCTCCTCTCACATGGCTCCTCCACTGTTATTCAGCTGCTCAGCCCACCTTCTTTCTACAGTGGAGCAGCCATGTGACAGGAGCCAAGGCAAGGGGTGGTTGTCAGGCTGGCTGGGCCTGCGCATTGCTGTTCAATCTACTCCAGCTGCAAATTGGCAGGAAGAAGAAGGAGGCTTGGGTGGATTGAAGGGCAGTGTGTAGGCCTAGCCAGCAAGCCAGCCAGCATTTGCCTTTCTCTCTCTCCACTATCAGAAATGCTTTAACATTCCCTTTTATTGCTTTCTTCATCAGGAGGGAAGGAGACTGAGACGACTGAAAGAGGGAGGGAGTAAAAAAGGAAAAAGGGAGCGTGAAGGCAGAAAAGGAGAGTCATAAAAGATCCAGAATACACCTTTTCATTTCTATTCATAAGCTGTGTGTGCTTTCATCTGAACTGAGCAGCGGCAGCCTATTTTGCCAGGGTCATTGTTCCAATTTCCAGTTTCTTGCCAGGGGGTGGAACCTGCTGCAGCAGTGCCCCCTCTTACCATTTGACCCTGCTGCTCACTGCTATCCTTTTTTTAGAGTTGACCACTGTGTGGCATTGATTCCACTCTCCTATGGGCAGAAGGTGGGCTGAGCAGCTGTGTGACAGTGGAGCGGTCGGCTAGTCAGCGCTTGCCTTTCTCTCTCATGTCTCAAGTCTCCTTCTCTCCTGATGAAGAAGGCTGGAAAACAGGGGATGCGGGGGGGGGGGAGAGACAGAGAGAAAGAGGACAAATGTCTGTCTGTCTGTCAGTTCTGCTGTCACTCAGCTGCTCAGCCCATCTTTTGCCTGCAGGAGAGTGGGATCTTTAACACAGCATGGCAGCCAACTCTCGCTGGGAGGAGTAGGAGCAAATGAGAAGAGGGGGGTGCTGCCTGGCAAGAAACTGGAAGTGGGAGTGAAGGATCACCATTGGCAAAATAAGCTGCATGTGTAGGTTAGGAATTGAAATGATAACAAAATGATGAGGCACACTCAGGGTCTTTTATGGAGGGGCCACTTCAACCCCCCTTTCCCCTCCCTTCTTCCCTCCTTTGCCCATCTTAGTTTCCTCCTATCATGATGAAGAAGGCAAAAATGGGGGGTGTTGGTAGACTAGATTGACTGCTCTCTGCTGGAAAGGAGGGGAAGGAGAGAGAAAGAATGAAGGGCAAATGCTGGCTGGCTGGCTGTCAGCTCCACTGTCATTCAACTGCTTAGCCTGCCTCCTCCCTGCAGCAGATCAACAAGAGGCACACAGGAAGTGCACAGGCCCAGCCAGCCTCCCTTTGCCTTGGTTCCTCTCACACAGGCATTTCATTGTGGGAAGGAGATAGGTTTAGCAACATTCAAGCCTTTGCAGATTCCCTGTGAGAACACTGCAGATCACTGGGGGTCTGTGGCCACAGGTTAAGAGCCACTGCTCTAGCTCCTTTAGCATTACTACCCCTGAACTACAGAAATTCCCCAAATATCCTCAATTAAATATATGTATGTTTACAGTCTGTGTACATTGACACAAATTATAAGATTCTCAGTTGTTGTTTGCCTTCAAGTCATTTGTGACTTATGCAAACTTAAGACAAATCTATCACAAGGTTTTCTTGGCAAGATTTGTTTAGAAGGGGTTTTCCATTACCTTTCTCTAAGGCTAAGAAAATGGGACTTCCTCAAAGTCACCGAGGGTTTCCACACTAGGATTCAAACCCTACTCTACCAGGATCCTAGTCCAACATGCTAGCTCCAGATTTTCAGTACTAGTGAACAATTGCCCATGTTATAACTTGCAGATGGTAAATGCCTTCTCAAGTATAATGTAATACATGAAACAGTTTTCATATGTGCAATTAACAAAAGCAGAAGCAGATAACCAGCTAACAGAAATAATATGCACATTCAGCTAGTCACAAAGGAATGTGTGTGTGTCTGTGCCTTCAAGTTGCCTGTTGACTTATGGTGACCCCATGAATTTCATAGGGTTTTCTTAGGCAAGGAACATTCAGAGGTGGTTTTGCCAGTTCTGTTCTCTGAAATATAGCCTAGTGCACCTGGTACTCACTGGCACTCTCCCATCTCAGTACTAACCAGGGCTCACCCTGCTTAGTTTCCAAGATCAGAAGACATCTGGTGCCTTTGGAGTATTAAAATAAGTAGACTGCAAAAACAGCTATAAAATGAGATCTATTAAGAATGCAATCCTATGGACACTTCCTTGGTTGAGATTCACTAGACACAGTATCTTTTATTTCTGAGCAGATACCTATAGGACCACACTGTTAAGTATCTAAACTAATAGCTTGCTAAGGAGAATTACTACTTTGCTCATTGGTTGTCTAGGCACTACTTTAATTGTAAGATCAAATTTTCACTAAGAAGGTACATTCCAAGACAGGATTCCCTCCCTCCTCCACACAACTGGAAAGAATTATTATGAAAAAGTGTTGACAGAAATTTTTTCCCCTTGTAGAAATCATCTGATTTGAATAAACAGGAATATGACGGTTATGGTTTTCTAACTATACAGATGCAGCAATAGGAAAAGCTTCAGTTGCTCAGTGTTTCCTTGTCAAATGGCTGCTAAAAGCACATTAACCCTTTGAGTTTAAAAAGAAAGTCACGGAAGGTACTCCAGAAGTACAGCAGCAGTGTTTAATATGCTTCATGGAAATTGTGGAACATGCAGTTTTTTGGGCCTGAACAAAATAACATTATTGGCTAGGACAAGAATAAAATAAAATGAAATGAAATAAAATGAAATGAAATGAAATAAAATAAAATAAATAAATTCAGGCAAGCTTGTATGAAGAAGTTTAATGTTTATTCAAAATAAAAACTAAGTACAATGGGCTGTGCTCTTGAAAAAACAAGAAAGACTATGGTGCTAACTTAAAGCATAACAAATTTTATTTGGTAGGCAATCCATGAAAGCTTATAGAAAAATAAGGCTTGTTAGTCTTTCAGATTCAGTATTATTAAACATAAGAAAAATCATGTGAGTTTACACACTGATCAACCAAGAGGCCTATAGGAAATTCACAAATAAGACATGAATGCACAGCTCCCTCCAGCTGAGGTTCTTCAACATCAAGTACCATATACTAATATATAATCATCATGATAGTCACTGATTGCCTTCCCTAGCCTTTGTGAATTTGTCTAATTACCTTTTAAATCCACTTAAATTTGCAGCCATCACTCCAGTTTGAGAAGTGAATTCCACCATTTAACTACGTATAAAGTACTTCCCTTTATCTGCATTGAACCTTCAGTTGCAGTAAGTGACCCCAGATTCTAGCATTATGAGAGAGAAAACAAATTCCCTCTCCACTTTCCTCAAGCCATACAGAGGCTGGTATCTTGTTAGGGACACATATGTTTCACTTACAGGTGAGTGTGTCCTTTTTTAGGTGCTACAGAGATTGGTATTCTTTCCTCTGTCCCCCAAAGTCCTACAGACTTACTGAACAGCCTCTGCCACCCTTGCATGGCCACTTTATACCATGTGGGGTGCAGACAGTATTGCAGAAACATCTGGTTACTTCCCCATAGCCAGACATTGGAATGAGGACATCAGCACTGAGATTTGCTGGGGTTCTCAGTATTGCTATAATCATCTAATGTTTGGCCATTGGGCTGTGATCAGACACTTCTACAATCCTGCTTACTTCCTACAAAGCACGGAATGTCCATGTGAGAGTCTTCAAAGGTGTTTCAGTAAGTTTTTCTTGTTCAGGCAGCAATAGGCAATATTGAACAAGAAATACTCAGAATACTCAGCATTGATTCCTATTGGCATACAGGCTGAAACAGATGCCACTGAAGCCAAAGGAATTTATGCTGATTATATTATTGGATTGCCAGGTCCACACATTACATTCACCCATATAAGCAAGTCATTGGGCCTTAAAAATAAATTCAAAATGTGTAGTGATGGTATTTTAATTTAACCACACCAAAGAGTTCATTAAGACTTTTAACATTTTTGCTTGATACGGTTTCTAACTTTCCATAACTAATGCGGACATGGGTTACTGGCCATCATTCTGTCTAGTATACATCATTTACTGTCATTTCAACAATCCTAGGCAGGTTTACTTGAAGAAGATACGTCAAAATCTGCCAGATCCCATTCATCTTAGCTTAGATGCAAATTCCACTGTCAGTGTAGCTTTTTTTCTGGAGCACCAATACAAACAACTTCAATCTTACAGTCCAGTTATATGCATGCTCACTCAGTGGCATTTACTCCAAATAAATTTACAATCCTAGCTACTGACTCCTAAGGAAATAACATTGCCAACTAAGTCCTTAACAAAGGTGATTTGTTGTCCTTTAGGAATGCCAGTGAGTTTAGCCTGGAGGAGACTGAGAGGTGACATGATAACCGTCATTAAATACCTAAAGGGATGTTCTGTAAAAGATGGAACAAGCTTGTTTTTTGCTCCTCCACAGACTAAGACACAATGGATTCAACCTGCAAGCTGCTCGAAAGTCCTTAAACAGAGACTGGGTGGGCATCTTTCGGAAGTGTTTGGCCATTTCCGTACTAGCCTGTTCTAGCGCGACGATTCCACTTTCAACATCCTCTGGAATCCTGGGGTTTGCAGCCCGGCCCCTCCCGAAACTGCAAACCCCAGGATTCCAGAGGATGTTGAAAGTGGAATCGTCGCGCTAGAACAGGCTAGTGCGGAAATGGCCTTTGAGTTGTGATGCCTGCATGGCAAGGGGATGGACTAGATGGCGCTTGAGGTACCCTCCAACTCTACGACTGCGATCTAGCTTTCAGTCCGCACATTCCAAAATAAGTGCCATTTCCTCCCAAGAAGGCACATTGGGACAACCGACCCTGTATGCGCCCTCAGGAACCGCGCATTTATTTAATTCTGCCCCAAAGTGGCTCCTCACCTTGCCGTTGGTCGGCGGCTCTTGGATGTAGATGTTGCTCATGGCGTTGACTCGAACACAGCCCTTCCACTACGCCACGGGACGGAAAACACACAGCCGGGAAGAAACTTCCTACGGTCTATGTTAGAATCCACGGCGAACGTCCCGCCATGTTGGAAATCGGACGTCACCACTCCTACAGTGGGGGTGGACGGATGCAGTGCTGGGGAAAAATCAAGCCTCCGAAGCTTGTTCTTGAGTGGCAGAAAGAACTCTGGCCCTGCATTTTAAAAAGTCTATTTTAAGGCACAGGCTTAGCGTGGATGGATTTAATCTCTACCACCAGACTCCTCATAGCCCGGGGAGGCCTCCTCCATCAGCTAGTAGTACAGTCCGCTGTGCCCGGCCGAAAGTCTTCCGACTGAGCACCGTCACCCACAGCTGTTTCTATCCGCCTCGAAGCAGTGGCATCTGGTCGGAAGCGGTAAGTGCTTCAGACTGACCTTGAATGAATTGGTCCGATGGGAGATGAAAATAATGGGGGAAATCGCTGGTCATGCGTGTGACGGCGCAATATGAGCAGCCCAGTCTGGCGTTGTGCATGTTTCCTTCGATGTTAAGCCACAATGCATTTAGCGTCAATGGTACCAAGCAACTCCCTGGGTGTTCGCTGCATATGGACAACGCCAGCAGCTGCTGACAGGCGATTTTTCCAGCCCGTTGCAAAGGAAGGATCTTAGGGAGGTTCGCATGTAGTCCAGTCCAGTGGGTTCACGGTCTGGAAAAGAGCAACCGGTCCCATTCCGCAGGGGTAGGGAACCCGGGGTTCTCCGGGTGGTGTTGGATCAAGAGTGCCGTCATGCGGGGCGTCGGGCCGAGTCTGGCGGGAGTCGTCGACCAGCAGCGTCCGGAGAGCGGCAAGGTCCCCTGCCCTTAATTGTTGTGTTGCCTTCAGGTCGTTTCAGAGGCCGTTTCTTCACTAGACTGTTCTAGCGCGACGATTCCGCTTTCAACATCCTATGGAATCCTGTGGTTTGCAGTTTAGGGAGGGGCCTTTGAGGTATTATTCCTTTGAGGCCCCTTCCTAAACTGCAAACCCCAGGATTCCATAGGATGTTGAAAGCGGAATAATAGCACTATAACCGTCTAGTGAAGAAATGGCCAGAGTTATGGCAACACCTAAGGCGCATCTATTGCGGGGTTTTCTTAAGGTTTTTTTCGGGAGTGGGATTGCCCGTGTTTTCCTCTGAGACTGAGAGAGTGTGACTCCCACAGGTCACCCAGTGAGTTTTCATAGCTGAGCGGAGATTCTAACCCTGGTCTCCAGAGTCGTAGTCAAATTCACATTTTACGCGTCCATATACACACAATTCACGCTGCACTTAGTGGCGCTCGCTTGCGAGATAGTAACTAAACGCTTGCAGAGCGCCACTACCAACCTCGTTTGACTCAGCTGTGCCGTCTGTCTGTAAGCTTTTCTAACCGATGTGCTCGCGCCTTCAGACAACAAACTTTGACGCATTCCCATTGGCCTGAGACGCTGTCAATCAACTCGGCAGCCCGGCTTCTTTCATTGGGATTGGCTCGTGGGAAGGAGAGCATTCCATTGCCAGAGGAGGGGTGCTCAAAGGAATAGAGTTGCTATTGAGTGGCTGAGAAAAGAGAGGGGCCTCCAAGACGATCTACAACTCAGTAAATCAGGGAGGAATATCAGCTGCCCCCCAATTCCCCCCCCTTTAACTGTCTCCTTTCTCTCTTCCCTGCCATTCCTGGTAGTACAGCCCTCGGTGGTCGGGTCAAAGTTTTCCGGCGGGGAAGCGGCGCTCCTGGGAAGTTGTCCGTCGAAGAGGCCAGGCTGTGGCGGACCTCCGCTGTAGGTTGGGGGCTGCATGGCGTTGCCAGGTGAGCTGCTGCTGCTGCTGCTGCTAAGCAACAGGGAGAGGGCAGTGTTGAAAGTAACTACTGCCCCCTCGCCTCTTGTCGCTCAAATCGGGGGAGAGAGAAAAAGAATCGAGAAATAGATCCCATCTGGAAATGGGACTGGATAACAGGAGCTACCCGCATCCCATTGCCTGTTGACGGAGAAGCAAATCCTTTCTTATTTCAGTGGGGCTTCAGGAATAGGTTGCTCTCCTATATTTGTTAATATGGAAATTAGTTCTCAGAATTGTTTATGGGTAGATAAGTCTGGATTGTGGTTTTATTAGGGGGAAGGAATAACAAGATTGTCCAGATGTTGCTAGACTGCAACTCCAACATATAGTTGGCCCTCCATATTCACTAGGGTTCAGGGCACAGAACCCTCGCAAAAGTGAAAAATTCACAAGTATCAAAATGTGAGTGTCTCTGGGAAGGGGGCTGAGACACAGGTGGGGAGAATGGGCACCCAGAGTCTAAACAGGGTCAGGGAAAGGAGACGGTTGGCGTGGTGGCCCTATACCTCCTCTCTCTTGGCCATCTGCTTCCTTGGGTGTATGGAGGGCTGTGGGGGAGAGCTTGTGGTGCTGAGAAATCAGGCTTTGAGGACCAGAGGTGGGTTTAAAAAGAGCTGCGTGGCCTGCTTGGACCCACCAGGAGAGAAGGTTCCCCCCAAAAAGAATACCTGAGGTGGGAGGGCAGGTTTAGAGAAACTCACAAATAATCAAATCCGTGAATGTCAAACCTGCAAATGTGGAGGGCTGACTGTACTTCACAGTTGCTGGGACTTGCAGTTCCTCAGTGTCTGGTTCCTACCCCTGGGTTAAATTGTGCTTTGGGTGTGAGAAAGCCCAACAAGACAGTGGTCTCATAATTCTCATTTATTTCACATTAGTTAAAATTCAGGAATCTACAATGTGGTGCTACTTTTATTATAAAGAGTGGGGTATCCATGGCCTTCCACATGCAGTCAGGATGCTTCTCTCATCATCCATCACTGTTGGCCACACTGGCTGATGAGAGTTGCAATCCAACAACACTTGCGTGGCCTCATGTTCCATATTAGGCTTAAATGCATTGTATAAAACAGGGTGCAGCTGAGTGAAATCAGTTGAAATGCACTGTTAGTATATACTGTGACAGCAAAATTAGTGTGAATTTCTAATGTTGTTGTCCATTTACCTAAAAATCTAGTCTGATCTCTGACTGTTGAGTGAGGCTCACTAAAAGAAAGAGAAGGATAATAAAAATGCCCAGACAGTCCATGCTTGTCAAGGCTAGCTGGTATAAGACTATGGCCTCCACATTTGTCACTTTAGGAGGGTTTCTCTATGGGGTTACATTAAGCCTGCATATAGTAAACTTTGGATCTTTAAAGCCCAGAATCAAGACATATGTACTTGTCTTCTGTATATGCTTCTTCCTTTGTTTGTATTTGGCCATGCAGGTCTTTTTGGTGTAAAGTTGAAGGCTTTCACGGCCAGGATCCATAAGTTGCTGTGGGTTTTCTGGGCTTTGAGACCATGTTCTGTTAGTATTTGCTCCTGACATTTCACCTGTATCTGTGGCTGGCATCTTCAGAGGATCTGATCCTCTGAGGATGCCAGCCACAGATGCAGGGAAACGTCAGGAACAAATACTAATAGAACACAGCCATAAAGCCCGGAAAACCCACAACAACCTACAAGTTTTTTTGCTTTGCACATGCTTATCTACAATACCATGTAAATGAATGGATTTTCCTTTTCTCTAAAGTAAGAGTAATGGAGACCTGGTGGGCTGAAAAGTAGTTAACAGCTAGTTTAAAAAAATAGTACATACAATATAATTCCTTTTATATTCAGATTCATATCCAGCTACTTTTGTGGGTTTATTAATTTGTCTGTATTCTTGATCCAATTTTGGTAGCTTTGAGAAGACTAGTAAAGTGTGCCGCATATTTTTGTTGGCTGGCTAGCTTATTTGATCAGAGCATAGTGATAATAATTCCAGAGTTCTGGGTGTCCATCCCAAAGTGTCCATCCAACTCTAAATGAGCCTAGTAATAGAACATGTGCTTTCTATGCAGAATAACCCAGGTTCATTTCTGGAGAGAACTACTACTGTTGAAAGGAGAGAAGGTTGCACTGCACTGGAAGCTCAGTGTGATGGATAGATACTAAATGACTAGTGAGGGAAGTTTGCTTCCAGCCTTCTACTCCAAGCCAAGGTCTTTTGGTTTTTCCTGGCAGTGAGGGACAGGAGCTGCACACTTCTCCAGGTCTGACTTTGTCCAGTGGAAAGTTATAGTATATTTCATAATGAATTCAGAATATTGAGTTGCCTAGAAGCTACTTAGAACACTTTTACCTGCTGTGCTCAGAGGTCTTCACTTTCCAGACAAAAGCAGAAAACAAAATGGTTTTTCTATGTTCGAAGAC
Source organism: Iguana delicatissima (assembly GCA_948472985.1). NCBI lineage: Eukaryota > Metazoa > Chordata > Lepidosauria > Squamata > Iguanidae > Iguana > Iguana delicatissima. The sequence goes on from CAOKZL010002009.1 coordinate 512,114, forward strand.
CTGAAAGAAGTATCACTGGACAACGCAGAACTGTAATAAATAATGTCGTGTTGAATGCAGTGATTCTTAAGCTTTTTCAAGCTGCTACCCCTTTGGCTCCCAGGCCCCATCCCTAGTGACCCAACACAAAACACACAATTTTTTCCTGGTATTAGGTCTATTGCAAATTCAAACAACTAATCTAAGACTGTAAACAAAGTCATGCCAATCATGACAAAATACAGCAGAAAAAAAATAAAGAAATATGATAGCAATACAGTTACTAGGAAGAGTACATGACACAATAATACAAGTATGAATGTGAAACTAAAAAATCATATACTTAAGAACAGCTTAACATTAGAAGTTATAGTAAGGCCAGTTCTAATAAATATGATTCCACATTCTGGATTTCTGTACAGACAGCATGTGGACCACTTTAATGACGTCACATTACGGCCTTCCAGACTGAACATAAGGAGTGGAATTGAGTGGTAAATAAATGTAAGCATGGATTGCCATTCATTAATAATAATGGTCTTACTCCTTTGCTGTTATGACAAGTTATGTTTAGATACTTTTAATGATATGTTGATTATTTTACTGAGAGATACAAAAGGAAGTGTAAACAGACTCTTCCAGCTTTCAGTTCAGAAGCTAAAAGAGGCTGTGTTTACATTCTACAAAACTTTTCTAGCAAATAAAAAAATAATGTAAGAACTAATGTAAAAACTAAAAACAAAATATGCCAGAAGAATACAAGATGTTGCAGGGGTGCTGTTTTATTATCCAGGTGGGTGTTACAACTAACAACAAAATAGTCCAAGTCACAACCTTAGCACAGCAATATTTCCATGTCCATCAGTACTACTCAGTCATATCTTTATTATACTATAAATGTACGTCACAAGACTGAAAATAACTTGCAGTGCTTACAAACCTAGAGCTTTGGCCCTTGCAGATGGGAAAATGCAATGATCATCAGTCCAGTGGGCCCTTCTTATATGCAAAATCTGCATTTGCAGATTCAGCCAACTGCAGATTTGAAAATAATAATTAAATAATTTGTTTTAAAAAAATGCCAAACTACAGTATCAAAACAAAATGTTAAAAAAGCAGTGATGTGTCATCTGTCCCCTACCTTACCCTGTGGCCTCCTAAGAGGACCATGGTAGAAGCCATTCTGTGGCACTTTCCTGTAAGAGTGAAGGCGCCATTGAGGCAGGGAGGGGGGAGAGAGAGTGGGGGAAGAAGACTAGTTACCAGACTAGGGAGGGAAACTTGGGGCTGCCTTTGCAGGGTAGGGTTATATTAGTATTTTGTGCAGGGCCAGTAGTTTCCCATCCTCAGTTTAAACCTTTGCCTGCTGCCCAACGAGAAAAAAAATGTGAAACCTACTTCCTGAAAGAACTTGTGAAGGGATTTGTAAATTGTTGCATTTTTCTCCCCTTGGTGGCACTGTTTACCAAGAAGGAATCTTAGCAATGCAATGATGATTTTGATAATGGTGTATTATCAGAGCGTAATATAATTACAGTTTTTCATATTAAATGAGTGGGGTACATGAATAAACAGTGACATAGTGGATTTTAAGAAACAATAGGTTTTAGATCTATGTGAGATTGTAAACGTTGGAGCAAAAATACTGATTCCTAATAATGGAGTAGGTTGCTGTGGCACTCCAGATACTTTTGACTTAGACTTCGCATCAGCCCTAGCTAGGATAACTGATTATGAGAGCTTTGAGAGATTATAATCCAAAAAGATCTGGAGGGCCTCAGAGGCCCAAATTTCTCTCATTCAGAAATTCACATGAAGTATTTTTACACCGTATTTGTTTATAGAACCCCTTCAGAAAAGGCAATATATTTCATAGGAATGCACTCTCACTTCTGGAAAGATGTGTGTTGGGATTACACTGTAACAGTCTACTTGGATGCATATTGGCTCAGAAACCCCTTTATGCAGTATGTTATAAATACATATCTGGTGCTCCACCCCTCGAGGTTTAGATGAGTTCTTTGGACTCTAACTTGGTATGTTAATTTGTCATGGTGAGATATCTTTCCATATCTTTCTGTAGTATTACTTAACAGTAAGCTTGGTTTGACTTTTTAGTTCCTTACTGTTTCTGCCCTGGTAGCTGGCAAAGAATGAGAAACAGATTTTTGTGAAATACACCATTCCCCTTTGGATAAATGATCAAAATTGCTATAGTAAAATGCACACAGATTCTCCTGTAGTAGTATGTATATTACCAAGCATTTGATTTTTAAAAATCATGAGCACCACCTCTACCACATGAAGATAACAATCCCAGATGTATTATAACACTTGCAGTGTGTTAGAACTCAGGTGGATCCATTCATTCCTTCTCTTTTTGCAATGTGCTGTCTACTTAGCACTTTAAATAATCTTGAGTTTTAGTATTAACAGTTTTCACAGAGCCCATGTGAAGGCATTTATTCAACTGTTGGTCTCTATGGCACAGCCAGTTTTTCTGTAGTGCAGGCAAAGTCTATATAACAACAAAGGTTTTGGGGAACACAAGATGGCTGTTTAAGAAGTGTATAACTTGAGTAAAAATAAATGTAGTGTTAATGGAATGTTTGATACCATTTGTTAGACATCCATCTTAACACTGTGCAACATGAGCTTAAGTTGTTTTAGACAAGTATAAGAGGACTTTAGAGAGAAGCAGAGCAGAAAAGCAAAATTTTCTTCCCAAAGTGCCAGATCCTCTGTCTTTCCTGATAAACTCAGGGGGGGCTTGCAAATGTCTGGAACTTTTTTCTAAGGACTATTGCAGATGGGATAACGGTGGTGAGGATTCCTTAGAAAAGGTAGACTGAGGTTCTGTGTAATGAGAATTGGCAACCTGTATAATACAGATAATCTGGGTGGGGTTGTTATTTGCTGTCAGATCAACTTCTGGGGACGCTGTGAATGAGGCAAACCTCCTCTGAACAAATCTTGCCAAGAAAACACTGTGATAGGTTCACAAGACCCCACTCATCAACTGCCTTTCTCAGGTTTTGCATTTTCTCTTTGATTTAATCAGTACAACTGTAATGTGATCTTCCTCTTCTCTTACTGCCTTCTACTTTGCCGAGGATTATTATCTTTTCCAGTGAGTTGTGTTGTTTCATAATATGTCCAAAATACAACTGCCTCACTTTTGTCATCTTACTGAGCTGCATAATCAAGTTTGAAATTTAGGACTCCTTGGCCGCTTTGTTTTTGTATCCAGTTTGTTTTGTTATTGCAGCCAATTTTCATATTTGCTGCAAGGTCTCAATCCATTTCACAGGTAGGTTTGTTTTGTTCTTGTTTTTGCAGTTAGTAATTCTTTTTAGTGAAGGAGACTTGTGTTTCTGCCATCAGTGCAATTCTCTTAATTTTATTCTGTCCTTTGTAAATTCTATGGGAATGAAACTAAATTGTACCAAAAAAGGGAGTGGGGCCAAACTAGACTGATGCTTCCTTTTTATGTTAATTGTTCTGTTCACTTTTATAGCATTTTGAGCTGGTGCTCTAAAGTGAACCTCTGCAATGTTACTCATTTTTAATAGTAAAAGCAACAAGAAATGTAACATTGAAATATTCTGTCCAAACATGTTTAAACATCTGCTTCTGTATCATGAAGAACTGTGTTGTATATGTGTTACAGCTCACTTTATAATATCAGAACAGACAACTTGAGTCTGAGCCTTTTCTCTTAGCTCTTGTTTTCTCTTCACTTTTTACCACGTATCCTTGTCTCTTGTGACAGTTTTTGGCATGTGTCAACTAGAACAGTGCTTCTCAACTTTTTGTACCTTAAGTCTCACCAACCACTCTGTCAGATTGTGATAGTTCACTTTTGTTCAAAAGGATGCTTACAGTTTGCAGACAATCTGGCTGGAATTCAGTATTGCAGTTACAGATTCATAACTTAAGAGTTACAGATTCTTAAGTAATTCATATTCACAAAGCCTGTGTATTCCAGATCATGGCACTATTGCCACAGTTGTAAAATTTCCCCAATCCTGCTTTACTTGGCATCAGCCACTGCAAGTGATGGAAGTCTGTTTTCTCTAGCTGATTGAGGCATAGCAGACTGATGCTTCCACCCCTCCACCAGCTATCTCCAGTGTGCCAATCGGAAGCAGAATCCCTGTTGCAATTGTTCCTTGAACTGGAAATCACGCATGTGTGTGTGTGTGAGAGAGAGAGAGAGGGAGAGAGAGAGAAATGTCAGTGTTCTGCATCCTGATCAACAGGAGAACAGACCTCTGTCACTTGCAGAGGTTGATGTCTAGTAAAGCAGGACTGCGGAGATTAGGTAAGCCAAGGGATGCTGCTTAGTTAAGTAAACTTAACTAAGCTTAGTTAAGTATACTCAACTAAGTAGCTAATCTAGGATCTCAGCCAATGTTGTTAAAATTATCATTTTGTAATAAGATTTTAGGGTGTAAAATTGCAGTAGTGTTTTTGGATGATGATGATGATAATTTATGCCTTTTTTGCAATGATGGGACTCAAAATGGCTTACATTTTATTGAAAGCAGTACAGATTAATAACTGTACAAAACATCAAGGCTATATATAGTCTCTCTCTCTCTCTCTCTCAGCTATTTAAAAACAATCAATCAAATTGTAAAATGAAAACCATTAAAACACAATATTAAAAATATCAATAAAATAGTACTCTACAGCATTAAAAGCCCATCACAGTCAATTGCTAAAAGCCTGATGGAAGAAAAATGTTTTTACTTTCCAGTGAAAGGACAGCAAAAAGGGGGCCATCCTAGCCTCCCTAGAGAGGGAATTCTAAAGTTTGAGAAGTCTTGCTCCCTTGTTCCCACTAAATGAGCCTGAGAAGAAAGGTAGTGGAAATATTGAAATATGTCCATGTCTACTGGAAAATTAAAATAACACTATTGAGTATAAATTTTACTGCCATGTAACGAAATAATTTTAAAGTTGCTATATTATTACAAATAATTTTGATTGGTATGACTAAAAAACCTATGTGATTTCTAAAATGTTTCTGCATTTCATAGGTGGTACACATACCAGTGATGAAGGAACATGGAACTAGAACCTATCTACTTCTACAGGTCTGTGTTTGACCTGTAGAAGTAGCTACAATTACTTGTGAACATTAGTGAAAACAGGAGTTTGATTTGCTAAATAGTGCAATTTGATGAAAGTGACATGGCATGACTTAGGGTAGTATGGAGTTGTCATCACACCTAGATGCCATGTTTGGCTATGATAATACTTTACAAGTGATAGATAATATGACATACATTTGAATAATTATATGTGGCCATTATATATTTATATGCATAGTGTGTGTGCGTGCGTGTATACGTATAAAATTTTTCTGTATAAGTTTATATATAAAGTATATATAAAGTTTTTGTTCTGTGTAGGAATGCAAATGGTCTATACTGCTACTGTGCTTGGTAGATCAGTTGTTTTGCAGCGTAGTACACATTTTGTACCATTTCCAAAACTAATATGAAATGTATTTGGCTTTTTCAGGTGGAAATAAAGATAACATCAGGGCAGGGTGCAAGAAATGTGGTTATCGTAAGTATCGACAGAGACAAAACATTGCCTAAGATTCTGTGTTAAACTTCATTACCCTTGTATGGCATTATCTGGGTAAAATCAATATGTGAATAGCTGAGACTGACTTGCAAAATATAATGAGCGGTAAAATGCTATGGCTTAATTTCTAATGAAAAGAAGTTCATGGATGAAAGGTTTTTATATCAATTTCTACATCTAGCAGCTGCCTGTATGTATGTATGTATGTGTGTGTGTGTGTGCGCGTGTGCGCACACACACACACAGATTTTTCCAAATAATATGAAGATCTCCTAACCAATCTGAATGGGGTATTGGGAAGCTGTTAGGTTCCCTTCTTTTTGACTACCTGTAGTATCCCATTCCATACTAGTTCAGGAGGTCCCAGTCTCAATATTTTGACAGGCTTTGGGTTGGGTATAGTGAACACTTAAAAGAGCTTTATTCTTTCACTGTTGTTATGATCCAGATTTAATTGCCATAATTCTATGGCTAATGGCATGTGAATTGTTGTAATGTGCACTAATGAGGCCTCCTAAAATAAAATAGGAATGTGGCTAGATATATCAAGCTTAATTGTATTTTTTTATTATTTGTTTCCATTGTTGCTTGTATTTTAGAAGAACCTCTTAGATATGAAAGGCTTCTCAGCTTATGTGAACTATATTTTTGAACTTAATTCTGGTATGTCTCTTATTCTTTTTGTTCCCATTGGTGTATCTCCTGTTATTTTTCTTCCGGTCTTGTTAGAAAATGATTCTGGATTTTTACTGAGATACAAAATTAAATCAGCCATATTCATAGATACCTGTTCACAGATCAATTATTTTCAAATGAGCAAAGTTTCCTGATAAGATGGATTGACTATCACCCATCAGTGTTGACAGAAGAATTCTGCCAGCAGAAGGTCGGAGACACCTATGCGCCCTCCAAATCTGCTTTAGAGAATTGGAACAGATTTTAAAGCAGTGTGGAGGGCTGGGGAGGGGTGAAATGAAACAGCCCACTGTGCTAATGGAAGTGCATTAGCACAACAATGGATTTAACCCACTTCAAAATTATCATTCCTGTTGCTTGCGTACATTAAAATGTTTGTGACTGTTAGACTCTCACAAGAGGAGTAGAATAACACCTTGCTGGCTTTTATGGCACAGATTGCAGCTTGCCCAGGACTAACCTAGGAAAATAGGCCTGGTGTGATCTGATTAAAATCTAAAATTTGTGAATTTTTTAAAAAAATGATCCAATGCACATTTATCCTTAAGTAAGTCAGTGTCCAAGAAGGTTGTATTGTGATACTGTTGCAGTCCATTCTTGTACAAGTATCGTTACACAAAACAAAAGTGGAGTGACAAGGCTGGCTTATGCAAGGTAGGAAAGCATGCAATATTTGGTACAAGGGCATGCTTTCTTTCCTTTTGATATTTTTATTTTTTATTATTTATTTATTTAATACCTCACCTTTCTCACAACATTGGATCCAAGATGGCATTTGGGTCCTCTAAGCTTGATCTGCTGTTCTGTGGAAGCAGAGTATTTGAAAACAGGCTTGTTTATAAGTGTGATGTTTATGTTATTTGCATAGAAGAAACTTCTGTTGAAAAAGATAGGCTTTACAGTCCAATCCATAATAAATGCAATTGAACAAAGTGTCCGTTACAGTGGGGATGTTCTTTCCTCTATCTTGCATTTATTTTTCAGGATATCTTACTTAACTATTCAAGCAACTTGTTGTTAGAAATACCAGTTTTTGGTCCTTGTGTTTTGGTTAAAATAGAAATAAAGACTTTCCCCTCCTCACCACTGAGCAATAAATTACTACTTTGTTCATGTTTTTGTTGGCTTTCTTAACTTATTCTTCTCTTGTTCAATTTTATTTAGCTGGTCATCTGACATTTGAATGCCGAAACTTTCTCCGAGTGGACCCCAAAAGAGATATTGTTTTAGATGTCAGCAGTACAAGCAGTGAAGACAGTGAGGAAGAGGAATTGGGAAAACTGCAGGCCATACCAGAAAAACAGAGTAAATTTAAACATTCCACTTGTTTTTATTTTTTACCACGATTTCTTTTCCCCTTGGGACCTAATGTGTTAATCAGATTGTGACAAAATGCTTTTTAAAAGTGGTTGGTTACAATTATAATTTCAGATTCTCCCTATAGTTACTGAAGGTTGTAATAACAGTTTTTAAAGAAAAACTCTCCTCCTCAAAACTGCATACTCAGTGTGTACTAACTTAAAGGGGAAAAAAAGGAAAAACAGCCGCCTGAATATTTTTCATTCGGCAGTGTGAAGCACAGCACAAGTCAACACTAAAGCCATATCTTAGCCAATTCTTCTACCCACTATTTAGTGAAATCAGACTCCTGTAACCTTAACAGTAATTAAAAGTTACACGTACAAGGAGTGACATTATCCCTTGTTATGGTACAATTGTAATATGTTTAAGTTGTAATACCTGTAATACTTTCATTATTGTAGAAATAATTTTTCAAGTTACTAATTATCTGTGACTAGTTACTTCCAAGCTTTGGAGTTAACAGCATAGGAAGCAAAGTAGGCGATGATCTTTTAGAGTTTGCTTTTACAGTGAGGAGTGCTTCCAGGTAAAAGGGTTCTGGGAATATCAGTCAAAATATAATTGTCCAGCTATTTCATGTTTTCCTCCTCAGTGGATTTTTTGTGGGAAGAAAGATAAAAATCCAGAACATAAGGAGGTTTGCAAGAGCAAGTGGACATTGTCTGTCCGCCACATAAAATCCAATGAATGAGACAGGTTTCTCAGCATATTATAAAGTTATCTAGAAAGATGTCAGGTGCAAGGTATCAACTAAATGCATCAGGAAAGTTTTGCTGTTGCTGTAAAGCCTTGTCATGTAAATTCACAGGCATTCCTGCGGAAGAAGACAAGAAAAAGACCAAAAAGAACCATAAAGAAAAATCGAAATTAAAGAAAGCTAGGAAAAGGTATTTTTAAAGGTTTTTCTCTCATTTTCTATCTGAGCGATGCATGGCTGATATCTTTTTAAAAAAGTTTGATACTACTGCCCCATCCAAGTCTCTGTGTACAGTTATTTTAAAATCTGGTAGAAGATGACTTGGATTTTTTTTAACCAAAAAGAAATGGAGCAAAACGTTTCTACTGTATTGAAAAATTTTTGTTTCTTTCTTTGTTTTCAAGCAAATAGCAATTTAGGGTTTGAGCCAATTAGTCATACATAAAGTAGACCCAGTAAAATCAATGGGACTTTCCTTTAATCATGGCTAACAAATGTACAGATTTCTTTTGGTCTAAGTATGAGGAACACATGATGGAATCTGTAAGGCCTTTTCAGATAGGAAATGCTATTGCTGTTAAATTGTACCTGAACTCTGACAAGTAAATGCATGAATGGAATCCTAATTCGGGGAAGTTTTCATGCAAAAACAGTAATTTGAATTTTCTTATGATCACAGATGTACACACAACAAAATTCAGAATGCTTAATGCATGGCAGTCTATCTTTGTGGTAGGTTTTGTTGTCAGACTAATCATTCCTGTTAATGCAGAACTCAATCCCAACTTGCTGATGTCTTGGTAGCCAAGATCAGCGTAACCCTATCAGTTAGTGAAGGTGGAGCTGGTCCTGTTCTAAATTTGTCCTCCTGTTCTCATTCCTTTTTTTCCCTCCTCTTGTATTGACTATTAGATTCTGATCTTACTGATAAAGAATGTCTTATTTTTTAAATATCTGTATGGAAACAAGATGACTTTGGGCCAATTATACTCTCACAGCCTCAGGGACAGGCAATGACAACACCTCTCTGAACAAATCTTACCAAGAAAACCCCATGATATAGTTGCCTTGAAGCGTACAACAACAACAGCATAGAAGCAGAAGAAGAGGCAATGCAGGTTTCCTTAAAAAAAAAAATCACGCCAGGCTAATCTTACCTCTTTTTTCAATAGAGTTACAAGGTTGGTGGATCAGGGAAATACTGATGTATCTTGGATGCAATATATCTTGATTTCAGTAAAGCTAGTAAAATGTAGGCTAAATGATACTACTGTTAAATGATTTGACTGAACCCAAAGATTCTCACCAGTGATTCTTCACCATCCTGGAAAGAACTGACAAGTGAGATGCTACGGGGTTTTGTCCAGACTCAGTGTTGTGTAGCATCTTAATAAATGACTTTGATGAAGTGATAAAGAGAATATCAAAGAGAAGGATAGCTAATGCCTCATAAGATGGATTCAGGATTCAAGTTGACTTGAACAGGTTGGAGAACTTGGGTCAAAGCTAAAAATTAAAAGAATGTCAACAGAGATAAATTTAGGATGCATTTAGGCAAGAAAAATCAGATATTCAAACATGTGATAGGCAACATCTGGCTTGACAGCAGTAGATGTAAAAAGTATTCAGGAGTCTCAATAGACACAAATGTCTGTCATCAGTGGGATGTGGCAAAAAAGTTCATGCATTTTAGACTGCATCAACAAGAAGTGAAGTGTTCAGATCAAAGGAAGTAACGTGTAACCTTATTACTTTGACTTGACGTCACCAGGAGTACTGTGTCCAGTTCTGGTCACCACAGTCTAAAAAAGGTATAAACAAGCAGGAATGTGTCCAGTGGAGGGTGACAGATGGCAGAAGGGTCTGGAAACTAAACCTGATAAGGAAGAGTTGAGACAATATGTTTAGCCTGGAGAAGAGAAGCTTGAGAAGGGATATAATGGGATCTTCTACAAATATCTGACAGGTTGTGACATCACAGATGTTTATATTCTGTTCATATTTTTGTCTTCTAATAGGTCTTATTCTTCAAGTGCCACAGAAGAGGATGAGCCTAAATCTAAAAAGCAGAAATCTCACAAAAAGGAAAAGAAGAAGGAAAAAAAGAATAAATCCAAGAAAAGAAAACATCATCACAAAAAAGGGAAAAAGAAGCAAAAAAAGGGGAGAGATTCTTCATCCTCTGATAGTTCAGAATCTTCTAGCAGTGACTGAGAAGCAAGTTTGAGATGCTGAAGATGCATTCCATTTCATATTATCAAGTTAATATATTTTTTTACTGAAAAAAGTTATTTATAGACATGTTTTTTCCTTATATTAAACTATTTTTCAAAGCCTAAGGCAACTTTTCCCCCCTTTGCTTATAACCTTTACTTCCATTTCATATTTGAATAGGAACTTCCCAAGGTTTTACTCTTGTCAACGGTCAGCTGAGAAATCTGGCTTCCATTCTGGGGACCCAAAGCTGTTCTATTCCCTTTCTATCCTCTTGAATTAGGGGACAATCTATGCCATAATATATGCCCTTCCATTTTGAAACCAAAGCAGGAGTGGGATGGGGCAGGACTGTTAAAAGGAAGACATACTCTGCAACAGTAAAAGAAAAAAAAATACAGCAACTGTTCTCTGCAAGAATGCTGGGAAGCCTTATTTGTTAAGGCAAGAACCACTCTTAAAGGGATGGTTGCATGTGCTAGAAAGAAATGGGAGACAGTGTATGTTCTTATACATTTCAAAGCTTGCAATCATGTTTTCTAATGCAAAAGAAAGATGCTCTCTTAGAACATGAACTAAGATAAAAGTTATTGGTCTTTGTTAATTTCCTATTTACTTCTTGTTTCTTGCCATAGCAGCTAATATTTGTACAGAGGAAGAAAACTGGATGTACCTTTTCTTCAGCCAAAGAAGTAAACATAAAATAATAGCTTCTTGGTTCTATTAAATGGTTATTTTGCATATTTATTATACAGACACATGAAGCTCTTAAGAATCCAAGGCAGTGTCAATCCTACCTTTCTGTAGTTCTTGCATTAAGTAGCTGGGAAGAGACCCCCCCAAAATAGTTTGAATGGTCTTGGCAAGATAGAAGGTAGTCGGAAAAGAGGAAGATCCCATTACAGATAGACTTAACGAGGAAAACCAGAGCCCTGAGTTTAGAAGACCTGAATGTGGCTGTTAATGACAGGGTAGCTTGGAGATCTCTCATTCATGCAATCACGGTAAGTCGAAGTTGACTTGACAGCAATGAACAACAAATGCAGCTGTAGTCTACATGAACATTGTAAGATACAAATAGGCACCAACAATGTTTTTCGGGTAAACACAGAATTTATTGAGTGGCAGATAGCAGTCTGTAGTTCCTGCAAATTCAGCAAATGGACTCATACACAAAATAGTTTTGGTGGATTTTCCCCAGTTACTACTTCTTTAAAGGAGTTATTTAAGCATGTTAACATCCAAGGGACTCTTAATCCTCTTAATTCCCCTGGAAATCTGTAGCTTTCTGGCGTACAGAGCATAGTCTTGCTGCATCCACCATACTTATTATTATAGAAGCAAATAAGCATTATTCACAGTTGAAAGATCATTGCTTTCTGTTTTGTATGCTGCTTTTCATAAACCTTTCTTTAGATGGATTGGCAAGGCAATCTTAAAATAGATGATCCTTGTGGTAGTTGGAACCACAATGAAATTAAATAACGTGCTGGGATGCAGTTTTAAGAATTTTCAGCCTAAGAGTCAATGAGATTTCATCAAGTTCCAGTTTCAGAAATTAGTTTCCTTAGCAACTTGAAAACTTTTGGGGAATGTTTATCCTTCAAACATTTCAGAGTGTATTGCTCTGCAGCAATTAACTCTTAATGAGTTTGTGTGAAATCATTTCCCAAATGTATTCCAATCTTCTGCCCAAAGACAGGACCACTTGTCCAGCAGCTTGGCCTTCTGCATATTTCTGTGTGCTGAAAAGAGAGAGAGAGAGACCACTTCCTGTTCAATTTATATTGTAATATGCCCCAAAATGTGCAAGCATTTATGAACAGTTCTGAGCAGAATTAAAAAATTGGCACATGCATACATACAGAATACTGTCTTTTTAAACAGCTAATGTTCAGTACTGAATGTATAATGAAAGCAAATGCAGAAATACTTTCATTTGGTGATTGCATTGTACAATTTTCAAATTTTCCCCTATACGTGACAAGCTTGCCACACTTACCCGAAAGTTTAGAGACCAGAGCACTGTCAGAAAACAGAATTGTTGAAAAACGGAACCCGTGTACTGTACTGTAGGGAGCATGAAGGACTTACAGAGGCTCACTTGGGACCAAACGTGCGTGCATTGTTTGCAATCTCTCAGCCAGCTTGGCACCTTCCCCCCAGCTCACTTTGCTAGCAGTTCATGCATGCAAGGGGTTCCAAGCATGCCTCCGTAAAACAAGAAGAACTGATGGAAGAAAGGAACGCCCATCAATTTAATGGAACTTGTCTTTAATTTGGAAGCACTGAAAAAGTGAGTTGTCAGATAACAGCGTATCAAAACAGCATGTCAACAGCGTGTCAGATGCTTTACAGTGCAACATAAATATATGATGATTTTACCCTCTAAATTGCGGGAGGCAAAACTGGCAAGGGAAATGTGTGCAAATCTAGTAACTTGTTCTACATATTTCAGATGTGTAAAAAATTAAAATATTCCAAGCTGATACCAAGCCAGCAAAAGAATATTTTTCACTCAAAGTGAGAAAGGCCTAGCAAAGTGGTATTAAAAATAAGATTGTTGCTGTTAACATCTGTTAAAATGACATGGCAAGCACAGTACCATGTAGCTTTTTTTGGATTACAAAAGGAGCCTTTTTTCTAGAGTATTTCAGGAGTTCCACTATGTCTAGTTCCCACCCCACACCCAGGAGAAGAGCTACCTCTTGATTAGGTATTATGCTGGTTAAGTCTGGGATATTTTAAGAAAAAACCTTGCCTCCCTGATTCCTCAGGTCTGATAAATAAAGTCATGCTGTGAATGCTGCAGTTTTCAAGGACTGGATTGTTTCCAGCTGTAAGTACAGCTTTCTTCACATTAGGGAATTTATTATTGTTTGAGATCTGTTAGCTCTCAAATCATTGTTCTTTTAAAATAAAAGACTTTAAAGTGAAGTGGGTTCTTAAACACTTTCACAAGCAACATTAAACCTTCCAAATATTATGGTGTTCAGTAGGATATGCTATTGGTTTTTAATGCTTTCTACCTTGAAAACTAATTTGAGTTGAAAAATATATTACAAATCACCAAATGAATACTGCTCTGACAGGAATGGACCATTGTCCTTCAGCTATACCAGATGCAGAAGAACTCATGTTAAAGTGTTACCACACCACACACCCCACACTATGGGATATGCTGTTTTCATAATTGGACATATTTATGGCTGAAGCACATGTTTGAAAGCATACTGGCTGGAAGCATGTGCCAGATCAGGGTGATCTGAGACATGATCAGGTCATAAGTCCAGAGAGGATCAGGCAGGAAACTGCCCATGTGAAGCAACCAGGGACCCTACTGCAAGCATATCCTATGGAAATTTTCACTATTCACACTACCTGACCAAAACATTCAGAAATTGTCAGGACTCCCATCAATGTTTTGCCACCCAGAGTTAAGACAATCAGCCCATTCTGGACTCCTTTGTCAGCCCCATGAAAAAGCAATCACTACTTTGTCCACACACCTTCCTTCAGGGCAGGAAATAGGGTTAAACTCCCTGGCTCCAGCCCCAGTAAATTGTAGCACTTGGACATAATACATGGTGCCCAGGCCTCTGTTCATTCTTGCTACCCTCCGATGTGCTGTCTGAGCCACTCCTCTTTGACCTTCTGCTTCAGGACTGGTAACAATCACCCTTTTCACCCAATTTCTTTTTATCCAGCTTTTCTTGCCTCACTTTTCAATAGCCTTGTATGGTTCTTGAGGGTAAAATACTCTGTTTAACTTTTAACCAGAGTCCTCTCTACAGTTAATATTAGTATACACAGATGAAAAAATCCTGCCGTTACCCTCCTCTTGCAGGGCTTTGAGCTATAATTCCTCAAATTCTAAGGAGGTGCTGGCATTGTGGGTGGACCTCAAAGTCCTCCACCTCTTAGGGTAACAAAAGCCTTGCAATATGTTACATCTTTGACAAGATAAGTTCTGTCCTAGGAAGGTTGGCTAAATTCCACTTACTGGAATGCTCATGAGGATGGAAAAGATATGTTTGGCTGTGACTGACAGGAGCAGCTATCTGTTCTCAATCAGACAAGTTGGACCTAGTACATCAACCCTAGCCCCATTTCCAAGAGGGAATTAATTTCCATCAGAAAATGTGTTTGAGAGCAGGTTGATGGGGGCGGGGGTGATCTTGTCCACACACCTTAACGTCTTTTGCAAGGTGCTTCACAAAGGCCTCAAGGATGTAAAAACTGTCATTTGGGCTTATCCAAATTGTCTGTCATCTTATCCTTTTGCAACTTCTGTTTTGGTCCTCTAAAATGACAGACAGTGTAAATGAATTGCTGAAGAGCAAGTTCAGAGTCTGATCAAAAAGCTTTGTCAAAGTTTGATAGACTCCTGCTTTGTAATGAGTTTCTTGCTTTGCTCATTTGTGTTATATTTGTTAACCATAAAGCAGAGGGCGGGGCGCTCTAGATGTTAAACTATAACCTTCATCATTCTGTACCATTGGTTACATTGGTTTTGTCTCATGGGAGTTGCAGTCTGACATCTGAAAGGCTTCATATTTCCTAGCCTGCCATATAGGTAAATTTTAATTTTGTTTCCAACTCTACCCCACCTCCGATACACACAGACTCAACTGAGCCTCCCTTTCCACTTTCTTTTTATATATATGGGCTCAATTAACGTTCAATATATACATTTCCAGTATTAGAATATGAGAAATTTATTGTTTTCACAGAAGCACATGACAATTTTAATTCCCTGTCCAAGCAGTCCCCAATATAGGACATAAACAAATCAAAATTAAGTAATATTAGGTCTCACTAATTTCAGCAGGTGGGTTTAAGTATGTCTCTCTAGTTGGAGTCAGTGGCTGGAATCTTGCTGGTGAGATCCAATAAGATTAGACTGAATAATTGATGAAAAACGAGTCATTCAGCATGTAAATAAATCCCATGGATTCAACTGGTCTACTTTAGTCAAGACTAGAAGTAGAATTCAGAACTATAACTACCTAATTTGGCCAAAGATGTACCTGTAATAAATACACATAAAAGTAAGTATTTTAAATGTTTACTTAATGTGCTGAATAAGAACAAACTAGCTGTCAAAAAGTTGAAAAAAGGATTCTAGTTATGGCTCTTTAAGTTGATGAGTAAGTGCAGATAGTAGGCAAGTGTCAAATCGTATTTCAGAGTAAATTTCCAGACCGGTTCATTTTTATTAAGTGCAAACATAAACAACATTTATGGGCTGTAGAACTGTTAAGTTGCACTCTGTAGAGCCACTTTACCGGCATTGCCTGGCAGACAAAAATTTATCTAACCTTGTTTAGCAACTTCAGAACATTTCCAAAGCCAACATGAAAAACCTATATATCTCTTTTTAATAATATTATTTGATAATTGTAACATAGCCATCCTTTTTAGAGAGTTAATCCCACTGAATTTAGTGAGACATCAAAAAACAGACTTAGAATTGAACTGCACATGTCTTTACCTCCTATTAAAACTAGAAATTTTCTCAGATTTAAGATTTGGCTTGAATCCTATTGGTAGTCAGAATTAGAGTAGATCCACTGAATCAACAGCACTCACATCACTATTGATTCACCAGTCAACAGTGGATCCATCACATACACTAGCTGGGGCCACCAACCAAATTCATGCCATTTTTAACCCATTAAAATTACATATATATTTGTATTTCAGTAATTCCTTAAAAGTGTCTTTTGTGGATGGGTAAAGAAAGTTAAGAGAATATTTTAAATTTCCCATGAAAAGAAGCTGTACATAAAAGGAAAGCCATCTTTTTTTCTTGCCCAATTACAAGAATGCAAAACAGACAACAATTAAGATCCTGCGCTGTCACTGTATGGTGACAGAGTTCCATCATTGTAGTTATGACTGATTATGTCCCCCTCAACCTACCTTCATAATCTGACAGTTCCTGACTAAAGTGTTTCCAAGACATTGGAGATCATGGCATTGGGGATGATCTTGAGAATATAGAGCTGGAAAGATGCCATTGAGGTCCTTCCACTACTGCTTGTCCCAAGACAACCCATGGCTGGGAGAGACTATGGACATTTCCCAGAGCCATGATCTTCAGTGCTTCAGAAGTTCTTTGGTCAAGGTGCTGTTAGTCTGTGAAGGTAAGTTTTTGGGGTCACACTCAGTCACACATAACTGTAAGTGTTAGTCCCAGCTAACCAAGTAACTCCTGCTTAAGATACTTTAATTGCTAAACAGGATGCCAACCAAGATTGTGATAGATGATGGCTCAGAGGTTGATGAGCAATCGATTGTGCCAGAAACAGAGCCAGTGATAGACCAAACTATCTTGGAAACACCTCAATCAGCTGAAAGACAAGCTGAGGCAGAGTTGTTGCAACCGGTGCCAATGGCAGAGGGGACCAGCAATGATTTGGAGGAATTAGATCCACTTTTGCCCCCCAGCTCCCAATCATGGAGGAGACAGAAATGAGCAGCTTGGAAGGAAGCCACTTTGGCAAGATTGAGTAAATAGAACAATGATGAATAACACCTGTTTTCATCAGTTATATAAGTCTGTCAGTGTGGCTTGCTGTTTGCTTGTAGTAAATCACTGCTCAAGCTCTCATGACCCTTGTGGACTGACCTTCGGCATTCTGGACCTTTTGGATTTGACTTTGACTTCAGCTCGGCTCAGCGTTTCTACGTGATTGTTTGCATCGGACACTGCCCCCCCCACTGCCTCCTCCTCTTGGGCAAATACTATCACCTTCATTCCCTTACTGGCAGAAAGGCACGGGCAGGAAGTTGAACTCTGACAAAGATGTCTTCAGCATAAAGATCTGCATCATGGGACAAAGTGAAAATAGGTCCTGTGAGTGCAAACCAGTTCTGCAACGTTCAAGCAAGTTGATATCAAAGCCATTTCCGCACTAGGCTGTCATAGCGCTATGATTCCACTTTCAACATCCTGGCCCCTCCTGAAACTGCAAACCCCAGGATTCCACAGGATGTTGAAAGTGGAATCATAGCGCTATGACAACCTAGTGCGGAAACAGTCCAAGTCTACCAAATTCTGCAGCAACAGATAAAAGCAGCAAGTATTCAAGGAAGGAAAAGCCAGCATGCTGCAGTAGTTTGAATATTCAGCTAGGACACCAGGAGACTAGGAATCAAATCTCTGCTCAGCCATGGAAACCTACTGGCTGACCTTGGGCAAGTCATATACTTCCAGACCTTAGAGCATGGCAATGGCAAATATCCCCTGAATACTGTAAATCTTGCCAAGAAAACCCTATGACAGGGTCAACAGAAATTGGTATAAACTTGAAGGCAAGTGCAGTGTTTTTACTTGCTTTGACTTAAGGTGACCCTATGAATGAGAGACCTTAAACATCTCTTTTATTGAAAGCCATGCTCAGGTCTTGCAAACTGAGGGCTATGGCTGATTGAGTCTATCCACTTGTAATGCAATCTTCCTCTTTTCCTACTGCCTTCTGCCTTGCCAAGCAGTATTGTCTTTTCTAATGAGCCATGTACAATAGTCTCAGTTTAGCCTTGGCTTCTAGGGAGAGTTCAGCCTTGATTTGCTCTAAGATCCACTTGTTTATCTTTTGAGCAGTGTATGTTATCTGTAGAATTTTTCCAGTACCATCCATCAAATGAGTTTATTCTCTTCCTATCAGCTTTCTTCACTGTCCAGCTTTCACAATCATGCACAGAAATCAGAAATATTGTGGCATGGACGATCCTGACCTTGATATTTAATGATATATATTGATATTCTATTATATGTCTTTACACTTCAGAATTCTGTCTAGTTCCTTCATAGGTACCATTCCAGATTGTAGTATTCCTCGGACGTCTTCCGACTTCTTGGCTGCAGTGTCTATTTTGATTTAAGATTGAGCCAAAATACAGAAAATCTTTAAGTATTTCAATGTCTTCCTTGTCTGTTTTAAAGTTATGTATGTAGTCTGTGGTCTATTTTTGTTTTCTTAATGTTCAGCTCTAAGTGAGAACTGTAACCCCCCTTCTGGGCTTCGTGAATTTTCCTCAATAGGTGTTCCAAGTCTTTACTATTATCTGCTATTAGTATGATTTTATCCGAGTATCTTAAACCATTGGTGTTCGTTCCACTGACAGTTTTCACACCTCCTTCCTCAAAGTCTAATCCAACTTTCTGTATGAGATGTTCAGCATATAGGCATTTAACATCAAATTCAGGGAAGGCAGTAGATCTACCATCAGAATCCACTCTTGATTTTGCTTCTGATCTTCCCATACCTTGTCCAAGTTCAGCAGCAGCTCTGCTGCTATCTGTCTGTCTGTCTGTCTGTCTGTCTATCTAGACCCTAGATTGGCACAAGCAGCTTTCCCATTCACCTCAGAATACCTACAGAAAAGTGGCTACAAAATCCAAGGTGGAGTCACTGTCTCCACAGTGATGAATCCACTTGTTACTCTTGCAAGAATTGCAGCCACTCTCACCATATGGAAGCATTTCTATGCAAGCATATATACAGGCGTTGGAAGAATTTAAAGGTATAGCCTCCATGTTGTATATAGAATGAATATGTGTCATAAGCAGACATTGCAAGTTGACCTAGATGCCACAGCAGTGTTGTTGTTTGCCTTCAAGTCATTTCTGACTTATGGTGACCCTAAGGTAAACTTATCATGAGATTTTCTGGGGCTGCGAGTGTGTGATGCGTCCAGGGTTACCCAGTGGTTTCCCACGGCTCAGCGGGAAATTGAACTCTGTTCTTCAGGGTCGTAGTCCAGTACTCAAACCACTAAACCACCCTGGCTATCCACAGTAGCGGACCAGGATCTTAATTCTGAAAAAAAGTTGTTGAACATTTTCTCTAGGTTGCATTTTTCCCCAGAAGGTCTTATTGAATATATGTCTGTGTGTATTGCTGTCATATTTCATGTATAAAGCAATAAAACAAGCATGTCTTCAAAATTACTCAACAATACACTTCCTTTCATTTTCAGCCTTGACTGCTTAACGTTTGCTGCTGTGATTAACAAGTAAAAAGCATCGTCTTGCAGCAATGTTTAAATATTGTGCAACACAATCCTATCTGGGGAACTCAGGTGTAAGTTCAATGTGAGTTTCTTCCAGGAAACTGTTCATATGATTGCAGTATTAGATTCATATCTAACTGTTCTGTCTCCCTGAAGGACGAAAGGCAAAGAATGAAGTAGCAAATGACCTGAGAGACATAAGCAGTACAATGGGAATTCCAATCCTGTGTGGCTGAAAGATGCATAAAAATATAAGACAAAGCAATCTTCTTGCTGTGGAGATTCTAGTGATTATTACAGAAAGATAAAGGCAGAAGATAGTCTGTATTGCAACTAGTTTAACAATTTAAAGTAGGAGAAATTTTTTATCTATACTGGCTTTAGAACATAAAATAAATCAAATATTATAGGCATTTTCTTTTAATAAATTCAATAAAATATACATTTTGTAGCTGAGTTTTGCCTATGAAAATGTATTGCACCATTAGTTAGCTTGCTTTTCAAAGGGTACAGGACACTTGTTTTCATTAGAATAAACTGACATTTCTGTCTCCCTGGAAAATAAATACTCCAATTGTCACTACTGGGTATAATGCTACGTTTCAAAACCATCAGGATGCTCAGCTTCAGCAAAATCTGCTTGTTTGCGTCCTTGAATTAATTCTTCAGGTTGAGTATAATTTTGTTTGGCTCAGTTCCCAGCTACAGTTGAGCTGCTATTTTTGCTTTTTCTCTTGGAACTGCTTAAAGTAAAATAAAATGAGAGGTGGGAATTAGTTTTTTTACAGATAAAGGAAAGGACAGAGTAATTTAGCAAAAAATAAAATAATACACAAGGATAAACACAGATACTGAAGCAAATCCACTGGGTGATCTTAGGCATGTCACATTCTCTCAGCCTCAGAGGAAGGCAAACCTCTCTGAAGAAATCTTGCCAAGAATACCCCATGATAGGTTCACCTTAGGGTCACTATAAGTTGGAAAAGAGTTCAAGGCACACAACAACAGTTTATATATATTAGTTAAGGATGGAACAAATCCAGAATTTTCCGAATCCAAGTCCCTGGAAGGTTCTGAGAATCCACGAATCTCATGAATCTTGAATCTTTCGAATCCTTTTTTAAAAAAGAGTTTAAAAAACAAGGGAAAGAAGGATAATCTTGGGCAAGACATGCTCTCTCAGCCTTAACAAAAGACTAGGCAAAGGCAAATTTTCCTCTGAAGAAATCTGGCCAGGACAATTGTCATAGTTTTGCCTCAGGATCTCCCCAGATTGAAAATGACATGAAGGCCCTTTGTACACAGGCAGGAAAATGTGGCTTAATCCCACATTTTCCTACTTGTGTAAACAGGGCCACATACTACAGTAGAGAGATAATCCAGGTCAAACCTGGATTTTCTTTGCACAGCTCCTTCTGGCATCGTGGGGTTTGTAGTTTGAAGATGCATCAGTACATTTTGTCAGAGAAGGTTATGACACCTTATAAAACTCCGAACCCCAGAATTGTGTCTGAAAGAGGTTTGCAAGGGAGCTATGCAAAGGAATGTGTCCAGCTGTCCTTGAAATCTCAAGCCTGTAGCTTCTAGGCAAGTACTGAACTTAAATATGAAATGTTTAATTTAAATATCTTAGAATACAAGCCCAGATGTAATTTTTGAAATTGTTAGCAAAGGCCATTATTACTCCAAGGGAAATCTCACCTACTTATGACCTTCCCTTGTATGTATGAGTTTTCCAGGTTTCAGGCGTCCTGGTCTCCCTGGTTTTCAGGTGTCTTGGTCTCCAACAATCTATTTAGTTGGTGGATTCGAAAGATTCAGTTTGCCTATTTTGGCGCAGGGATTTGGACTCAGGAATCTCAAATTCTTACCCAGGATTCAAGGATTCTGTTGGCCCATCCCTAATACTAGTAATGCTATGGTCTTGAAGGAGAGAAGAGCAGCCAGGCACACCTCCCTCATGCTTGGTTCCCATAGCTGCTAAAAGCTCCTTTCTCCAGATTACAATGCCCTCTGAAGGAGAGGAGAGCAGCCAGTGTCTTCTGGATTTAATACTTTCTCTCATTGCCATCACCTTTTCTTATGTTTCCTGTCTTATTTAGATTGTAAACCTCAATGCAGGGAACTGTCAAAGTAATAATTTTCAGTTGAAGAGTGGGATCTACTCTAATTTTATATTCTATTAAATTATATATTATGGTTTACTATATGTCCCAAGAACAAGGGGAAAAATAAAGAAAAGCCAGCCAAGAAAAACTCTATATAGATAAGCAGAGGTAGCTCCAAGCAGCTGTCAAAGCATGCCAAGCTGCAGAGAATACCTTTAGCAACAAATGCACTAAACCAGTAACACTCACCCACTCAGCTTGTAATCTTCCAATATGGAGGCTCCTTATTCTTTGTTACAAAATATATACAATACTTACAAAGTCCAGATGGCAATCCAGCTTATCTAGCTTGCTCTCTCAGACAACATGTGCAGTTGTTGGCTGGGATTGTGCTACCTTTATATAGACACCTAGGCAATCCTGGCCAACCCTTGCATTGTCTGCACCTGGTGCTCATCAACATGACTCAGCACAAACTAGCTTGAGTCACATTCCTTTCCACAGGTGCACTTAATAATTAAAGCAATTAAAGCAACATGACATTTACACTTACATCACAAAGTATTTTTCTTGGGGTTTAATCCAACCTTTTCTGACACTATATTATACTATTTAACATGAAGGATAGAAATTCTGGACTTTACTTTTCATTTTTATTAAAGTCCATACATATATTCTTAACAAAACATGACATCAGAGTAGACATTTCTAGGCTAAAACCATTATTTAGCAATAAATTTAATTTTTCATGATGTTAATTGTTATTGAAACCAATAGGTTTAATTGTTTAAATGAATCAAAAGAGAACTAACTGGAGCTCTAAATACCATATTCTCACATATCTCTGAGTAGGCTGTTTAGTGAGCATCTCCTCAGCCATCAGGTGGTAAAATGGTGGTTCAGATGGTGGTAAAAAAGGCTAATATGTTCACAAGATCATAGCTTATTTTATATAGTTTGTTTAAGAATTACCTGTTTTGCCATAAATTTGAGCTCAGTCTTAAACAGTGTAGTAAAGCTTGAGCTGGGAAATAATGGTACTGTATCTGATCTTACTGTAGCTGTGTCTGCTTGCCTACAAAAAGCAGGATGTGCAGTATCGGCCTCCATAAACACTTACTGAGCATATGTGAATGCCAAAATGGGGAGAAAAGTGGAGAGCAAATAAGCCATTTACCCTTAGCATGTTAAGTATATATGCAATTGAAATTCTAATGCCCTTTTTGCATGGTAGTTTGCAAGCGAAAGGGCCCCTTGAGTGTCCCGTAAATGTGAGGAGCGGTCTGCATGACGCTCAAGGCCCTCACGCACAGCGAACACGCATTATTTTATTTTCGGCTTTTAGCCGAAAATGACCCATGCTTGTACAGTGCTCACGGGCCTGGGCTGCACTCACCTGCCGTGCGGAGCCTCTGGAGCCAGGCTGGTCGCGCAGCCTCTCCTCAGTGCAGCCTCCAACTCCCAGGTTGCACTGCGGATGGGACTGTCGTGAGAGCAGGAAGGAGCTGTGGAGCTGAAGCAGGAGGCTTGCGAGAGCCTTCCTGCCCAGGCTTCTCACGCGAGGACCCCATCCCAGCAGCATTAAAAGGTAAGGTGCAAAAAGGGCCTAGGAAAGGTAGAAGCTAGTGAAAGAAAAAGTTATCCCTGGATGCATTTTGAAAGAAACTTTGAAGTAGTCTCTAGAAGGTTCCAATGGGGTTTTGTTTACTTATACAAGGCTTTCTTGACCTGGTTGTTTCATTTTGCATATGCATATTGTTTGTCTTGCTGAAATATGTTCTACTACTCTTCTTGTTTTCTGGGACCAATCATTTTTTTTCCATGCTATTTTTGTCTCTGGTACCAAATTTGCTGTTAAAGAAGTAATTCTCACATCTACTTCATTAACTGAGATATACATTATGTCACAAGTAGACTTGTGACTCTGGCTAAAAATTTTGTTCAGCCATGAAGCTCAGCAAATGACCTTGGGCTAGTTATATTCACTCAATTCTAATGTATCTTAAGACTGTCTTACCGTACAAATAAGAGGGGAAGAGAATCTTAAGCTCCCTGGAATAAGAACAAAAATAGAAACATAAATTTTGGATTCCACAATGGCCCTTTCCTCATCCTACCTTTTCTTAGCGCTGGGGTGCAGTGCTCACGCAAGCAGCCTCTTCTGAGAGGTCCTCGCGTCCAGGTTTCTTCAGCTCCACATGGGCGTCCTGCTTGCTCGAAAGCCCTGCCTCTCCCTTTCACAGTGCAGCCTGGGACCTTCCCAGGCTGCACTGAGACAGGAAGTGCAACTGGTCTGGCTCCTGAGGCTCCACACACAAGGTAAGTGTGCACGGGGCCTGGGAACAATGTGTGACCATGCAACATTTTCGGCTTAAAGCCGAAAATGAAAAAGTGTGTGAGCAGTGCCTGCCAGGCCCTGGAGCGTTGCACAAATGTGAGTGCATCGTGTGGACCATTCCTCACATTTGCGTGACACTCGAGGGGCCCTTTCGCATGGAAAATGCTCTGCGAAAAGGGCTGATGTCTTGTGAAGAGGAAGACACAGTGCATCAAATTGCTCTGATTTCCAGGTTTTAATCATAGCTTTCTGTGGTCCACCCACATTTTTCTAGAGCTGGAGTGCAAATTGTTAATTTGTTCAGCAATATGTGGTCCTCAGGATCCAGGGAGAGCCCAAGAGAGTCCCCTGGCCTCATAATGCCCCCCCTACATTTTCCAGCTAAAAAATCCAGCTCTGAGACAAAAATCTTGTTCCACCGGTTTTCCCTACCCTGAAACAGTAACATCTCCTAGAAATGTCCAAAAGGCAATTGAGAATGATAACAAAGTAATTTCTGATTGCTCCAAATGGCAATTGTAACAGTGTGTTGTGGCCCTCCAAACAAGCCTTAAAATGTGTGCAACCAGGCACACCCATGTTCTAGAGGTTTATCAGCCCTCACAAGCTAGTCAGGAGTGGCTTTGAAGGCGGTGCAGAGGGCTATAGAGCAGGTTAAGGACAATTGGGAACAGTGGCGGAGCTTGGAGTGTGTGGAGGGGGGGCGGGAGGGGGCAGGGCTATGGCATGAGGGGCATGGACACAGTGCATGGGGTGTGGCAATAGGCCAGGATGCCCCCAAAACATTGCCATCTGGGGTGAAATGCCCTCTGCCCCCCTCCCCCTTGCTACTCAACTGGTTGGGAAAGATATTGTGTAAGGAGAATTAAACTCAGTATTCCTTAGATCTAACTCATTACATATAATATTGACGTATTTAAGAGGAATGTTGCAAATGCATACGAGATAATGCAAAGCTGCTACGTTACCTACTGTGTGCCTTCAGGTCAGTTCCAACTTATGGTGACCCTAAGGTGAACCTATCATGGAGTTTTCTGGGCTGAGAGTATATGACACATTCAAGGTCACCCAGTGAGATTCCATGGCCAAGCGGGGAATCAAATCCTGATCTCCAGGGTGGTAGTCCAATGTTCAAACTGCTATACCATGCTGGTTGTTGAAAACTGCTATAATGCTAGATAAATCATCATCATGATCATCCCACCTTTCTCTCAATAGTGAGTCTCAAGGTGTCTAACAGCATATTTAAAGACGATGCAAATTAAAAGCTGTACAAAAGTTCAATAAAACTATAAACTTACTGAAAAGCAATTAAACAATGTATAAAGTTAAAGCATTAAACATTAGAAATGTTAAACATTAAAAGACTATACAAACCATAAAACAGCTATAAATGCTATTTAAAAGAAAATACTGCTATAAGAATTTAACTATGCAAATTTTTTTTAAAGATCTTCTTAAAATATCTAGAACAAGACTTTTTGGAGTTAAACATGGAAAAGAGCATTTTGCATTTGTATCAGATTACAAGTTAGAAGTAAAAAAGTGTGCAATGTTCTTCTTTTGTTTGAGTTAACTGTCACATATACTTCTGGAAGATATATAATTAATTGTCATTCCAACTAAACATTTAAAAAAGAGGATTCAATGTGCCCTTTGTAATTAAGGACTCTTCGAAAGTCTTAAACTGTCAAGTGTATACAGTGCCTACCTTCCTGAGCAGAAGGGATTTCCAGATGTTGTTGCTTTAGAACAGTATCTAATCTCTGTGGCTTTCTGTATAAAGAAACAAATAACAAAGCACAAAGATACAGATGCAAAGATGCAGGCAAGTAAAACCAGGGCACAATTCCCTAGTCTCTTCAACATTTTGATACTAAAACACGTATAAATGTAGTTTACATTCACATTAAACGACAACTCAACAGTATCACTTCCTGAGCGGTGATGTTAAACAATGAAGAATCGGTATAAAATATTATTTTTCATACCGTTAGGTATCCTTCAAACTCAATTAAAATTAGCTTCCACTATGCTAGAGTTGATTGATGTTTCTCAACTTCTGAAATAGCAGGTGCTCTTAAATGAAATAACATCCAAAGATAGCACTGTCTATTCTTCTTGCAAACAGCTTGAAGGACCTTTGTGGCTCTCTAGACAGTCTACTCTCCCATCCACCGGTTTACAGGGCCAATTGTGCCTATCTCCTGCAACAGATCAACATCATGTACTCTCTTAAAATCAGAGATGGAGAGCCTTCTGGCCCTTTGGATGCTGTGGAACTTTAATTCCCAACAGCCCCTGCTAGCAACAATGATGGATGATTGGAATAAAGGTTCATCAACATCTAGTAAGCTAGAGATTCCTCCTACTGTATGCATAAATGGTGCGCCTAGTGTTCTACAATATCTAGAGGGTGACATGTTCCTTTTCACTTCAAAACATGGAACACATTGGACACCGCCATACACACAAGATCTGAGTGTGGCTTAGTTCACACAATAACTAGTTCCCAACAGCTGCAGCTGGCATAGCCAACAATGAGGGATGATAGGAAAAATAGTTCATCAACATCCACAAAATTAATCCAACCATGCATGTTTTCCCTCTGTTGCAAAGTCCTAATGTCTCTAATCTCTTAACCACCTCTCTTAACCTCTCTGAGATGTACACTGATATTTTTAGGAATCATTCTGCCACTTCTTTCTGCCTCCCCGTTATTATCTCACTTCAATAAAAGTGAAACCAACTTAGTTCTGCTCTGACCTGTCACTCTTAGCCTAGCCTAGCTTAGCAACCCTGAGAGAGCTTTCCTATCTAATGATTTCCTCAAATACAACTCTGGTTTGTCTTTTTAACAGCTACTAGTGTCATGATTCCTTAACCAGAATAGCTGCATGCACTCACTCTCTTTCAGGTTATGGGCCCAAGCAGCTTTGTTTTAAGATTTCTGAAAACCATAAGGTAGGTCAAATAACTAGGCAATGTATTTAAATCTTTTCAGAGCACAACAGGCCACAGTCTGAGTATGGAACAGCGAAGAATGTGTGTGTATGTTTGAAAGGAAAGAGAGATCATTATACTTCATGACTGCATGTTTATCATTCATCCTCCTGTCTCTCTCTCCACATGGACGTTATTTCTGTGTAGAAAATCTATCACACTGAAATGGGTTTGAGCTATAGGAATCACACACATATATGTGTGTTTATGCACACACACACCTGAATTGAAAAGAAAATGGAAGTGTTACTTAAAGAATCTAGAGTCCTGTGCATTTTTGCATGTCCTCACATGTTTTTAACTTCTGCACGTACAGAAATCGAGCACATAAAGAAGAAAGCTAACTCTGTTTCTTAGTTGTGTTGATATTCTACTTTCCTGCTACAGAAATTTTCATTAGGAGAGCAGCACACAGAAATGGGATCATCCATCCACAATAGGAATGGGAAACTTGGTACCTGCTAGAAGTTGCTAGATGCTTAACTCCCTTCATTTCTGACCATTGGCAGTGTGCTCTGTGATGATAGGACTGAATTCATCAAGATCTAATTCTGATCAGAACTGGTACAGACCAAGACCATTTCCGCACTACACTCTTATAGCACAATCATTCCACTTTCAACATCCTATGGAATCCTGGGGTTTGCAGTTAAGGGAGGGGCCAGCTGGCCCCTCCCTGAACTGCAAACCCCAGGATTCCATAGGATGTTGAAAGTGGAACGATCGTGCTATAAGAATGTTGTGTGGAAATGGCCCAAGTCAAGCATCTGCCAAATTTGTGGACCCTTTTACACAATTAGAGCTTTAACAGTGATGGAAGCATCTTGGGGTTTGCCGAGGTAGTAGTGCTCTCTGGCTGAGAATTCTAAAAGAGCCCCTCATATTGTCCTCTGGTGTGAAAAGGACCCATGGTATTTCCTTCTGTGTATGATATACCTGGACAAAAGGGGCATGGTTATTTATATGTTTCAAGGAAATCCATTTCATGTTCACACCCCATATGTTGTCCCACTTCAATTAATCATGCTGTACCTTCTGAGGCAACTTTTCTGTCTCGTTACATTTCCTGACCTCTAAGGTGGAGGATGCACCATCTGCTTGTCCAGTTTCCCAAGCTATCTGCCAGTTCACTCCCTTGATTACCTTACCTGAGGCTCCACATGGAGCTGTGCTTGTAAGAGAAAGAGCTACCTGGGTTGCTGCAGCAGTACTTCATTGGGGAGAAGCCACAGCTGGAGAGGAGGCCATCAGTGCTGCTCATCTTGGGGCAGAGAAAAGTGTCCACGTAGGAACAAACTATCCCATGTAAACCTTGAGGTGGTACCATCGCTCATGGCAGCAGCAATATTTGTCAGAGAGGAGAAGTAGTGAACAGAAAAAAAGGCAAAAGAGTGTTTGTCACTGCCTTGAGGGGAAGATTACACCTCTATATTTGTTCCTGGGACTAATCCTTGAAGCAATCTTCCTTTTAGGCAGTGGTTCTCAACCTGTGGGTCCCCAGATGTTCGTGGACTTCAGCTCCCAGAAGCCCCAGCCATTATGGTCAATGCTCAGGGCTTCTGGGAGCTGAAGTCCATGAACATCTGGGGACCCACAGGTTGAGAACCACTGCTTTTAGGTCTTTTCTCTGTGCACGCCTTGATCCCACCCACCCTGTTTCTAAGAGATGGCAAAAATCTAGAAGTCTTAGTGGACCACAAACTAAACATGAGTCAGCTGTGTGATGTGGCAGCTAAAAAAGGCCAGTGCAATTCTGGGCTGCATTAATAATAGTGTGTAGGTCAAGGGAAGTGAGGGTACCACTCTATTCTGCTTTGGTCAGACCCCGCCTGGAATATTGTGTCCATTTCCGGGCACTACAGTTCAGGAAGGATAGTGACAGGCTGGGACATGTCCAGAGGAAGGTAACCAAAATGGTAGAAGGCCTGAAAACCACGCCATATGAGGAATGTCTTAGGGAACTGGGTATGTTTAGCCTGGAAAAGAGAAGGTTAAGAAGGGACATGATACCTATGTTTAAATATTTGAAAGGATGTCATATGGAGAAAACATATGGAGAATGGTTTTCTGCTGCTCCAGAGACTAGGACATGGAACAATGGATTCAAACTTCAGGAAAAGAGATTGTATCTAAACACTAGGAAGAACTTCCTGACGGTAGGAGCAGTTTGACAGTGCTGCCTCCGACTGTGGTAGAATCTCATTCTTTGGAGGTTTTTAAACATAGGCTGGATGGACATCTGTTGGGAATGCTTGGATGGTGTAATTCCTGCATGGCAGGGGGTTGGACTTGTTGGCCCTTGTGGTCTCTTCCAACTCTATGAATCTACAAGTGTATTGATCAAAGAAAGAAACAGGGAGGTGAAACAAAAGGGCTGGCATACTCTCCAGAATTCTCTCTCACAAATTACTCTGTACAAGTGCTGATGACTCTTTGCCTCCCCAAGAGAAACCCTGGCAGATTTCTGGTAGACCAAAATAGATTGAGGTCACATTCCATAACATTAACAACCAGCTGCACTGCAACTAGTATGAGAATGTTTCAGTCATTGGGAGCTTAATAACTACCTACCTACCAATGCCCAGCTTTGTCCTTTTCCTTCTTCTCTCTTAGTTGCTTTTCTTTTCATGTCATATTTTTCAGATTGTAAGGCTGGAGGGAACAGACTGTCTTGGTACTGATATTATAAGGTGCTCTGAGAGACTTTTTCAGTTGAAGGGCTGAGAAAAAATGCTATACATAATTAAATATGCTTCGGTCTGTTGTTAGTTCAAATGAAGCTGATAGAGGCAATATTTTTTCCTTTCTTCTCAGATGTGCTCCAGAAATACTTACTTTTCATTGTCTCAAATGCATGCCATTTTTTTTTTATAAAAACCCACCTGGCTTTCTTTATACACTGTAAAGGAATTATTCTTTTGTTTTATTCTGTTTTCTACCACTCTGGATGCATACAGCTCTTAACTGTTTCACCTTGAGTTGTTTGGTTTATACCTTTGTGCAGACATAAGCATGTTTTAATGATAAAAGCAAAATACTGAAATAAACTTTTTAGTGTTATATACAACATCATCGTCTTTCACTGTCAGGATTTCTCTTGTTCACAGACAAAGCCTCATCAACAATGTCATTGTCTAAATAAAGAATATAGGTTTTTCCTTAGCTGGCTGTGTTAATGACCTATTCTTGAATTTACAACTGTGAAGAAAGCTTCAAGTTGTCACCACAAATGTCTATTAACCATTAATTACTTGCACAGCTACTGGCCATTCCTTCATATGATAGATTGGTAGCTGGGGAACAGAATAGTCAAATGAGACATCATCAATGAGATGTAATTGTCAGGAGATCACTACCTGATCAGTATGGACTATTTCTGCAGTGAGTTTGAAGCAGAAACCCAGGTTAGGGCAGCACTATCATGGCCTGCTACTTCTGTCAGTACCAGCCAATTTAGCCAGTGGGGAGGATTAATGGAAGTTGCAACCCATCTGGAGAGGCACAAGTTCCCTACCCTTGATGTAGAGGAAGTGCTACTCATCCAGTAGGATTGCATGTGTAGACACAGCAGGTTTGTTTGTTCAGTATCTCATTCATTTTATTTTATTTTTATCCCACCTTTTGCACAAAATTGGGATGCAAGTGAATTTATAGCTTACTTGCATATTTACCCGATGTTGCCCAGGATTTTATTTTCTGATAGGTAATACTTGTTAGAAATACATTAGGAATTACCTTACCTTACCATAGGAATTAGATGTTGTTAAAATACACAGATTTCAGATCTTGTGAGTCCAGTAGATGTAACTTTTCCCCATATTCCCCAATCCTCAGCAAACTGTCTTCTCTAGTACCTGTAACTTTCCCCCATATTTCCCAATGCAATCTGTATTCAGAGTTGTTTACATACACAATTTGGGTTCTTGAGGGAATGCACTGTCCTCCTTCTTGCTGCCAGGCTTTGTCTCCATAGCAAGTGGCCTATTCCAGTACCTGTAACTTATCCCCATATTTCTCAATCCAGTTTGTATTCAGAGTTGTTAACATACAGAGGGTTTGGTTTCTGAAGGAATACACTGCCTTTCTTCTTACTGCTAGGCCTCGTCTCCATGGCAACCGGCCTGAGGCCCAAGAGCTCTCGGCTGAGAATTCTAAAGGTCCCTCCCTAAACTGCCAGTCCCAGGATTCCATAGAATCTTCACAGCCAGCCAATCATATGAGGTCTTCTTGCCTCACACAGCCAATTGTATGAGGTTTTCGCCTGCCTGACACAGACAGACAGACAAGATTGCTCACAAACTTTGACTTTTATATAGTAGATAAAAATATCTAGTAAAACACTGTGGCCGCAATCCTACATTGGGTTGTGCAGTGTAAACCTTCCTGTGCGGAGTTATACATTGGCTGTGTAACACTGGTGTTGAATGGCAAACTTGTGCAGCAAAATGCATACCTGAATATGTAGTCAAATGCTTGACTGAGTGCACACGGGCAAGCACATCTGCACACAGGTACATCTGTATGCATATATGCACCTGCATATGCAGTGGCACTGCACACACAACTCTGGCCCTTTTCACATGGCATTTTCTATGTGAAAGGGCTCCTGGAGCGTCATGCGATTGTGAGGAGCGATCCGCACAACGCACTCACAATCGTGCAACGCTCCAGGGTAGGGCAGGCACCAATCGCTCACCTTTTCATTTTCGGCTAGAAGCCGAAAATGGTCTGCGATCATGCATTGCTCCCGGGCCCCACATGCACTTACCTGGCATGCAGAGCCTCCAGAGCCAAGCTGGTCACGCTTCCTGCCCCAGCGCAGCCTGGGAAACTCACAGGCTGCGCTGCGGAAGGAAGAGGCGGAGCTCTCGCATGAGCAGGCAGCTCATGTGAAGCTGAAGGACCCCGGACGCGAGAGCCTCTCGCCAGAGGCTGCTTGCACGATCCCCGCACCCCAGCACCGGAAGACGATAAGGTGCAGAAAGGGCCTCTGTTTCTGCAACCTTGAACTGAATGCAGATGTTCCTCGTTGATCAAAAATGTCCAGCTGCTTCTCCAGGAAAACTTAAGCATGTGCAGGACACTGACAGGATATTGGCCAATAAATTACAGCTGGAATCCTACATGGCCTACTTTGATATGTTTGCATAATTAAGTAATATTTCCCAGCTTGACTCATCCAAACCTACCTTAACAGGTATCAGCCACACTGAGAGAAGGAGTTCTGTTCTGCTGGCAGTTGGAGTGTGGGTGCTCTAAGTTTCTACCACCACCACCCCCCGTCCATGAGTGAGGCTGCAACACAGAAGTGAAACAAGGGTACTGCTTCTGATTGCTCACTAGTGGGAATGGGGTGGAAATATCATCCGCCCATTGGTGTGGCTGATGAATGGTAACGTAGTGGCTGGGGCAGTTACAATAATGGCAATAGTGCCATTATCATAAATACATAGGGATCATGAATGTGGATGAGTTACAGATGTGTAATTCTAGGTTATGCATCCATAAGTGTGATAACAAATTTGGACATGTAAATATAAAATTATACATTATTTTTTTCGTTTTATAATAATTTTACTATAATTCCAATGTATAAAACATACATTCTTCATTGTACATTTACCGAACTGTTACAGTCTCCTCCCGCTCCTCACTGGATTACATAAACTGTTATATCATTGTCATGTTATATTTATGCATCGCAATAAGTCGATTACATTATCAAGATAGTTCCTGAATTTCAAACCCAGTTTACATGTTCCATAATATTTCTCTGTTTATCTCCTTTTATTTAACCTGTTATCATGGATAATGAATTATTACTTGACAAAACCCCCTTCATATCTAATACATTTCGCCATTCCTTAAAGATATCATCATCTGATTTTCCTTTTAATCTCTGACCAACTATGTCTAAAATTATACATTATTTTAAAAGGGTGAATGAAACAGTTAAAAATCCTACTTTGACAACACTGGAAGTCCAGCATGCCTAGACTTTTCCCTGTCTGTCAAAGTACAGTAAAGAGATAATTAGACTGATTTCCCTAGGTAGAGTATATTCCAGGAGCGGCTACTGAGAAAGCCCTCTCTTGTGTCTCTACCAACTGTACTCAATAGGTGATGGGCCTGAGAGAAGGACCTGGGCAGACTCATGGGAGAATAAAGTTCTTCAGATAACTTGGACCTGAGTTGCTCTGAACAGGATGAGAAAGATGAGAGTTCCTAGGTGAAGTTTTCTAAAACTAGATATACTGGGTGCGGGATAGAGATAATTTTTTTCCTTCACAGATTTTCTAACTTGTAGGATAATCTGTTTATTTTTAGTAGCACAAAGAGCCAGGCTTCTGGGAAAGATAGAAAAGAAGATGTTGAGCTTGATATTTTGACTTCAGCCAGCCCACTTCCTCTGGAGAAGAGCATGTCTCAGATAGTGCCAGACAAAATGTATCCCTGGAGGTACTGCCAAAAGCAGATTTGTGGAATTGGTATTCTGATATAAGGTCCTCAGATGACCTGAAGCTATTGTTCTGATCAATAAGCCGTGTTAGGGTGTTAATTCTTAGGTTTGCTGTGTGCCTCCAGTTATGTTGGAGCTTTCTCATAAGGCCAGAGTATGCCCAGATTCCTCTATTTGGCCGGAAGGGTGAGAAGTGTACGCTGCTGGTGATAAAGGTAAAGGATTTTCTGTTTGCTGTTACCTTCCCTGTCCCTGACTCTTCTGGTTCCTGACCTTTGTAGGTAGCATATAATTCTTTTATTGAGACAGCTTCTTTGGTGATCAGTTCACTTCCAGGGCCACTTCAAATTGCTGTTATGACCTATAAAGTCCTATATGGCTTGGGTCCAAACTGTCTGTAAGCTTGTATCTCCTCATATGAGCCTGCCCAAGTCTTACCATCTTTCTCACCACATTTGCTGACTTGTTTCATGAGGACATGGGAGAGACACTTCTTGGCAGCTACACCCAGATTATAGAACTCCTTCCCAAGGAAGGCTCTGTTGGCTCCTTCTCTGATTTCTTTTCACTGGCAGGCAAAGACCCTTCTATTTAAACAGTATGTCAGTTTCTAACTGATTGAAGCTGAAGGATGTTCAGTGGGTGTGTTATATCTTTTACTTTGTGTTAAATGTGTTTTTAATTGTGTCCAGTTAATGTTTTAATTGGATTGGTTGTTTAATGGTCTTCTAATTTTTTTTTTTACTACATACTGTTTCAGTTGTTGTTTTAACTTATAACATAAACCACCTTAGGTTCAATATGGAGAAAAAGACAGAATATAAACAAATTGTATTAAAATATATTAAATAAAAATGTTCAATTCAATGGGTATTTTTGTTGCATTGATGTCTCGTCTTTGTGCATTTGTGCAAATTAATGTAAATGAATTACATGCTCTAGAACCAGCCACAGTTGGATTGGAAAGTGTGGGATCCTTGATGTCATACTGAGTACCTGAAGGGAGAAGGAGAATGTTTGGGGTGTGGGGGTGGATTAGGGTTGACAAGCAATTTATTTACTCTGTCAAAATCCGGTAAAAACTACTACAATTTTAACAAGTACAGCACTAGTGGCATGGATTCTTTTCTGTTTTGCCGTTTTGGTTTTGATTTTGCTCTGCACATGCACAAGGTTTTGAGTATTCCATTGTGAATATGAATTTTATATGTATTTTGAATTACTTTTTTAATTTTTAATTTTAAAACTTTTAAGCATAGAATCATAGAATCATAGAAATGTAGAGTTGGAAGAGACCACATGGGCCATCCAGTCCAACCCCCTGCCATGCAGGAACACCCTCAAAGCACTCCCGATAGATGGCCATCCAGCCTCTGCTTAAAAACCTCCAAAGAAGGAGACTCCATTACACTCTGAGGCAGCAGATTCCACTGCCGGACAGCCTTGACTGTCAAGAAGTTCTTCCTGAGGTTCAGGTGGAATCTCCTTTCCTGCAGCTTGAATCCATTGCTCCTTGTCCTGGTCTCTGGAGCAGCAGAAAACAAGCCCTCTCCCTCCTCTACATGGCATCCCTTCAAATATTTAAACATGGCTATCATGTCCCCTCTTAACCTTCTCTTCTGCAGACTAAACATACCCAGCTCTCTAAGTCTGTCCTCATAGGGCATGTCTTCCAGGCCTCTCACCATTTTGGTCACCCTTCTCTGGACTTGCTCCAGCTCGACCATGACCTTCTTGAATTGGGGTGCCCAGAACTGGACACAGGATTCAAGATGAGGTCTAACCAAAGCAGAGTAGAGTGGTACCAGTACCTCCCTCGATCTAGACATCATACTCCCGTTGATGCAGCTGAGAATTGCATTGGTTTTCTTGGCTGCTGCATCACACTGCTGACTCATGTTCAGCTTGTGGTCTATGAAGACTCCTAGATCCCTTTCACATGTACTGCTATCCAGCCACTTGTCCCCCATCCTATATTTCTGTATTCCACCTTTTCTACCTAAGTGTAGTACCTTACACTTCTCTCTGTTGAATTTCATTTTGCTAGCCTTGGCCCAGCTCTCCAATCTATCCAGGTCATTTTGAATTTTGATCCTGTCCTCTGGCATATTAGCAACCCCTCTCAATTTGGTGTCATCTGCAAATTTGATGAGCATGCCCTCTATTCCTTCATCCAAGTCGTTGATAAAAATATTGAACACCACTGGGACCAGGACAGAACCCTGTGGCACCCGGCTAGTCACTTCTCTCCAGGATGAAAAGCAGCCATTCGTGATCACCCTTTGGGTCTGGTTGGTCAACCAATTACAAATCCAACTAACAGTAGCCCTGTCCAGCCCTCATTTTGCTAGTTTCTTTGCAAGAATGTCATGGGGTACTTTGTCAAAGGCCTTACTGAAATCGAGATATGCTACATCCACAGCATTCCCTTCATCTATCAAGCTAGTAACTCTATCATAAAAAGAGAGAAGATTAGCCTGGCATGACTTATTTTTGAGAAATCCGTGTTGACTTCTTGTGATTACCACCTTGCTTTCTAAGTGATTAGAAACTGACTGCTTAATGATCTGCTCCAGGATCTTTCCGGGTACTGACGTCAGGCTGACTGGGCGATAATTATTTGGGTCCTCTTTTTTTCCCTTCTGCATGTTAACAGCGGCAAACAAAACAGTATTGTAAATCCTCCCCAAACCCACAATCCTAACACTGGTGTTTAAAGGACTGTATAAATAGCATGGTTTGTGTTGTTATTGCATGACTTGTCCATTATGACCATTCTGAGACAAAAGATAAGGTCGAATAAGAAATATGTTGTTATGCTTGTGGTAAAATCTGTTTTGCCAGAAGCTCAGGTGGAATTCTGGAGGTCTTTCTGATGATTTGAAATTTGAAATAATGAATATGAAAGGAAACCAAACTGTTTCAAATTTGTCTTCTTTTATTTCACCTCTCGCCAGTCTAGAACAATTAAGTATGTGTATTAATTGTTGATTTTGTCTTGTTTTCATTTATTGATATGTTTTGTGACAAAGAGGGCTTTAAAAATGTTTTTTACTTTTTTTTTTGAGGTGGTAAAGCTATTTGCTTTCATTTTAACTACATGGACTCATGCTGAAGGATATGGGTGATGGCGGAAAGCTGAGCCCCATGTGGTGGTGGGGCAGACAGGGCAGCAAGAACACAGAACCCTCAGATTATCACTTCTAAACATTTACCATTTAAATAGGGGTAGAAAACTAATGGAATACATTCCTGAGTTACGCAACTGGCTATAAAAGCTCGTTCGGTTCAGTGTAACCAATTAAGGGTAGCAAAATCTGCACAGCTGGGGACTTACATGCTGGTGAGTGGCCATGGCTGAGGATTCTCTCTGTTTCAGCAGCAAGTTTTTTCTTACAAGTTCTAGTGATTCTCCATATAATTTCCATTTAATCTCCATTTAATTTAAATGTTTTTTACTGTGTGCTACTTTGAGTAGAGTGTACTGTGCAAAGGTGATGTATAGATAAACTTACTTAAGCTGTACTTTCTATTTCTACATAAAGACAATGGCCCTTTTCGCATGGCGTTTTGGAAGCAAAAGGGCCCCTTGAGCGTCACATAAATGTGAGGAGCGGTCTGCATGATGCACTCACATTTACGCGACGCTCAAGAGTGTGATGCGCAGCGCTTACGCACCTTTTTATTTTCGGCTTGCACACCGGTCTTGTGAAGCCTCTGGAGTCGGGCCGGTTGCGCTTCCTGCCCCAGTGCAGCCTACAGCTCCCAGGCTGCACTACGGAAGGAAGGAGCGGGGCGCGGGTGGGGCACTTGCGCAACCAGGAAGCTGCTGCGGAGCCCAAGCACCGAAGGCTTCTCGCGCAAGCTCCGCCCCTCACCTCCACAAAAAGGTAAGGTGCGAAAAGGCTCAGTATTGTGAATCCCTTACTGTTGTGATGCTTATATGCACTTACTTGGCAGAGTGAATTTCTTTCACGTACACGTCAACTTGAGTGGACAATAGAGTCAAAAGGGCAGGGTTTTTTTTAGCCCAAATTTAATCAAGATATGATCTTCTGATAGTTCCACATCTGTGAGCATGGGGAACTTTTCCAGTTACAGAATGCACGGGGACTCTTTAAGTCATTGGATTAGTGTCTGATTGATAAGTCTCAAGTGCATTTCTCCTTGTGAGGAGCTATTCTTAATCATGGCTAACTGAAATTGGATATTTTAAGTTCTTTAGTATGCATACATATGCATGAGTAACATGCACACTTTGCTGCCTATGGATCTTATGCTCCCTGTTCTTTGTTTTCCTGTGCTTTTTAAAAAAAATCTCTTCTCGTGATGCCACTGTCAGCCTTAAACTACGTGAGACAACTTATAAACTCCTTAGCCCATCAGAACACACAGTGCTGGGACATGATGTCAAGTCAGACAGTCAGACACTTGAGAACGCATCAGTCATTTGCTGCAGCCTAGGATTTCAGCACAGGGTTCAAATGCCCAGACACATTCCTGTGTAAAATACAGCCATACTGTATGAAGAAAAGGGAAGTGGGAGAGAAAATGGTGGAGAACTAGTTTCTGCTGGAAGTATGATTCAGTATAGGATACCTTTAAAATTTTGCTGACAGTGACATAGCACAGTGTGATGAATTATAATGCTTTTATCAGTCCTAGCCTAATAAATAAAGATTAAAACTACCCTTTAATCATTATTAAGTCTTTTTTTTATTTTATTTATTCCTATGTGGCCTTCTCAATTAATTCCAATATTCTTTTAGTATCTGAGCTCAAACTATAACTCCTCTGCTTTCCTTAAAAGCCCTAGGAATGAATGATACTGAAGAACAAGAAAAAAAGTATGAATATTTTCGAACCACTGTTGTCAAACCATGTTTTAGACTTCTCAGAGGTGAACGTGAAATGGAGCACGATGAGCTTTCTTTTTGCATAATGACTGATCAATAATGCATTATTTGAATTTTTCTCAAAAAGTTCATTATTATGAACTTGTGTGGTCCCCATTAACCACAATATTTTCTTTATGTTATGATGGTAACTGCAACTGATAGAGTAATGGGGAGGGACTATCAAAAATATTGATTTCTAAGGGAGTCAGCAATAAACCTATAAAGGATGAGTGTAACTTGGTGTAACCTATACAGTATAATACAGTATGGGATAAGAGGTAAGACAGAAGGCTAGATGCAGTAGAATGTTTGTGTATGTATCAATGGGAACCCTAGTGATACTTGAAGTCTTGGAAAAACTCCTACTAGAAATGTAAATAAGAGAAGAGAGGTCATCTATAATAATCTCCTAATACTGTGAAATATGAAGAGATTTTACAGAAAATAACTGTCCTCACAGATGCACTGGCTGATGCAATCAGGATGGCAGGAAGCCAGAGACAGACTCCTACTGTACCACGGGTAAGATTGTAGTTAAGGATCTCTGTTTTGGTTGGCTATCATAAATGTGGGAATTGTCAGCACCTTTGTTTTGATTATTTTGATAGTCTGAGTGATGCTATGGAGGGAATAAAAAGAGCCAGGATAGAGCCAGTAGATTAGACTGCCAAGTTTGCACCGTAGGAATGAATGCTGTCCCTGACAGCTGAGCTGTTCCTGATAGACTGACAAACTGCCAGAGATACTGAGACATGCTGAAAGATAGACTATTCTGGTAAGAGAGAGAAAATCTTTACTCTCATCTAGGCTTATGCTGAAATAGACAAATGTCCCATTATGAGTGTAATAGTCCTCATGGGTGCCACCATCCAGATACCAGAATTTTCCATTTAATATTTTGGGACTGTGGATAACTGAAACTGTGGAAAATGAAACTGTGGATAAGGGGGAAGAATTATTGCATGGCTAATTTGTAAGGTTTAAAATGGTAATATTCCTCTATGTGTTAACTATTATAAAGCCTGGTAAAGAGATGGGGGGAGAGAGGTTCAGTCCTTATGGAAGTGTAACATTTTAACAACTCTTTTCCTGGAAATGGGAGG
Organism: Iguana delicatissima; assembly: GCA_948472985.1. Lineage (NCBI taxonomy): Eukaryota > Metazoa > Chordata > Lepidosauria > Squamata > Iguanidae > Iguana > Iguana delicatissima. The sequence continues at coordinate 551,594 of CAOKZL010002009.1, forward strand.
GATACATGGAATTTTCTTCACGCAAAGAACACAATCTTGTTACTTAAGTTGGGCCCCCTCTATTTCACCTGGGCCAAATTTGTGAGCACTTGTCTGATGTTCCTTCACGTGCACATGACAATTGCAAATCCATTGCGTAGACTCCTGTAGTCTCTGTGTTCCTGAGCTACTTGAGAAAAAATTGTATGAAATTAAAAAAGTAAGATGACAGGAAGTTCATCTTGTCTTCCGGGTCATCCCCAATAAGGGCATGGTTTTCCAAGCACTTGTAGCAGCCCCCTCTTCATGTCAGCCAAACAGAAGCAGACTTAGTAACACTACAGATCTCTTGTGATGTTCTTGTAGAAGAGCTGTAGAATAATAGGAGGTTTCTTCCTACTTGGTGCAGAAAATCCAAAGCAAGGGTACTTCCAAAGACATATTCTCAAGCCTCTGTTTGAAGATGTTCAGCAAAGGAAAGCACACATTCTTGCACTGGAGTAACTGCTCTTATTGTAGAATATTTGCTCATTAACTGAAGCCTACTCTTTGTAACATGAATGCATTAAAGGAGCCCTTCCCAACCTGATCCCTTCCAGATTAATTTTTGTCATCATTTATGGTACCAGAATAGCCAAGAGTCAGGGAAGATGACTGTAGTTCAAAACACCCACCACTCTCAATAAGGTATGTCTAATGTAAAAGAGAGTGCAGGCATTCTTAATGACTTCACATTTCATGATTCAAAAAGTGTGTACCAAATTACATTAGCCCTTCTTTTTTTTCAGCAGTAGCACTAGTGGTTCACATCTAACTAGCAGTCAGCCACACTAGCAATTTTTACACACATTTTGTGGTTACTGGAGATCATATGAATCACTGATGAGCCAGGAACGCCCCATCTTCTTTCTAGGTATTTGTCTAGTCTAAATTCAGAACTTTTCATATGTTGCTATCGCATTTCACTTGATTGTTTTTGGCCCATTTTATCAAGGTCATTGTGAACAACATCCCTGTCTTCTGATGTCCTAGCTATCTGTTTAGGCTTCCTATTACTGCATATTTAATAAGAATTCTCTCTGGACTTTCAGCCAAGGAACTGCTAAGAATATTGAAGAGTACTGGGCCTACAACAGAACTGTGTAGCACCTCAGCTGAAACCATGAACCAGTTTGAGGAACCATTGAGGAATACTCCATCCACCCAAGAATTCACTTGATGGTATTACTGTCTAGTTTCATAAACCATTTAACTAGCTTATTGGCCAATTTGATAACAAAATATTACAGGGAACTTAAATCCACAAAAATTGTCTGCTATTTACTAAGGTAACAATCTTACCTTATAAAGTGAGAGAATATGATTGACAGTATTTACTCTTAACGAATGCAGGTGAACAACTGAGATGCTGACAGACTGATCCTTTTATGATTTTAGTATCACCCCTGGTGACGAAGTCAGATAGACCTGACTGTAGTTTCCCTGTTCTCTTCCTTTTCTTGTTTCAACAGTGAAATGCAGGTGTCTCCTGCTTTTTTGACTAGTTAGGGACCAGAACTCTGTCAAAATCCAAGAATTGTTGAAATGTGGAACCCAGTCTTTAAGATAGCCAAGGAGGCAGCAAAGCTGCTATGAGCATGAGAAACCAGTTTGCATCGTGAGAACACAGGGGATGGGAAACGAGAAGGAGCGAGGGACAGATGGGGGTCCGGCAGCATAAGCGGGGAAGTTTCTAAATGAAGGAAGCCCGCATGAAGGTCACAACAGTGATCTACCCCCTTTTCTGTGAGGACATTTCTGATTGCAGGAGGTTTTGAGAGGGGTGAAATGGAGAGGAGAAAAGTAGTTCTGGTTACTGTCAAAAGAGCAGATAATTGAAAAGCAGACTGTTAAAAAGCAGATGATGGCTGTAACGTTTACCAATTTCTAGTTCAAGGGTACCTCATATCTTCTCCCGAATTTTCAAGGACAGTAAAATTGTGGGAATATATCAGGAAACTCTAGGATGGCAATTCATGCAGTAATGAAGAGCTTATTAAAGATGATTAGGTGTTTTCTGCTCAACTGATGGTTAATCTTGAACTGCAATCTTGAACTGACCTTTTGATCAGTCAAGTTGCTTACCTAAGGTAACACACACTTCTTCTTTTGGGGAAAAAAAGAAGTTCCCTTGGTGTGGTTGTGCCTATACTAGTTGGTTATGACATGGCCACTTGCAACTTTTAGTAAGTCTAAGCTGGGCCCTAATATGACAGCATACATCATTTAAATTCTTAAGGCAGGATGGGCAACATGTAGACTTCCAGGTGTTGTTGGACTGCTATTGCCATTCATCTTCACCAATACTGTTTGGGACTGCTAGGGGTTGCAATCACAACATGTTGAAGGCCATAGTTTGCTCACTTCCTCTCCCATCCTTCTGACAAGGAGATCTGTGGGTTCCCTGCCTTTTTACCTTCACAATAATGCCAGGAAGCAGAGAATAAAAGAGGTAGCAACCAATTCAAGAGCATCCCATGAACATCATGCCTGTGTGGAAATTTGAACCTAGATACCTCCATACCTAGTATGGTCTCTTTAAATGTAAACTCAAGCATTAATTAAACAAGCAAAGCCAACAGAATGTTTATTGGTTTCTTGGATCAACCATACTGCATTATCCAATTACATTTTTTCCTATTTTACTCTCCAAGCATATGGGTGGGTAGGACTCCAATCATAAGCAATGCAGATTCTATTATACTGTTTTTATTCTGAAAACTAGTATCTGATAAGGAACCCATATGCAGCTCAAATTATGAACAGCAAACAATGGTATAAATGCTGAACACACAAAATCTCATCTGACTTCAGAGCTGAGAAGAATTAGGACTGGTTTGTACCTAGACTGGTGAAAACCAAGAAAAGCTAGGGATCTCCAGGAACTGCTAAGAAATTTGACGATGCTGGACTATAAGGACCAACATTATGACTCAGTGGAAGGCATTTTTCTCTCCCAAGATACTGGATTTCTTTCAGTTAAATTTTATAGTTAATCCCTGTATCCTTTTTGTCTATCATGGCAACTTAATTTTTTTTTTGTTGGAGAATAGAGAAATATGACACATTTTACACTTTTGTTACCAAGTTTTTTCTACTGTCATATAATTTTTTTTTCTGTACAACTATTCAGATAATAGTTGGATAGGATATTTTCTCCCAATTAATTTAAATTCAACTACTTGAGATTCTGCTTCTGGATAGGTTGAGTATTTGTGGGAACTTTCTTTTCCCATCAGCCCTGAGTAATTTCTTCTCATCAGAACTCAGATTGAAATAATTTATTTAACAAAAAAGAGAATCTAGTTGATTTTCTTCTACTTCTGTAGTCTTCTTGCGAACGATTTTCACTTGCTCCCTGCATAAGAATAATGTGCATTAAATTCACTGATGTAATACATTTATCTTCCAGCTTGTGCTACAATCTTTGTAATACTTAGGTGGAAAGATTGGTATGAAAAGGATTATCCTTTCATTATATGAGCAAATTGCAGGTGGAAAGTGGAACTGAGGGCCAAATGCACAGGTACATTAAGCATGTAGTTTGGCGCTGTGATTTTTTTAAAGAAAAAAATCCTTTGAAATAGCTGTTAGGGTAAAAGAAACAAGGAACTGGACCACAGTTTTCTGAGGTGGGGAGATGGGAAGAGACTTATTATTCTTCCTGTGCTGTGATGAAAATCCCTGCTTACTGAAGCAGCTGCTTCGAATTGGAATGAAGCTGGGATGGGAGGTGCCACCTCCTCCTAGTTCTGGTTCACTGAATGTAAGACAAGCTGCTTTGATTCCTGTCTTTGCACCACAGTTAAAGAGCTATATGGTGCGGACAATAAGGAAAGGTAAAGACAAGTGGGTTTATCGGAAGGAATTTGCACCAAGGCCATTTCCACCCACTTTCAACATGCTATCAAATCCTGGGGTTTACCGTTTAGGGAGGGGCATTTTGAATTCTCGGCCAGAGAACTCTTTGGCCTCAGTAAACTACAAACCCCAGAATTCCACAGGATGTTGAAAGTGGAATAATAGCACTATAACAGTGTAGTGTGGAAATGGTCCATATTTTTATCTCCTGTGGTCTGGGTATGATGTTACAGGCATACCTCAGTTAACAAAGCCTCTGAGAAAGAAGCCTCTTTTTAAAAAGACTTTTGATGCCTGCCCAGTGCCCCCTTCCTTTTCATTTAGCTGTAAATTTTTTTAGCAGCATTGTGAGATGGGTGAAGGAGGGCTGGAGAAACACAAACTTTTGATGCTGGTGTGCAGAAGCACATCTGTAATAAACAATGGAATGAAGTCTGAGCAGGGAAAGAGCAGGGTTCTACTCTAGAGCCAGTCCAACTGTAGTCGTGTGTGCCTCCTTTCAAAAAGCAAGGTAAATTGCAGCTGCCTCCACAACCCCTTATTGAGAATGCATGTACAGCAAAACAAAGAGACGAGAGGAGAGCAGATAAGCTTATCAGTTACCTTTAGCATCTTAAAAAAAAGCACAAGATCTTTAGGTTTGGCCACCAACATGGAAATTATTAGAAAGGTGGAAGCTGTTGAAACTAACTAACTAACTAACTAACTAACTAACTAACTCACTCACTCACTCATCCCTGGATGCATTTTGGAAGAAGACTTGAAGTAGTCTCCAGAAGATTCCAAATGTTTTTGTTTATTCATGCAATGCTTACCTAATCTGACTTTTCATTTCACATACGTATATCATTAGTTCTGAATATAGTCATCTGAAACATATTTAAGCTGCTCTTTTTTGTGGTGTATGATCCACCACTGTTCTTTCCAAGTTATTTCTGCCTCTGGCCCCAACGTTCCTGTTAAGCCATGCCCAGGAACACAACTATGTTGTTAGCTGAAGTATGCCTGTACCCATAAAATCTGGCAGGAAAAAGTTGGGATACTTTGAGAACTTTGAGGCTGCAATCCTAAATACATTTACTATGTTCCCCTAAAGAGAACAGGACTTGCATCTGAGTAAATCTTCTATAAACCCATCCCGTTGAATAACAAGTAGGGCAGACCAAGGCCATTTCCACACTAGACTGTTATAGTGCTATTATTCCACTTTCAACATCCTATGAAATCAATATCCTCAAAGGCCCCTCCCTAAACTGCAAACCCCAGGATTCCATAGGATGTTGAAAGTAGAATAACAGCACTATAACAGTCTAGTGTGGAAATGACCCTAGAGTGATCTATTACTATTTATTAGCACACTTTAGCCTACAGCTTGGAAAAATTACTTTGAAGACCAGTCAGCTTGGGAAGTGTGAATTGTAGCCCCACCCACCCAAAACCAACCGTTTCAAGCTGTTTTAGCTCTGTTTGGGTGTTCAAACTACATGTATCCACCACCGTATGAGGAAGCAGGTGAAAATATGCTTACAGTGTCTATGCCAACGAACAGTCTGGTCCTGTATGCCCTCAATATGTCAAGGATGTATTTCTGCAGCAGCCAGCCTGCTCTACACATTAATTAGAACTTTGATCATCAAGTAGAAAAATCACACAGAAAGCCTCCTTGCATATAACTTATTTCCTGCTGTAAACTCTGCAAGCCAAGCCTATGGAGCAAGCCACCGGGAACACATCCCTGCTCTTGCCTCTTCCATGGTGGGGAATACATGGGAGTTAATATGCCTCAAGGGTATCAATACAAGGGCCCTTTCCACAGGACATTGTCATCCCACATTGAGGACAGAAGAAGGACGGGACCCGGACAACGGTTCTGCATGACCTTGCCTGGGTCCCGTCCTTCTCCCATCCCCAGGCAGCATGATTGCGCAGCCCTCCCACACTTATCTGCTGTGTGGTGGTCCTGGAAGTGCAATGGCTGCACTTCCTGCCCCAGAGCAGCCTGTGATGGCACCCTGCTGCACTGTAGAAGGAAGAGGCAGCACCATCATGCCTCCTCCATTCACAGACAAAGTTGGTGCAGAGGGGAGTGCTTCTGTCACACTCTCCTCCCCAGAAAGGCTCTACCGAGATCCCTGCAGGACACCACTGTGATCCAGTAAGATGCAGAAAGGGCCACAGTCTCTTGGTGCACAAACTTTTTTTTGCCCATCACTAGAGGTTCAGCAGAGGACTGGGCTAGCCATTCAGAAAGAGTTTCTTTCTCTGTATACAAGGAACACCACTAGTGTGATATCCTAGACTTCCAGGAACTCAGACTTGCCTTGATAGAGACATTCTACATGGGACACATCAGTGCTTGAAGAACCTAGAACACAGAAAGGAAGTGAAAGAGCCTCCACTTCAAAGTGTCAGCTGAACATGCAGCCCACTTTGCTCCCTCCTCAATTTTCCCCTGTGGAGGAGTCAAGAGAGGACCAATGGGACCTTGGTTTCAGTGCTCTGGATCAATTCCTCTGCCACCTACTTTTCTTTCTGAGGGGATACAGCTTCATGTAGCTTCAGGTAGGGTCCTAATCCTGAGGCCCCTTTGGACTGGAATTTCCCCTTCCTTGCTTTTGGTTGTTGATATTATCGCTCAACTCTTTGGAGTGACTGCCACAAAGGGAAAAATATGTGAGGAGCTGAAGTAGCAGGCAAAAGAAGGATTAAGAACACCACCTCTAACCACATTTTTTTCTTGGAAATTACACTGTCATCTCTTGATGTTTTGCACGTAAGGAAGATAAACAAAGAGGTAACTAGGTCCCAAACCATTAATCCTGATAGCACTGTAAAACAGAGTAGTCAGACAAATGGAAAACACACATGATATTTAGCAATAGAATTACAAAAGAAACATACTTTAATTTAACTAAAAAATATTTATTAACAATGTAAAATGTTGAATATTTTACAATTAGAGCTACATCTGGCATGCCCTAGAAGCAGTAACACTAAGTTGATGCTTAGACACCATGCTTCAACCTTTAATGGAAACAAAATGGGATACTCTGCTTTACATCTGTGGATTTTATCGTTTCCTACACCATTTTTTAAATGTTTCAGTCCTTTCTTCCCAAAGTAGAAATAGATACATTTGTGGAGGCAGGGGTTAAAAAGTAATTTAGCTATTTCTATGCATTGTACAGTATGTGGATATAACTATTTGATATTTACAGGAACAACATATCAATGTTATGTTGCTTGTGAGTCAGAAATTAAGATACTGTATTTATGGAGATTTGTAGAAGCTGAGATACAGAGTGGAAGACTAAATATGTATGAGAGCACAAAAAGCAATAGGAGAGTTTGTGCATGTTCTCTTAAGATATTGGCTCTGTTTATTTTAGCCGTTTAGAACTTGAGCACAGATTTGCTGTTCTAAATAGTTTTCTATGGATTAGGTTTGCTTAATAGAGTTATGTTCAAATAGTTTAACATCATACTAGCAAGAGCTACAGTCATAAGTATTGTACTGTACACAATCAGTGGTGGTTTGTACACTAAATTAAAAAAAAACCTCTGCATGTTTTATTTCATAATTATAATATTTGTATCTAATAACACAATGATTTAAAGTGGACATGCAGTATGCAATTAAAAAAAAGTTTAAAAATATTTTAATGTTAAATTGGATTCTGGATTTGGTTCTCATCAGCAACAAACTGTAAAACTCTCAAAAAGAAGGGAAGAAATATAATTAGGGCAGTGTAGAAAACATACACGATCACTCAGAGCATTTAGGTCTATCCCGATAAAGGTCAAATTGTATTGGCTGTAATCGTCTGTGCACTTCTGTATTGGGTCATCTAGCTTGAGACAAGACAGCACAGTCCAAAGAATCGCCGCTTCCGTCTCCGCACTAATGGATAAGGAGTCGGAGTCAAATTGAGGAGGCTGCTATCATCTGTATTTTTTAAAAAAGAAGAAGTCAGAATTATACTGAACAGCAACCAAGCATGGATTCTTGAAGGACATTTCTTTCTGAGTCTTCCGCTTAGGAACAGAAAGAGTGAAAGGGAGACATGACAGAGGTCTACTCTATAGGCATATAGGTACATATCACCTGAAGTCTGATACTAGATTCTTATTCCCTTATGGCCAGAATCCTGTCAGTGGCTTACACATGCATATGTTGCCCTACAGCAAAAGTGGGCAACTGCATAGTGGCCAGGGGACAATGTTATTCCTTGGCCTGCTGTGGGTCACACACCTCACACTGCAAGCCCAAATACCTTGGTTTTCCTCTGCAATCCTTCTCAAGATGGCTGTACTGATCACATCACTTCCTCTTTCCATTTTGAGAGGTTCTGCAGAGGACAGCTGATGTATTTAGGGATAGTATGGGGCTATCTGAGACCCAACCTGGTGTAGTTGTGTGAGCATTGGACTACAACCCTGAAGACTGGGGTGTGATTCCCTGCTTGGCCATGGAAACCCACTGTGTGACCTTGGGCATGTCACACACTCTTAGCCCCAGAAAACCCTATGATAAGTTCACCTTAGGGTTGCTGTAAGTCAAAAATGACTCAAAGGCACCCCATCCAAAACCTCTGCCCACTGCAGCTGTCAAGCTTGGTGGGGAATAGAATCATAGAGCTGGAAGAGACTACCGGGGCCATCTAGTCCAATCCCCTGCTATGCAGGAACACACATCAAAACATTCCCAACAGATGGATGAGTGGGATGCTACTCATGCTGCTGCTTTTTACGATTGGAGAATGGAAGAAGCAGAAAGCAATGAAGAGCTGGTTGTCTCACATCATAGGGGGAAGGAAAAGAAAGCGTGCTCATAGGTGGCATGGATGCTCCTATTCCTTCCCCTCAGACTACACTGTTGATCTGCTTTCTCCCTTCCCCATTGGTAAGCAGCAGAGGCAACCTTTCCCAGGGCTTGACAGATTTGTGTGTCAGGGGTACATTTTGGAAAGGTCACAAAGGGCTAGAGGACACAGCTCTGTGCTCCATTCAGAAAGAGACATGTGTGGGTAAGCCACATTAACGTGCACACGTATCGCTCACAGGATTCAGGCCATGGTACGTTAAACAAAATACAAAATTTTTCAGGTGTTTTTTGTGCAACTGCCCTTTTCCAAAATTTTCAAAACAAGCTCCAAAATGTGAAAAATTATTGAAAAACTGCAAAAGGAAGCAAAGGCCTATATTTTGTTCTTAGTCTTGATTATTGCAGACCCAGTTGAATCAGTTGGATTTATTTACATGTTGACTCAACATTCAACAAATAATGGAATGGGTCTCCTCTACTTGGGAGTAACCAACAGGATACCAGCCATAATCTCAGACAAATACTGAAGAGCATGTAACAAGAGTACACAGGAAATATGTCGTCTATATGTAGTATCTGAAAGAAGCACTTGAAGAATTTTTTCCTCCCCTTATTGTCTCTGGCAGTCATAATCTCACTCAGCACAGAGAAAACTTTTGAATTTCTTAGTTTTTGCATGAGAACAAAATAAAGAGAGTTTCACATCTCTACACGTAAGCAGATGGAAGAACCTTATTGGAATGGGAGGCAGCTGTATTACTGTCTAATTGTTTTAGAGGGACATTTATATCTGTCAACCCTTTTCTTTGTTATCAGAGTTAACGTACAAAGGCACTCATTCTCCATTCCTGAAAGAAACTGCGTTCGACCACTTAAATATCCAATTACTACAAGTGAAAAGAAAGGTTTACCTTGATTTTTCAGTGGCAAAGGCATAGTCTCCCTGAGTTTGCTTAATAGGTTTTTCATTTCTCTCATATCCCTGTAGAAATGAATCAAAGAACTAATCAAATAGAACAGATGCTAGTTAAGCTTAGGCAAAAATCTTTCCAGTATTTTGGGATTATAAGAGTGCTGCTATGACAGTATTCAGATTAAAAAAAAACCTAAAAACAATCTGAATACTGAATTGAGGAATTTTCCAACATTTTTAGTGGGCAGGTGATATAGGTCTAATAAGAAATTTCACTAAGCTAAGTATCTTTTCCCAATATGATCCGTAATCAAGGTTTAAGGAGAAAGAACAGGAAAACTATGAAGATTAATACCACCTATTAATAAATTCACAGCCAACAGAAATATATAAGCTGTTCAGCTCCTCATGAGAGTTTGATCCTGTTTCTAATAAAAACCACATAAGACTGTTAACTGGAACCATTAACTATCTATTAGGGGTAGCAAAGACAGAGACTCTTCAGTTGTGGCACTCAAGAACTGAACAGATTCTCAAGAAGACTTCCTGGTGCTATTGCTGTTGAACTACAATCCCCATCTTCATTATCGTGGCCTGGGATGCTGGGACTGATGGAAATTGGAGTGTAACAAAATGTGGAGAATCACAGATTTCTCACCCTTCAGGTACTTTCAAAGGTAGCTTGAATTCACAGAGCTTTTGTGGATTATTATCCTCATGTTTTAATACAGCTTTTATATTTTTCTGTAGATTCAAATGATTTTTAACACTGACAGTGTGTTTTTATTTTGCTATAAGAAACCATGAATACTTTATAGAAAAGGAGGTGCATTGTGATTCAAGTTATCAAGGCATTTTCCAGTTTCTGTATGCACATTAATTGCAGAAATAAATTTGAGAGCATTTACCAACAAGAATATGTCTCAGCAGCAGGTTTGACTCCATTTCTCTGCCAAAGCACACTCTTTTGTTTGTTCTTGTATAATGACTGTGACAGCAGGAAAAAAAATCAGTGTGGTGAGGTGGAATCTAATAATTCACAATTAACATTGTCTGCTCACTAGGTTTGCAATTTTTGAGAGCCAGAACTTGTGAGAACTGGTTTTCCATGGCCATTTTATATATGGTTGTTTGGTGAGGCTTTTTACATCACTGATGTTCTAACAATGGCTGGCTATCTCTTAGAGATATATGCACATGTAATGCAAGATTGTTATTACATGCTGCCTATATGATATCCCAGTCAGCAGTTGAACTGCTGCATTTTGCACTACCTGCAGCTTCTGAATCTCCTTCAAGGGCAGCTCCAAGCAGAGCAGAAAGTTAGCCAGTGCATGGACTACTGTGGCTAGATTATCTCTATCCAGGAAAGGATGTACCTGACACCAGCTGAAGTGGCACCAAGCGCTCTGAGCCACAGAGTCCACTTGGATCACCAGGGGAGGGATGGATCTAGCACCACTGCTCCTTCAGGGGAGTGCAACCCCATCCAGAACAGGCTGCTTACCCAATTCCTGGAACTGCCAGTCCACAGAGCCTCCATATTATTGGGATTCAGCTTCACTTTACTAGCTCTCATTCAGCCCATTATAGCATCCAAGCACTGGTACAGCACCTGCACAGCCGCAGCTGACTCAGATGACAAGGAGAAATAGAGCTGGGTGTCATCAGCATATTGATGACATCCACCTCCAAACCTCCTTATGACTTTTCCAGTAGCTTCATGTATATATTTAAACAGCATGAGGGATACGTTGGAACTCTGCGGTGCCCCACAGCTTAATAATCATGGGGCTGATCAGGAACCCCCAATGCTACTGTCTGGAACTGGCCGTCCAGGTAGAAGCAGGACCATTGTAGAACAGTGTCTCAAAATCAAAACTTAGAGTTAAATCCTAAGTTAGCCTTGTTATCAATATTTGATAAGGAACAAAGTAAGTGGCCAACAAGAGAATTAATTTCTATTTTATTAATTGCAGCAAGGCTAAGGATAGCTAAGAACTGGAAAATAAAGCAGGACTCGCATTTAAATGAATAGCATAAAGAAGTATGGGATATCGTTATTAATGATAAATTGACTTTTAATATTAAAGTAAAGAAGGGGGAGTTAAAAAGATATATTTTATAGATATTTGGGGTGAATTTATTGATTATGTGTTAATAATGGGGAAAGGAAGTAAACCAACAGAAGAATCATTACAATTTTGGAAGGAGAATGAAACCACATGAAGGGAATGGAAGTGGTTATATCTCTGATGGTCCTAGTGGAGGGGAGCACTTAACTATTTAATGGTAGAGTAGATTGAGTTTAAGAACTTATGGGTATAAGTGGTTTGTAAGTCTATGTTTATTATGTATTATGTTGTGTATTATGTAAGTTTAACTAATTAATAAAAAAAACCCCAGTGTCTCAAATTCTCATTCCACAGAGCCTGTCCAGTAAGATACCCTGATCAGTGGTATCAAAAGCCACTGAGAGATCCAGAAAGATCAACATGGTAGCATTCTCCCTGTCTTTTCCCTGGAGTCGGTTGTCAATCACAATAACTAAGACTGTTTCAGTGCCCTGGCCTCAAACCAGACTGAAATAGGTTGAGATAATCTGTTTCCCCCAAGACTGCCCAGCCATCACACTCTGAGACACCTTGCCCCAAAAGGGAGAATTTGAAATAGGGCTGTAGTTTTCATATACCTTTGGGTTCAGGCAAGTCTTCTTCAGGAGCAGGCACACCCTTGCCTCCTTCAAGGCAGTTCCCCCTGACATAGTGAGGCATTTACCAGCCCCTGGACCAGCCCAATCACAACTGCAGCTGCCAGCAAGGACATTCCCAGAAACAATCTGTGTTTTTGTGTGTTGGGGAGCTGGAGATATACGTCACATTCCTCACTGAACAAGCGACGTACTGACAAAGAAGATTACTTACACATATGCATCATCTTTGTTAAAATCAAAGTGAAAAAAAGAAAAAGCTTAATTGGCTCAAATGATGAATACTACATACCTCTCTGTGTTTTCAATATCTGTGGAAACCTGCCATAAATGCTGCTGGATGTCTATTGGTGAAGATGATGTGTCTTCTAAAATAGGAACCTCTGAACTCTCCTCTACTTTACTGTCTATGATCTTGGGTGCTGCACAAGTCTCCAACCCTTTGAGACATGCAAGAACAAAACAGAACAAAATCTAATCACAAACACTTTATACTTGCACTTCCCATCAATTGCAATGTTAGAAATTATTTTATTTCATTTACATTCCACCTTTCTCTCAGTATGGGATCCAAATTGGCTTCTAACAGGAACTAAAACAAATTATAGCAAGAACCTTTTGCTGGTGGTCTGTTCTGCCTTTATGGTATCTTAAGATAGACTTATGACTTCATACATTTTGGTGTTCATGTTTTAATTATGGCACCATTGGCAAAATTGCAAATGCTCCCTAAAACTCACTTTAAAAAGCCGGGCAGCTGCACCAACCAAAGAAAGTCTGAGGAACTGGTGAGTGGGTTGCTGAAGGATGACATGTCTAGCCCTCTCCTGTCAGTGATCTGTTGTGTGACAAGCAGTTATGACAGGACTCTGCAAGGGTGTCTGCTGCTGCTCATTGTATTTAATCTCACTTGTGGGAGGGGGCTGCATACATCACCCTTCAGCACTCTGCTTTCCAACACCACAGAACTCCTCTAGTTCATGAAGCTGCCTCACTTTTAAGGTGAGTTTTAGGGGGTCAGATGGGGAGGTAGACCACAGCTATGTCTCCCATTCAGGATCTTGGGCAATGACTATGGCCATTTCCGCAGTAGACTGTCATAGTGCTATTATTCCACTTTCAACAAAGACTCCTCCCTAAACTGCAAATCCCAGGATTCCATAAGATGTTGAAAGTGGAATAATAGCGCTATGACAGTCTAGTGCGGAAATGGCATACAATAAAAAGTGAAAAACACACACACACACAAATTGACACAAAATTAAAACTGCTGAAAAACATTTGATAAAATCTGTGAAGATTAACTGGCATTAAATATCTCATTTATGAATAGTCTTCAATATACATTTTCTGACTGAGGCTGATATTGATATATATGACATGATGGTCCATATTTTGGCCGCCTGTGCTTCTGAAACAGAAAATCTGAGGTAAAGTTCCCATGGTATTCATAAACCATACCCTTTTTCATATGTTTCTTTAATTATATATTTATCTAAATTTTAGATACAAGTCTATTAATTGTTGATTGTTTGTGGTTTATTGTTAAAGAGAGGCAGATGTGTGAAGATTCATACCTCTGGGGCCACTAAGTACTTGTGTGTGTGTAATTAGTAAAAGAATATACTGATGCTTTTTAAACCGCCCACTTGAATATCATATAGCTTTGTCAGAATCTGTGCCAATGATAATGGTTTACCCATCAAGAGCTAGTCTTTAATCCTATATAATCTTCTCTGTTTTCATCTTTTGTATTATTTATATTTGTCTCCATGGTTTAAATTCAATTGTGTAATAAAAAAGAGTACAGAGGTGACATCATAAGAATAAAAACTTGGAACAAATCTTCTCTAAGTTCATCATTGTGAAAAAAAAAGGGGGGTGTTGATAATACTTTTTAGTTTACCTTTAAAGAAAGGAAGAAATGTAACGAATCTCTATATAAAGAAGAATTTTCACTCTTCATTTGAATCCATACTATATCTTTCTCTCTCCAATAAATTTGCAAATTTGTTTTAACTGGAATACCATATGATCAAATTAAGAATATATTAAATAAAATAAACAGTAACATTTCACTGTATTGTTGACAGGACTGTAGTTCAACTGGGATGACAGATTACACGTAGATGCATTGCCTGTAGATGGAATAGAATAACTGATTTTTTTGAAGAAAATAACTCATCAAGAGCTACGTCTAAGAGGGTCTGTATTATTATTACACATTTATGAAGGTAGAAATGAAAATGTTTTGCATAAAGAGCTTACTGATACGTTGCACAGTTAGAAATTGCAAGAACATGAAAAATACTGGAAGATTTTTTTTTATTTTGATACTGGTTGGAGAGTGTGCGGGGAGTTGCTGTTGCAGAAAAATTGACTTGCAGAATCTGAGCAGCTAGGGGGAACAGAAAAAACAGATACATTTCCTACAGTTTGGTCTCCTTTTATTTCATCAATAACTGCACCAGAAGTATGTGCGGTTCGTCATCCCATCAATGAACATGTTTGGGTCTCATATCTTTAAGATGCTCATCCTACTACAGGGATATCCTATAGCTAAATTTAAAAACAAAGTTTGTGATGCTTGGTTGACTGTCTTCTTGTTTTTGCTTTGCTTTGCTGTTGCTTTGTTGTTATGGGCCAGAATTCAGGATCAGGCTTATGGATGAGTAACCTGGAGCTATGCCTCCAAAGCAGACCTATATTCAAGATCCCTACATAGTCACCAGCATGGCATTATTGCTTCGATTGTAACTGGCTCCCAGACCTACTTTCTAGTACATCAGTCACATGGAAAAAAAGGGGGGGCTGTTCCACTGTTATAATAATAGCTGCTGCTGCTGCTACTACTACTACTACTACTACTATCATCATCATCATCCAGCAGATCATTATCATCTAGCAAGGCTGCAACAATCAGAAGCAGGATCCCTGTTGCACTTCCTTGTTGCACTCTTGCTGGTTGGCAGGAGAGGGGTGGAAAAATAATTCACCTACAACCCCACTGCCAGCAGAAAAGACTCCCTTCTCTCCACATGGCTGATGGCTGGTAAAGCATGACGCCAGGATGAAAGACACAACTTAGCTATGTTAATAATGTAACTAAGTAGCACATGTTTAATTCTGGCCATGGTTTATAGTCATAAATTAAAAGGAAGGAAAAAAATTGAAACACAACAATGAGAATAAAAGTATTGCAACCCACTTATTAAATCTTTCCTAACAACTAGTTAACAGCCAAAAAGGTTCTCAATAAAAATGCCTGCCAGAAGGAGAGTACCGTGGGGGCCAGCCCAGCCTCCTGGGGCAGAGGCTGCCATGGAGAAAGTTCGTCAGAGATAACAAGCCTAGTGGAAGGGTAATAGAGACAACATGTCCATATTGACCAGCAACATCTCAGCAGGGCCTTGGACCTGTCAGAACCTCTGAAATCAGAGACCCTCCTCCTTTGCCTCACTCCCTTTAGAAATGAAGCCTAAATCTCTATTTCTATTTCCCAGATCACACTTTGATATAGCAAAACACTAATTGCCTGCAGTACTTTGGCACTCACTAACAAAGCAAAGCTGGGTCTCTGTCTCCTTTGTTACCTCCTAACATAAAGCTTTCCAGTGTGGGCTGGAGGCAGAAACTGTCCCCTCTCCCATGAGCTCCAGCAGCAAATTCCAGGAGGACTCCCCTGCCTTCTAATGAGCTCTTGCATTTATTAAGCTGGGTTTGCCACAAACTAAGGGCCAACACAGATGAATGTTTCCACAGCAGATTAATCCCCCAGAAGGCAACTTTCCTCCTGTGTTTTGTGTGCTCAAGCAGTTTCCACTTGTGATAGTAATGTTAGCCACCATGCTTTTGAAATTACCTTTTCTAGTGATGATTTAGATTGTCATCCTGTTGGGATGATTTCAAAACATTTCATTTCATCACATTTTCATTTGCAAACAGCACAGCCTCTACCCTGGGCTTTCCTGACCAAAAAAAAAAGGTAACAGGGAGAATCAACAGCAGGTAATCTTCCACTTCATTGCAACAATTCGCTGGTACCAAATTTTCTGTGAAAGAACGAATGCCCAGAAACAAACCTACTTTGTTCACTGAGGTATACTTGTAATTAAAAGTCATCCCCAGGCTCCAAATTTCTAAGTCTAAGCTCCCTTTCTCACAATATTCTCATTGTCACCACTCTCAGCATGTTTTTTTTCCCATACAATATCAGCATGCTTTAAAAGAGAATGACAAAATCAGAACATATTGTTTACCTAATGTTTACCTAATTGTTTCCTTCTCTGCTTCTTTATTCCTAATGTAAGGAAGAGGGGAAAAAATCCAGAATCCTGTTGGATCCTTAAGTCTTCATAAACGGATTTATCTCTGCAGCAATCAGAATTGTGCATTTGCCTAACTGCCATATCCAGTAAAGGGTTGCTGTTACGTTAGTACATACAAGAGCTGGCAAAGTGCCTGATGCACCTCGGCATGCTATGCACACCAATCGTGGTGTGCACTTATCTGCATTGTGCACCAATGCACATTGGGCATTCTTGCTGATGTTCTATTAATCACCTTTGCAATTCAGTAAAAAGGTTTCTTTGTGTCTCTCCTAGGTAGCTACATATACATAGTCACATAATGTAACAGGTCATACAAAATTCTAGTGCTTAAGTTTAACAGATTTGTTTTGCTTGTCTAAAACATAAAACTATAAATGGTGCTTGTAGAGGTTTGTTCTTTATGCAACTCACACATAAAATGTGCAATGGATTTCAGTTTCTGAGGCTACTGTAATGTGGCCTGCCCCATACTTAGGTGCAGCATAGCATTTATTTTGGAATATCCCCAGTATACCGTATCTAGATCATTTTGCATTTCCATCAGAGAAGCACCGTAGCAAAGCCTCTGCATGATGCACGCACACAGTTTCTCCCGATGGGCACATTTCTTTCTTTGCCTCTTGAAAGTACCTGTTTGATGCTATTTCTTCAAGCACACATCACATTGATTTTCAGGGCTTCTTTTAAGCAAAATGTTATGCTTTAGGAAGAATCTGTCTGATAGGTGGGCAAACTTGGTCATATTTACACTAATAGCCCTGTGTCAAAAAGAGTAATATGGAAAAGTGATGGGCTATTTCCTCCAGATTCACAAAGAAAAAGAAAAAGAAAAAGAAAAAAGAAAGGTGCAAGAGAGAGAAAAGGAAGGAACTTAAACGGGTAATTTAAAAGGTCCCCTTGCTCAGAGAATCCTTCTAATTGAATTAATATCGCAAATTTAAGTCTAACAGACAGCTAAGCATACAGCTGTAGAACAATGAATCCTTTCAGACATCTTCAGTGCCAGCTCTACACACACAATGAGCACAGAGCAATAAATTCTGGCATTCAGCTGTCCGTCAGCAATTTCCACTTGAGAAACACTTGGTTGCCTCCAGGCGGTTGTTTCGCATTTTCCAGTGCAGCAACCCAGCTCCAGCCAAATGGGCATAAAGTGGCTCTGCAGTGGTATCTGTGTACAGAGAGCTAAATGCCTCATAAATACCCCACCTTCAGAACAGGGCACACCCAATGACAAACTATCTAAAAGATTTTCCTGGCAATCACTTTCTCTTTTGATTGTTAGTATTGATCACTAGATTACTTTCCTTCCCTTGTTTGTTTGCTTTCAAAGCATGTGTAGGAAGGTGTCTTTAAGAGCCAATGATATGTTTCCAAGCCGTATGAGCAACCGGTTTTTGCAAAGATTGCCGAACAATCAGCTCCCATCAGTCTCAGTCACAATTCCAACCAGGAATTCTGTAAACTGTAGTTCAAACTCTCTATAGGGCAGAATACCTTGGCCAGACAATCAGAAAGAAGCTTGCTGGGAAACATTTTAGGCTTTCAATGTAGCCATCTGACTTCCTCTGTATATGTGTGCATGTGCTCACATGTCTGCTTAGGGTACAATTGTAATATTTCCAATTTAAAAATGAAACTTCTTAGTTCAATTAGTTCCTTCTTAATTTTAAAAGGTATATTATTATATTGCACTCTTGTTTTGATACAGTTACGAAATATTCTTTTCATTTTGAATGGGGTAGCATTGCCAGGTCTGTTTCAGCGAAAAAACAAGGACTCTTGTGACAATTAAGGACTACCTGCTTTTGTGGACTACACTCTCCAACATTATATACATGGTTATCCAACATGTGTATATATTCATAATTGGGTGAAAGGAATAAGCACTAAGGTCAGAGAGAATGGAAATGCAGAAAGTACAAATTACCATTTTAACAGTGCCTATTCTAAAAAAACAAGTGAGAATAGTGAATGATAATACAGATATCCTTGCATTAATGAGATGATTAAGCTTTTTTTTAAAAAATTTTTTTTGTGTTTTCAAGCCCACATAGGGTTACCATCATACTGCTGTAACTCTTCTTTCACCTACAACGTTAATTTAGACTGTAATCTTTCTAGGAAAAGGCAAATGCCATGTCAGTTTTATTGCTACATGCTTCAAAACAGGAGCCAAAATCTTTGCTGACACTACACAGGAAGCTCAAGTTCACGTCACTTGGCAATTTTTGAGGTGGGAAAATGCAAAGAATGAAAGGGGAAACCAAAGACCCATTGCAACAGTGCCAAAGTAGTAAAGAATTCAAAGATCCATCCTGCATTGCCTATATTACCTCGTAGTGCATGTTATTTCTACCATGTATGTGTTGCATATGTTTTTGAAATATATAGTGCTTTTTCATTGTTTCAGCTGGTCTTTTGGTTTTCTCTTTGGCTGAACTACAGACCAATCTCCTCCTCTTTCTGTGACAAAAAACAGCTGCTGAAGCAGCCAAACAGAACTTGAAAATGTGTAACCTTTTTCAATTACATATTTCCTACCCCTGGAAAAAGCTTTTTGCTCCAAGGGAAACAATGCAGTGGGCTGCTTTCTTGCTGGGGCAGGAAAGTGATAAAGATAATGTGAAAATTTTTTGAGGGAATGGGATTTAAAAAAAAAACCCTCTTCAACCTTGTGAAAGATACTGTAGGTCTGGTCTTCTATACTGGATTGGGGGAAGATGATATGTGCATGGAAAAACAGGTCATGACTGAAACAGATGAACACCAAACTTGCTTTCAAGTCATCTCTGACTTATGGCAGCCCTAAAGTGAACTTATCATGGAGTTTTCCTAGCAAGATTTGTCAAGAGGAGATCTATCTTTGCCTTCCTCTAAGGCTAAGGTGCCCAAGGTTACTCAGTGGGTTTCTATGGCTGAGTAGGGATTCTAACCCTGGTCTCCAGAGTGGTAGTACAGTGTTCAAACCACTACGCCACACTAGCTCTACTAGATAATTATAGTATGAAAATATATGGGAACAGAACTAGCATGGTGTAGAGGTGTAAGTGTTGTACTAGGACCCTGGGAGATGAGGGTTTGAATCCTTGCTCAGTCATGAAAACCCGCTGAGTGACTGTGGGCAAGTCATCTCTCTCAGCCTCAGAGGAAGGTAATGTGAAATCTCCTTTGAATAATTCTTGCTAAGAAAGCCCTATAAGTAGGTCACTGAAACTCAGAGTTAATTTGAAGGCACATAACAACAACAGTAACAATTAAATGGAAATTCTGCCCTCAAGAAGGTTTGATTTTTTCATTTGAAATCTGAACAGCATTGCTGAGATGATCTGAAATCTAAACTTGAACTTGAAGAAGCTGTTTTTGGTATTACAGTTCCCAGAATTCCTGGGCCAGCCAAAAACCATTTGGGTAGGATGGCTACTAAAAGGAAGAAACAAAACAAAACAAAAATCAAGCAAAACATCCATAAAACAGGTCCATCTTATTGGTGCACCTTACTAGCAAAGCAACAAGGAAAGAATAATTAGGTTCACGACAAAAAGTTTTAAACAGTTGATTTTAAAATGAGCAGTTTTTACTTACAACACTTATATTCCAGTCTGCGTCTAGAAATTTTCAGTGTTAACTCTCATGGCAGTATCAACCAAAGAGTCCTGTCCTCACCTTCAGGTTTACCTTTTAAAAAGGCATAACCTGAAGGGAAAAGGGGATAGGAAGAGCAAAGGAAAAACCAAACTGAACCAAACCAAAACCTCAGGTACATGTTTTTAAACGTTGTATTCAAAGAGACAGCCATCTTACTCTGTTTTAAAATAAAAGGCACAAAGGAATCCAGTAGCATCTTGAAGACTACCTGGTTTATTCTAGTATAAGCTTTCGTGGACCTCAGCTGACTTCACCAGAGGCATCAGTGGACAGATATATATGCAAACAGGGAAGAGAGGAGTGTGAAATGTATTGATAGTGCAAAATATGTGGTGTAGGGGTGTAGTTTTGGGGAGGAAGCAAAACAAAGGTGTTGCCTCTCTAATAAGAATTTGCCCTGTTGCCCCCTTGGTAAACCCTGTCCCGGGGTCTACAACTTTGATATCAAATTAATCTAACCCATCAGAGAGGTCACTCGAATGTGCACGTAGGCAATAACGGTCGTACAATTGAACGAACCAGGTCAGGCCAGTAAAATCCCCAGTAACTTAGCCACACAAGACCTCATGTTGTGATAACCCATGGTGGACAAAAGGTCCTTAACCTTTAAGGAGCCCACTTGAAGGGAGTAAAAGTGTTCCCAGAAAGTTGTGCACTGGAAGCAATAAAACCTTATCAAATCCATCTCCAGAAACTCACACCACAGCCTCAAAGCGGAGGAAGATCCTGTTACTGGGATGACACCTTGTTATCTTCCGATATCAGAGAAATGCCAAGTATGGAGTTGTTTTTCTTTTCTGTCCCTGTTTGTTTTCCCCAGGAAAGGATTTGCCTTCAAAGTAAATTTTTCCTACAAATAGTCCCTGTTTTGGGGCTAGTTAGGCAAGGAGGGAAAGGCAAGGCAAGGATTATGATGCCTCCCGGGCATACCAACTGACCGGTCCCCCTCCTCAGCGTCTCTTCGCTGAGCTGCTGTTCGATCGCTGCTTCTCGGACCAAGGACTTCAGGAGGAGGTACAGTATCACCCAAGCTGCGAATCCCTCAGCAATTCCTCTATCTTATTTCCACTCTTTATTTCAATTAGCCCTTGGATACATGCATGTGTGTTTGCGTTAGTGTGAATTATTACTATTCAATAAGGTCATTCACTGGACCTTTTTGTGTGATTTCTGACTGAGCCTGACCCCATAAACATTGGGTAAAAGATCCTTAACTACCCTGCCTCTTTGCATTGCTAAAGCAGTGTTCATAGCTAATTTTCCCCACAAGTGACAATTTTGAGAGGCGTTGGGAACCCCCCTAAGGGACCCCCAGCAAGCAGGGTAACAGCCCCTCCATTGCATTTTCTTTCAGTCCCCAAATTTCAAGCATTGCAGAATGACACTGAAAATCATTCTCACCTAGACCATTTCTGTTTGGTGTGTTTCCATTCCTTTGGTAACTTTGGCTACTTCTTTCTCTGGTTGCCTACACTGTAATGCTCAGCTGAAATTTTGAGTACTACACTGTTAGAATTTGGAGATTTAAGAAAAAGTTCATTCTGGGGAGGAGCAGAATACTTATTTGGGGGACAACACCCTCATTTTGCCCCCCTTATAACTCCCCTGTGTCAGTGTGGTTTGTGCGTTTGGATTCCTGTGTACCTTTTAATGTTTTTAGTGTTATGAGGTTCATAAAATGGCCAGAGTTAATGCAACTGCAATGATGTAATGTGACTAGACATTATTATCACAACCACCTAGTTTACAAATAGCTTAAAAGAGAGGAGGAGCTAAAAACTGCTCATCGTTAGCAGAGCTGATAGGACAGAGCTGCCTCCTATCCTTCCTTTTTCTACAGCTTGGTGGAAGGGCTGCTGAATGGCAATCAGAGGAGAGGCTAAGCCTGATGGAGTCAGCTTCCTACTCAGTTTCTGGGGAGAGATCATGGCTTAATGGCACAGAGCATGCTCTAAATGCATAAAGTCCTAAGCATTCAGTCCTTGGCATCCCCAGTTAAAAAGGATCAGACAAAAAGAGTCCTTTCACACTGCACAGTAACAGTACTATGCCATGGTTATATTCTATGCAATCCTGGGTTAAGAATTCTAAATACTCCTCCCTGAAATGCAAACTCCAGGATTCCAAGGATGGAACCATGGCAGTTAAAGTGCAATCGTAGTGCTGTAACTGTGTAGTGTTGGAAAGGCCACAAAGTATGGCAAAATGGACAAATGTCACCTGATATAAGACAACTAATTCGGTTCCCTACAATTTACATTTATAGAACAAATTTTCTCTGTGTGTAAAGTACTAAACATATACGGTCTCTGTAATTTTGACAACCATGCTGTATATTATGTCAATTACCATGACTGAAATGAGGGGAAGAAACCAAGAAAATAACAGGCTAAATCTATCATTAGGTACACTTAGAGCAGGCCCACCGAAATTAATCAGAGTTGTTAGTCAACACTGAATTAAGTTCTGCTGATTTCAGTGTTCTTTCTTTAGGTGGTACTAATATTACTTTTAAACCCCTGGCTTATCTAAGGTCACCACAAAGTGGTTGACATAAGCATTTGAACCAGAGCATAAAAAATTATTTCTTGGACTACAGTAGACATGAAGGCTGAGCAGACTCTGGCAGCTGTAGTCCCCTATAGTCTAATGTGAACCTAATGGGACTTCCCAGCTCACAGCCCATTATTGCAACACCCATCAGAACTATGATTCTGCCGCATCTAACAACAGAGGCTAGAAAGTTAATTTACTGAACTACAACTTCAAGAACCATCCATCCAGTATAACCAACGGTCACTGGCCAAGCTTTTCCTAGCTAGTTCTCTGGATTGAGGAGGAGGGTGAAAACTGAAAGCACATGTTTCTTAGAAAAACTCTATATTTATTTAAAACTGCTTTATAAATAACAATACTACCAAAATGTCACTTATAAAGGGAAACTACATTGCTACATTTCTTAGTACCACTTTATCAGCAGGAATAAACAAAGCACAGATGAAGGAAAATGTCTTTCTCGCCTTTTCTGCATGGCTTATGAGTGCTTTTTGGTAGTAGAAGACAGTGCAAAGCACAGGCAGAGTGAGACTTGGCTTCCAAAGGCCCAGATCCTGCTCCATTAGTGTGTGAGAGGGAAGAACAATGTTTGCAGGAGTTTGGATTCAAAGAACAGTTTAGTGCCTTTCCGCAGAGGAGATATTTTCATTTGGAGTTGTTTATTGCCTTGTACAAGAAGGCACCTAACTTTCCTTCTTTAGGTTAGCTCCCTGCGGGAAGAGTTTGAACCTGGAAAGCTCTTTGAACTTTACCAGAGATATAAAAAGCAGCAAAGTCCCTACCCCCCGCCCACGGCTCTGATTCTGCAGGATTGTTCTATACCCATGAGGCAGGTGAAGTTAGCACAGAGCTGAACTGCAGTCTCCTTCTGCTAAGCACCTGTCTGCACGCACTTCTTTTCCAGCACAGGTCTGACTGTGCCATATGCATCCATGAGTGCAAACATTTGCTCAGTCCTTTTATGCCCTCAGGAACATATCCCTGAATAAGCACATTGTGTACCGATGTGTAAGGCTAGCTTGGTGAAGTTCTCCATGGAAAACTTCACAGAAAGCTCAGACAGATGGCACGTATCCAGAGCTCCACCAAAATCAGTGGTGCTAGGCAGAAAAGATAGCATGAAATGAAGTGATGAACTTGCTAGATGCTGGTCTGTGTTGCCTTGTACGCTAGCCAGTATTCCAGAGGACTATGCAAAATAGCACTGAGGGGAATAAAAGCAATGACTGAAGACTTTTCTAAAAAATATCTCACTGGCCTTCCAAAGTAATAATGGCTGTGTACCATCCAGCAAACATAACCACTGGTCATTAGTGAAACTTTGTCTACCTCATTCTCTGGATGGAGGAGGGAAGAGTTATTGCAAGAAAATTCTTAAAAACTGAAAGCATGTGTTTCTTAGAAAAACTCTACATTTATTTCAGGTGCTTGAGTATGTCTCATTTTGCTTGAGCATATGTTATTTTGGTCATTGTGGAAGTTGGAGTTCTCTTTCATCTTCCCCAATAACCAAAGCCCCACCAGGACTAACTGCATTATTGTGATAGCCATATTGAATGGCCAGCCATTGGCAAGCAGAGACCAAGAGGACTGAAGAAGTGTCTGGCTGTATTTCCACAGTCAGACACAGAATGATTACTTTATACACTGAGACTCCTGGATGATCTTCCTCAGGAGGATCTTTGAGAATCTTCCTCACCTGGAGTACTCTGTTCAGTTCTGGGCACAATTCAAGGCTACTGACAAGCTGGAACAAATCCAGAGGAGGGCTACAAAATGGTAAAGGGGAGTAGAAGACAGTGCAAGGCACAGGCAAAGTGCCTTGTCTGAGGGAGCTGGGTGTTTAGCCTGGAGATGGGAAAGCTAAGAGATGGCATGATAGTGATTTTTAACTACTTGAAGGAATGTCATATAGAGGATGGAGTAAGCTTGTTTTCTGCTGCTCCAGAGACTTGAACATGTTGCAATTGCTTCAAGCTACAAGAAGAGAGATTCCAGTTAAACATCGGGAAGAACTTTCTGACAGTAAGAGCAGTTTGACATTGAAATGCAGTGCCTTGGAGTGTGGTGGAGTCTCCTTCTTTGAAGGTTTTTAAGCAGAGGCAAGGCGGTCATCTGTCAAGAGCGCTTTGATTCTATTCCTGCATGGTAGGGGATTGGACTGAATGGCCCTTGTGGTTTCTTCCAGCTCTACGATTTTATGATTCCATGATATTGGCAGAACATGCCATCGGTTTGCATTTGGCTATGGGCAGACCCTTTAGTGGTCCTCTGATTCCTCTATCCCCCTCCATCAGTCACAGAATAGCTTTTCAGGGGTGTTACTACAGAAACACCATGCAGCAAAACCAGGATATGGAAGCATAACCAGATTCTTCTCCTATCCTCCGATTTCCCCGCCCTTTCCACCGTTCATGGAACGGTCATTCAAGGGGGCTACTGCAGTAAAACCATGGGGTTTGTGAACAGGCAGTTGTAGTGGAATTCCACCTGTGAAACTCTGATGCTATGCTGAATAATGTAGGATAACGTAACTGATCTTGGTCAATGAGATATTTAGGGACTGACTTGTCATAGCACACGAAGACACCAGCAACTGCTCTCTGCTTGTTACATTTCAGTGGCCAGAGTCTAACAAAACATCAGAGAATGTTGTTTTATATCACGTAACACAATGCACTGGCAGAATATCTCAACAATCTCAATCAGAAGTCCTTTTCATCACGCTGTTGTCTTTCATCCCAGCTGGTTATCACACTGTGAGTGGCATGTTAGCTTGCTTTTTCCTCCTCCTTCCTCCCCACCTCCCCTTTCCTTTCATGTTGCAAGCCTGAAAGTAGGCTTTTTTTTGGTTTTTTAATACTGCTCTGTAAGCAACTCTGGGAGCCTTTGGGGCTTAAGATGGAATAAAAATGCTCCAGAAATATAAACAAACACATGTATGCTGGTCTGTGACTGAAATAAGTTATTGATTGATTGATTGATTGATTGATAAATAAATACATGGCTCATCTAGATTAATGCCTTACAAAAGGAGCCTTGAATACCTCTCTTTACCTTGCTGAATTATTACTTAGTGCTTCACAGGCAGAATGGCAAGGATACATGTCTCTGCTTCAAGGCTAAAAAGGAGTAAGCTTGATGATAGACCTACTTTTCCCTGAGGTAACTCTGGCCTGTGGGAGAGCAGAGGGAGTCAAAGGCCCTTTTCTCAGGATGGTGGTGTCCCAGCATTGGGACGCGAGAGGAGGAAGACCATGATGACGCTTCTGTGTGACATTATTGTGGTCCTGCTCTTCTTGTGTCCCCAGATGGTGCAATCACAGGGTATATCATTGACACAAAAACTCCACTAGTGGCCCCTGATCGTGTGCGGCTTCCGCTGCTGCTGGCCATGCAGAATACCCGGAAGTATGATCATGTGTTTCGTTCCCCATTGCAGCGTGGGAAGAAGGCCAGCTGCAGTGTGGAAGGGAGGTGTGTGTCCCTTGTGCTCCTTTCCACAGGCAGGCAGCTGGTTGCGGAGCGAAGAGTATGGAACACACTCCCATCCTGGCAGAGGTGCTGCCTGGATTGCAATGGGATGACACAGGAGAGTGCTGTCCTGTGGAAAGGGTCAAAGTTTAAGTGGGATAAAGTCTCAAAGCCTTTGGATTTTGCATCATCACCATCATCATGGCCTATTTTTTTAATGAAGCCACCAAAATTGGCGGTGATATGTTCACAGTCTTGGAATTGCTCGAACAGCTGCAAGCTTTTTTAACTGCTGCCACCCAAGTGTTGCAGTTCAGAGTAGAATATCCCTTTAGTAAATGTTTTATTATCTGTTGGAGAAAAATCTCTTTAAGGAAGAGGCATTATTTTAATACAGTTTCTGTTGTTGTCATTATTATTTAAATCTATTAGATGTTATTTGTGTGAAAGACCTAAAGTGTTTTAAAATAGATAAAAATAAAAAAATAATAAGGAAGACAATATAAAACTAACCTAAATAGCCCCCAAAATAATAAAAAAAAAAAAAATCACAGGCATAAGCAACATACACAATGCCAATATTATATTACTCACATCCTGCTAAATCCCCGAAAGCTTTTTTTATAGATTGAGACCATTTCCTCATACAAAAGTGAACAGTAATGATAAAGGTAACAGTTGCAGTTCTCTGCTTCTTGCACAATGACAGAATATTTCACAGTTCATAATAACAAGAAACTAGAAATATTATTTTCTGGACTACAACCCTCAGAATCCCATAGGCACTCTGGCTAGAAATTTCTAGAAGATATAGTCCAAAATGTAACTTTAGCTTTGAATCACAGAAATCAGTACAGCAAAACAGAGTAGAGGCCACTGAGAATGAAGATAATGCTTTGATGTCCTGACCAAGAGCCATGATTACTGGTCTTGAAGTGGACTTTGAAGGAGAGTCATCTAGGTAGCCTTAAGACTCTATAAAAAGTGTTAAAAGAAATCCTCCAAAAATGTGTGGCAAGTCAGAGTGTTTTGCAATATGCTGTGCCAGCAAGGCTCAGCAGAGTTCCTGTCTCCAATACAAGCTTAGGTCACAGTGTCGTCATTGCCTGAGATGTTTTGTAAACTATTTTCTGAAATGTAAACAACTTGAGAGATAAGGGGAAAGTGAAAGTACAGCAAAACCTCTGAGAAAGAGGGGCAAGAAGAAATTTGTGTGTCAGAAATGGTTTTTGCAAATTGTACTCGGGGCTCTTGACACTTTCCAGTCAAGCAGCCCAGCCGTTTTTTTTAATAAACTCTTTTTCCATACCTTCGAGGTCTCACTGCCTCTATTTTTCCCGCTACGTAAATGGTGCCGTGACTCAGATCTGGGGGCCCTTTTGAGACAGCGAGGTGGCAGTTAGCCTGTTTTTAGATTGCCTTGCCTGGAGGGAGGCTTGGCACACGCTCCCCTTCTTGGCGCCCCCCAGCTGTTTAGTCGGAAGAGTGGGGAAGCCTGTGCTGAGACCACCTGAACGGCATAAGCGACCGGGGAACCTTGGAAACAAAGGAAGGAAACTGAGCCCTGCCTCCGCAGCTGGTTAAATTTCCAGCTGTCACCAGCCCGGTTTGAGTCCAGACACTCTGGTAAGAGTCCATACCCTCTGGTTTGAGCCCAGAGAGAAAAACTGGTTTGAATCCAGCAGTTGGTTACAGTCCAACTGAAGAAGTGCGCCGTCAGAAGACAGAAGACCTAGGCAAGTAAACTCTGGTTCGAGTCCAGCTCTGGTTCAAGTCCAGAAAAGGGGTAGCCCCACTCGCTTTAGGGTGGAAGGGGGACCTGATCACTCCCCAAAACACGAGCAGGCCCGAGTACTCAACAAGCGGGTTGGGAAACCGCCTTGCTCTAGCAAACAGGGGGGGAAGGCAGGGATGTGTGAGGGGAAGTTGTAAGTTGTGGTTTGTCAAGTTGTGTGGCTACTGCAGTTTCTATTGCTCACCATTGAGTGTCCAGGGGCATAGGCCAGTGGCTGGTGCATGGCGTATTATTCCTTTTGTGTTGGCTAGTGAGACCCCCTTCACTCACTAGCCCCCCTTTTCCCTTTTTCTGCCTGATTTTAGCTGGGGAGGACATGGGTGGGGGGGGAAGCAAGACTTGCACCCCCTTACAGTGTATGTTTGGAAGAAAAAGGGGGGTTTCAGTGGAGATTATGGTGAACCCCCCCCCCCCATGAATCTCCGGGCAATTGCAAACTTGGTGTGAACTTTGTGCTTCAATTTATGTTGAAAAAAACCTCCAAGGAAGGGTTAAGTAGAGATGTACTGGTTTGGGGTAACAAAGAAACACTGCTTTAATGCTTTAATGTATGTAATGTAATGTAGGAATGTATGTATGTAGGAAAATTCCAAGATTTGTGTGTGTAAGCAAAGCAACATTCTTTTCCTTTCTCCTGTGATCAAAGCCACTCAGGCTCCCAGATCTAAACTTACAGCTGCTGTTTTTGGGCTAGAAGTTCATTCAGCTAAGAGGCTGGTAGAAATTAAGTTAGTATGTTAATGAGGAAACAGACCTTAGATGTTAATGAGAAATAGTGAGAATAAATGCAAAATTAGACTCTTCCTTCTGAGCTCTAAGTAAATGTACATAGAACTTTGGAAATGCCTGAAATCCCCTTGCACCTCCATGCTGAAAGGAGAAATAGAAAAAACCATGAAAGACGATGCCTCCTCCTCCTCTTGAGACGGGGGGAAG
The DNA here is from genome assembly GCA_948472985.1 of Iguana delicatissima. Classification (NCBI taxonomy): domain Eukaryota; kingdom Metazoa; phylum Chordata; class Lepidosauria; order Squamata; family Iguanidae; genus Iguana; species Iguana delicatissima. Next base: position 580,661 of record CAOKZL010002009.1, read on the forward strand.
TGAAGGGGCCAAAGGTTTAAACAGTGGGAGTTTGAATCCAAGAAACTTCAGTCATCCCTTGAGCCGCTTCATTTCCCCGCAGCCCCGGGAGAGAAACCTTTGTTTGCGGATGTTATGCATGTTGAGTTTTTGAAGAGAGTGATAAGTGAAGGGTTAATGGAATGAGGAGATATTATGTAAAGAAAGGACAAGGAAAGTCAAAAACGGTCAAAGAATGTTGATTACTGAGATTAATGTAATGGGAAAAGTAAAGGTGGTTTAAAGCATGCTGGAGAAAGTCTGTGTAAGTAGGATGTGGGAAAGAGAAGTTTTAAAAAAGGCGGGGGGGGCTGTTTCAGGGTGAGTTCATGCAGCATGAGAAGTGGGGATTTTTGGGCTTTTTTGGGATAATAGAAAGTACAGTGGATTCGGTTCCTGTGAGCCCTGCCTGAACAGCAATAATAACAGCAACAACAACAATAATAGGTGTGTTTAACATTTCCAGACAAAAGGAAAATTTAAAGGGAAAAAAGGTATGGATAAATGACTGATGAACACTGCAAAACTTTTGGTAATTGAAAATCGGTTGTTTAACTTTCTTTTCTTGTAAGACATTGATGTAACTCCCATTCTTTTTTATCCCCCCCCCTTTCCCTTTAAAAGCTCTGAGGTTCAGGTTAACCCTTGGGGGAAACTAGGGAAAGACAGTAGTGGGGAAATTCCTTTTTTCCAATGAACTGGCAAACTCATTAAGCCAGGAGGCTTGGCAAAATAAGAATAAGAATCCTGTTAGTGTGTAAAGGGAGAAAACATACTTTTAGACCAGGCTGAAGGGAGTGCAAGGCACTGAAAGGGCACAAGACAGTACGAGATTAAAATCTTTCCCAGCCCAGTTTGGTTTGCTAGTAAACCGCTCTCATGTCGTAGACAAAGGAAAGAAAGGAAATTCTGCCTCAGTGAAGATTTCATGGGCTGGCAATTTAATTATTCATTCACCGCCCTCTCTTCTTCTATGCTGGGAAAAGCCTGCTCTTGGGAAGTTACTAAACAGAAAGAGAGGGGAACTTTAGAAATGGATGATTTTTGGATTTTCTTTTTTGAAGGAGGAGATAGATTTATAAAAGGCACACCTTGTCTGAATATGCTTCCAGCGGTAAATCTTTAGGAAAACAGCTAGCCCCTTTGCCTCCAGGGGAGGATGGGGAAAAGACGGCAGACATGGAGAATCCTGGGGGGGCAAAAAGGCAAGAAGCAGCAGCAGGGTGGGGGGCTGACAAGGGGGGGCGGCTGGAGCCCAAAAGCACGAGGAGGCTCCCCCCCTGTAATCACGCCCGCTCTTAATTCCAGCTTGTCAGACCCGAAAGGGGGGATCCACCCCCCCCCCCTTAGCCATGGAAAAGGCTAACAAGGCAGCGCTAGAGATCCAGCTGCAAAGCCTCCCCCAAAGGGCACCATGTGGTAGAGGAAAAAGGGGGGAAAAAATTTTGCTTGGAAAACAGCTCTAGCAGCAAAGAACTGAGAGATTTGCGAAGCGGCAGGATTCCTTGCTAGCTTCTATAAAGGCATTGAAGGGGAAAAAGCAGGGCTTAAAATGGAATTTGACTATCTGACTGTAAAGGCTCGCGAACCAAGGCCAGCTGACAGGGGCAGACTGAGGAAAAGGTTTTGTCCCTCATCCCACGGACAGAGAAGGGCAAGGGCTTGGAGCTGTGATGTCCCTTTGGGGGCAGTTGGCAGCAAGAGCATGAAGAAAATAGGAGTCCCAGATGCAAGGTAGTCCATAACTGCGAAGGAGCACCCCTACAAGCGAAGCTGGGGAAGAGATGGCGGTGCATCCTTCCAGGCTGGAAGTGGAACTGTAGCTGAAGGGAAGAGTTGAAGGCTGTGAGACAGCTAAGTGACCAACGGACAGCCCTGAAAGGCCCACACGATATAGGCTTAAACAACAGACCTGCATTTGTCCCCCCGGATCATCCAAGATTAAACCACTGTTCAAGGAATCACCTGGGAGAGTCACAGTGTACCTGAAGACCTCAGAACTCAAGAAAAGTGGAGAGGATGAAGCAAAATCCTGAAGATACAGTAGTTCAACATGTATGGCCCAGATAATAGCCCTGGCTATGTTTTTGGACTGGATGCCACCACAGGGCAAGTGGTATGATACCACCTACATAGCCCAGTATACAGAGGCTTTTTACTTTTACTTCATGTGCAGCCCACAACAGAAAGACCAGGAGTATTTTTGTTCTTCCCCCGAACCCCATATGATAGGCATAGCACACCTCACAGAATCATAAGGTTGTCCCCTTTTTAGCCCAAGCATAAAGCCATTCTTGGGTGGAAATTTAAAGGGAAAAATAACTCTACAGGAAGGAGTTAGGGCATTAGGGGAAAACTATGAGTAAAACAAGGCAGTAAATGCTAGAATAGGAACTCCCCTTTTTACCAGCACACTCCTTCCAACCAGGAGATAAGTAAGCATGGGTAAAAGCACTGTTTATGGAATTGCTTTGTACTTAAGTAATGGCCTTCCCCAAAACTTTCCCCGCTGTACTCTGCATGTTAAAGTGTTTTCAATCTGTAATGATCAAGTCAGTGGAAGGAAAAAGTTGTTGGGTTTTGCCTTAATGACAATTACTAATAGTTCAGCAAAAAAGGGGGGGGGACTGTATAGGGACCAAAATAACCCATTTTAAAATATCCTGAAGAGGCAGAAACAAGATACAGGCTGACCCTACTATTACCGCACCCGGAAGCCGGTAATTTACGGGACGGTAGACCTGCAACTGGAGAGGAACGAAAGGGGGGCTAGGCCTTACTGCTGCTGACCTGGGAAAAGCAGCCCCCGCATACGGCCAGATCCCGGGAAAAACTGAGAGATAATAATAGTATTAAATGTTGGTTGCAATATTACTTGAGTACTATGGTTCTGTTATGACTCATACCCCAAAGGGGAGTCAGCCACGCTTAGTTGATAATTATTGGTTGCATATAGCTAATATTACAGGGGTTGAACATTCCTGGTTGCCACAAGTGGACCGGCTAATAGACTAATCAGCTCCTGTCTAATACCGGTATGTAAACACCCGGGGGGGAACCAGTCAGTTGAACATGTCTTACGCGCAGACTACTATTGAGGTGTAACATCCAAGACCTTACCTTCGACAGAATTCCCTCTGAGGACCCCCCCAGTAGCAGGCCTCAATGCAACTTGTGCTTGAATGATAAATTGTCCCCCACCACTGACAAGTGCCCATTCCCCCCTTTTCCCTTGCAGAGAAATTCAGAACATTTCTTACTGTCAAGGACATGTACTTCTTCCCTATGGGTGGTTTTGGACCTGTGGGTCCCCCACCTGGTCATATATACCAGCATTCCTATCTGATGATCAACCGTGCTGTCTCAGCCTGGCTTTAGCTGGCTGAAAACAATCTTTGTACTAATAATTTTGTGGTGCTCATGTTGTTATTACCATGTTTTTTGTATCCCTTGCCTCACGTGTTGGATAAGTAGTGTGTTTTAGATTTAGGGGTGGTTTTAAAAAGGCAGGGGAACGCTTATGCTCTTTATGGCACAAGAAAATGTTAATTAATGTGTAATGTATAAGCTGTGTCTCTAGATTTGTTATGAGAAATGCTATAATTGTGGAAAATTATGCATTTAAGGGGGGGGAAAGAAGTGGACTTTGAAGGAGGGTCAGTCTAGGTAGCCTTAAGACCCCTATAAAAATGTTTAAAAAACCCCCCAAAAGTGTGTGGCAAGTCAGAGTGTTTTGCAATATGCTGCGCCAGCAAGGCTCAGCAGAGTTCCTGTCTCCAATACAAGCTTAGGTCACAGTGTGCATCGTTCCTGAGATGTTTTGAAACTATTTTCTGAAATGTAAACAACTTGAGAGATAAAGGGGGAAAATGAAAGCCACAGCAAAACCTCTGCGAAGGAAAGGGGCAAGAGGAAATGTCTTTGTGTTTCAGAAATGCTATAAAATCACTTTGCAAACTGTACTCAGGGCTCTTGACACTTTCCAGTCAAGCAGCCCGGCAGTTTCTTTTTAAAAAACTCTTTTTTTTTTTACCTTCGAGGTCTCACTGCCTCTACAGTCTCACTCAATCTTTGCCCGCTGATTTTCTGTATTTAACACTGATGTAGGAACCAAACCCAAAGAAAAGAAAGGTAATCTCTCTGGTTTAATCTCCCCTGATTCTCAAAGTTAGTTCCAGTTCTTTTAAACAGCACTTTTCTCCCGAAAATTTTGGGAACAAATTTTTGATGGCAAAACTAAAGAACTGGAGTATGAAAGGAATCTGCTATGTCTGTTTATGGGGCAAAGGATAAAGCGTATTCTTGGATGTGGAAATTTTATCTTTGTAATTCCTGCACAGGTGTGGCTTTCATCTGTGCCCACAGCGGTGCAGAAGGGAACAGGATAAATTGGGTGTAGGGGGGAAAAAAGTTCACTGCCTTTTGCTTTTGGAGGAATGATATTTATCCCTATAAGCATTCCATCCGGCAGACTGATGGCACATTTTAATGATTTTGAATTCCTTTCCTAATTTTTATCTGGTAATGGCCTATGACTATGATACTTTGCTTCCTTCTCATTTAATGAAAAACACAAATTCAAGTACAAATTCTTTTGTGATCCACCCACTCCACTGAAATCAACAGAGCACACCTTCCTGGTGTGCGCTGGATGGACAAAGAGATCTTGACTGAGCATTAAGAGTGAATGGGTATGCAACTGTATATTAAAATTAACCTGAATCAAGTAGATCAGTCTCACTGTATCCTATGAGCAGACTGGCTGGAGAGTAACAGATAAAGGGAGCATGGTATATGTCCTGTTTCACAGATAGCCAATAATAAGTAAATGAAAATAGATCAACAGTAATTTATGATGTAGATGAATACCTTTCCGATGAAGCTGAAGCGATCCTAGCAGGCACATGGATTTTAGCATCTCTGTCGTATACATTTCTAAGCAACACTGCAACTGAATAAACAGTCTACAAATTTCAGGATGAATCTCCCCATCTTCTGGGCTGCAACAATAGCGAAACAAACAAGCAAATAAACAGAAAATGTTATCATTTTTGTTTTCCAAAGCTTTTGGAACTTTAGTTTAATATTGTTTTATTACTTGGTATATTTTGATGCTATGTATTTGTCATTTTGTTTTACTTATATGGTATTGTTTTTGTACCATGTCTGGAATATCGGATTTATAATTGTATTACAGTCTGGCCTCCACATTTGTGAGAGTTAGGGGTGCAGGACACTTGTGAAAATAGGAAATCATGAATAAGATTTTGAAAGCCCTTTCTACTCCTAGGACTAATCAGGCCCAGCAATGGTGGTGGCTGATCCAGCTCCTTGCCCCAATTGTGCTTCTCCTCTGCTGTCTCCTGTCCTCCTCTGCCTTCTCTTACTTCCCAACCCATGATCCATTTCTAAGTCTCGCTTCCCATCTTTTCCCCTTTCTCACTTCCACCAACAGCACCCCCCTGCCTTCTCTTACTTCCCACTCAGTGAACCACTTCTGAGCCCCACTTCCCATCTTTTAACCTTTCCCATTCTCTAGCAGCACCTTCTCTACCTTCTCTTACTTTCCACTCCACCATCTACATCTAAGCATTTTCCTATCTTTTCCCCTTTCTCCTCCTCCAACAGCACCTCTTCTGCCTTCTGTTGCTTTCCAACCAGCAATCCACCTTTAAGCCCCACTTCTCATCTTTCTCTTTTCTCTGTAACCAAAGGCACCTCATCTGCCTTCTCTTACATCCCATGGCAAGACCCAACTCTATGTCCCACTTCTGATCTTTTCCCTGTTTCCTCCTCCAACAGAATTTCTGCCTCCTCCTAACCTGTGAGAGGGAGAGGAAGGGGAGGAGCTAGAAACTTGTGAATAATCAAATTCCTGAAAGTTGAGGACCAACTGTATACAGTTCTTTATTTGCATTTCCCTGCCCTTCCTCTGTGGGTGCACACAGTATATTTTAGACTGTAGTGTTCACCTTTGTAGGGCTGGCTGTTTTTTTGTTATTTTTACTTGTAAAGCACCAGGTACCTCAATGGCATTATAGAAATAAATTATAATAATAATAAGCATTGCCAACCATGTCTCCCTCTTTCTTTTTTTGTCTATTTATGTGTGCTAGGATAACATTAAAAAAAACTTGTTTTGGAAAAATGCACAAATCATATTATATAGACATCTGTGATCATGTATAATTTAATAGTCAAGAGCTGGAGGTTTGGCATTTGCATTATAGTATATAAGACATTCCAAACACTTGCATATACAATATACTTTCCCATAGAAAATGTGAAAATAAGCAGATTGAATGAAACACTGAAACAATTGACATTTAAAGATCCTTGACAGAGAAATAGGAAACAAGGGGGCAAAGACCAAATGTTAGTCCCAAAGAAGAATGTAAATGACCAGTTTTTTATTTTACACTTGCATACAATAGACAACTTCAAAACTTTTAGCCCCACTGGGTGGGATTACATGAGTTTGGTTTGGTTTTTTCATTTTCCAATATTTATGTGCCCATTTTAGGACTTTTTTTGAAAACAAACAAACAAACTAGACCCCCCAACAAAAACCTACTTTCACTGAAAAATTGAAGAATCTGTTTCCTGCACAAAATATATTGTTTCTGTGCAAAAAATGAAGAAAAAAAGTTTTCTCCTTCAGAAGTGATTGTTTCATAAAAAAAAGGCTTGACTGTTTTCTCAAGGAGATGTCTTGATTTGTTGAATACCACTTTTTTCCATCAAAGATGAGAAAATCTATGAGTATTCTTTGCAATCTTTGTCCTAACTAGAGTAAATCCATAGAATCAGTGAAACTTGCATAATTGTAGAGTTATCAAATTCTCATTGATTCAATAGGTTTGGTAGAATTGGGATTAACAATTTGATTTAACTTAAAAGGTCCATGAAAAGGTCTACTCTCATCTGGGGATGCTGTCTTCCTCCTTTCCTCAGCTCCGGTGCTAGATCTGGAAGAGGAAGCAACAAATGTCTATAGCTCTGAAAGCAACTTGGTTTACCAGTCAAGTTCCAGAGAGTCTCTTGTTTATTCAGATTTAAGTGCAGAAAAATAATTAAATCCTTATATAGATAGGATAGCGCCGAATGGCCTTCCTCACTGAAATCAATGTTTACCTATTCATTTTCTTAAAGAGGCTCTAATTAACCAGCAGCTACAAGTTCAGCCAGTAAAAAATTGTACTATTGCCATAACTTAGAATATAATTTTCCAAAAAAAGCTAAAAGGACTTAAGTAATCTTTATGTTTCCTGCTCAGATCAATGTCACTGAAGAACATTTAACTCTGGCTGAATAATTCCCCATGATTTTAGCTGATAAAAAGCCCCATAAATACAACTCCTCTGCTTTGCACAGTCATACGTAGCTATTATGAGCTGTGTTGCACATAGGCTGAATTCAGAAACTGTATAAATGTTGCAAATATATTCATGGAACTTACTAGCTCACTTAGTCACATATAAAATATGTTAGCAATTTGTAATCTTAAAGAACAATAGATTAAAACTACACATTAAACTCCTCTTTTTAATTGCCAGGAGTGAACTCTTGGTACTCAAATGTGACCAGGTGAGTGACAATGTGAAAATCTGTACTAATTCACTGCATAACCTGATGCACAAAAGTGTTGGCAATAGTCACCATATGATTTACAGACTGATGTCACAGATCATATAGGGACGGGCTATAGCCTAGTGGTAGAAAACATCTGCTTTCCACATAAGGAAGCTGCAGATTCAGTCCACTTCAAAGCACCAGGTGATCAGAAAAAGACCCTAGAAAAACATTATCAGACTAAGCAAATGATCTGGTGAATGAGTTAAGACTGGGGTTAAAAATAATTTCCAATGAGATAAATCCAATAGCAGTCCTAAAGAAGACTCCTTGAAATCAATGGGACTTACATTAGTTGTCACTCAGAAATTAATTTTGGTAGGTCTTATTTAGTTAGGAGTAATATGGTACTTAGTCCTGTATGTCTGCTAGTTAGCAACCTCTGCATGGTTTTAGTCACTAATTGCTAGATGGCATGCTTGTTCACTTCCTGTTTGATGGTTTTTCCACATTAATTCACTTTATGTATCACTACACCCTGCAGCTGTTGGCTTAAAATACACATGAGGGATGTTAGAAGATTCTCAATTGCCCTTTCATTAGTATGATTAACAAGAATATTGATTAACTGCTTCTATTGGTATATTATATGACTAACTTCTGGTTTGTGAACTTCTGTATGAAATTATTATTACTGCGATTGAGAGTACATTAGTGACATCAGATATAGTCTTGTTTGTGTACATTACGATAATTATCCAGACAGCAGATAGAGAGTTAGATAAGAAATAACTAATAGCCAGTCTTGAGCGAAATACTAACCTTGTTGATCCATATTTTATTTTGCTTTCCTATTCAAGAAAAACAATATAAAAACGTGAAGCTTAAAGAATAAAGTTATTCTTCTGGATCACTACTGCTTGCAGGTTGGACAACACAATTCTGATTATCAGTGGGATCCTTTGGTCAAAGAAACTCTTTTGTGTGTTTCATTGTATTGCATACTTGCATTCTGTGTTGCTGCCTCACTTCCTGCCTGGTTTCAGAACTCATCCCAGCTCCATGTCTAACCTGTACAGATATGGTGTGTATGAGATTTCAACTTACTCACACAGCCTTCTTGTTCTTGTTCTTCTTCATTCCTCCATAAGATCATGTATTTGATTATTGACAAACAAAATGAGTAAAACTATTATTATGTTTTTTAAGGAGGGCTAAACTTTTTTCTTTTGTCTGCCACATTCTTTATGCATGTGGGTGTAGGGCTGGTTGATGTTCAGCTTCTGTCTTGCTAATCTGATTACTCTACTTGAGAGATCCACTACTCAATCACACATTTCACTACAGTTCTATGTTTTTGTTCTGTAAGCACGTAAAACACTTTCTGCTCATGGAGCGGAATGTTTGAATCATGGCCATGTTATCAGTAAATTTAGGCAAATAGAAGAAGCAATGATCCACAAGGACAGGTGACTTTTGCTGGCCACTGAATTGTTTTTGTCTCAGATTTATATGTTTTTATCAAACTATTCCCTTCCTCACCTTTTTTGTTGTGAACTGCTTTGGCATAATCCTCTGAGGAGGAAATGGCACATGAATAAACTAAACTAACTGTAAGTAGGGTCTATATCTGGTTTGAAGATTCTCCGGAAGAGTATCTCTCCATTTCCCCATTGTAACTGGTGGTGCTAACACTGCTGTTTCCTGCAAGCAGATGAGCCACGGCCTCCCAATATTTAAAATTTCCTTAGAGTGCCTTTTATTTCACAAAAAAGGGTAGGCTATATTCATGTTAAAATAAATAAATATGTACTTAATCCTAAATATGTCAAGCAAGGGCCTTGATGCTAATTCTCAGACATAGAAAGAGCATTTTTGAGCAAGATTAGTGCCTTGGCACTGCAGCACCTCTGTAAATATGCTATTTTTGTCAATGTTCTTCTTAGGTCATCACTAATTTCCATTCTCAAATGCATGTTCTTTATCTTCATTAATTTCTTTTGAAATCACCCTCATGAGAGCCAAATATCATGTTCTAACCCTAACTTGTACCAAAAAAAATATGTTCTTAAGTATCCCTGGAGGTTATACAGTTTAGATTTGTTCTTTGTATGATGTTTTAGAATTCTTTTTCAGTATTGGTCATATATAGGCTGGCTTTGTAGTTACACTGAGGAAATTAAAAAAAAAGTTTCCTTTTTTTAAAAAAATAAATCTAATTTACAGACACATTTGCAAGGCCAGATTTATATCCTGATCCTATGCATTTTTATTCAATTACTCTCCTACCACTCAAAACGCTTATAATAGAAATCTGAGAGAGTCAAGAAGTGACTAGAAAAGAAGAGGAAGGAAGCTGTACCTTTTCCCTTCAACACTGGGTCCCTAACTGGTGAAGAAGACCCTGAAGCAACTACGTTAACTAAGCCCCTGAAACTCTAGTTGGGATATGCCGTGTTAAATTATCAATTTTGTCCCTGCTACTAGATGTCTAAGGCCATTTCCGCACTAAACTGTTATAGTGCTATTATTCTGCTTTCAACCCCCTATGGAATCCTGGGATTTGCAGTTTAGGGAGGGGCCTTTAGAAGTTTCAGCCAGAGAGTTCTTTGGCCTCTGTAAACTACAAACCCCAGAACTCTACAGGATGCTGAAAGTGGAATAATATCACTTTAACAGAGCAGTGCGGAAATTGTTTTGAAAAAACTACGCTGTCTTCAAAGAGATCTTGCAGGGCAAAGATAGTTTCCATCAGCATAGGTTTCCACCCTTTGCCCATATATGACTTCAGGAAAGTGGCGGGGAGATGAACAAGGATCTGTCCTACCCTGACCACCCTTTGCCCATCATGCAGTGTCAAAGTGGTGCCAGGCAAGGATCAAGGAGGCTATAGCCACCCAAGAGCCTTTCTTGGCTCTAGGTGTCACAACCTGCCTTGGAGACCCTGGTAGTGAGGAGAAGAGTTCTGAGTCAGAGGCAGAAGACAGCCAGAGGAAGACAACAACCAGCAGCAGTGGCCAAAGCAAGGGGAACTGAAGGGCCAGCAGCAACAAGAGTCAGAGGAAAAAGCAACACAGGCACCTACTTTGGCAGAACAATGGTAAGAAAAGGAAGGACTCAGGCATTCAGCCTTAATGAGGGAATACCTGCATCAACATTGTTAGCCTATAAAAGAAAATTGGCTGGCCTATCTTGCTAGGGTTGACAACTGATCTTCCTGAACTCTGACTCTCCTTGCACCTTTGCCTGTTCTGTCTACACTTCTGGGGCCCTTTCCACACAGCATTTGCCATGCGAAAGGGCGCCTGGAGCGTTGCGCGATTGTGAGGAGCGATCTGCACGATGCACTCACAATCGCACGATGCTCCAGGGGCAGGCAGGCGCCGATCACACACCGTTACATTTTTGGCTGGAAGCTGAAAATGGTGCGCAATCACGCATTGCTCCCAGGCCCTGCACGCACTTACCTGGAGTGTGAAGACTCTGGAGCTGTGCCGGTTGTGCTTCCTGCCCCAGTGCAGCCTGAGAAACTCCCAGGCTGCACTGTGGAAGGAAAAGGCGGGGCTCTTGCGCAAGCAGGCAGCTCGTGCATTGCTGAAGCAGCAGGGACGCGAGTGCCTCTCACCAGAGGCTGATTGTGTAATCCCAGCACCGGAAAAAGGTAAGGTGCAGAAAGGGCCTGGTTTGCCCCTATGGATTTGGATACTTTGGGTTTGAATTCAGATTTGCTTTGGACTATTCTCTCTCTCTCCTCACTGTGAGTAATAACCCGCCTCCTCCAGCCTGGTAATTTCTGCCTGGCCTGTCTGAGACATGACACCAGGAAGGTAGGGAAGGGAAGCAGCCAGGCAAGGATTAGGGTGGCTACAGCCTTCCAGGATCTTCTCTGTGGGTGTGGGTGTGTGAAGCCAGGCAATGATTGGAAACCTTTCAGAATCCCTGCTCCCCCTCCGACATGATACTGGGAGGTAGGGGCAAAGCTGGACAAGAATTGAGGAGGTTACAGTCTTACCAACTGTGCTTTGATAGCTGGCTCCAGACAATGCAAGTGACAATTCTCCTTGCTGGGCTCCCCTCTCCCAGACTGTGGGAACAGAAATAGGTGAATCTGGGATGGTGTGGAGACAAGGGTTTATTCAAGAAAGGGGGTGGGGAAGCAAGAAAGATTAAAGTTCTCCTAGCTGGACACTCAAGCCATTTCCGCACTAGACCATTACAGTGCTGTTATTCCACTTTGAACATCCTATGGAATCCTGGGGTTTGCAGTTTAGGGAGGGGCCTTTGAGGATGTTGATTCCATAGGATGTTGGAAGTGGAATAATAGCACTATAACGGTCCAGTGTGGAAATGGCCTAAAAAAGAAACTCTTTTCCATTTGTTTCCCTCAAGTATTCATATACTTCTTCCATTGATATAATCTGACCCTGCATACTTGTTAGACCTTTGCCCATTTGAAAAGCAGGGCTGGACCAAACCAAAAGCCCCAGCCATCTTTGTACAAAGGCCAATCATTTCCCTGTGGGAAACCTGCTGCAGGTCATAACTGCAATAGTGTTCTGCCACTTGAGTTCTCCACCAACTGATACACAGATACATACTGCTTCTAACAGTGGAAATAATACATAGCTATGTGTCACCAAGAAGTATGAGATCATTTGACATGTGGTTTTTCAGAATGGATTGAGCTTCCTACGGCCAAGACCTTAGCAGACCACTTACAAGGGTTCCCAGCTGTGGCTTGGCCACTGTTTACAATCTGACTTCTCTACTGAAGTTACAGGGATCCTGGATGTCATTAAGAACAAGGTCAAGTTGTGGGGAGAGTAACATCATGGTACTGTAGCATGATGGTTCTGTTTCTAGACCTATCTAAGATGTTTTGACCCACCTATCTGATGTGCATCCTCAAACAACCAAGCCCTGAATGCATTTTTGCATGTATTTATATCTACAAAGATCTCCTACATATTTTCAGTTGGCAGCACATATTTTTTCTATGTCATATGAACAGCTTTTCCACTGAATTAGATATTGGTTACCCCCATCAAAGTACATGCCCATTAACTTGAACTTTCCTCCTTCACATATAATAGCCCACATATCCAGATCTATCTCCTACAACTAGTATTATGGAAGTCAGTGTTTTCTGTATACCAAAAATCAATGAATTGTTCCAAGTGAGCTTAAATCTCAGTTTTGCTTGCTATGATGAAATCTATTCCCATCTAGGTTACTGATGCCATTTCTGCCCTACACTGTTATAGTGTTATTATTCCACTTTCAACATCCTGTCAAATTCTGGGGTTTGTAGTTTACTGAGGCCAAGGAGCTCTCTGGCTAAGAATTCTAAATGCCACCCCCCAACTGCAAGTCCCAGGATTCAACAGGATGTTGAATGTGGAGTAATAGCAATATAACAGTGTAGTGCGGAAACGGCCTGAATTTAATTTTTATCATGCTCTTCTAGCATTTAGGAAAGTCCATATGTTTCTTTAGAGCAATACTGCTTTGAAGAAGTGCAGGATGACATGCCAATTAGCACTGTCATATACATACTAAATACACCCACATACCTGACTAAATAGCTCCCAAGACATTTAATTTACTCCCCATAGAGGGAGCTCTAATACCAGCCATTATCTCTTTAGCATCATATCTGTTTGAAAACAGGCAACTCACAGCATTCTGCTAAGTCAATATGAAAGAAAGATGAAAGAAGGAGTATATGAGAGAAACAATGGGATACAGGATTCTGTTCTTGGAAAATAAGAATGTATCACTGGGACTCTATTTTTGTTGTTATTGTCATTCTTATCTAAGAATCAGTGAAGCCTTGTCAGATATTGCTGCTTTTTGTAACTGTGCTATTGTGATCCTATCTATGGTAATTTCATTCTGAAGTTTTGGCAGACTATTAGGAACTGCTCCCAGAGAGCCTATCTCTACTGGAACCATGGTTGTTTCCTTCCCCCAAAGGCAATGAACCTAAATTTGTAGATCTCAGTATTTCACAACGTAAAAATCATGTGGATCTTTAAGATTTACACTGACAAGTATAACATAAAAGGCCAGATCTAATTGTGGTTGAAGAAAAGAAAGCTGGGATTATAGATGTGGCAATCTTGAGGGACAAAGTGAAGAAAAAGAAGGAAGAGGAAAAGGAATCATCATCATCATAATCATCATAATGTTTCATTTAGATGAAAATTTAGGCATTTTAAAAACACTAAGTAAAAACAAGCAAAAAATCTGTAGAATTAAACCTGTTAAAAGATAATACTGGACATTATTAAAACAGTGGTTACAAATAAAGCATACATTTTATAGAAGACTTCCGATCTGGACCTCACCCCAAGAAGCACACAAAACTGCCCAAACAAAACAAGGAAATCTATTAACTTATCAAGAGTTGCTGAAATGGGAAGAGGATAAGCCACGAATGTGTACACAAGAAGAATTAAAAGTTTTGGGACATGAATTTAATTGGTTCCCATGAAGACAACTTAAAGAGAGATTTAAAATGGATCAAAAATTATATGGATTTGAAATAAAATAAAATAAATTATATTTATTGTGTCAGGGCCTCGGGCGTTGCCGCGCAGGCGGGCGCCGTGGAGGCCAACGCCGCCGTTACCTCCGAGGAGGAGGAGGCGGGGCCGGGCCCGCCGGAGGTCGCAGCCGACGATGGGGGCCACGCAGCCGCCGCGGAGGGCTCCGCCGCCGGGGGGATCGCCGGGACGCCGATCCCGGCAAGGGTGTCCCTGGCAAGGGTCTCCCCGGCGCGACGGAGGCCGACGACGACGACGAGGCTCATCCCGGCGCTGCGGAGGCCGCCGGCCCGGCTCCCGGGCCGCGGCGGAGGAGGACCTGCGGGAGGAGGTGGGCCCCGGGCCTGATCCCGGGGCACCGCCTACTCGCGAGGCTGCCTCGGAAGAGGCTGAGGCCACCGCGCCGCCGCCGACATTCCAGCAGCGGTGGCGGCTCAAGGAGGCCAGCCGCCGCTCCTGGCGGCTGCAGGAGAAACACCTGGGGGCAGGGAGCTCCCAGCTGTAGCACAGCTGTGAGCCCGGCCACGTGCTCAGCACGGATTGGCCACGGCCCGGCCCGCAGGCCTTTTTAGGCAGGCGCGGGGCTGGGGAAGGCACGGAGCAACAACCGTCGGCTTCCCGTGCGTCTGTCGCCCGTGCCTTGTTCCAGTCCAGCCCGTGTCTGCGTTCCGCTGCCCGGCTCTACCAAGACCCTACCCTGCGTTAAAGGTGCGGTAACCATTTTGTGTTCAGGGTGAGGCAACCCCTTGTTATTTCCATTGACGCCTGCTGTTAAGGCAAACCTCAGTTCAAGGCCCCTTGCTGGCTGCAGCGCCCCTGTGGGACTGACTGGGACGCTGCTGGCGGGCGCCTCCGGCTCGGCCCCTGCTTGACCTCAGCCTGCGCTGACATATTGATGAAGGGGGAACAAAAGAAGGGAATCTCCAAATTTTATAAATTATTATTGCAAAGAGAAATGGAATCAGAGACTGTTGAAGATAATATGATTATATGGGCACAAAATATTGGACATCCAATTGAGTTGGATACATGGGTGAGGGCATGGAAAACAGATATAAAATTTACACCAAGTTTAAATTTAAGAGAAAATTTTTACAAAATGCTATATAGATGGTATATGACACCTTTTCATATGTGGTGGACCTGTAAGATAGCAAGGAAATTTTGGAAGGAAATACGTGATGAAATTCAAAGAATTTATAGTTTAAAATTTGAAATGAAGCCAGAGTTTTATTTGTTAAATATGCTAGGGCAACAAAGAGAAATAAGATATCACCAGAAGACATTGTTATATTTGATAACTGCTGCAAGATTGACATATGCACAATATTGGAAAGAAAGGAACTATGTTGACATAAAAGAATGGAAATTAAAAGTTCTGGATATGGTAGAGATAGAAAAGTTAACATTTTCACTGAAAAATAAGCCTATCCAGAACTTTGAAAGGGAATGGAGAGAAGTCTTGAATTGGATAAAGATATAATATAAGAAGAGGGAAAGGAATAAAGTAAGATTGTATACAATGCAAGGCAACGATGTAATAAGGTAATGTAATACAGCAGCAATGTAACAATGTAAGATGCAACAATGTAAGATTATCTTTTAAACAGAAACTATGTATGAATGGAATGTAAACAAGCAGACTCAACTGGAAAAAAGCAAAAAGCTTGGAAGTGGGGAAGTGGGTTTTTTTTATTTCCAATTTAAAATTTAATAAAAATATTTTTTAAAAAAAGATAATACTGGACTAATTACCATTACTAGCTTCTACATTTTTCTTAAACTGAAATACAGTAGGACCCCCCCATATCTGGGGGGATTGTGGGGATCTAGGCCCCACCGCGAATACTAAAATCTGCAGATACAAGCGAACAACCTGCCCCAGGCCGATCATGATTGGGCCGGAGCGGGCAGCAGGAGGTGACGAGGAGCGTGATCCTCTGCTCCTCGCTCTTTCCCTGGCGCTGCAGCAGGAAAAGAGCGGGAAGCACAGGATTGCACTCCTTGCCCCTCTCCTGCCTGCTGCTGCAGTGGCAAGCAGGTCTGGGGTGAGGGGCAGTAGGCAGCGAGGAGCACGATCCCACCCTCCTTGCTCCTCTCCTGCCTGCCACAGCTGTGATCGCAATGGCAGCAGGGAGCCAACTGTGGATAACTGAATCCATGGATAATGAATCCGCGGATATAGGGGTCCTACTGTACATTATGTGGTGGTTTGTGGGTACATTTTAAATACATATTATGATCAAAATGGAAAAATTAAGAACTCAAAGCGAATGTACTCCTTTCTGATATGGCTGACTGATGGAATTTCGCCTAAGTGAAATTCCCCCTGCTTCCTTGTCTAAATGTTCCCCCATTAGGATTCCACTACTAGCAAGGGAAGATTTGTCTGCATCAGAGACAGAGAGAAATCCAGTTCTTTGATCTTACACTCTTGCTGCAGAAATCCTCACCACGAGCTGCCACCTCAGAAGAAAGTGTGGTACTGGAGAGATCCAAGGCAAAGGCAGAAAATATTGCCTGATTCATCCTGACACCATATGGGAATTTAGTCATGTACAGTTTCCAGAAATGTTAAAGGCATGAGAGAAAAAAAGTTTTTTTTTGTTGTTGTGGAGGTGGACATTTGGGGAAAAAAATGAAACATGTGCAACACTTTTTATATCTACTCTAAACCTTTTTTTAAAAAAACCTTAACAACATGAAATGCATAGGTATATGACTGGCCTATTCATTACATTTACAGAGCAATTGCATTTTATAAATTCAACCACTCACTCAGCATCTTCCATAAAATAATTCATCACACATTTATTCAAATGTATGCGTAATGGAGCTGATTCCAGTAAAGCGTGCACACAATTGCCACTTCAAAGGTACTACACTGAAGCAGTATGTTGCTCCTCCTCACTTGGTTTGGAACCTCATTCAACTTGGACCCAATCTGTTGTGATCAATACTGCATATCTGAATCAGATTTCAGAATCCAGACTGCTAGAACTCCCCTTTTGACTTGTGCTGGAAAACCAAGAATGTGTATAACTTTATTTTTTTCACAAATCTGCACAAAATCCAGAGATGTAGTAGCCCCTAGAAAGAGGATTTAGCCAGCCAAATTTCAGGTGGGTAATTCCAGAAGGGAATGTATTAGACACCTGTAAAATTTGCTGTTCTTCTAAAAACAAAAGCAACTTTTAAAAGCTATTGACAGTTTAATATTGGCATTCTGTGCTGATTTTGTCCTGAAGCTGTTCCTGGAGCACCAGTCAGCTAAATCTTGCTAAACTCAAGTTAGATATGATAATAAAATGCCAGATTTTTAGGGGTGGTTTTGCATTATTCTACCAGCAGCACACCTAGTGTGTGATTTAATGATGCCTCATGAAGAACTGGGCAGGTGATGACAAAGGGATGCTTTACTATCAGTCTAACTGAAAGATTCCCTTGAGAGCTCCTTTGACCTCCCCCTAAGGCATCTGGTGATCTGATGGCCTTATAGAAAAATTCCATCTTGTGGCCTCCATCTTCTCCTCTAGAGTCGCCTCTCTAAACCTACTGGGGGAAACTGACAGATGCTGCTTTCATGAGCTTCCCTCTGTTTGTTGCTGCCTTATGGGTCTTCTTTCTGCTTCTTGGCTGCTTGAACTTTTCTGCTTGAGCTAAATCACCTTGTACTTCCCCTCAAAGCGTTTGAGCTGGCTGCTGGTGCCCTGGCAATTAGCCCCTGTTCATTTGCTTATAGTGAAGCCAGGTAGCAACCCTGCGACCTATTCCCACCATAAAGTGATCCATGTTTTGAATTGCAACTGGCTGTCATTCCAGGTCTCTTTATGACTTTAATACTGAAAACTGATATCACAGCCTCTTAGCTGATGATTTTAGCATTTCTTCAAGTAAGTGTTAGAATCAGGTCCCTAAACAACACATTCTGTGCAAGAAGTTACTTGGAGTTTGTGCATGGGAAATATAGCAAACGGATAAAGTGTGGTCTGGTCTGAGGCCAAAGCAGTCATGGAATTCTCTTCCCCTGGAGGCCTGACTGGAGCCAACATTAGAATCATTTTGGCACCAAGTCAAAAGCTGGCTTTTTATTAAAGATTTCAAGGCAAACTAATTTTATCCAGGCTGTGCATGTTTTATAGTTTTATAAAGTTATTATTCAAGATTATTTTTACTGGTAATAAAATTGCATTTAATATATTTTTAATCTTTTAAGACTTTTGTAATTACTTAATTGTTTTAAGTTGTTTTTACCGTAACTCACTCTGAGGTCTTCGGATAAAGGGTGGGATATATATATATTTTAATAAAATAAATAAAGAAATGTGTGGAGCAAAGCCAACAGCACTCTGCCCTGAGAACATCATTCCCATGGTGAAGCACAGCTGAAGCAGCATGACTTTCTTGGGATGTTTTCCCTCAACAAAGACTGGGAAACTGTCAAGACGGAGAGTAAAATGGATGAAGTCGCTACAGGGCAATGCTAGAAGAAAATCTGTTTCAGACTGCACGAAGTAAACAAAAAACCTGTTTCAGACTGGGATTAGGTTCACCTCCAGCAGGACAGAAACTCTAAACACACAACGAAGGTAACAATCTGAAGGCAAGAGGAGGGAAGGTGCTGCAAGCACAATCTTGTTTCTTTCTCCCTTGGAGCTGAGCTGCTGGAGCATTTCAATTTTAGACAGGGCGCAAAAGCCTACAGCAGAGCTTTCCAAACTTTTCATGTTGGTGACACACTTTTTAGATATGCATCCCTTCACAACACTGTAATTCAGTTTTACTAGCAAACCAGAGGTTAAACTAACCCCATATAAGAGATATAGACATATACATAAATTGTAATAACAAAATGTACGGGGACACAACATATCTCATGAAAATCTTTCATATATTTTAAAAAATATATGATTTATAAAAAATATCATACATTTCCAAGATTGTAGGCAACACACTAATGTGTCATGGCACACTGTTTGGAAAGCCCTAGCCTACAGGATGGGCACCTGCACCCTGTCCAAAAATACAGTTATTTTAACTAGATTTATATATACTTTTTCTTTCCTAAAAAGAAAAGGTAACGTGTTTGCCAAATGTCTAGTACATTAACTACTGATATAATTAATGGGTTAAGATTAACTTCAACCATATTTTTAGATTCCTTTAGAGAATACGATGCAAAGAACATTTGAGGGAAACTTGGGGTCACTTGACTGTATTCTTTAAACACAGCTGGTTCCCTTAACAAGTGAAAAAACTTATCTACTTCTATCTACTGCTTCAAGAATATCTCCAGTATTCCAACCTTCTAGACCTATGGACAACTAATTAAATTATCTTCAGAGAAGAATTCTGCCACATCATTTCACAGTGCCAAAAACCCAGAGGCATTCTCTTGCAGATGGCACATAAAAGAATGTGCTTACGTGTGTGGAGGGGGAGATGTCACTCTAGTCAGTCAGTCTAGTTGTGCCAGCTTCCAATGCCAGTGTTTAACTATGAATGCCCACTGTTGACTTCTGAAACACACAAAGGCTGCTATGTGTGGTTCAGTGTAGATCCAGACACAGACCCACAATAGGATGAACTATATACCACCCTCTCAACTTACAGCCTCTAAAGTTCCCCACATGTCCACTCTGTGCTTTACGCGGAGCAGGCAGGATTGTAGAAGAATCTAGCTGTATCCTGGTAGCCGGGTGTGAAATAATGACCTCAGCACTGAGATCTACTGAACACTTCCGTGGTCCTGCCTGCTCTCCACAAAACACAGAATGACTTCAGAGGATTTCAGTAAGTCAAGGGGGCTTTGGGAAGAGAATACCAACCCATGCTGTGACCTAAAAGGAACAAACATGCACGTAAAGAAAACGTATGTGTGCATATATTCCAAACAGGATACCAGTCAAAAGAAGAAAGACTCCTAGCTTATATGCAGAGGCAGCTGATGGCATTCTGGGAGTTATAGTTCAAAAAGGCATCTGCCTAAATCTAACTGCTATCCCAACTATGGCAGAATGATTGAATCAATGGGATTCATGTAAGTGTTGATTTACAATTCAAGAATTTATTTGATGGGTTCATTTTATTTGGGACTACCAAGAGACTTTAAGCCGATGTTTCCTATCTCTCTTCAGATGTAATGATCCAATAAATGACTGTCATTTGGGAGGGAAGTTTCCCCCCGCCATTCATTTTTTTATGTGCCTTTCTCCCAGTATAGGATCTAAGGCAATTTATAAGAATTTGAAACAAAGTTCAGCTAAAATTTCATTATACAGAAGTTAAAAAAAATAAACAAAAACTTCTATTTCCATTATATCCCAACAGGAGAACTGCGTTTTAATCTTGGTTTATGGACCAAACTTGGCTTATAGAATTGTAAAAAAAGTCTGATTGATTTCAGGTAGTAAACACAGAAATATAACCTGTTACAGACATTGCAAGTGGCCATTCCAGTTGCTGCTTTTGGGTGAGGGCAGAACTGTGCTAATACCCTGACCTATCTTTACGCCAGCCTGTTGGAAGATGGGTATATGGGCAACCATTTCCATAAGAGGATATTGGGATAAAGAGCACAACCAGCATAACGCCCTAGCAAGACTTCAGAAATAATCAGGTCCTATCACAGATGGCAACTGAATGATGGGTGAATGTCCAGGGCTAGTGGCACACTCTACACTACCCTCCGCATAAGCCATCGTGGAAACTGTCATCACCACAATGTGAGAACAGATATTCAGGGGAACCAGACCACAGAATGATAGAGTTGGAAGGGACCACAAAGGTCATCCAGTCCAACCCCCTCCTATGCAGGAATGCACATCAAAGCATTCTCAACAGACGGCCATCCAGCCTCTGCTTTAAAACCAAAGAAGGAGACTCCACCACACTCTGAGGCAGCACATTCCACTGCTGGACAGCTCTGACCATCAGAAAGTTCTTCCTGAGGTTCAGGTGGAATCTCCTTTCATGCAGTTTGAGTCCATTGCTCCTTGTCCTAGTCTCTGGAGCAGCGGAAAACAAGCCCGCTCCCTCCTCGACATGACATCCCTTCAAATATTTAAACATGGCTATCGTGTCCCCTCTTAACCTTCTCTTCTGCAGACTAAACACACCCAGCTCCCTAAGCCTCTCCTCATAGGGCATGGCTTCCAGACTCTTCACCATTTTGGTCGCCCTCTGGATATGGTCCAGCTTGTATTCCAGATGAGGTCTAACCAAAGCAGAATAGAGTGGTACCATTACCTCCCTTGATCTAGACACCAAACTCCTACTGATGCAACCAAGAATCGCGTTGGCTGCTGACTCATGTTCAGCTTGTGATCTACCAAGACTCCTAGATCCTTTTAACACGTACTGCTATCCAAGCCATGCATCCCTCATCCTATATTTGTGCATTCCATTTTTTCTGTCTAAGTGTAGGACCTTACATTTCTCTCTGTTGAAATTCATTTTGTTAGCTTTGGCTCAGCTCTCCAAACTGTCAAGGTCATGTTGAATTTTGATCCTGTCCTCTGGCTTATTTGCACCCCCTCCCAATTTGATGTCATCTGCAAATTTGATCAGCATGCCCTCTACCCCTTCATCCAAGTCATTGATGAAGATGTTGAACAGCACTGGGCCCAGGACAGAACCCTGTGGCACCCCACTAGTCACTTCTCTTCAGGATGAAAAGCAGTCATTGGTGAGCACCCTTTGGATTTGTTCAGTCAACCAACCAGAAATCCACCTAACAGTAGCCCTGTCCAGCCTGCATTTTACTAGCTTCTTTGCAAGAATGTCATGGGAAACAGATATTCTGCCTTTGTTTGTTTAAACTTAGAACAGATACTCTTAACAGTATGCAGGCTCTCAGTGAGCAGGATGTTGTAGTAGTTTGAGTGGTGGACTAGGACTCCAGGAGACCAGAGCTGGATCCTCCACTCAGCCATGGAAACTCACTTGGTCACCTTGGGCAAGTCACACTCTCAGCCACAGAAGAAGGGATTAGCAAACCTCTTCTGAATAAACCTTGCCAAGAAAAACATAAGTTGGAGTCAACCTGAAGGCACTTAAAAGTGACACAGAGACTCTTATTATTTTATCCTCACACCCATTTCCCACACAGTGTTTATATGCACGCATGTGTGTTTGTAATCTATGCCTCTACGGGTCCAGTGAAGCTTGGTGTAAAACACAGATGGAATACTTGTCTTCTCCAAGAACATATCTCTTGATCCCAATTGTGCACTATGTAATACTGAGACTTGTAGACTTGTCATGTGGATGTGTATTAAATACTCTAGTATGTGTCTGATATAATGGCACTTTAGACAAAAATCACATCAAAGCATTTAAACCCAACAGTTAAACCAGAAACGTAATAGCTTTCTTTAGAGTTTCTTTCCAAGTTATCCGGCCTGTCTTAGTTTTCATGATTACTTTATGAAAAGGTGTTAAACCGTCTGAAAACTAAATCCTCACCTTTGGTTTGTTTATGCTTACAGGACCTTTTTTTTTTAAAAAATAAAAAATATAGGCTGTCACTTACAATGGCATAGTGTGATATACTTTCTATATACTGCAACCTTGCTAAGGGACATCAATCTGGAACAGCTACGAACAGGTACTGAAACTCTGATAATGAGCAATACACTGAAATTCCAGAGAAACACAACCATAAGTGCTGGTTGACTGTTCACAGCTGTTTTCAGTTTTGTATTAACAAGTATTTCTTGTCAACATTTTCCTGCTACAGTGGAATATATGAAGGATTTGCATCATTTTAAAAATGGGGGCAAATGAATAATAGGCCACATAATGTCCCTGGACATGTCTGAACACTTTTATCCTGCAAAATTTAAATAGTGAAGGAAATAAGACAGAAAAGGGATTTCAGTGCTTCTGTTATATCTGTGAGACTTGCAGTTAAATAACATCATACGTTTTGAGAATTCTAAGAGTGTATAAAAATGCCTACAAGGAGCTTATGTAATGGGAACAGCTATCGTACAGTTGCTCATTATTCTTTGTCCACAGTAAGAGATCACAGATGAAAAACTTGCTAAAAACTAAGCAGTGGAGCAGCATTTTTTTTTAGGGATGTAACTTTTTCCAGAGTTTCCTCTCAAAAGTAGCAACAAATAATTTCAGCAATTTTCTTTGAGTTGCAAGAAAGTCTTTGAAGGCTATTTGCAATCTGGGACTTATTAAATGCAATATTCACATGTGGTTGTTTTGTACAAAGAGCAGAGTTTTCTGCACGGGAAATAACATTTTCTGAATGGAAAATAATATTTCAATGAAGAAATATTAATTCCTGTGCAGAAAATGCTGTTTCCTGTGCAGGAAATGCTGTTTTCTATGCAAATTGCCCATGTGTGATTTTTACATAAAATAAATCCACAATTACAGCATTCTGCACAGAAAAGTAGAAAGCACTGGAAAACAGCATTCATAAGGATAAAGATAAACTGGAAAATTGGGCAGAAATTAATACAATGAAATTCAATAGAGACAAATCCAAAATCCTACATTTATGCCCAGAACTCAAATGCAGAGGTATAGGATGGGGGGATACATGGCTCAGCAGTATCACCTGTGTAAAGGACCTTTGGATTATTGCTGATCTTAAGTTGAAAATGAGCCAGCAGTGTAATGCTGCTGCAAAGGAGGCAAAGGCTATTTTATCCTGCATTAATGGAAGTATAATTTCCAAGTCAAGGGATGTAATAATCCCACAAGATTCTATGCTGGTTAGGCCTCATCTGGAGTACAGCATTCACTTCTGGGTGCCTCATTTTAAGAAAGATATAGACAAATTGGAGCAAGTTCAGAGAAGGGCAGCAAGCATGATAAGCAGTATGGAGAATAAAATCAGGATAGGTTGAAGGAGCTGGGCATGTTCAGTTTGGTGAAGAGAAGACTGGGGCTGACATGATAGCACTCTTTAAATACTTCAAGAGCTGTCACAGAGAGAGGAGGTAGGCCTGTTCTCTGCTGCCCTAGAAGTAGGACCAGGTCTCGTGGTTGGAAGTGACAGGAGAGTAGATTTCAATGGAATGTAAGAAGAAACTTCTACAATAAGAGTGGTTAAGCAATGGAACTAACTGCCTAGACAGGAAGTGGGGTCTCCTTCTCTAGGAAGTCTTTGAAAAGAACCTGGACAGGGGATGCTTTAGCTGGAGACCATTCATTGAGCAAGGAGTTAGACCAGATGACCCATGAGGCCCACTCCAACTCTATGATTCTATAACATTACCTCTATTGCCCCCTTACCATCACACAGTTATTTGTGCATATGTTAATGCACCTTTATTCACTTCCAACAATCAGAAGGTTGAAAACCAGATAGGATATAAAAAAGGAAATGATAATGCTGGACAAGCTGTCCAAAAGACTGTACATCTACCATTAATAATATTACCCATCAGTATAGAGCTACAGCAGTATATCAGAGCCTGCTCACGCAAGACAATAGCAAGGCTCAGTACACCTTGCTTTTGTCTGGCATGAGCTACCCATGCGCCCCCAAACCCTTTGCAATATAATAAGATTGTGTGGATCAACAATCACTGTCAAAAAGCTCAGAAGTCTGAAATCCTCTTCTTAAGGTTTTATTTGACTGGTATACTGAAAAAATTGCTCAATAATATTAATGAGATTATCAGTTTTGGTTATTATTTGTCATCACGATCAACAACAACATGCCCCAAACAAACAAACAACACTATGTACAGAACTTGAAAAAAACCCTAAACCCCTCAATCTAGACTTAGAATAGGAGAAAGTAATGAATTTAAATTAAGTACATTTACATAGCTTGGAGCTGTCCGCCGCTTTTAACTAGATGTAGGGTTTTTTTTTGTTTCGTTTAGTAAAGTATGAATGTTAGTTTAGTTTGAATATGGTATATAAATATGTATTGTTAATGTTGACGTTAATGTATATATGTTATGTTATGTGAGGGCTGATTTTGTTTTCTTTTTTTTTATGTTTTGATGTATTGGTGTGATTTGGTCTGATTGTTTTTGTTTCATGTATTTGTGTTAACTTCTAAAAATTAAAAAAAAATATCCAGGCTTACATTGTAAATGCACGGCACATTCGCTTGTACATTCTCTGTTTCTATTTAAGTTCCAAGACATAAAGCCATTTTCCTTTTTTCAAGATCACAATGGCCAGCATTTAAAGCAGTGATGTGAACACACACAGAAGAACAGTACGTGCAATGAAAGCATTAAGGGTTTTTTTTCCTGCAGCTTTTGTGACTGTCTCTTCAACACTAAGAATGGTTCCTATTATTGTTATTATTACTACTATTACTACTATTATTTTATTCATCTATATCCCACATTTTTCTCAATAATGGGAATCAATGTAGCTAACAATATATTTAAAATCAATACAAATTAAAAACTATAAAAAGCCATTAATAAAAATATAAATATAAGAGTAATTTAAAAAGTGTTTAAACAACTGATAAAGTTGAAATTTTAAAAAGATTAAAATCCATGAAAAGACTATATACAAACCTTAAATACGACAATCACTATTGCCAACCAACCCAAATGAATTTCCAATACGGTTCATTTTGTTCTTCTTTGGAACTTGGCCTATAGCTATTAAAAGTCATGAAAGCAAGCTTTCTGGAACACTACTGCTTAGAAATGCCAAAGTGTCCAATAAAGGCCTATATTAGACACACCCATCAGCAAAAAGAATTTTGGATTAGACGAAGCCCTGAAACTTATCCTTATCCAAACATCAGCAGTATTGCCTGGGGTGAGCATGTGGGCAACTTACATAACAGCCTTGCTGGCTGTTCTATTTTTATTTGGGAAATAAATATTTTTATTATTTGGGTAATACTACAAGTTAACAAATACTGTCCAAACACAATGTGGTAAGGTCACAAGTAGGAAATATCTTTCTCCTTGACTCCAGTAATGAAATGATTAACTTATTTGTCTTCCATACATACTTGAGAATTAGTTCATATCTACGGCCCTTTCCGCAACTCACCTTTTTGTGGAGCTGGGGTGCAGGGATCGCGCGAGCAGCCTCTTGCGAGAGGCTCTTGTGTCCCCATTGCTTCAGCTCCGCAGCTGCTGCCTGCTCGCGAGCAGGTAGCGCGAGAGCCTCTTCTCTTCCTTTTGCAGTGCACCCTGGATTTTCCCAGGCTGTGCTGGGGCAGGAAGCACGAGTGCCACGGCTCTGGAGCTCCGCACACACAGCAAGTGCACACGGGGCCCCGGAGTGATGCGTGATCGTGCACCATTTTTGGCTCACAGCAAAAAATGAAAAAGCGTGCAATCGGTGCCTGCCAGACCCTGGAGTGTTGCGCAATTGTGAGTGCGTCGTGTGGACTGCTCCTCGCAGTTGTGCGATGCTCGAGGGGACCTTTTGCATGGCAAATGCCGTGCGAAAAGGGCCTAAATCTATTTCTGGCCCTTCAGTCCCCTCGGTCTTTCCAGTGGCCACCATTATGCTGTGATGGGCAAGCTGTTTCCTACAGCAATTAGGGTATGAAAGAAATTGTGCCAAATTTTATAAAAGCCATTGTCTCTTTGAACGTTTAGTTAGCTTTTTCCAGAACTGTGATGAACAAGAGCCTTTCCCTCAACCGTGTTAGTGATATTTTTAATCAGCTTTCCATTATATTGTGACTTCTATCCTTGCAGCTACCTAGCTGCAGTTCTTTACATACGAGCATACTATTATTACCTTTAAGGAGTGAGAGAAATGCTACTGGAGAAGCCATTTCAATTTTATATTCCATTATTATTCTGTCTACTACTCATCTGGGCACACTGTAATTTGTTTCTGACACCTACAGTAGAAATATACGTGTTTCTCAAACACAAATTCTCATTCTACTGTCTATGATTGCTGGTTTTATTTGCTATTTTTCCAGTGTTTCACAAGGTTTTCTCAGCTGTAAAAAAAAAAAAAAAAAAGTTCTATTGGTTATTTTAGTTATTTTATTTTTATAGCCATTGTATGGTTATTTGGGTTTATTTATTGCAATTTTATACAAATTAGATCACTACAGAAACTGGCCAAATGGAAACGCAAAACATACATTTCATAAATAATAAATAAATAAGGACTACGCTGAGCTGATGCCTGTAAAGAAACTAATACTTAGTAAAATAAAGTCTTGATAGTACTTAAAACTTTTATTTAAATGTTTACAGAATGGCATAAGGAAAATATACATTTTACTCAATACTATATATTTATTAACAATATCTCTACCCCACTCTATACCAAAAGATCTCTAGGGCAATGAATTAAAATTAATGCATCAAGTTAAAACAATTTAAAAACAATAAAGATAACATAAACAGACTAAAAATGCTAAATTCAGTTAGGAAGTTAAAACATATTTTGAAAGATTAAAAAAGTCACAGCATTTTGAGATATGTTAGTGTTTTAATAAAAGTTTAATAAAGGTTTTTAATAAACAGACACATTTTTACTTGCCAACTACACCAAGAGAAAGGACATAACGCTACTTATATATTACCTGAGGAACTAAAATCTCTGAGGCCTAAAGCTTATTGTCTTTCAGCTAGATCAAATCCATTGACTCAAGGGAATTTGTATGTTAGCTTCCCAAATTTCTATGTCTGTCATGGATCTGTCACAATTGAAGGGCTAAGAATTGAATTTAGGCCTAAGCACCAAAATCATGGAGCTGCATCAGAAAGCAGATGAGAAGTACAACAGGTCACTTAACCTGGGCCATTTCTGCACTACACTGTTATAATGCTATTATTCCACTTTCAACATCCTATGGAATTCTGGGGTTTGTAGTTTATTGAGGCTAAAGAGCTCTCTGGCTGAGAATTCTAAATGCCCCTCCCTAAACTGCAAACCCCAGGATTCCACAGGATATTAAAAGAGGACTAATAGTACTGTAACGGTGTGGCATGGAAATGGCCCTGGTCAGTTTCAGTGCCACCAAAGCAGGGGGGGTGGGGGAACAAATTATTTCTTCTGCTAAATCTTAGGTGCCTCCTGTAGGGGGAAAAAGATCAAATTCTGCTAAGAAGTTACCCTCAATAACCTTGAACACATCACTTACCAAAAAAATGGCGAAGGCTGAGCTCTTTTTCACATATTTGCTTCCTGGAAAATACTGCTCACCCAAAAATGCTGTACAAGAGCAGAATAGCAGAGAGGAAAGAAGAAGGGGAAAAAAAGTACAGACGAGCAAGAAAGGCCAGCACAAATCTTGCAATATACATTACTGCTACTATAAGAGTGATCAGTCATGGGTAAGATATACTCCTTGGTCCCTACGCTTCAAGGGCCCAAAAGCAGAGTGAGGCCTAGGCCATTTCTGCACTAGGATGCTACAGTGCGATGATTCCACTTTCAAACTCCTATGGAATCCTGAAGTTTGCAGTTTAGGGAGGGGCCCGCCAGCCCCTCCCTAAACTGCAAACCCCAGGATTCCATAGGAGGTTGAAAGTGGAATCACCACGCTATAACACCCTAGTGCAGAAATGGTGCTAGATTCAGCAACTGAGGAAAGGCCCACTGCTGTGGCCTCAGAGGGAGAAAACAGCGGCCAGCATTTGCTGGACTTAATCCGCTCCCCCACTGCCATTCCCTTTTCTTTGTGTGCCATGTCTTTTTAAATTGTAACCTGATTGCAACCTGATTTTAGATTGTAAACCTGAGAGCATAGAACTTTCAAATTCACAATTGTAAGCCACTCATGCAAAGTGTCATGTACACTGATAGCACTAAATAAATAGATGATATTGATGACGATGATGATGACAGTTATCGTAATAAAAGTTACAACTTCCAGAACCTTTCAGCTACTCATTCATTTCCCACTGGTCATGCTGGCTAGGAGATTCTGAGAAGTAGTCCAAAAAGCTATTTGGGGCATCTCTTCATATTCTCCTCTAGTGGAAGAGAGGAGAACTCTCAAAACGTATCAGCTGCCACCATCCACTAATGAACACCCCCAAATTCAGTGACTTAGAGAGAAATCATGGAAAGGTTTACCATGTTCTCTTCCCACCTCCGGCTCTGCAGAGAATTCTTCTTGCCTTCTCAAAGAATATAGGAATCCTATAGACACATATGTGAACACTTCAACCAAAGGCCCATAGAGGAAGATCTTTTATGGAGGAGATCTTTTAAAGAAAGTTTTTAATCCAAGCCTCCAAGGAAAGCTTACATTAGAAAAGTATCTTCTACATGAAGGCACCTTCTTTCAGGGTTCACTTAGGAGTAGTTACAAAGTTAACAAACACAATTTCAAACTATGGCCCTTTCTGTATGATGTCAGTGTCCCCACACGGGGATGTGAGAGGAGCAGGACTGCAATGACACTTCTGCATGACGTTATAATGGTCCCACCCTTCTCACATGACTAGCCAGCAGGATTGCGGGCTATAACATTTGATGAAGAATCTCCATCAATGACCCCTGATTGTGCAAGCCTTCCACTGCAGCCAGCCATACAGAAGGGACAGAAGTGTGATCTATGTGCTTCCTCTCCTACTGAAGCATGGGAAGAAGGCTGGTTGCAGTCCAGAAGGATGGAGCATGTCCCTCACACTCCCTAACACAGGCAGCCAGTCGCGTGAGGAGAGGAGTGTTGGGGACATGCTCCCATCCTAGCAGGAGCACTGCCAGGATTGTGACGGGACGACACGTGAGAGCATCGTCATGTGGAAAAGGCCGAGATTCCACACAGGTTGGAAAGAAATACAAGCCTTAACACAACTAACTAAACATTCCTATTCTATTCACAGTACAGGTAGTATTCTGGGTCTTTGGATGTTCATAGGCAACTGGGAACCTGCACCATTTTGCCCAGCCTATGACCAAGCTTCCCTAGGGATGGAGAAATAGACAACACCTCTCCTAAGCCTTCATTAGTCCCCAAAGTTTCTCTCACACTTCATGGCACTGTGTTTTACAATTTCTCATGTTCAGAGCTGGAAGCTTTCAGGTTATCCCACACTGGGTGATTATTTCTTGTGGTTTCTTGTCATCATACCTAAGGCTGACCCTAATAAATGTTATCTAACTCTGATGTCGTTAACCCTTTGTTTATCTAGAAGTCAAGCCTATATCTCTAAGCTGTGCCGTCCAGGATAATGATAGGACCCATTTTCACACAAGCTGTCCTCAAAAGAAGGAAAATCCTCACAGAGCTGGATTGATTGAAAGGATTAAATAAAAACGATGTGGGGAAGGGTCCATATCAGCCACAGATTTTTGACGTTTGATGTACCAAAACCATCTGAATCCCAACATGTAACAAGGAAGAAAATGCCATTTTGTGAATGAAAGAAAACCAAACCAAACACATTTGTCTGTTAGGCTGGTTGACTCTCCAGAAGTACAAACGCAAGTAAAATGAACAGGCTTCTGCTGCTGCTACATCTGTCCCTCCCTCCCTTTCCACCCTTCCAATGTGTTTCCTGTGGATATAGTAGATTCCCTTTAATGCGTTGCAAAGTAATTGCCTGCGCTTTTCGAGGAAGGCCAGAATTAAAAGATAAGGGAAATGTTGCTCTGCTAAATGTACAACCCTGTTTCAGTGGGCAGCTCCTGGAATATAAAGACAGCGCCTAGGAAACCTTTCAAAAGAGCAGGGCTTGGAAATGTTACTCTTTCGGACTACAAAACCCACACACGTCCCAAGTGGGCTGCTCATATTACTTGCTTTCTTATTATGAGGATAAAACAACTCATTGATTTGTTATGATACTTAAGCCAAAGCTATAGAAACTATGGCCTTTTAGAAGCAAATGGACTACTTATTCCCATGATCTAGACAGCCTGCCTAAGGCTAATGGGAACTGGAGTACAATAACATCTGAAGGGCCACGGGTTCCCTACTTCTAATTTTAAAAAATGCTTAACAGACAATGTTAGGTCTTTTAATTGTGGTATTTTAATTCTCAGGATCAAGCACTGTCTTCCTTAGAGTCTAAAAATGAGAATAGTAAATGCCATTAAATATGTAACATAATTTGTTTACAGCAACAGATGGAGTAAAATCTTGTTAACAAAACCAAGTGCAACAATATACAGTTTTATAAAACCTATGTTAGTATTTTTATTATTCCTAAACCTTTCAAATTCCTAAAATAGACAGAACAGAACAAGAAGGAATAAGGGATGGAATCAAAGTGCACAATGAAGCAAGCTTGCTAATGTTAGGGAAGTATAGTTCTGATTTAGTGCTCGGATAGATGGGAGACTGTCTGGGAAAATTTTGCATAGTGCCGTAAGTTCCATAGTGTACAGAAGACAGGATAGATATGAAATGAATGTATAAATAAAAATGATTTCATACCGGCAACAAGCCTCTGAAAGTGAGTTGCTTACTCTCTGGTACAATCTCTACATAGTCAATTACAATGTTCTTCCTCATAGGACTGCATTCCATAGAGAAAGGACATAAAATGCTTACAAAGTTACCACTGCTTACTGTCTGAAGATGAAATATGAGTTGTTACTGTAAAAGGAAAAATCCTTAAAAGACCTGGGCTACCAGCCAAGAGCCACTTATTCTGAAACACTCCCATTAACTTTAGTGGACTTACACCAGAATAAGTGGTCTATGGACAGCAGCCAGAATCCAGTGCTTTCAATTTGGACTCATTTTAAAATCTTGTTGGGCCAGATTCACAAATATGTCAGTGAAGAAAGAGTAATACAGTACTTTCACTGCTGTGTATCAAGTATTTGCGGTCTGGGACTTACCCACCATTCCAAATGAATCCCATCAATGTTTAGGATCCAACAACCCAAATTCCATGAGTCTTGGGGTGGGGAAGGCTCCTGATGCTGGATCTGGGCCTGGAAATTTTACTTTTTTATTTTATTTTTTTGTTTTGACTGCCACTTGCTGAATCCTGAAACCAGCACAATGGAACCCAAAAAGATTTTGTAAAACTGAAATGCAGTGGGATCTATTTAATTAAAGGTGCAGAGTAAGGTAAATTCAAAAGCCTTGGCTCTGATTTCAGTGCAGATAAGGCAAGACAGAAAAAATGTACAAAATTGGGAAGATTCTGCCTATTGGACTTCAGCAACAATTAGCACTAACAACAGTGCCAGGAGAAATCATTCGGTGCCATTTAATCTCATGGCTATATTTTCTTCTGCATTCAGTTGCTAACTCAACAGATAAATGAATATCAGATTTAAGAATATATTGAAGTTGTAAAGACACCCACAGTGATAAAAATAAGACAAAGAACTGATAATAATACCAGAACTAAATAACACGTCTCTAGCTCTATATAAAGTGATATAGAGAACTTATACACTACACATGGGGGTGAGCAACAATTAAAACTAACCCTGAAATGGACTAAAATCCCCAAGGAGAAAACCCACACAATATAAGGTAACAGAAGCAGAAGATGAAACAATGGGACTGGATAACCTTGTTCTTAAAAAGTATCTTCAGAATCTGTAAAAACATGTGCCAACCAAGTGTTCCTAGGCAAAGAAGTCCACAATTAGTTGCCTTTAGTTGCCTTGAATTCCACAATTAGAAGCTTGTTTTTTTTTGTCCCTGTCAACTGTACCTCCATCACAGCTGGAATGGGGATGGGGGAAAGGGCCTCTTGGTCAGATCTCTAGCTGTGGGCAACCTGGCATGGGAAGAGATCTAAGAGACCTTGACTTAAGGCTTATATAGGGATATGAATCTTAGCTTTTTTCATCTTGGGACATGAGAATGAAAAATCCCCAAACCCTTTTATCCCTGGATGGAAAGATTACAAGAATTTTTGCATAGTTTTTTATTTTTATTTTGCATCTTGAAATTGGTTTGCAAAAATGTTATTTGCAAAAACCATTGAGGCTTTTTGCTCCTCAGTTTTTGTGCCACAATACCAAATGTATTTTATATAAAAAAACCAATACTTTGTACAAGAACATTTTTAACAAAATATGGGGAGTTGTGCAATTTTTTGGAAAAACCCAACAAAAACAAAAGTACAGGTCTTTCCATTCTGTGAGCCAATGTGGTTTGAGCATGGGACTATGACCTTAGAGACCAGGGTTTGACTTCCTGTTTGGCTGCAGAAACCCACTGAGTGACCTTGGGTGTGTCACATACTCTCAGCTCCAGAAAACCCTGTATAAGTTTACTATAAGTTAGAAATGACTCGAAGGCACACAACCAACTTTCCATTCTCACTTAAAGACAAAACAACAAGAAAACACACACAGTGGTTGACAATTTTATGTCCTGACATCTTCAGACACCTTTTCTCATCAAGGATGAGAAAAATTCTGAATATTATTTATATCCATCAATTAAGGTTAGGTTAAAGTCCTAAGCCACTTACAGTTCTAAAGAGCATTACCAACACATTGAATTGTCCCCAGAAGTAAAGAGCCACAACTAGTGCAGCCCATGGACAGCAGGTATAATATTACCTGATGAATGCCCAATACATTTTTTGGGGCAACGTATTCTGAGCTACATAAAATAAAGACTATTCAACAGTGGCCCAAAGTGCAGTACATTACAATACAGTAATCCAAACTGGATGTCACTAAGTTTAATTAGATAACTACCACCATCCTTCCACATTTGCAGGGCTTAGGGGTTCAGGATCCCCACAAAAGTGAAAAAAAAATGCAAATATATCTATGTGGTGTCAGTTTTGCCTTCCAAACAGTGGAGTTCCTTTGCAAGGCAGAACTGGGCAGCTGGTGGAGTCTGCTGCTGCCTCCTCTGCTTCCCTATGCCATTTTTAATACAGACTTACCTTGTGTTTGCAATCTCTCTCAGTCTCATGAGGGTTACGGAGAGACTGCAAATGTGAGGCAAGACTTCTAAGTCCATACTAAAAATGGCATATGGCAACAATGGCAGTGACAGCCAGTAATCATATCCGTGAACACTGAACCCAAGAATACAGAGGACTGACTATACATATAATTAAAAGGCAAAAAGTGTTGTATCGGAATGCATGAACATCTGTGTTAGGCATTTCTGCCACTTCATACAAGTTAACAACAGGATTGGGTATATGCATGTATGACGAAGAGAGAAATATGTTAAATTCTGTTTGCTTAAGATACTTAAAATTATGTTACTACTTTTCTATGTGTCTCATAAGAACTACTGATTTCTTGGTTCCACACCTCCACTCTACCTTCTCATTTTTAACCTGGATACACAAAAGACCATGACCATTTCTGCACTATGGCCCCATCCCTGCATGGGGACGTGTTGAAGCTGGTCTGCAAAATCCCACTCTTGTTGCATCCCCAGTCATTGCGATCATGCATTATACTATTACCAGAGAAGATCTGGTAATAGGCCCCTTTTGTGTGACCATCACATTGGCTGGGGCCAAGCAGACAGGGCAGAAGCGCTATCAAGGCACTTCCTTCCTCTGTGTAGCACAGGAAGAGGCCAGCTGCACCACAGAAGGAAGGAGCATGTCCCGAGAGCTAACATCCACTGGCAGCCAGTTGGGTGCAGAAGGGAGTGTTTGGGACATGATCCCATCCCAGCAAAGGCACTACCGGAATGACACCAGGATGTCACTGGATTCAGGTAAGGTGCAGAAAGGGCCCATATTCTTCTATATGAGTTACTTTGCTAGAAGTATTTGAAATGCCTTCACGCAGAAGGCTTAAGAAGACACCTGTAAGAAATTCTACATCTATAAACAAGCTGAGGATGAGAAGTATAAAAGCCTAAATTTTAATTTGTGTTATAAAGCTCTCTTCCAACCATGTATTTTTCTACCAAGTGTTTTACTAGCAAACAAATATTACTTCTCTGTTAGAATACTCTGTTGATGACTATCTTCTGATATCATAAAAGTCAAAGCAAACTGAAATAATAGTCTGTTAAAAAACAACAACACTCAAACACATGATGAGTGAATGACTAGTTGGATAAGCTGATAAGCATTCCAAACCACAGCTGTAAACAGGGTTTCCCTTTGAGAATTGTATCTTCTTGTCCTTGCCTGAAGGTGGTACAAAATAGAAAAGCCAAAAATGCAC
Organism: Iguana delicatissima; assembly: GCA_948472985.1. Taxonomy (NCBI): domain Eukaryota; kingdom Metazoa; phylum Chordata; class Lepidosauria; order Squamata; family Iguanidae; genus Iguana; species Iguana delicatissima. The sequence continues at coordinate 615,814 of CAOKZL010002009.1, forward strand.
AGTGTCCTAAATTTATAGCAGATTGTATTTTTAAAATGTAACCACTCACCATCAGTCCACCTTGACGCTGGCAGAAAACCATTTGCAGAAAACGCATCTATGCTCCAAATTTTGAGAGCAAAAGACTGCAGAAGAATCTTGTGGCAGTCCTCAGCCTGATTTGGCGATCTGTGGTAGACTCCCAAAATGACATCTCTGTTTTTTCTCTCCCCCTTAATTTTTACCCAGGTACTCTCAACCTGGCTTCCAGGATCTAAGTCACAGATTTCTTTACAGGTGCAAACATCCTTGATGTAATAATGCTACTCTTCTCCTTTCCTATTTGATCTGTTTCTCTGAAATAGATTGTACCTCTCCATTACTACATTCCATTCATGAGTCTCATGCCAACATGTTTCAGTGATGCCTATTATGTAATATCTACTTTGCTGTGTTAAGAGTTCAAGTTCGTCTTGTTTATTTCCCATGCTCTGTGCATTAGTGTAGAGACATATCATGGTTCATTCTTCCTAGCTGCTTATTTAAAGGTTTTTCTCCTCCTACATTTGGGCTTTTGCGCTATTCACTCAGTTCCCTCAATACCAATGAATTATCATCTCTAGCACTTGATGAACTCCTGCCCTTGACAACACTGTCATCCTCCCACACACAACTCAGTTGAAAGCTCTCTTTCTTCAAGACTGAAAAAGTGGAGATGTACATGTGGTGCCTTTGCATACTCTTACTGAGCACTGCATGTGTAGATAAGTATGCACATTTGGTTGCAATTCTGACTGTGCAACAATTCACTTATGAAGCAGTGCCACACAGCTATCATATAACTCTCCAAGTGTAAAGCTATTACTTTGTCTCCTTTATGCCAGATCTTGGACCATATATGCTACATCAATTGTCTCATAACATAACAGCCCTGCTGGATCAGAGGAACGGCTTAATGGGGCAATCCGTTTCTTTCTGCAGTGGCCAACAAGATGCTTACGGGAAAACCACAAGTGAGAAATCAGTATTTTCCTGTTTCCAGTCTCTAGCATCTGGTATTCAGAGGTACATTTCCTTTGATTTGGGACATACTGTACAGCCATCATGACTTCATGATTTTGTCTAAACCCTTTAAAAATCTATTGAGTTATCATGCCTCCCTCTAAGATGGCAGCAGTTCAAGTGTGGCTACAGAAGGAGACAAAATGAGGGCATTACTCCCCTCATAAAAATTCTGTCCCCCTCCCATGAAATTTTCCCTCAGTCCTCAAATTTCAAGCAGTGAAGCAACTTAAAACTTCCACTGAGCATTTAGAGGTATAGTTTAGGCATCCTAGGAAAAGAGATAGGCAAAGTTATCAAGCGAACAGAAAAAGAGCAAATATAAGGGTTTACGGGTATGCATTATTTTCAATGTCTCACTCTTTGCAATATTAGAAATCCACAATGCTTACTGTGGGGCAATGCCTTCAGAGCAGGAGTGTTTGGGGAGTGGCCAAGGCACTGGCAGCTCAGCTGGAGCTGCCCCAGCTGTCCTCCTTCAGCCATCAGTCTCTATAGAAAAGGTGAGCAGCAAACACACTTTAGGTGCTGGAAGCAAAGTCTGTCAATCCTTGTGAAAGACGCTCTTGCCAGCTTGCAGACACCTGGAAATGAATCCTATTCTTTGCATCCATCTTTCTGATTTGTTTCCCTGGCTTCTGACTGACTTCTTGGCTTCTTGACCTTAGACTGTTAATGATCAGCATTGGCTGTAGCTTATCATTCTACTAACTAATTTAGGGAAGCAAGTTGGTGACCTTCACCACATCTTGTGGTAGCAAACTCCATAGCTTAATGATGTGCTGCTCAGACAAGCATTGCTTTTGTCTGCCTTGAATCACCAAACAGTCCAGGTCTCCACATCTTCATATCCACCAAGTTTTACACATACATCAGCAAAACTGTATAACACCACACTCAGGTTTCAATAAACGTCAAATTTTCCCTATCCATTAGGGACTGGGGAAAAAGAAGAGAAGCATGGGAATAATGCAGGTGACAGGCCACCAAAAAATCCCTAGAGGGTTGCATGTTGCTTACTGGTCCATGAATGGTACAAGACCAAAGGGAAGGAGTCTTGGAACAAATAGTTCTCCGTCTCTCTAGAAAATTCTAATCATGTCCTAAAGCGTGGAATAAACTGGACTGGGATTAAATATGCATTCATATATACATTTTTAATTGCTCTAATTAATGTGAATTTACTTCTTCATTTTTGTCAATGAATTAAGTTGACTGTGTTTATGTTTTATTTCCAGAGCACAAGTCACCACATCCTGCTCCGACATACTTTAAGGTGATTCCTTGTCATGTTGCAAATCTTAATATGGTTGAAACGTTTACAGTATGCCAAATTCCCTATAAAAGTCACATTTGATTAATTTTAGAATTCCCCCGTCTTTTTTTAATGCGTGAATTGGCTTTCACTGCTTCGGATTCTGGCCTGTCCTTTTATCTGCAAGTACTTTGCATGAAAATCTGTCTGTAACTACCGACTGTAACTGCTTCTCACAAAACAAAGAAAAGCTTTGAAGTTGAGACTATAGATTTAAAGCTTATTCTTACACACCCACGCCTCGTTTAACAGGATGATACTGGATTGATACATCCTACTTGCCTCGTCAGGGATAATATCATAAAAATGACAACTTGGCTGGTCCTATGTAGGAACAGTGATGATAATAAAAAGGTATCACTTAGCAGTTAATTGTGTCTTTCTTCCAAGGTTCGAAATACTTTATAGTATTAAGTAGTTTTCACAATACCTCCAGCTGGGATGCAATTATTATTACATTTTTAATAGACAATTACATGTAATAGTCAGAATCTGAGGTGCAGAGAAAGAGGAGTATTTTTCAATATTTTCAATCCTTCAAAATATTTAAAGCACTTCAAAAGCATACATTTAAATACTGGGAGATCCATAATTGGAAAGATTGCTGTTTCAGTAACAGCAGTATTCAGTATTCAGTAATAGAATGCAAAGAGCTTCGGATCTGATTGCTTGACATAAAAGCGACTGCAGATATAGCGTATAGGAATGATTCACAGTGAGCCTCCAGTTCTCATATTCTCCCTTCCATAGTTTCTAGGATATATTGTCTACTGCAATGTATTCTATATATTCGACAAGGATGAGAACAAAAGCTTCTCCTTTCAGTTTTAACACACGCAGTATTTTGTTACATCCAAACTCCAGGGAACATGGTTTATTTAAACTATGGTTGTAGGAAATCATAGCTTCTTCTCACAAACTACAGAATAAAAACCCCAAAGACCTTTCCTCTGATCAGATGTAATGGAGAACATGAACACTGACAGTGCCATTACTCAAAGCCCTGGTGGCGCAGTGGTTAAATGCTGGTACTGAAGCAACTAGCTTACGAGTTTGATCCTGCCGGGTTCCAGGTTGACTCAGCCTTCCATCCTTCCGCAGGTTGGTAAAATGAGTACCCAGCTTGTTGGGGGCAATTTGCTAAAACACTGTAAACTGCTTAGAGAGCACTTAGCTGATAAACAGTATAGAAATACACATGCTATGCTATTGTTACTTGAAGGAATCCAACAAATAACAGAATCCAACTGTTTCCACCATTATTAAAATAACTGAATCCAATAGATTGCTTGTTCCATAAGAAATGAATTTCTAGAGTTAGCACACAGGAGGGATAGAGCACAGCTTTCCAACATGCAGCCAGTGGAGCAAAGTGGATCAAGAGAGCACAACTGCCTCTTGTTACCACGTGCACCATAGTCAATCCAGCACAACTTCAATAGTTGAGCAAATATATTTGCAAATACTAACTGGGTCTCAGCATCTGATTTGTTTAAAACTGGAAAGGATACCTTCCTTTTTTCTCTACAGATCCACACAGAAAGAACAGAGGATAGCAGTGGTATACAGGTAAATTTGGAAGGGCAGGCCCTCTGTAGGGTAGCTTCTCCAGATGGCTGTATTAATTAAAAACAATCATAAAGGATCTATTGCTTTCCTGATGCATGGATATATCATTCCAATTTTCTCTATCAGGCACAAAGCTAGGGTTTCAGCATAAATGTTAGATAAATTAGTCAGCATTACGTTAGTCAGCAACGACAGTCAGACTATAACACCCAGAATCCTTTTGTTAACATGGCCAGTTAACTTTGTTCTCCTTTTGTTGCAGTAAAAACCAATAAAAGCCATAAATAGTAATAAAAAATACCCAATTTCTAGGAGTTATTATCTTCAGCAGGAACAGGTCTTTTGTTAAGCTGACGGGTCCTGCCAACTCAAAACAATGCAGCCCCAAGTTACTTTGGAATACAACAGGGATGCTTGGAAAATCTATTTGCCTTCCTGTTACTGTGGGGTTTGCAGCTAAGCTTAAAAGGAACATGGGAGCCCAATAGGGGCAACGGATGATATCATGGTCCCCGCTCATGAATAAGTCCCAGGGCTTGACCGTGTGAGTCTTGGCTTCACTATACCATGTGGAGAGATACATAGGAAACCATAATTCCCCATTAAACATAAACCAGGACATTTTTTTGCTTTACTAATGTGCTAATACATCAATTGTTGTAACATGCCATCAAGTTGACTCCAACTTATGGTAACCCTATGATAGGGCTTTCTTGTCAAGATTCATTCAGAGGAAGTTGCTATTGCCTTCTTCTAAGGCTGAGAGAGAGTGAATTCCAGGACTTGGTTCTTGATCTCCTGGAGTCCTAGTTCAACACTCACATCAATACACTGTACCACATTCAGGAAAAGGAAGTGGGCAATGCTGGAAGTGCGGAAAAACAATGGGAACCTACTTTCATACATGGTGGCTATGCCCCATAGCAAAAAAATATTGGAAAAAGATCCAAGATAGTTTAACCAAGTTGCTGGAAGTGAATTTTGAGATGAATCCAGAGATATATTTATTAAATATGATTGAAGAGAAGAGTCAAATGAAGAAGAAAAAGAAAGTATTGTTAAATTTAATAACAGCAGCGAGGTTGAACTATGCGAAATATTGGAAAGAAGAAAAAGAGCCCCCTCAAGAAGAATGGAAATTAAAAGTGATGGACATCATGGAAATGGAAAAATTATCCAACAGTTTAAAAGGTAATTCAACTCAACAATTCGAAAGGCAGTGGCAAGGTATTATTAGATGGGTGAAAGAGAAATGAGAAGAGAGGTAAAGAATACAATAAAGGAATTGTAGGGTAACAGCTAAGGTAAGGTGGGAATTCAGGGAGAGGGAGGAAAATATTTTTAATTGAAGGAGAGACAACAACAAAAAAAGATTTCACAGGAAGGAGGTTTAGTTTAAGAAAGAGAATAAAGAGTTTGGAATGGAGAAAACGTGGAAGAAGGAGTGGAAAGGGTAGGGAGAGGGAAGGGGGAGGATTGGGAGGGGAAAGATGGTTTTTATTAAGATAAGGAGGAGGGTGGGAAAGGGAGGGAAGGGAAGGCAGGGAGGGAGAGGAAAGAGGGATTGCAATATATAAATTAATAAGTACATTTGATAACAAAGCGGGAAAGGAATTAATAGAGAATTAATGTAAGATTGTTGTATAATATGGAAATAAGGTTAAGCATTTGTATTGTGTATAAACTCCCTCAATTTATAAAAATAAAAATTAAAAAAAAATACACTGTACCACATTGCTTTAAACTATGGCCCTTTCAGCACCTTACCTTTTTCTGGCGCTGGGATGCGGGGACTGCGTGAGCAGCCTCCGGTGAGAGGCTCTCATGTCTGGGGTCCTTCAGCTCCGCACGAGCTGCTTGCTTGAGCGAGAGCCCCGCCTCTTCCTTCCGCAGTGCAGCCTGGGACCTTCCCAGGCTGCGCTAGGGCAGGAAACACGACCAGCGCAGCTCCGGAGGCTCCGCATGCCAGGTAGGTGCGCGCGGGACCTGGGAGCAATGCGCGATCACATACCATTTTCGGCTTCTAGCTGAAAATGAAAAGGTGTGTGATCGGCACCTGCCGACCCCTGGAGTGTCGCGTGATTGTGAGTGCGTTGTGTAGATTGCTCCTCACAATCGCGCGATGCTCCAGGCCCTCTTTTGCATGGAAAAGGGCCTATGTCATTAAAACAATGCCTGTGTAGTTATCACAACGGAAGTTCACCTTGGCAGTTGCAGCAAAGGATTTGTTGCAATACTGTCTCATGAGACTGAGTATTCTGACGATCACGCTATTAGTACCTTTAAGAGAACTTGAAAATGCTACTTTTCTGGACTGTAACTCCCAGAAACCTCTTCCAGCCACAATGGCTACTGGCCAGAGGATTCTGGGAACTGTAGTTTTAAAAAAAGTAACTTTCTCAAGCCCTGATAATTGATACTGGAGCTCACTAAGAGTTCCAAATACAAGCAAGCCCATTAGCTTGTGGAGCCATGAGGATAAATCATTGTATTGTGCTTGCATTTTTATTTTGCAATTTAAATATTTGTTCATGCCGCAAATGCCTAACACAACAATTACAACTGTGCATTCAAACAATGCACAAATGCTTCACTCTTTATGCATATTGTTGTTGTCAAATCATCATCAGATAGGACTAGAAAGAAAAGAGTTTTTACTTATATGTGAAATAGTTGGAAATGCTCTGTCTGTTCCCTCATTCTTGAACTGGCTCTCTTGCACATTTTCTGTTACTCCTTTAAAAAGCCAACCAGCCAAGTGGTATACGGGAAATTTCAGTCTGTCATGCATATCAAAAATACACATATTGCAGGATGTTCAGGCTTTGTGAACAGACCAAAACATTATTCTCTACAGGTACACATCCACTATGGAATTCAGCAAGAAGCATGCTGCAGTACAATGTTGCAGTGTACCCTCGTTTCCTAAAAGAAATGCTCTTAGTCAAGGTTCAAGTAAGGCAACTATGCCTTCTTCCCAGAACTTCGAGGCAATTAGCTACAAGCAACGAGTCACTTATAATTAACATATCTTTTTTAGCCTTGACTGAGGCATAATTAAGTTGGCATTACAATTATAACATAATGAGGTATAACCACTCCTTCCGCAGTGTCACTATTTTAGTTACTTATATAGTTACAGGACTTTGTGATCTCACTAAACAGTTATCTTTTGTACCACAGATGTCTAGCATTCTGTCTTTTTTTAAAGATAAGTAACTTCAGTTGTGTGTGTGTGTGTATACCTTCAAGTTGTCTGTCAACCTATGGCGAGCCCATGAATTTTGCATATTCTTAGGGAAAGCAGAGGTGGTTTTGTCACTTCTGCCTCTGAAGTACAGCCAACAGCATCTGACATTTGTTGGCATTCTCCCACCCAAGTATAGTATTAACCAGGGCTGACCTTGCTTAGCTTCCAAGATCAGATGGGATTTGATGCCTCTAAGGGCATTTAATTACTTTTGCATAAAGAGAAAGGAAAGTATTGCTTTTAAAATTTACATGAACTATTTGGGAGGGGGTGTGTCTTTGAATGGTGAGTAATTATTTTTGGAAAGTAACTTTCCATGCTTTAATTCTACCAGATTACTATCAACAGAGAGACTGTATCAGGTTCCACTTTTAAATCCTTCCATGTTTTCTGGAGGTGTTTCCATCCTGCATGGTTCCAGCAGTTTGATACAATTCATTTCCTATGGCTAAAACTCAAAGAATCCCAGGATTTGTCATCTGATGAATTACTTAGAATTCTCTCTACTGCACTCCTCTTGAACTGTAACACTTGAGATGTATGGTAGAGAAGGAATTCACAGAACTATAAATGCCAGAGTGAAGCATTGGCTGTTAAAGTAGTAACCAACTGCTATAATCATTCTGTCTAAACACATACCACATTCCAGCTGATGCTAACATTCTGTGTTTCCTGAGCATGTTCAGTACCCGTTAGGCTGTTAACTTTATTTCATAGGGAGATTGGTCTTATAGGGTAATGTTTTTTAAAAATGTGCTTCTACATACCTTGGGGTTGCCAAGCCCCTACCAAACAGCTATCCTTTTATTTAACCAAAGTGATAGAGAGAAAGTACAGTTATACCTCCACATTAGGGGCACAGGATCCCTGTGAATATGGAAAAACTGTGAATAACTCTAGACCCTCCCAAACCATATTTAACACAAAAAAGTACGATCATCATATTCACTCATGGATTCCTTTAAGGCATCAGGGTTCCTTCACAAGGCAGAAGTGGGTGGCTGGTGGGCATACTGCCACCTCCATTGCTGACCCACACCATTTTTAATAGGGACTTACAAGCCTTGTTCGTGGTTCCTCAGTTTCATGAGGATTGCAGTCCCTATTAAAATTGGCATAGAGCAGCAGCAGAGCTGACAGCAAATAATCTGTGAATGATCAAATCCACAAAAGTGAAACCCACAAATGTGGAGGGCTGACTGTATAATAAAGGTGTGCCAATCCTCTTGATAATCTACCTCTTAGCTGGATTAAGAAGCAATTCCTGGGGCAAACAGATGAGTGTGAAATATTGGACAAGTGACTTTTTTAACCCTTCAACTCCACCCACTGTAGAAGTTCCTTTTATTTCAGGATATATATATTGCCTCATTCCATACACCTTTAGATTGAACAAAACTGCCTCTGAGAAGCAGCCAGAATTAGACAAGCTACAACTTGTTCAGGAAGAAATCTATTTTTAAAAAGAAGGCACTAGTACTCTTCACCCTCACATTTCAACCTCCAGGCAGGTCCCTCAAGAGAAGGAATGGATGAAGCGAGAGGTGAAAGCATATCCACAGAGGACAGATATTCTGAGAATACCAGTTATAGGTGAGTGACCTTGTTTTCTACTTCATTAATTGCTTCCCCAGATTCCAGACTTGGAGGCAGACCATTAGAAGTGTCTGAAACCACAGATGGCTATTTATGGGTTGTTTTTCTTCTATTCCTGCAACTTAAGACTGGCCAAGAAAAAGTCGTTCATATTTCAACTCTAAAAAGCATTTGACAGAGGGATACAAGTTAAGATTTAGGTGTTGTTTTGTGGCCAGTTCATAGAAACACATATAAATAATGATTTATCTAGTTTGGTGGTAAAATGTACCACTTGCAGGCTAAACTGTGAGTTGCAATATCTGCATGATTTCTATAAGCTTCTGATTACTAGTTCACAGCAAATTTAAAAATGGCCATTTCATGTCAAGCACTGTAGATCTTACATACTAGAAAAAGAAGATAAACACAACATGCACCAAGGCCATTTCTGCACTAGACTGTTATAGTCTAGTGCAGAAATGGCCCAAGTCAATTTAAAAAATAAATACTAACTGCTTGTGTCATGCAAGAAACTTGGCGGAATCATATATTGAACCATCTTGCAGATTCAAAAGGCACATGAAGGCTAAAATGTGGGGAAAGTGAATCTCGCGATTCAACTTTTCCTTCACTGAAATTTTATTAGAACCAGCTACCAATGCTATTCTTTCCAGCAGGGTTGTGTCTTCATAACCAATACTCTGAGGACCTAAAAGCTATTAGGTGAAAAGTAAGCCAATGCTGAGTCCTTCCCCTTCCTTCTTTCACATTCTCCTCAATTAATGGGAAAATACACAGTTGCTCTGCAGCATTTGGCTCAAAAGAGTTTATTTGGACAAAAGAATGAGTCAGTCTACCATTCCTCATGATTGAGCTTTTTATAGTGACATAGGAATCAGACCCATATCTGGTCAGAATATTTTACTGTCCGGGCCAATATTGCCTATTCTTACTAGCATGGATCTTCAAGGTCTCATGGGGAGGTGTTTCAAATTGCCTTCTTCCTCTTGATTTCTCAGCTCAAAATACCAGGGCTGAGCCTGGAATCTTCTGCACACACAGCTCATGCTCTACCACTGGATTAGGAATGCACAAAACAAATGCTGTGTTCTTTAAAATAGTAACATGGCTTTTAGCAAAATAACAGAGCAAGATAGGCAAACACACCAGTGATATTATAGTGAAAATAGTTGAAACAGATTATGGAATTCATGCAATTGTTATAACATTCTTCTAGAAGCAGAGAAGTCAAGATTACTTCTTACTATATCAGGCATGTCGCATTTCACATCCAATCCACTATGCCTTAATAGAGTGCCTTAAGGCCATTTACTGTATTTTTATCATAAGAGGGTCTGAAGAAAACTTGTATTCAACAGTCTCAGTGGGTCTCGCTGATAGATGGGCATGCCATCTTTTGTTCAAAGGACAACACTGTAGGCATTTTGTGTCCCCTTAAAATTAAGGTGTTTATGCAGAAATAAGCAAAACAAAAGATACGTGCTTTTTTTTCTGCTGAGAAATCAATGCCAGTGAAAGTTTTCTTTAGGTATCTCAGGTCCTTTTAACACATTACCTTCAACGTGAAGGTGAATTGATCTTCTTTGTGCAAATTTCAAAAGTGAAAAAAGAGATTCAAGAAGATCAATGTGCCCTTGCAGCTATAGCACATCCTGAGGTCTGCTGGGATTACTTGCCAGCTCTCAGGGTAGCCAGCTGGTCAATGAGGTCATTGAACATACTGTCAAGGTCATCCAAAAACCAAGCGTGCTCTTGGATTACACTACTTTCCCATTTTCCATCTTCTCTTGGCCAGCTTGCAGTGTGGTGATCAAGGTGGCTGTTGTGAAGATTCTCAAGTTGTTCTGAGACCACAGCTAGCCAGAAACACTCCAACTTACATCTCTCACCAAATTTCAAAATCATCCTTATTCCTGAACGAAAGTCAAGGGAATGACAAGAGTCTCAGTCATTGCCAAATGACTTCAGCCTATTTTCCCCTTATATCCTCTTGGTCTAAGCGTGCAGTGTGAAAATGCAGTCTGGAATGCAGGGGGAAGATCCTTTCTTTGATCAGTATGCAGTTAAATCTAAGGTGCCAAATTCGGATTTTGTATAAATATTATGAGTGGAGGTAATTAATGAAGGGGAAAAAATAAGTAAAATTGAAAAGAAAATGATTTTACTCTCAGTAACCTGAACAATTTAAATCCTAAAGAAGAATCACAAGCTTACTTGCAAAAAGAGACCAAGGATCACCCATGATGTTCAATAGATGACTGTTCTTTTGAGGCAATAAAGCCCATTTTCAAACACAGAAGAATTAAGGGAAGATGGGCAGCGAGGTGGCTCCTTCAGTCAGGTATTGACATATGGGCTTGGATACACCTCTAGCAGCAGTTTCGGCACCGAGGACACAGAATGCCCAACACATACGTAACAAGAGATGCACCAGTGGCCCATTCAAATGTTCAGGAAGCTGGAGATAAAAGGTGAAAACGAGACATTTTCCAACTGCTCCTGCAACAGACTGAACCACATATAAAGAGTAAATTCCAGCCTGTGGCCATGGAATAAGTTTGAAAACATGACAGGTACACTGCTATGTAATGGAGAGCCGGGCCAATGGTTCACTGGACTTTCAGTAATGTACCTGCTAATCAACAGGAGTTTCCTCCAGTTGCTGACACAAGTACTCAGTGGTCTTCCACTAAAGCAATGCAAAAGTTGCTGACATTGCTTGAAAGGCACCCTATCAGGCCAAGAGATTGGCTAGAACTGAGTGACCTGAGCTTGATGCTTGATTGATGCTGTTAAACACACACACGCACGCACGCACATACACACCTGAAGCCTCAGGCCTCTCCCTAAACTGCAAACCCCGGGGTTCCACAGGATGTTGAAAATGGAATAATAGCACTGTAACAGTCTAGTGTGGAAATGGCCATAAACTCACGGCTGCATTATATCCTTTTTCTTGCATTGTAGTTCCATTAATTACCACTGAAAAATGACTGAGGCTCAGATTCCAAAAGCAACCCAGCCATGCTGGTTGAATTCAGGATAATCAGAGATTCTTTGGTTTTCCCAGCCTACATGCAATCACACTTGGGGAAATCACATTTCTAAATGGGAAACACAACAGCATGGCCTGTCATGAAATGCTGTCACAAGTATCCTCATAGATATAACATATAGGAAACACAAGCAAATGGATCCAGTCTATTAGTCGTACAAGGATAGTTTTCAATATAGCCTATTATTAAATGTATGGATTCAGTTTCAAACGCATGTATTCAGCGTATACCCATTTACAGTATATGGACAGATAAGAGTATCATCAACATATATAATAATCTAGTTAATGCATGAGAAGAGCTTTTATATCAATATAAGAACTTGATTTTCATGGATATTATACTATGCTTAGTTTACAAGAGCACCGAAAAACAAAAGTACCTTGCAATGCACTCTTAAGCATGTTTACTTATAAGTAAATAGGTTAGTCTCTTCTTGTATTTTTAGTAAGATCAACAGAAAAACTTCACAGCATGGATATCAAACATTATCACTCAGCACAGTCAAGCTTCTAGGGCTAGTTTAAGAGTTAGCAATCCAACAAATAGGTTATTTCATTCATTTTTATTATTAAAATCTCATTTGGTTAGTTATTAATTTGCCAAAATCAAAAATTTTTTTTCAATACTCACATTCATTTCCCACTCCTTTCAATGGGAGATGTACTTATTCTACCACTGCTTGTTCATGTGTGAGTTTTCCATTCAGTTTCAAACATCTGACAATCCTCCAGAGGATCAGACCTGCCACATTTTGAGTAGACAATTAAGAATCCCCACTGTATAGGTAATTTTTGAGAAAGCACACTCTCACACACAGTACTATGCTTTAATGACTTTAAAAATATTCCAGCTCCTAGCTGCATTGAAATCAAATTGTTAAACCAGTCACCATGAATGAGACCATGCTGTGGATGCTGGGATTTGTAGTCTAACACATCTAGAAGACACTGGCTTCGGGAAGGTGGGTCTGTTAATTAATTTACAGTAACTACAGACTACAAAGACTTAAGCATAAGGAAGTAGACAATGTAAGAAAAACATGGAGAATGGATTGCGAATCCTGGAAGGACTGACTGTATCAGGTGACCCAACTGGAGCTAGTTTTCTACAATATCAAAGAATAATCAACTATGGAATGTTAAATGTTTTGTCTCAATGGAAAAGAACTGACCTCTGCTCAACAAAATTCACCTGGTTCTTTCACAAGACCCACTCCTTCTCTATCTGTCTCTATCTGGAGTGTTTTGTGTGAAACAAAGCTCATCAGAATGTGGACCTATTTTGCTATCATGGGTTGGAGTGGATGCCTGGGCAGTTTACAGTGTCAACCTCACTTTTCCTGCTTTTTCTCCCTCTCCATGTAATCTTCATCTGACACATTCTGGTTGCTAGGAGAAAACAAATAAAGCCAAATGAGCAACAAATGAATATAAGATATTTGAAACTGATTCGTGACTGTGGAGTTTCTTTCTTTACTAGTATCAAATGAATCATCATGGTCATCATAAAATGAATGCATCACTTTAAAAAAATGAATGAATCATGACTAAAATGAATGTGAGTATATCCACACCTGCACGAGATATAAGAACAGATGAGGAACATATGATGACTGTGTCAGATCGAATAAGAGAAACTAAGAGTTTGGGGTCTATATTTAAACAGGATATCAATGGACAGATCAGAAAAGGAATACAAACCTGGCTGCCCAGCTGACCTTTCCATTACAAATGCCTTCCTCAAATGACTACTCTTCAACTGCCTTGGCATATAATGCTCTGGGACCTGCTTTTGGAGAGCACAAGTCCTGGACGGCCATAGTGGCTGAGGATGCAATGACCCAGGTAGAAGACAAAATTACCAGGACCCAGGTAGGCGACAAAGTAAAGGCAAGAAAAACTGTTGGGCATCCTAGCAAAAACAGGTGGCATTAGTTTCAGTGGCAAAGAAGGCAGCAATGGTGCCAAGCTGGTAGCAGTGGAGGAGAATGTGGAGTGGGGCATGGCAACTATGATGGGTTACAAGACAGGCCATAGAAGACTGAATCTTTTAGACTGTAAGCCTATAGGCAGTGATCACTTTATTCTGGTATGTGTCAGCTGCTCAGGAAAACTTTTGGACTCAAATGTGGTGTAAAAATGCTTTTGAATGGAATAAAATAAGAAATTATATCTCTGTACATGGGACTGGAACACGGAGGTATCACAGCATCATTAATATTTATCCACCATGGACTTATCTAAGCAGGTTTCAAAGCAGGGGAGGCAAAAATGCAACCAAGGACATTTCTGAGCCCCATTCTCCCCACCAATTTCAGATGGGATTCTTTTAAAAAAAATATTTGGGAGGTATTTTTATGTTTTTGTCTTCTACTCGGGCTGTTTTAACAAGGAAGGAAACAGCAACTGCAGAAGTGCTCCCTACATACCCAATGAGACTTTTTTCTTTTTTTTAGTAATACTGAAAAAGTTAAATGAATTCCAAGGGTGGGAGGACACTGTGAAGCAAAGTGAGACATGATGGGCAAGGGTTAGCCCTCTATGGTCCTGCCCGGGGGGGAGCAATGCATTCTCCCCGCTAACGCTTGGCATTTGTCCACTTCTGTTTTAAAGCCATTGGCCGTCATCACTTGGGAAGGCTTTAAAAAAATAAAGAGAAAAACAAACCCAGAACCTTGGTTCCAACATCATCCTTTAAAAAAAAAAAGACAAATTGAAATATTATTTTTTGTTTATCTGCTCCTCCTTGCAGCAGGACTACAGTGCGCACCAGCATTCTAAACTAGAATTCTAATCCTGCTTTATTGTGATGTTCAAATATATCTGCTGTGAAAATGAATATCATCTGTGTGTTGCCTATCTATTGCCAGTTTTGTTGGTGATCCCAAGCTATAGTACTTTGAAAGGAAAGGTTCTTTCTACCCACTCTCTCCACACCATGCAGAATTTTATAAATCTTGAGCTATTCCAAACACAAAGCCTCTAGCCAACAACTTTTTCAAGCCAACTCTTGAAACAAGGCACGGAAACTTAATAGAAACACTGGCTAAAAAGCCAAGATCACTGGGAAGTTACACTTCTATCTCATACAGACATAAAGGCACTGGCAACCCCTGCCCTCATCCATTAGCCTATGCTCAGAAAAAAAAACCCAGGCATTTTGCAAGTGTTCAACCATCATCAAAATCATCATTATCTTTGGCATCCACATATATGGAGAACACTGTGCTATTGACTTTACGTTACTTAATGATTTCAAGAGTCTAGTGTTTTATTTCTTTACACATAAAAGACCTGGAAAACAATTTTTCCCATCTCAATGAAATCACATGATTAGATATCCTTTTCATATACAAAAGGGTTTTTAAAAAAAATCATATTAGAGGCTAGATTCAATGTGGCTATTTGGTTAGTTTTGGAAAATGGGAATTGTTTCACATAACATAGTCTGACTTATGGTGACTCTATCTTAGGGTTTTCCTGACAAGATTTATTCAAAGGATATTTGTCACTGAGAAAGTGTAACTTCCCAAGGCCATCCGAACCATACTCAAACAACAGCATTGGCTCTCTTAATAATTCGTTATAATAACTATCTTGATAATAAAAACTGGAATAATTCCTTCTAAATTCTCTTACTTGGTGTTATAGAAATGCTCACAGAAATTTCAGGTTAGAACACAGTCAGAAGGGAATTTGTCCTTGGCTTTTTTACCCCAGTAGTGCAGTGTCATTAATGCTAGGGAACACACAGAACAACTTTATAATGGGAGTTATACAGGAACAGAAATTGCCACTAAATCATTAAATAACAACATCATCAACAACAATTTAATTGCCCCCTACACACTCCAGGATGTATATTATCATGGTTTGTCCCAGGAGACTGATGGATCCAGATGGTTTATTGCCAGCTCTTGGGGATTTTTCTGTCACTTTGCTGGGCAATTCTGTCAGAAGCCTCATTGAAAAGGAATGGGAAAATGGTCAGGACAGTGGACACAACCACTCCTGTCTGTCCCCTTTAGCAGAGTGGAGCCAAGAACTCCCCTGGTAACTGGCAGTGATGAAACAAGTGAGACAGAGACTAGAGAAGCACTGGAGGAAGACTTGGAGTGAGTCTGGCCAAACTTGTGCTAAAGCCTCTTCGACTGCCTACTTAGATAGCAGAGATGTGTACAGCAGAAATATTTATTTTGTGCCACTACTGTATCTGCAGAGGTGTTATGTGGTCAGAGATACATTATGCCCTAGTCCCTGAGAAGAGAATGTAGACCACTCAACAGCCCACTGTGAAGAATCTACATGGTACTTTACAGATAAAATCCCCTGGAGCTTTTCTATCCTGGATACTATCGTTACTAAAGTCCTTGTGGATACAACTTTGGACCCTATTTATACAACAATAACGGATCCTTTTCCCTTTTTAAATAGGATCTTTGCAGAGGTGAGAGCCACCACGTTTGATAGTCACTTGCTGTTCTTGGCTCCTTAAAAAGGCCAGAAGAGAACTGGCTGAATGGAGGAAGGGAAAAGTTAATGCCTCCTTACAATCAGGCAGCATTCCAACTTGCCTAAAGCAAGCGTTTCTAGTACTTCTGTTGAAAAAGCCTTTCCTGTATCCCTTTATAATGGATAAATAATGGCTAACATATCACTTTTGGATAAGGAATCAGACTGTGCGGTAGTCTATCAGTTCCAGGGGTTCTTGGAAGAAACAGATTATTCCAATACATTTCAAAATTGTCTCAACCTGGTTATGGGACAGAGGCCATTTCCACACTACTCTGTTATAGTGTTATTATTCCACTTTCAACATCCTGTGTAATTCTGGGGTTTGTAGTTTACTGAGGCCAAAGAGCTCTCTGGCTGAGAATTCTAAGTGCCCCTCCCTAAAATGAAAATCCCAGGATTCCATAGGATTTTGAAAGTGGAATAATAGCTTTATAAGAGTGTAGTGGGGAGATGGCCCAAGACAGCTTTGGTCGCCTTCGAAGATGTTGTCTGCTGAGAACCAGACAGCGAGAGCCTTATCCTGTTGGTTCTTTTGGACCTCTCAATAGGTTTTGATACTATCAACCACGATATCCTTCTGGGCACCCTTGATGGGATAGGACTTTGGCGACACAGTTTTATGTGGCTCCATTCCTCCTTGGAGAACAGAGGGTCAAACCAGATGATAAGTTCAGCACATATTTAGAAGAGCCCTCTGTCATTACAGTACATCACTATTTTGCTGCACAGTACCTTCCATTTGACTTATTTGTTCTCTAGTGGTCATTATTAGGTAAATACAGATTTAATTTGCAAGCCTGCTTGCTGAAGCATGCATCTCTGGGGAAAACCCGCTGTGTGAGAGAAAACACGTTAATCAGAGAAAATACACACTCTTCTTAACATATATAACCTATGGTTATTTGTATTATGAGAATTTAGGCATATACTTATAGGCAATCTCTCTCTCTCTCTCTCTTTCTCTCATCACAGGCACCTTGGTTTCTGTGATCTTCCTTTTCGTTTGCTGCAAAATGCTACTATTTCTTTCAATTCCACAGTTTTGAAGACTATTATTTATATCATCTTATTGCTGCTTACTGAACTCATTAGAAATGCCTTCAGTAAGCACCCAGTGAAGCAAATGGAATGGTTGTCAGTATGTGATGATAGCAGTGTTTGTTTGATGATAACAGTGTGTGCTTTTGCCTCCTTAGTGCTAAAACTATGAAAATGTCACCCATGTAAGGCAATATAATGGGTCTGAAAGCCTGTGGCATGTCAAGGTCACTTAAACTGCTTGGCCTGCTTCTTAAGGCAAGGACTGAAAATGCTGATTTGTTCTACTGGAAATAGTGGTACAAAAAAGTGACCTGAGAATTGGGGAAAAAGGATGAAAAGTCTAGTAGGACCCTACGGCAAGACTATACCACAGCTGGTTTGTTTGTGCAACCTACACAAGTACTGCATGGCAAATCTCCCTCACACAGCCAGATCAGGGAGCACTGGACAAATAAAAAAGGGTAGCATTTATGATGTCTCGTAATGAGATTTTGGGGATGTGGTTTCACCTGAAGCAGGCAAACTATTCGTTGTTGATATAATCCTAGATCTTTTCATAAGCAAACTCCAGTCCTCTTACATAATCGTACTGCATAAATTAAAACAAGGATAGAGAATTTTGGTCGGTTTTACTGAAGAGCTTTCCCATATTTATACAATTTTTTCATGAATGCAGGGTAAAGAACCTGAGATTTCAAAAATCATTGGTGGGCAATGAGAAACTGAAAGAATTCACTCAGGAAGAAGACTTTCAGTACATGGTTCTGTATTTGAATTCTTGTGTATTCGTCCATGTTTGTGGTGAAAAATAAGGTTGTCAACTTTCTTTTTCTGACAGGCTTCTCATCTTTTAACAGTGACACTGCAGGCAGACCCTATTGGAAGTAGCTCTACCAGTTGGATTAGGCCAGCACAGATGGTTGAGAATTTTGCTAAGTTTATTCAATTTATGAAGAAATGATAAAAGCTTATAAAGATTTTATCAAAATTTCCTAATTTCTTCATAAACTGAATGGAAAGGACTTGAGATTTTCTAAAAATCTAGATGTGATGGAAAGTGAAACATCTATCTCCAAGGTACAACTCCAGGAGGTATATTTCTTTCAATTATTTAAACATTCTTGCTTCTTGTCTCTTTACTCCTATTTTCTGTAGTCGAAAAGGTGCTGAGTACTAAGTAAAACTGTAGCATCATTTTTGACTAATAAATGAAAGAAAGTTTTTAAAAAAACTCAAACCCTTCTTTCATTTCCCCACCCATTTTCATCTTTCATCCATATTTCCATGCTGATTCCCAAAATGTGTTGGGCATGTCACTAGTACTGTGTGGTATGGTTTTAGCACATCTTAAGAGAGATACAGTTAAAAATTCTAGCTTTTCTATCTAAGCTTACATATCAATGAAAAGTGAAGATGTTCTGTCATTTAGGCTTAGTATATGCTCTGATACCCTGATCCATTCTAAAAATGATGTGCCTTTCACTATTTTTCTTAAATTTTCACTGACTGCATAGGGATAACACATGATATCATGTGTATCAGTTTTGAATGCTAGGCTCCCAGAACATGATTTTGACAAACAATGATTAGGACAAACATTGTTTCTGGGCATATTAAAAGTGCTGGCTAAAGGGGCAACATTTCTAGAACAGAAAACACATCTTCCACTGTTCACATAACAAAATAACCCTCATTTTTGGTTTCCAAACTGACAAGCTAGAAAATGTTGAGTATCCTTGAGGAACAGTTTCTGTCTGTCTGTCTGTCTTTCTGTCTGCCTTTCTTTCAAGTGGGGAGAAGCAAGTAAGATGTGAAAAGACAAATTCAAAGATAGGGAAAATGTTGCAGCTAAGTTTCAGAAAGCCCTTGGGCCCTTGGTATTCACTGGGGTTTGGTTCCAGGATCTCCCCTGGATAACAAAATCCATAGATGCTCATGCCCCGTTACAAAAAACGTTAAAGCAAAATGGCATCCCTTATATAAAATTGTGAACTACTCAATTTTTTTGTGGGGAGGATTGTTTTAAAATATTTTTGAGCCACACCTGGCTGAACCTGTGAATGCAGAATCCACAGATACAGAGGGCCAACTGTATATCTAGACCTGGGGTATGGAACATGCTGTCTTCCAAATACTGTCACACTGTTACTGTCAACATCCCAAACTATGGCTATGCTGGCTAAGGCAGATGGGAACTGCAGCCCGGTAACACCCACTAAACAATCTCTACGCTATCTAGTCAGCAAAGGAATCTGATTAGCCTTCTGCACTAGACTGCTATTATTCCACTTTCAACACCCCATGGAATCCAGCCAGCCCCTCCTTAAACTCCAAACCCCAGGATTCCATAGGATACCGAGGCCCTTTTAGCATGACATTTCTCATGTGAAAGGGCCTTTTGAGCATCATGCGATTGCAAGGAGAGTTTCAGATGACGTCCTCACAATCGTGTGACGCTGCTGGGGCTGGCAGGTGCCGATCGCACACTATATTATTTTCGGCTTTTAGCCGAAAATGATGCATCATCACACATTGCTCTGGGGCCCCACACGCACTTACCTTGTGTGCGGAACTCCAGAGCTGTGGTTCTCACACTTCCTCCCCCAGCGCAGCCTGGGAAAATACCCGGCTGCACTGCAGCAGGAAGAGGCTGGCCGGCAGGCATCTCCTGCAGAGCAGAAGCAGCGGGGACGTGAGAGCCTCATGGAAGAGGCTGCTTGTGTGATCCCCACGTAACTGCACTGGACAGAGGTAAGGTGCCAAAAGGGCCTGAAAGTGAAATAATAACACTATAACAGTCCAGTGCGGAAAGTGTCTAGATCTACCTAGTTACCTTTCTATTCAAGATTCTGATATAAGCCATTGAAACAGCCTTTTGCTTCTGACTAATTTGATTCATGCTCTTCTGAAAGTTTAATCTGTAGTTTCTACACGACGGTTAACCAGTATGGATAACCGTTGTACCGGGATCCCCCGTACCCCACTGTCTACTCTTTCATCCAGTGGTTCTTGAGAAATTCAACATGGAATATGCACCAGTCAGAGAAATAACCCTAACACTGCTTAATGTAGAAAGGAATCTGCCTATATTATTAACTGAGAAGACATACAAACTGAAAGAAAATGAATACAAAATGGTGTTGCTACGCGCAGCTGTGGCAAACTTCGCACTCAACCCATCTTTTCCCCCATGCCCCTGTTAATACTACGAACAAATTCATTGGAAACGTGGATGATGGCAACCTCATGCATTTCCTGTAACTTTTAAAGATAGAATGAAGGCACAGTAGACATGCAAGCTTTTTGTCTCTGAAAACTTAATGTCTTTTTACCACTGCAAAGGGGGAGAGTGTGTGTGTGTCCTTGCCTGATTGTTCCACCATATATCACAACAGTTGTTCTGTTTTCTCAGTAGTGTACTTTAATGTGACCAGATGGGGTATGCCCACACTCCTGCCCACTAAGCTAAGATGCAAATATTTAACAATTTAGTTACTAGAGCCTTTAAAAACAGGGAGTGTATTTCAGTATGCTTGCCAGGAAGACACTATGGAACACTGGGGATCCAGCATACCAATTTTGAGTACCAATACTTACCCGGGATAAGCTTTCAAAAGGATGGATTTTAAGCCTCCTTTCTTTTCCAGGTGCAATTAATATCTTAAAAAGGAACACCTCAAGTAAATTAGATGTGTTAAAATTCTGTCTGCACCTCAGAGATAAGTGGTCAGTATACTAAACACAGGTGAAGATTTTACAAGCACTAACTGTACTTCCAAGAGGGAAATGGCCTTTTCAGACAGGTCTTGTATTTGCTAGATGTGATTTCCTATCTCAGCTGCTTTTTAAAAGAAACATAAAGATACAGCTGGTTTGAAGTAAATGATATTATCTGGATTGCCACAGTCCAGTTAACAGGAAAAGTCAAGTAATGTTGCTCTGCGGTAGGGATGGACAAATTCGGTGTCTAGTTTTCTTCCCCAAAACTGTTTGGGCATCCAGACTGCTGCTGACACCCCCACCCCCAAAAAATCCAGAAGGGACTTAGCCAAAAATGTTGAACGATGCTGTGCGCATAGGCTGACATCTATATAAAAGCTGAACTGTAACTCTTGAGGCTCCTGAAGAGGCACTTCTGTTTTTGGCAAGAAAGAGGTCCAGCTGGTAAAGCTAGGGGCCCTTAAAACAACTTGGGGGAGCTCACGTGCCCCAAGGCTACACTCTGCCCACCCATGCTCTGTTGCTTTCTATTCTTAATCTCATCCTTCATAAGGCTCCTCTTTGTATTCACCAATTCACAGAGTAATTCACCGAGCGACAACCTCAGGCTAGCTAGGAATTAACAGTTTAACCTCCTAGCTCTGCTACACAAACAGATATCTATTTTAAACCAGTTCAAATGGAACAGTTTTCTTCCAAACAAACTTGGGAATGGTAATTTGTTGAACTCCTGGGAATTCTTTGGTGAAGACCCTTAGGGCCCCCTGGAAGATGTAAAAGCTCAAAAGTTAAGTCGTTTAAGGACTCCAGCATGGCTATGCTCTTATTGTTCTTTCTCACTGCAGTATTAGAAGTAAGGGAAAGTGGTATTAAATACACTTTTGATACATGGGAATTAATATGCACCTTCACTACTGTACAACCCACCCATTCAGCTGTTTCAAAGTAGAATTTACAAGACTTACACAAGATTATTCTAAGATCTTATCCTCACGTGCACCAAAGGTAAGCGTAGAACAACTTAAAAGAGGAATTAAAGAGTAACAAATGTGAAAAGTTACATTAAAATGCCACAACCTAATGCAGTTTCTGCTGAATGGCAGAAAACAATTTTTTTTTTAAGCAATTCAGAAACTCATATACCATAGAGATTGTAAATGGGGAAAGTGACAGAAGGAAACTCCTACCCAGAGATTGCTGATAGCTTTTGGTGTGCCTGATAGGCAATCTCACATCCTTTGGTTCGAGTTCGGTGCATTTCAGCACGTAAAGATGGACAACTGACTGAAACATCCCCAATGGAAATGACCAATTCACGGTACAGAGCCACCTGGGTGTTGAAATCCTGGACAAGCTGAAAAATAAAAATAAAAAGTCTGCTTACTAATATAAGATACTTCACTGCACACGTCACTGTACAGTAAGATAAAGCAGCATTTCTTTTTAAAAAAATTCTTCTCTACTATAGCTGGCACCTATAACCTGGACAAACAGGACAACCATAAGCATTAGAGATGATATATACAAGCAAAGATGTCAGTGTTTTCCTTTGTATATGAAGAATATATATTCTGGGGAAGAGGGGATATTCTACAAGTTTCAAGCCACTAAATATATTATTAAATACTGAAGCAGGCATAAAACCTAGCTTTTCTTCTGCTGGAAGCAAAGGATTATTTTATCATGAAAGAAGATAACATTTCCAGAAATAGTTCTTTCCTTTTTCCCACTGGTTTATGACTTGCTGGCCTTCTAGGGAGTGGAATGTGCCATTCACTTTTCTGCACTGGATACATTTAATATATGTTGGCATTATTTTCCCTCTAGTTCTAATACAGTTCTCACTGGGCTCAAAAATCTGGACTTGTTGGCTAATAAGAGATGTACATTAGAAAAAGTCCTCACCAGTTAGTATTCCTGCAAGCACTTTGGACTGTGTAAAATAAAACAGGCAAACAGGCAATCATTCTCCAATGTAACACTTCAAGACAGCATCAAACCAGAATACTCATTTTTGCCCTTCTTGAGAAAACATTACAAACCCAGTGCTTACCAAGATGATTATTGTTTTGCTCAACTGCTAGCACTGAACCTTTAGTTTGGGTGAATAAAATAAATGTGTCCAAGCAACACACTGGAAGAAAGAACAGCAATACCAGTTTCAAAATGTCTCCTTGGGGAAGAAGGAACAATACAGATCTTGCCAGATTTCCTATAGATCTTAAATTCTTCAGAAAGAAAATCTCAAATTGTATGTCAACCATATGATGGGCCATAGTCCCAAACTCTCATATCTGAATAGTTCTGTTACTACTGTATAAAACACTGCTGTTATTAGCACTTAATTAAAATATCAACAAATATCTACTAGATCTGGTAGTGGCTTTTCCACAGAGAAATTACAAGGGTTTACCACAAAGTGGGATTATCCACCCAATATGTTAAGGTCCCAACGGTTTACTGTGTGGAAGTGTTGTGGAGTGAAAATTAATCTTCCATCTCTTTCCTTTCAGATCAACAAAATCCTTTGGCCTTAGAAAGAAAGAAAGAAAGAAAGAAAGAAAGAAAGAAAGAAAGAAAGAGAACATACACATTTGACTGATTGCCCAAGCCAAGGTTCAGCAACACTATTATAGAAAGCTCTTCTAGGAAGCTGGGAAAGCTTTGAGAAGGCCCTGTGAATCCAAGGTTGCATTTTTTTTTAAAAAAAAATAAACACTACATTTCCGGCCTTTATGGCATTCTATGCGAAGACCTTCTACAAAGAGAAGCTTTTAAAATCCAAGGATTTTTTTTTGCATGCTGCAACTGAGACAAAGAGGCAAATGAATTTTAAAATCATCAAATTAAACGCTTTTCACATCTAGTAAATGTTAAATCCATATATTGAGATCTTTCAAGGATTAATTCAGCCCCCCCCCCACAACTGAGGGAAAGAATGTTTGCATAAGGCTGGAACTCTGTGCATATTTCCTTGGGAATAAGCTCACTGAACTATTTGCTTATGAGTAAACAAGCATAAGGCTGTCATAAGAGTACTTTAGTTTAAGAGCAACACTTCCAGTGTGACACAGGATCATGAACACTGAAACACATGTTAAACATAAAAATTAGCTTAAGTTAGGCTCCTTATATTATGCTGCTGAACAAATGTGCTATTTCAGGTCCAATGTTCCTGAACTGGTCATCACCACTGTGATTTTCCAATTTTGGCACAGAGTAGCTTAAACAGAATACAGGTAGGATGCCTACCATGCTACTTAAAATATCTAGTGCCCCAAACAGTCTGTAGTTACACAAAAGGAAGCCTATGAATGTGTACAGGCTATTTTTCCTAGGTAAAATGGCCTTTAAAAAAAATAAAAGTAATATTTATCAAGGGCGAAACAACAATCCCAAAATTCCTCCAGTTTATATTTGAAGAAACATGCTTCTCAGCTCAGTGACAGTTAGCTGTACAAAATGCGAGAGAAATGAAAGGCAGAATGTAGTTGTGAAATCCTAGTTGTTTACTCAGACTAAGTCCTGCTGTGGACCACAGCCTTAATGTTCTCTATAAAAATTTATGATGCATTTCTTTTTTAGCTGACATCCAAGTCTGCTTTTCCAAAAACAGATTGGTGTCACGTATTGTTATCCCCACTACAAACAGTAAAATATGAAAACCCGGAGGCCCCAAAAAGATAAAAGCCCACATAAAATGAGCAAATTTAAAACCAAAGACACATTTCTCCCCCTTCACCCAGATAAAATAATGTTCCCCGCATTGTGTTTCAAATTTCACCCCCTTAATTCTGCACAAACTTGAAGTCCGGGGATGCTGACATATTAAATGTTTTCTTTCCTTTTTTTTTTTTTAAAAAAAACAACAGCTTTAGCATTACCCCATGAGAAGATCAATTTGACTGCACCCAAAAGAATACAGCAAGTTTTTAGGAAATCGAAAGGATAGCAGTAGTGGTGAACCTGGTTGGTTGGGAGTTTTCAGAAGCATGCAAGTGTATCAGAATTTGGTTTGCGGAGGGCACACTTATGGCAGATTGATGTCTTCTTCATCCTGGATACGGAAACAAAGGGAGGTGGTTCTCCGAGGGATAGAATTTAGCAAAACCAAGCCAACAGATGCCAATT
Source organism: Iguana delicatissima (assembly GCA_948472985.1). Lineage (NCBI taxonomy): Eukaryota > Metazoa > Chordata > Lepidosauria > Squamata > Iguanidae > Iguana > Iguana delicatissima. The sequence goes on from CAOKZL010002009.1 coordinate 641,053, forward strand.
TCTCTGCCTGTTGGACTAGTTAGCCTTGATGTGGAGGCATAAGTAATACATGTACACCACAGCAAAGACCCACACCCAGGCTGTCTGATTACCTATTTCGCAACCCCTGTTGAATTTTAACCTGTACCTGACGCTTGATTTTGACTTTTGCAGCCTAGCCTCATGGTAAGCCAATACTCCCCAATCAGAGGAACCTTAACATTGTGTCCTGTACTTCGACGGTCCCACTTTTCGGCCTTCTCTGGCTTCCCTCCTAGCTCCTCAACCCACCCTCCTGGCTTTCAACTCACCCCCCACCATCTTCCTTCCTTCCCCTTCCTCCCAGCGTCATCATCCGTGTTTACAACTGTGGGGCTGCGGCGCAAAAGGAGAGAAAGAGCCCCTCGCTTCTCCTCCTCGCGACAGCCGAGTCAGGCCACTTCCGCACTAGCCTGTTCCAGCGCGATGATTCCACTTTCAACATCCTCTGGAATCCTGAGGTTTGCAGTTTCGGGAGGGGCCGGTCGGCCTCTCCCGAAACTGCAAACCCCAGGATTCCAGAGGATGTTGAGAGTGGAATCATCGCGCTGGAACAGGCTAGTGCGGAAACAGCCAGGTGAAAGCGCTAAGACCGGGCGGAGGTGGGGGGAGAGAAGGTGTCAACTCAAATGCGGACTGCAGTTTTAAAAATAGTGCAACTGCACGTGATCGGAATAGAGAAGGCGAGAACAAGAAAGAAAAAGGAAGGATAGAAGGTGGAGGAAAAAAAAGGAAAGGAGAAAAAGAAGTGGGGTGGAGGGCGGAAATGGTTCTCTACTGCGAGCCACACAGACGCGTTTGAAAACAGCGAACGAGCGAGGACGGGAGCCGTCGCCTGTCTTCTGTCCCTCGCGCGCTCTCTACCCACCATCTTGCAGTCGTCCAGGGCCAGTCTCTGGGTCTTGGGGGCGCCCTCCGAGGCGCTGCCTCTGCGCTCACCGTCCCTGCTGTGCAGCGGCGTCTTGCTGATCTGGAAGATGGAGCCCGTGGACCTGGGGCGCTTTTTGCGCCCATTCGGTGCAGAACTCATGCATACACATCCAGTAACGCAAAGGCTGCGGCGACGCGGATCCCAGCCTGGCGAGGGCAAAGGGGTTCCCCCCAAAACCGAGCCCCCAGCCCACCGCCAGCGACAGCGGGCTCGGCGCGCCGGGGAGTCCAAGGCGAGGGAGCCCCAACCGCCTGGGCGCCCGCTTCTCTGCCTGCCTGCCTGCCTGCCTTCTCTCTTCCCTCCCCTTCGGCTGCTGCTCCTCACCGCCGCAGAGGCTGTGTCTGCTGCTCCCGGGAGCCTCCCGCTTGCAGCCACGGACCAGTCGAGAAGGCGAGCGCCGCCGTGCTTTGCAGCATCGCTCTCCTCCGGCTACGGCAGAGGCGGCGGCGGCAAGAACGTCGAGGTCGCGGCGAGGGATGCGAAGCAACTCCTTCCTCCCTTCGGCGGCACCAGGAACCGCAGCATTTCAGTCCCTGCTCCGACCTCTCTCCGCCGCGACGGCCAGGCGGCGGTGGCAGCGGGGTAGATCCGGGGGCGCTGGGCACATCAGCGGCGCTGCCATCCAGAAAGGAGGAGAAATAAACGCCTCCTTCTCCGAGCCCTGCGCCGCCGCCGCCGCCGCGACTGGAGGAGCCGCTTCTTTGTGCGTCCTCGGCGCAGCGCTCCGGCTTCTGCCCGGCCCGCTCCCTCCCTCGCCGGCGCCGCCGCGTCCGCCGCAGAAGAGCAGGGGAGCGGACGCATGTGTGCGCCTGTGGATGGGAAGGGGGGGTCGGACGCGCGCAGGCGCACGCCTCCGTCGGGGGCTTCGGAGCCCTGGGCTCGCCGTTTCCGCACTAGACGGTTACAGCGCTATTATGCCACTTTCAACATCCTGTGGAAGCCTGGGGTTTGCAGTTTAGGGTGAGCACATGCAAAATCCGTGTGTGTCTACATGCCAAGAGTTTTGCAAACATTTCTCAAGGCAGCATTTCCCAGGAGATTACTGCTGCATAGAAAGATGAAGCAATTCCACAGTATTCGCGAGGCCTGTGTGGATAATGGGGGAGGTACATCGTGTTGTTTACTTGGGCTGTCCACAGATCCCCCTATCAGTAGCATGGGGGAGAGCCCTGACCAAACTGCTTTCAGATCAGACTCCTTCAACATTATTGGGCCTTTTCACACTACACTGTTACAGTGCTATTATTCCACTTTCAACATCCTGTGGAATCCTGGGGTTTGTAGTTTACTGAGGCCAAAGAGCTCTCCAGTTGAGAATTCCAAATGCCCCTCCCTGAACTACAAACCCCAGGATTCCACAGGATGTTGAAAGTGGAATAATAGCACTATAACAGTCTAGTGCAGAAGCTACTTGCTCCCTTTGAGTTGTTTGCCCTGAAGCAGCTGGGCTCCTGAAGGTTTCCTTGGCTGAAGAACATCTCTTCCCCTTGCCTACAAATCCTTTCAGGGAAGCCCTTCTCTGGGGAGAGCAGCTGCAGCACGTATAAGTGAGTTGAAAGCTGTTTGTGCCACCTCTCTGCCCGTAAGGGACAGTGGCCTGTGGGGTGCTGTGTGCTAGCAAGAGCCCCCCTCCAGTCCTACACTTACCCCCCAAACAGTGGCAGAGACTCCTGAAACTGGAAAACAGAAGAAGTGCACCAACAATGGACCCTTAGGTTAGGGCTTAAAGCACAACAGGACCTGTTGAACTGGTTGCTGGAACTTCTAGGGTCATTTCCGCACCAAACTGTTCTAGTGCTCTTATTCCTTGCTGCCTTGAGAAATCTTTGCAAAATTCTTGGCGTGCGCGCACACACACGGATTTTTTGTGTGCTCATCGGAACATAGGAATGTTCATTTTCGGGAGGGCAAAGGCCATTATGGTTAGATTTTGCTAGCACATGACACTTGAGCACAAAGTTGTGCAATAATACTGACTACCCCTCAGTTCAAAAGTAATGGAAAGAAGCACTTTTCCCCACAACAGGTTATTAATTTATGGAATTCGCAATAGGTGAGTGGATTTAAAACTCAAGATAGCTTACAACAACTGATACCAGAATAATCTACTATATAAAAGTCAATGTTTGTCTGTGCGCTTGTCTGTTTTTTGGCTGTGTGAGGCGAGAAGACCTCACATGATTGGCTGGCTGTGAAGATTCCATGGAATCCTGGGGCTGGCAGTTTAGGGAGGGGCCTTTAGGATTCTCAGCCAGAGAGCTCTTGGGCCTCAGGCTGGTTGCTATGGAGATAAGGCCTACCATCAATAAGGATGCCAGAAAACTTTTGGAAGGCATATATGAGAAAAATTAAAGTGACATACACAACATAGTTACAAAGTCTTCTCACCTCACACAGTAGATTGTATGGGTTTCATACCTGAGAAATCTTAAAGTTGAAATTCAAAACAAAAAATGCTTCCAGAAAAATGTAAAGCCATTGCACAAATTCACTTTAACAGAAAGAAAACAAACCAAAGCAAAAACAAAAAGCACAAAAGCGAGTACATCAATGTCATCAGACAACACAGATTGGATTGGGGACTATGGGGAAAAGTTACAGGTACTGGAATAGACCAGTTGCTATGGAGATGATGCCTAGCAGCAAGAAGGAGGACAGTGTATTCCCTCAGGAACTCAGCCTCTGAATGTTAACAACTGAATAAAGATTGGATTGGGGAATATGGGGAAAATTTACAGGTACAGAAATAGGCCAGTTGTTATGGACACAAGGCCTAGCAGCAAGGAGGAGAACAAGTGTACTCCCTCAGGAACCCAAATTGTGTACGTAAATAACTCTGAATACAGATTGTACTGAGAAATATGGAGCAAAGTTACAGGAAATGGAGAAGACAGTTTGGTGAGTTCTTAAGAGGAAAACAAAATCCCGGGCAACGCCAGGTAAGTACACTAGTCACATATGAAATATGTAGCCATATAAAATATGCTGTAACATCATCAAATGATTATAAAAATCAACTCTAAAATCAGCTCAAAAATAACTGATTTTTTACAATCTTTAAAATTCATCTAGATGTGAGAAATGGGGCCATAGACATCTTCCTAGAAAAAGAGTTCCAACTTGGTGAGGCTGCCACAGACAAGGCCCTGCCCTACTCTCTGTTACTCTCCAGCTAGTTGCTCTTGCTGCAGGACCAGAGAGGGACATGTCAGAAAGTAATCAAAAGTCTTGGGTGGATTATATGAGAAAAAGGCATCCTCAGATAAACTGGCCCAAATTACATAAATCGAGCCTTTAAGGGCTAAAACAATCAGCTTAGATGGCTTTCAGAAAGTGTCTTAGAGAAATTCTTGGAGGATTTACTCTCCAAGCTGCATACAGAGAGGCAGACAACAAAGGGAAGCTGTTAACTAAATGACCTGTTTCTTAGCATTTAAAGGTATCTGACTGGCCATTGAATGGTGGATCAACTAGATAGACCCAGAGATGACACCAAGAAGTCAGCTCTTCTATTTTAAATATCTGTACAATCCATTTTTCTTTTTGTACAGGAAGAAAGAAGCAGCTGGTTCTGCACTATGGTGACTCTTTAAAGAACTAAAAATAGGTGCTTTCACTCTTGAACATAAATGAGACTGGACCTTGTACCGGAAATGTGTGAACAGATTTATCATAAAGAAACAATCTTACATGTATGGCAGTAGTTAATTAGATTTCTACTAGGAGCTGGGCCTTCAGAGCACCAGCAGGAATAATCCTGGGCTGTATAATCCGATCCTCTCCCAGTACATTGCTCTTGGGTGACCCAGGCTGGGCTGCTCGGCAGACTTTCTCTGTGTTCTCCTTCATCAATGATACGACGGTAAATGGAGTTCTCACTTTCCTGCTTCAGTCCATTCATTCCGGTTCCTCAGTCTGGTGTATTTGGTTAGAGTGTTGGACTGGGACCTCCGAGAACCTGGTTCTAATCCTCAATAAGCCATGAAACTTACTGGGTGACTTTGCCTCACCATCCTCTCTCAGCGTGACTTACCTTACAGAGTTAAGTGGTGTAGAGGTGGAGAGATGATGACTGTCACACTGAGTTCATTGGAGAAAAGGCAGGATATCAGTGTTACTAATGAATAAACTGATACAATAAAGGAATAAACAAACTCCTTCACCGAAGCAGCCGCATGAGAGAAAGAAACTGAATTTGTATGTTATTCTAATCACAGCACAGAAACAGTTATTTCCAGGAAGGCAAAGAACTGTGGTTCGTTCAGGAAGATATAACAACAAGTATTTAGCAACCCTGGTTTCACAGCCTATGTTTCATCAGTGGAAGGCTATAATTTAGTAGCACAGGAAACACTTGTCATGTAAAAAGTCCCATGTTAAGTCCAGGTGCATGTGTGTATATGTGCCTTCAAGACACACATGTCAACTTATGGCAACCCCTGAATTTCATAGCGTTTTCTTATACTCGGGGTGGTTTTTCCAGTTCCTTCCTCTATAATAGAGCCTACAGCACCTGGTATTCATTGGCAGTCTTCCATCCAAGTACTAACCAGAACTGACCCTGCTAGTGATGGGAAAGACTTTTGTTTGAAGCCTTGGAGAGCAGCTACTGTTGCTAACACTACTGAATTATAGGGACAAATGTTCTCATTCAGAATGAGTCGTGTGTTCCTGCATCGCTGCTTCATTGTCATGGGTGTTACAGTTTATTGCAGCAATAAAGCAATCATTGTGTTTACAGAAATAAATAATACTAATGGTGCTCAAGTACACTTATGTTAGGTGGTTACACAGATGGAGAAAAAAACATAATCCTTGGCTAGTTTGCTGATGGCAGAGGCATGGGCTTGCCTGGACTCATATTTTTAGAAAACAGTTTCCCGGAATCAAATGCTGTATACAGAGAACATTCTGGCGATGAGTGTTTTGTACTGCAGATGAGTCTAAAAAATCTGGTAGGTAATCAAAATGCAAAAATATGTTGAAGCATGGAGAACCATGCCAACATTTCAAAACATTTAGAAACAGGGTTGTCATGGGGTGGGCACGGCAAGCCACTGCACTTCCTGCAAGGGCCTATGGTGAGTGTAAATGTGTTTGAGATATGAGTAAACAGAAGTGGGCTGCTATCCGATGTCTGGTGGCTGCATGCCGCCTTCATTGGAGCTCAGAGGATGTGGGCATTTTGTGTATTTTAAAAAAATAATAATCAAAAGGAGATGGGGGTAAACAGAAAAATGACCCTGAGTTGCATGCAGTCTTTGAGCTGTACTTTCCAAGCCACTGGTATATACAAACTGGTGCAACCTGAATTCTGTCCTATGCAGAGGAGTGGATGTGGTTCCCTTAACCCCCCCAAGACAAGGATTGAATCAGGATCAGCAAGCAGAACTCCAGTTAGCTACCAAGCTGAGTAAAATTCTCTTGGAGGGTCTGGAGCACATGTATTAAATACAAGGCCCATGGGCTGAATCTGGCCTGCCAGGCCATTCCTGCAGCTGCAGCACACACACCCTGCCTGCTGATCCTGATCTCCATATTGTGGGCCCCCAGCTGCCAGTATTCTGAGAGGAACCCAGCAGCCAGCACTCATGATCTGCTTCTACTTTTGACTTTTCCTCTGTCTAAGGCCCTTTCTGCACCCTATGTTCTTCGGGCGCTGGGGTGCAGGGATCGCACAAGCAGCCTGCGGTGAGAGGCTCTCACGTCCCTGCTGCTTCAGCTCCACATGAGTTGCCTGCTCACGCGACAGCCCCACCTCTTCCTTCCTCAGTGCAGCCTGGGACTTTCCCAGGCTGCGCTGGGACAGAAAGCATGACCGGAGCGGCTCCGGAAGTTCCGCACACCAGGTAAGTGCGCGTGGGGCCTGGGAGCAATGCGCAATCGCACACCATTTTCAGCTTCCAGCCGAAAATGAAAAGGTGCGCAATTGGTACCTGCTGGCCCCTGGAGCATCGCGTGATTGTGAGTGCATCGTGCAGATCGCTCCTCACAATCACGTGATGCTCCAGGCGCCCTTTCGCATGGCAAATACCATGCGGAAAGGGCCTAAGTCTCGCTGTCAGAGTATTGCCGCGGGTTACCATGGCAATGCTCCAAGTGGCTCGACAGAGTTGGACAGAGTCAGAAGTAGAAGTAGATCATGAGTGCTGGGTGCTGGGCCCCTCGTCAGAATACCAGCAGCAGGGTACCTGAAATGTGGGGATCGGGCTCACCAGGTACAGAGAGGGGCAGGGGGGCAGAAAGTGCCACGGGGAGAGGGGGAGCAGAAAGAGGCACAGAGAGGGTCTGGGGGCAGAAAGAAGCACAGAGAGGGTCTGGGGAGCAGAAAGTGGCACAGTGAGGGTTTGGGGAGCAGCAAGTGGCATACTTTGGATATATTGACCAATTCTATGTCACTTTACAGAGGTATAGGGACCATAAAATACAAATAGCCCCAAAATGTACAGGGCCAGGCAACCTCGCCTTATCAACTTCATATGCCACAGATTGCACATTAGTTCAGTGCACAATTATTTGTTCTGCCTGTCTCAGCTGGGACCAAAAAGTTAAACAAAGTTAATGTAATAAACAGTGGCTTGGTAATATTTGTCTGATGATTACAAAAAATAACTTCCTGTTTTCAAAACTCATTTTTCAATAAATTGTATAATAGTTGTACACTTGAATATCTGCTTGCCATTACTTTTCCTAGACTTCTAGTTTCAGAGCTGGTTATTACTAAAACCAGTAATAATCAAATGCAGAGGCATTTATTTAATACAACTAGCCCTTTGAGGGCAACCATAATGTTGATGCAGCCCAAGATGAAATTGACTTTGACACCCCCAGGTCTGGAGGATCATGCATCAGGCCATATGTGTGAATCAGAGCCTGGAAAAGTTAGTATGTTGGACTACAGTTACCAGAATCCTCTAGCCTGGGAAATTCTCTGAATCATATTTCAAAATAACATTGCTAAGCACTGGTGTGAATATGTTCAAACAAAGAACTTCATTGCCTGAGGATACCCTAGAGCTAGCAGATACAGTTGGCCTTCCACATTCACAAGATTATCTTTCATGGATTTGATTATTTGTGAGTTTCTTCAACCCTTGCCCCCACACCCCAAGCATTTTTTTTCCTGGAGCAACCTTCCCTTTGAATGGTTTTGTTTAGGCCACACAGCCTTTTGAAAAACCACCTCTGGTCCTCCTCCTCCACCAGCAGCTGCCTGGCCACCCTCTTTCCCCGACCTGGTTTGAACCCTGAGTGCCCACCTTCTCCACCATCCCTCATCCCTCTGTTACCACACCATACACCCCCAGTTCTGCAGGATGTGCTATTTTCATAACTGAACATATTTATGGCTGAAAAACATGTTTAAAAGCATGCTGGCAGAAAGCATGCTGCCAGATCAGGATGACCTCAGGTATGATCAGGTCATAAGTTCAGAAAGGATTAGGTGGGAAAACCTAATGCCAATGAGTTTGCGATAATCCTTTCAAGACTATTGGCTATGTTCCCACCCAAATACAATGGAAGGCAAAACTGCCCAGGTGAAGCAATCAGATACCGTACTGTGATGTCGCCTGTGATAACTGAAGCCCCTGTCAGAGCTGCTGATGACGAGCAGCAGCTGTTGGTCCCTGTTGCTCAGGGGGGAGATGACAAGCAGCAGCTGTTGGTCCCTGTGGCTCTGGATGGAGATGAGTCCTGCAGCTCAAGAGCTCCTCCTGCTGTCATGGACCAAGCAGGCTTGGACGTTCCTCTACCTGCTCCTTTAGGGCAACAGCGATCCGATTCTGAAAATGGTTTGGAGCCTGTGCTGATCAGCCCACAAACAAGGCTGAGACTCAAGAAAGCTGAGCAAAGGGAGGCTTCCTTGATTAAGTTCAAGAAGCAGTGACTAGCCACACCTGTGTCTTGGGCTATATAACTGCCTCCTGAAAGCTTTCCTTTGCTTGTGGCAAACTTCTTTCATGCCCTCCTCTTGCCTGTTCCTTGCTCCCAGCACCTGGTTCCTGCTACCTTGAATTGATCTCTTGACCCTTGGCTTTTGGAATTCTGACTATGGCTTTCGCTTGACGCTCTGGTAAATGAACTCCCTTGTGTAAAGAGCTTGCTTGTTTCCTCCTGGCTGGACTTTGCTGGCTCTCACACTCCCTTCTCTGGGCTGGCTTGCCGCCCAGGTCTCTGACCTTGACACGCCCTATGAAAATCTTTCCCACACCCCCCCTGCCCAACCAGACATTAAGAGATTGTTCTGACTCTCATCAATATTTTGTCACCTAGAGTTAAGACAATCAACCCATTCCAGACCCCTTTTTCAACCCCATGAGAAAGCAATTACCACTTTGCACACACACCCTCCTTCAGGGTAGGAAAAGAGTATATAAACTTAAATTTCGGCCCCAGCAAATTGTAGTAAATTGGCAGTTTAGGGTGGGACTGGCTGCCCCCACTGCAAACCCCAAGATTCCATAGGATGTTGAAAGTGAAATAATGGCGCTATAACAGTCTGGTGTGGAAATGGCCCCATTCTTTCTCTATCCAACCTTTCTTGCAAGAAAGGCTTTCTGATAGCTTCGTATGATTCTTAAGAGTGTGATTTCTTGTCTGTTTGTTAATTTCAAATAAAATACTCTGTTTAACTTTTAACTAGAGTCATCACTGCAGTTAGTACTAGTATACACAGGTGAAAAGACCCTGCCATTACCCTTCTCTTGCAGGCCTCCTTTGAGCTATAATTCTCCCAAATTCTCAAGAGTTGCTGGCATTGCGGATGGACCTCAAAGTGCCCCCCATCTTAGGGTAACACCCCCTTTCCACAAACACACAGACATTTTGATATTTGTGATTTTTCCATTTTTGTGGGAGTCCTGCACCCCAACACTAGCAAATGTGGAGGGCTAACTGTACTAGGAAAGGATGTCTGTATCAGATTTTTCAGTAAAGGAAACTGTCACCAGTAGCCACCTTTTGGTGCCTCTTTCCTTTGGCCTGCTCACCTCTTTGCATTTATAAGAAAGATGAATCTGGTGAAAAGAGGAGCACTTACTCCTCAGAAAACCCTATAAAAAACTCTGGACTTCTGTGTCTATTCTTCTTTCCTCTGGTGTCGTTCTGGTGATCTTCATGTTTTGTTGTGTTCTCATCGTTGTGCCTTCTCAAGACGCCAATAGCTTAACTGCTTTGGACCACTTCTTTGGCTGAAATGTGATGGATGTGATGTAATGGGAAATACATTTACTGAACTTTTCATGTCTTGGGAGGCTTGGGAGCCTTGCTGAAAAAAACTTGATAACAGGCATTCTGTCAAAACCCTGCTTGACCTCCAGAATGAGGAAACGGTCAGGATCGTGGACACAATAGCTCCTGAGCATCCCCTCTCACAGAGCAGAGCTAAACCAGTCCCCTGGTTCTTTAGGCAGATGGCAACAGTGAAAGAAGTGAGACAGCAACTAGAAGAAAACTGAAAAGTGAATCTGACTGAACAGGGACTACAGCTTACTTGAGGGCTTACTCTGTGGGAATGAGGAGACCAGAGATAATTTTTCTTTCTGCCACCATTGCATCTGCAAATAGCCTTCTAGTAGAGCTGTTTCAGGTCATTAGGGGCCTTTTACACTATGACAGAACCTGCATCACTCAATAGTTTACTGTGAATAATTTCCTGAGCACTTTGTGGATAATATTGCTTAGATCCTTTCCGTTATAATTAACACAGATCCTGGGGATGTAACCTCTGCCCATGCTTGTCCAATATATTCAACGTGCAGTCTGAGGATGTGGACAGGATCCTTGGAGAGGTGAGAGCTACTACATGCATCCAAGATCCTTGCTCTCCTTGGCTTATCAAAGAGGCCAGAGGAGGACTGGCCAGATGGGTAATGAGACCATGCAATGCCAGTGAGGCATAGTCTTAAACTTCCTAAAGGTGTCAGTTATAATGACCTTGTTTAAAAAAAGGTCTCCCTGGAAGAGCAATTGTGTACTGATGATGAACATTTAATAGCTAAAATGTATAATTTTTTGTTGAAAACAGAGATGGAACCTGAACAAGTAAAAGATCGTACGATTAAGTAAGCACAAAATCTGGGTCATACATAGTGCACAAATGGAACAATGGGGAAAGACATGGACAAGAGGCCTAAAGTTTACATTAAGGCCCTTTTCGCACCTTACCTTTTCTTGCTGCCATCGCTCAGGGATCACGCGAGAAGTCTCTTGTGAGAGGGAATCATGTCCCCTGTGCTTCCCTCCGCAGCAGCTCCATGCTCGATGGAAAGAAGCGCGATAGCTCCGCCCCTTCCTTCTGCAGTGCAACCGGGTACTTTCCCAGGCTGCACTGGGGGAAGAAGCATGGCCATCGCGCTTCCTGAGGTTCTGCACACTAGGTAATGACCCCAATCATGGGTCATTTTTGGCAAAGAGCCGAAAATGATATAATCTGCGATTGCCACATGATCGCGAGAACGTCATGCGGAACTGTCCTCACGATCTTGCACTGCTCCCGTGGCCATTTCACGTGCGAAATGGCATGCGAAAAGGGTCTAAGTTATAATCTTAAAGAGAAATTCATAAGGTGATGTGTAGATGGTATTTGACACCAGAAAGATTATCAGAAATGTATAAGGTTTGTTGGAAATTCACAAATATTTGTTAGAAATGCAAACAGAAAGAAGAGAAAAAAAGCAGGGGGGTAGAAATTTATTGACTGGTGGAAGATACTCTGAAGTTTGAAGATTGAAATGAAACCTTTAAATTACTTGGACTGATGGATAATCAGATGGACAAGAAATATGGAAGAATTATCTGGTATATGCTGCCAGCTGCCAGAGTAATTCTTGCTCACAGTAGAAAGACTCAAGAAGGTTGGTTAATGGAGTTGTTTGACCTGGCAGAAATGAATAAATTGACCACCTTGATTAAAGGATAATCAATGAGTAGTTTTAAGAAAGATTGGGACATGATTACTACATATCTGAGAGAGTACTGTGGGAGAATTGCAGTTTTGGGTTTTGAAGATTAGTAGTTTTTGCAAGAGAGTGTGGTTTGAACATTGGACTGTGACTCTGGAGACCCGGTTTTATTTCCTGCTTGGCCATGGAAATTCACTGGGTAACCTTGGATGTCTCACACACTTTCAACCCCAGAAAAGCCCATAATAGGTTTGTCTTAGGGTCTCTATGGGTTAGAAAAGACTTGATGGTACACAACAACAATGTCAACGCCAAGGCCTGGCAAACAGCCTCAAAAGCCAGTTACCAAGTTTCTCGCAAATAAGGCAATAACTCAAAGAGCTTTCCAGGGGAACAGCAAATGAATAGATAAGGCAGCAGTAAATCAAAGAGCTTCTGGCAGCAAGGAGACTCCCTGGCTGTTACGTCACAGCCAGGTTCTCAGTGAACAGTCTGAGTTTGTTCAAGCAAGAGAAGTTACCAGGGCCAGTCCAAGATCCAAAGGAGGCGACATTCCAGCAGGTCGGGCAGTGTTCCAGGAGGCAAGGCAGGGATCCAAGATACACGACAAGCACCCCCCCCCCCCAAAATGGACAGTTGTGAGCTGACAAAGACCCAAGGCTGAGTGAGTGCTTTTATAGGCAGATCATCCTCCAGGTGTTATCTCAGCTGGACCCTGATTGCCTGGCGTTTTCTATTTAAATGCTCTGACCTCCTGAGAGCACTCTTTTGCTCCCAATGCTGCTGGTAAGTAGGCACCTGCTCTTGAATCTCACTGTCTGACTCTTCTGGCTTAGCTGGGTCTGAGGCAGCCCCTGGCTCTGCTGCTGGGACTACTGGGGCCAAGGGCTCTGTGTCTGGGGCAGCCTCTGGGGTGGGCTGCGCTGGTGCAGCAGGCTCCAGGGCCTCTGGCTCAGACTCAGAGCTTGTGTCCTGGAGTTCCAGGGTCCTGACAAACAACATGTTTTTGCAAATTTGTAGAAGTATACCTTAGTTATACAAAGTTGAAGAAGTAGATTTAATGTTTTATCTTATAACCATCAGTTGAAGGGCTGGAAGTCATGTCTCTACCTTTTTGGCTGTGACTTAGGCCCTTTCTGCACCTTACCTTCTTCTGGTGCTGTGGTGTGGGGATCATGCGAGCAGCCTCTGCCGAAAGGCTCTCCCTTCCCTGCTGCTTCAGCTCTGCATGAGAAGCCCGCCTCTTCCTTCCGCAGTGCAGCCTGGGACCTTCCCAGGCTGCACTGGGGCAGGAAGCACAACTGGCCCGGCTCCAAAGGCTCCGCATGCCAGGTAAGTGCGCATGGGGCCCAGGAGCAATGCACGATTGTGCACCATTTTCAGCTTCAAGCTGAAAATGAAAAGGTGCACGATCAGCCCCTGCTGGCCCTGGAGCATTGTGTGATTGTGAGTGCATTGTGCAGATCGCTCCTCACAATTGCTCCAGGCCCTCTTTTGCATGGAAAATGCCATGCGAAAAGGGCCTCTGTTTAGTTCTTTTGGTTATGCAGATTTTTTTAATTATTATTTAGTTTAGGTATTTGTTAAGTGTCTTCTCTTTGTTTTTAGTTTTTCTGTATCTTTTTATTCCCTTTTGTGTTGTTTTATATATCTAAATTGTGTGTTTAACAAAAAATTTTTTTAAAGAAAGGCCTCCTTGGATTTCTCTCTATGTACTAATTATCATCTGATGTCCAATACCCCATTTTGGGGTGAGTTTCTGGAATGTGGCCTCTGAACTCCAGGGTTATCTGAATCCATTTCAGTCTGGTTTCAGCCCCTGATATGGGTCAGAGACCACTTTGGTGAATAACCTATGCTGGGAACTAGACTGGAAGTGTGTCTCTGTTGATTCTGCTCGACCTCTATGTGGCCATGGTATTCTTCTAGGCCACTTCACTGGGATGGGATTTGGAGACACTATTTTGCAGTGGTTACATTCCTTCCTGCAGGGGTGAACTCAGAAGTTGATGTGGGGGACTCCTATTCAACTCCTTGGCCTTGGGCTCTGTTTTGCCCCCATGCTATTTAACATACACATGAAGTTGCTGAGAGAGGTTGTGTGGAGTTTTGGGGGTCAGATGTCACCAGTATGCTGATGATATCAGCTCTATTACTCATTTCCACCTAATTTCAAGGAAGTTGTTTCTGTGCTGAACTGATGCCTGGCAGCTGTAGTGGACTGGATGAGGGCAAACAAATTGAAGCTTAATCCAGACAAGACAGAGGTACTCCTGGTCAATCATAAGGCAGGTCAGGGAATAGGAATTCAACCTGTGTTGGATGGGCTTACACTCCCCCTGCAGACACAGGTCTTCAGGCTGAGTTTGCTTCGGGATTCAGCTCTGACCCCAGACGCTCAGGTTTTTGCAATGGCCAGGAGTGCATTTTCACTGTTAAAGCCAGTGCACTGACAGCACCATTCCTTGAGAAGTGTGACTTGGCTGTGGTGACACGTGCCTTGTTACACCCCAATTGGATTCATGTAATGCATTGTGGATAGAGCTGCCTTTGAAGGGCATTTAGAAAGTTTAACTGGTCCAAAGAGCTGCAGCCAGATTGCTAATAGGTGTTCGGTTACAGTGAGCACACAGTTCCCTTCTTGTAACAGCTCCAGTGGCTGCTGGTTTGTTTCTTGGTGTAATTTGAAATGCTGGTTCTGACCTATAAAGCGCTACATGGCTAAGGCTCAGGCCACTTGAAGGACCATATCTTCCCATAAAAGCATGCCTGAGCTTTGAGATCTGCAGGGGAAGCACTTCTCTCTGTCGCACTGCCTTCACAAGTACAGCTGGTGGAATGCAGGAGAAGGTCTTCTCTGTGGCTGGTCCCATCCACACTTTGGAACTCCCTCCCTAGGGAAGTTAGGAAGGCTCTTTCTTTGTTTGCTTTTTGGCAGCAGGTTGAAACCTTTCTTTTCCAGCAAGCCTTTGTAAACTGATTTTAACAAAACAAAACAGGGCTTTTATGGTGCTGTGCTGTTTTTAATCTATTTTAAAATAAGGTTTTAATTGGTTTTAATTCTGTTATTATTTAATCCCTGTTTTAATTTTAATCTTAATTTTGTATGTCTTTAACTACGTAAGTTTTTCTGTATTCTCTGCCTTTTCGTAAGCTTCCCTGAGCCCCAGCCTGGGAGAAAGGTAGGATATAAATAGAGAGATGGATGCATGGATGGAAGTATGGATGAATGAAAACCAGTCTAGAACTAAACAGGAAACTGGTGGACACAAAGAAGATATCAAAGTGTACTTGGCTATCTCTTTTATTTCATTTATAGCATGTTTACATTAGCAGTGACTTTCTGGTGATGTCTAATTGTAGTAAGTAGTCCATCCCAAACTTCCAGAACACATTGTCTTACGATGGTGAAGTTTTCCTTTCAAAACAATTCCTCTGAATGTCTGTCTACAGATGGAGAAAACAAAGTCATCTGGAATTTCAGAAAGATCTCATAGAGAAACAAGCACGTAGGAATTGCAACATTTTGTTTTATAATGTGAGTATTGTTAATGATGAAGAAGAAGAAGAAGAAAAGGAAGAAACTGTCATCAAGGAAACAGTCTTACAAAGAGCACATATGGTATCTTGCAGAATTAATCCATAATATTAACTAGGACTTATTAGGTCTGAGTCATACATTGCCAAGTATTTTCTATCATAATCATATCAATTTTAGTCCTAGGATCTTTGAGATATTATGAACTTTCATGCTGATTTTCTGCTTAGGACTTGGGGTTCCTCCCCCCTGTAGAGACAGAATACAGAATATAATATCATTGGTTTGTGAGCATTACCATTGGGATCCATTGGTTTGAAATTATATGAAACTGCCTTTTGTCAGTTTTCTTTTGTGATCTGAATATTTTTTTAAAAATGGTAAGTAATTTCTGAGCTTTCAGAATGCAGGATAAAGTTCTAAAATAAATAGACAGAAAGCCATTATGTTTTTTCATGAATCTTTACAGAATGGTAGGCACTAGCTTCCCACTAAGACTGATTGGCTCAAATTTCTGATAATGAATGGGAGTAAAACTCAACACTTGAGAAATTACTAGGATGAAAACATTTGCAAATACTTTCATTAGTGATATGATGCACTGCGTGTAGAACTTACTGCTTGTTTACTATCCATTAGATCTGCTGCTGTTACTTGACTTCCAAGCCAAAAGATAAGCTATGTCAGCAGCAGGTACTACCAGTCCCCATTTCTGAACCTGAAAATCAAATACCAGATTGCTACCATGAGAGGAGGGCTGTAAGCAGAGGATTTGCTGAGAACACTCTCAGCCCACTATACGTGCTGTTTTGGAGCAGATCATGAATATGAAATAAAGACTACCCCCTAGGATATGAAATAAGCATGCACTCTGAAAATAAAATTAAGCCTCCACTTCCTTTCGTTCCCAACCCTCACCCCTACTGAGCATGCATTGTGGACAAAATATGCCCAGATGGAGTTGTCCAAGGCCCCAAATTGTATATAGAGATATCTACAAGAAGATAAACATGGTTAATGCACAGAATGCATGTCATAATAAGCCAGGGTTTCTGGGATGACCCAGGTTTATCATTTAAGCAGCATCTTGTTTATATTGCCCAGTTACTCCAATCCGTAAACAAACCACAAATCGGCTGTTGTTCAGAAACCAAGAACAAACTGGCTTGTGGCTCTGGCTGACTGGGTGAGAAATCAAGTTCTTGAGTTGCATGTTACACTAAAACCACTCAAAAAGTTGCTGGCAGTGTTTCAAATGGCATTTTGCCAGATTGCCTGCTAGAAAGTACACTGGTCTGGATATCTTCTTTTTACAAATATATACAGGCGGTTCCTTCAACACTTTGTGGATCTCCTTTTTAAAAATTATTATTTCTCAAGTACAAATTATTTCTGGAGCAAAAAAGGCAAAAATAGAGAGGCTTCTCTTCCTGCTGGACATTCCATTTTAAAATAGATAATGAAAAAAAATGTAGAGAGAAAAAAAATCAGTGATAGACAGGGTTGAATATGGGCAAATTTTATGTATTTAGTCTAATATATAAAAGTTAAAGTTTCTGAGTCTGTGAGTTTGTCTGTGTCAGGCAGGCAAAGACCTCATATGACTGGCTGTGTCAAGCGAGAAGACCTCATATGATTGGCTGGCTGTGAAGATTCGATGGAATCCTGGGGTTGGCAGTTTAGGGAGGGCCAGAGAGCTTTTGGGCCTGGCTGGTTGCTATGGAGATGAGTCCTAGCAGCAAGGAGAAGGCCAGTGTATTCCCTCAGAAACCAAACCTCTCTATGTTAACAACTTTGAATTCAGATTGGATAGGGAAAAGTTACAGATACTGGACAAGGCAGTTAGGGGAATTACAGACACAGAATCTCAAGTCTGTGTATTTCAATCGCATCTAATTCCTAAGATAAGGTAAGGTAATTCGAAAACTATTTCTAACAAGTATTACCTATGAGAAAATAAAATCTCGGGCAACGCTGGGTAAATACACTAGTATTATATATTGCCTTTCAATTTTTTAAAAATATGCATGACAGTTTGTGGTGTTGATGATGATGACGATGATGACGACGACGACGACGATGATAACAATAAGGGTTACATAAGAATATAAGGAGAGCCCTGGATTGGGTCAAAGATCTATCTAGACCAGTATCTTTTTTCCCATGGAGAACTAATCAGGTTCCTCTGGAAAGCTTACAACTTTTTCCGGTTCTGCTCCTTCTTGTTTCCCAGTTGCTCATATTCACTAGCATGGTGCTTCTGAACTGAGAGGCTGCATGTAGTCATTATATAGCCTTTTCTTCCACAAATTCACCTAAGCAACTAATTACTTTCAAAAGTAACGTTTCAAGCTCTGGGCTTCTGAAACTTTCCTTTTACATTTCTGAGGCTGCAATATAGCTCCTCTAGACCAGGATCATGTTACCAGTTCTGGAATTGTGACAGGGTTGACACTGGCATACTTGGCAACAAGTATCAATAAATAAGTAAGAGCAATAGGGATTACAGCCTAAATACCCTGAAGACATCAGATCCCATCTGATCTTGGAAGCTAAGCAGCCTCAGATCAGGTTGTTGTTAAATTCATTTATATCCCATCTTTCTCCTGATAATGGGGTCCAAGGCAGCTAACAACATATTCAAAACAATACAAATTAAAAACAATATAAAATGTACATAAAAGGATAAATATAAGATTGCAAAAAACAATTTATGAAGTTAAAAACATTACACATTAAAAATATAAAAATGCATTAAAAGACTGTTGTTGTTGTTGTTGTTGTTGTTGTTTGCCTTCAAATAATTTCTGACTTATAAGAGCCCTAAGGCATACCTATCACAGGGTTTTCTGGGGCTGAGAGGGTATGATGTGCCCAAGATCGCTCAGTGGGTTTCCATGGGCAAATGGGGTATCAAACCCTGGTTTTCAGAGTTGTAGTCCAATGCTCAAATCTCTACACTACACTGGTCTTAAAAACAGAACTGCACAGCATTAAAAACTCAACCCTAGAACGTTTGTAAAAGCCTGATGACACAAAACTCTTTTGACCTGCTGATGGAAGGAGAGCAAGGATGAGGCCATCCTGGCCTCTTCAGAAAAGGAATTCTAAAGTCTGGGAGCAGCCACCAAGAAGATCGTCTCCCTTCTTCCCACCCAACAACCCTAAGAGAGTGGTGGGACAGAGAGAAGAGCCCTTCTCCACAATCATAGAGCTCTTCTGGGCTCATAAATTCCTGCCTGCTGCCACTATTGCTCTATCTTTTTTGTCTGAAAGTTGAAAATGTACCTATTTTGGCTTTCACAGCAGTAAATTTTTGGAATACAGTGGAAAATTCAAAGAAAAAAACCGTACACTACCACCGTGCCACCGAATTTTAGCAATATGGCAATAAATTTAGTAGGGATTCCCAAACTTTGAGGAAAAGTAGTTGGGAGGCTTACAGTAGGAAAGAGGCTAACAGAAGAAGGATTAGGTGTTTTCCATACATACCTATTCAGTCTTGCAAATCATCTACCACATCATGGTTTCGTGGCAGACAACAGCCCTTCAGGGTACATCTAAAAGGGCAACGTAAGCATCCTAACATAACTGTATGGCTTCTCATGATTAACAAGGAAATCAGGTTAAGCAGTGTGCAGGGTGCCAAAAGCATAGCTCCACAAGATTTTCCTGACTTGGATGGGGACTCCCAAGGAATATCAAGTGTTGTAGGCTATATTTCAGACAAAGGCAATGGCATACTACCACTCAGTATTCTTTGCCTTAAAAAAACCCTGTGAAATTCATGAGATTGTCATAAATGGACAAGTGATGTGAAGACACACACATGCACACATAGAGTGAGGATTATGAAGAGAGGAACAGGTCATATTATTGCTATGCCTGCTCTTTTCACTAAACCAGAGTTTAGCAATAGGCATTACAAATAATGATGTTATCTGCAACATTATTTCAGAGAATAATAAGGTCATAACAACTTTATGTTCATGTAAAGTGCAATGATTGGTAACATGGTTTTTCTTCTTTTTGTTCACTGATTACTTGAAAAACATTACTGGGGTAATGTGATTTTTGACCATTTCTGTATTAAGTGATTTTTTAAAAAGAGAACATAGTAACAAAAAAGTGATAAACTAATTAAAAAGGAATACAAAGTGACTGAATAAAAATAGCTAAAAATTACTTGAAATAAAAGGAAATGTGCTTTTGCTAAAGTAGAAGTAACAGCAACTAAAAAAGTAATGTACCACTATTAAAATATAGAGCATGTCTTCCAGCATTTCAAAGACTGAAACTGGGGAGTGTGTGGCTAAGCACTATCAGAGTGTAGTTAAGATGGCAAAAATTATTAATGAGGAAGAATATACAACCTAGGAGAGGGTGTAGCAGTTTGCTCTTGCTTCAGCCTGCTGGAAAGGGCAAGGTCCTACCTCTTTCTCTCCTCTCCTTGCTGCTGAATTAATTGAGTGGAAGCTACTTTTGTATTTTGCACTCAGTTTGCACCAATTGAAGTAAACTGAGGTTGAAAGGGGAAGGCGGGAGGAGGTGAGAGAAACCAGAACATTTTAAAAGCAGTGGAAAAAGTGGAATGACAGAGGGTTAATCATGACCATCCCTGTCAAATTGGGACAGTTGGAGCTTATGATAGAGCAGTGATTCTTAACCTTTTCTTTACTGGGGACCCCCTGGAAATATAATTTCTTGCCAGGGACCCCCAAGACTTAACTAATGATTTAAATATTTAAATTTAGATTTAAATATTCAAATATTTATTTAAATTTCCAAATGCTTGTTTGTTTGTTAGAGGCTTCTGGAGACTAGGATTCAAATCCTCACTCAGACATTGCATGACCTTGTGCAAGATACATTTTCTCAGGCTCAGAGGAAGACAAAGGCAAACACCCTCTGAACAAATCTTGCCCCCCGCAAAACACCTGCGATGCGTTCACTGTAGGGTTGCCATAATCTGAAGTGACTTGAAGACACACAACAACAAAGTGCCACTGGCATAGGGAGGTTCTTCCTAGCCATCATATCTCTCCCCTTTGAAAATGGACTTATGGCAGCCCTAAGGCAAACCTATTATGAAGATTTTCTTGTCAAGATTTGTTGCCTTTGCCTTTCTCTGAGGCTGAAAAAATGTGACTTGCCTGAGGTAATCCCAGTGGGTTTCTGTGGCCAAGTAGGGATTCAAGCCTTGGTCTCCAGGGTCATAGTTTGCAAGTGAGGGAGCAGTTTCAGCACTCACAATCCCTGCCCCCACTGCCACATCCCTGTTAATGCTGCTGCTGTTGGTGTCCACCAGCAGGGCTTCCCGGACCCCGTGTGAGGGCTTTGCGGACCCCCGGGGTCCCTGGACTTCAGGTTAAGAACCACTGTGATAGAGTAATGAGAAATATGTTACTTTTTAAAGAAAACAATCTACTAGCTGTTGTCATATTATTTTGTAAAAATGCTATTCCAATGGAATGCACTTTTTGTATATGGTGCAGAAGATCGACATAGAGAAATCTGTTTCTACACAATTGCTTTCACTGGACTGGGGGAACAGCTGCCACAGATCTAGCCCATAAAAACATCAGCAGTTTTTCCACAAGATCTATATATTTGCCCTGTGATCCCACAGAAGGAACCACGTGTGATTGCTTATTGCTTTGCGTGGGCAACAAAGACATAAGAGGAGTGAGGAAAGCCCTGCAGCTGTTGCTTATTAAAAGGCTTATAATTACTGAGATTGCTCCAGCATTGCTTCTGAACTTTTATTTATCTAAATTATGCTCTGAGGAGAATGTGTCAATTGTTCTGCCTTCATATTCCCCTGTATTTTTCTTTGCACTGTGACCTTTCTATGAATATTTTCAGTCTGTGAAAGCAACTTTAAGTTCTTTTTGTAGCTCTTGTAAGCTATATACATACATAAAGTATATGACATGCAAGGACTATGCTGATTGCAAAAACTCAAGATGAAAAACAAATGGTTTAGATCAAGAACACGATGCACCGGTAGATTTCTGGGTGATCTGCAGCAGACTGCATGTGGCCTTGGGTCCCATGTTGGAAGAAAGGCTGGACATTAATTAATTAATTCATTAGATTGGAAAGGTTTCCCACCAGTTATCCTGCAATAGCAACAACTAAAAGGCTCCCATCTCTCACTTGTTAAACTGGGTGTCTGAAAAAGAATGTTTGGGGGAGGAAAAAATATAGATTTTTACATAGAGTTATGAATTTAGTTCTGGTGCTGATCACAAATTTGAAAAATTCCCTGTTCCTTCATTCTTAGGTGACATGTCCATGTATCCCATACCACTATTATGATTGGCTGTTCTTAGCACTGGAATCAAATACAAAATGCTGCCAGTCAAAAAAACATTGTGCATCTTTCCCTCCTTAATGGATTTCCTCTGGTAAGAAACAACGCAGAAACAAGGAGAAGACAAAGCAGGATTACAAATGGAAGGCAATGACACTTACGCCCACTGTGAAATCCTGTAAATTAGAGGCCAGGCAATTGCAAAATAAAAGCTGCATTGGGAATGACTCATGGTAGATTCCACCAGTCTAAAGTCTGATTAGCTCAGACTTGGGCCCTTTCACATTGCCCCATTTTTAGCATTATAATTCCATTCTACCTGCCATGGCAACATTCTATGGAATCCTGGGATTTGCAGTTTAGTGAGGAGCATTTAGAATTCTTAGCCAGAGAGTTCCAGTGGCTCAGAAAACTACAAGCCCAAAGACATCATAAGATGCAGCCATGGCTGTTAAAGTGGAATCACAGAGCTATCATTTTGCATAATAATACAATCAATGTTCTCCAACATTTTGCAGATGAAAACTGGGACACTTATTGCCAAGCAACATCAGAGTATGGTCAAGATGACAAATTACTGAAAAGGAACTCCACAAAAGCTAGAAGAGGCTGCGTCAACTTGCTCTTGCCTGATCCTAGAAGGAAGGACTCTTTCCTCTCCCCTCACTGTATTAACTGAATCTAAATAAAGTTTGTACTTTGACATCAGTTTGCGGCAGTTGAAATAAACTAGGATGAAAGGGGAAAGTGGGAGGAGGAGAAAGAAAGTGGGATATGTTAAAAACAGCTGAAAAAAAAGGACAATTGAGAATTAACTGGGACTGCTATGTCAAACTGGACAGTCCCAATTAATCTCTGTCATCAGTGGTGGAGCTTGGAGTACATGGGAGAGGGGTGCAGAAGTGAGGGCGGAGGGGTGTGGTGTGGCTGTGGCAGGGGCATGACTATGATGCATGGGGTGGGGCTATGATTTGTGGGGGCAGGGCTACAGCACGTGGGGAAGGGCAAGTAAGGAGCTGCGGCTCCCCCAAGAAATTGCCACCGGGCGTACAGCGCCCTTATCGCCTCTCCTCCCTATGTGACTCTCTGTCATCCCACTATTTCAGCTGCTTTTAACACGCATCAGTTACTCTTTCTTCCTCCCACTTTGGATGTTATGTACATACCACATAACCTTATGTAGGTGCACTAGAATCAATCTCTGATATTGTTTATAATCATGGAAATGTTGAAGGCACTGGGATTTACAATCTGATCCAGAATTAGCTGCATTATTGGGCTTTTTCACACTTGGTGAAGAAATCGCCCCGTTCTGGTACTCACCGGATTGGCATGCTCCCTCGGAGGATCCAGGCTGATCTGGAGCAGTGTGTGGCCGCGCTACACACTGCTCCGGGGATGAAAAAGGTGGCTTCTGGCTGGTGGAGGCTCTCCACCAACCAGAGAAGCTCGCCAGCCTAAAGCTTGCCCCCAGAAGATCTGCAGGCTCGCGCTGGTGCGAGCCTGCAAATCTACACCGGAGAGCAGCCATGGAGTGGGGCACGCCGCGCGGTTGAAAGACCTGTTTTAAGCGGTCTTTCAATAGCACAGCGAGCGACCACTTCTGCTCGTTCTGGAGCAGGCTGAAGTCCGGAACTACAGAAAGTAGTCCGGACCCAGTCCACCCCCAAGTGCAAACGTCCTCGCTGGAGGACGCTCTGCCCCGTTGCAAAAACAAAGTGCGGAAAAGGCCATTGACTCGGAAAAAACATCCATAATTGGTATTCACGAAGCCATGCTACAGTATCAATACAGTATAAGTATTAATGTTGAACTTGTGAAGACTGCTTCAAACCCTCTCCCCACCCCAACTTAATGCTTGTGTAGGGCTTCTAGTGTGGAACACAGGCAGCATGAGACTGTCTGAGAGACATTTGCCCCCCACCCCAATGATTTGGCTTGCAACTCCCATCACCTCTATCCAGCATGGCCAATGGCAAAGGACTGTGAAAGCTGTAATCCAAAACATCTGAAATGTCCAAGGTTTCCCACCCTTCCTTTGTTTACCACCTTTGTTTACCACCTCTTCAGTTGGGTAACTACTGCTGTTCAGGTCACATGGAAGATTCAGTGACAAGTAGATCCAGTGCACAAATTAAAGAATGATTGACTTCTGGAGAATAAGGGAATGCACGTGACTTATAGCCCTATTCCAAGTACATTTAGATTCAGTTCAATGGGCGTTTTACTGAGTAATGGTATATAGGACTGTAGCCTTAGTCTTAAAGACTGTGCTAAAGAGTTCAGAGGTACGTGCTGCCAAAGATCTGAAGACGCTTTCTCATTAGTGAAATGCCAAGCGCTGTCATTTACACCTACTTCCAAGCAGGGAGCAGCATCTTTGAGATCTGTGTGGATGGCCAGAGTGTAAGCAACGATAGAAGCTCATCATGCTGGGTGGGGTGGGGGGATCTGTATTTCTTTGGGTGTGCTTTATATTGAATTATGGATGTGGGTGAGATGTTTTGCCAAAAAACAGTATGTCTCTGTTCCTGCTACTTCTGTGAAATGTTGGCTCTTTTCATTTACTTAGACTCCACTTGGAAATGATTAAAGTAATGAAACAATTTATTTCAATTTTTAAAAACTTTTCTTTGGAATATACAGAGGGAAAAACATTAACATTATTTTTTCAAAAGCCAGCTAAAACAGCAATACTATCAAATAAACATGCTTTAAAATTGATCTAAAGAGCCAGCATGGTGCAGTAGTCTGAGTATTGGACTAACCATAGGCCTTGGGCAAGTCACATTCTTTCAGCCTCAGAGGAAAGGCAAAGACAAATCCCCTCTGAACAAATCTTGCCAAGAAAACCTCTTGATAGGTTCACATTAAGGTCACCATAAGACAGAAATAACTTGAAGGCACACAGCAACAAAAACAACAATCACAATCGGAATACACTCCTCCCTTCACATTCACAGGTTTGACCTTTACAAATTTGATTATTCATGAGTGTGGATGTCTCCCCCTCCATTCTCCTCCTCCCATTCCCATGAATTTTGCTCCAGCCTGGAGAACTCATGTGAGGCTTCCCTTACCCCCTGTTCCCTTCCCTTCTGTGTGGGAACTGGAAGTGGGGAGCTCCAGAGGGAGAAAGGAAGACTTGCGTGAGGCTTCCCCCAACCCTATTCCTTTCTGTTTTGCATGAGAACAGGATGGGGGAAGCCCTGGGATAGACTGGGGGGGAATGGGGGGGGTTATTCATACTTTTTCCATTTTTGCAAGGCTTCTGCACCCTGAGCCCTCCCAAAAGTGGAGCAGCCACTGTAATCCATTATAACATAAAGGAATATTTGTTAACCATAGAGTTGCCAGGGTGAAAAACTGGAGAGGACTCTTGTATTTTTAACGGTTGTATAAAAGAGGAAATTTCAGTAGGTTTTGCTTGTTACCTGGTTGTGTTACTAGGAATACCTGCTGAAATTCCTATTTCTACAAACCTTTAACAGTAAGAGAGCCCTCTCCAGTTTTCACTGTGGTGATCTAGGTCACAATCAGAGCACACTCATTGGATCAATTGAACTTATATAGGAGTTGATTTACAAAGTTTGCATTGATAGGCTGAGACTAAAGAATGGATTTAAAATAGCATTCAGTAAAGCTGTTTGGAACAGAACTGATCTTTCTGCTGGAAGGAAAAGTGATGGGGCCAAAACAATGTTGCTTAGGAGAGCATTTCAAATACTTGGTGCTAAACAAAAAAAGTCCTCTCTCTCATGCCTGTCTACTGTGCTTCTAATAGGGTGTCAGCTGAGAGTTAGATCTCAGTGCAGTCCAGTTCATATATTAATAGCAATACCTGAGATAAATGGAACTACAGTAGGTCCCCATAACTGCATGTCTGGTATCCATGGTATCACTTACCTATGATCTGTCCCAAGGCCAGGGCTGTCACTGTTGGCTGAGGTCCTTGCTCTGGGCAGCCCACCAAGAGAGGCGTATGGCGAGGCATAGCCAAGAGACACACACAAAGTTCAGTTCCATGAAACCACATACCGCTCTTGGTCAAGGAAGGAGACAGATTCTCCATCCTTGGCACATGAAGCCTGGCATGGTTCCTCTTCCCATGCCTCTTTCCACCAAAGAAGGAAATGGACTCTCCTTCCTCGGTTGAGAGAGGCATGCAAAGCGTGGAACAGCTCCCCCCTACCATGCTTCTTTCCACCGAAAGCATTTCTTCCTCACTGGAAAGAGGCATGCGATGCCCAGCACAGCGTCCCCCCCAAATTATCTGCATTTTTCACAATCTGCATTAAGTCTGGGAATGTAATTCTCATCAATATGGGGGACCTAGTGTATTGGAACTGATGAAACATAAAACTCTCTCTCTCTCTTTGTTTGTAGTGTGTTATTTTAGAATCAGTTTTTAGATAACTGTAGGTATTTTAACTGTTCTGATTTTAATTCACAACATTTTAAATGTTGTGAACAACTATGGGATTGAGAGTTTTAATTTCAATAAGTGATTTTTATACAAAAACTGAGAAACACCACCTTTTTTTATTTCCAGTAATGGCTTTAGTTATAACTGTTATAATATTTCTAAGGAGAATCTAAGGAGGAGTTTTCCACTTCTTTAGTTCTGTGAATATATAGTATTTATAAAGTATTCACCCGGGGGGTGGGGAATATGTTGTTATAGTATTCAAGGAAAGGCCTATTAGAGAATATCCATGCTGTGAATCTTTTCCTTTCTTTTTTGCTGGTCCTGGCTGGCGGTGCAGAGTGGGATCACAGTTATAAATGCTGATAAGTGAGAATATTTCCAGGTTCACTTTGTATAAATTACAAAGACCAATGGTAATTTTAGATTACAACCTGTTTCCACTCCTAATCTTCATTTTATTTTCCTCCTCCTCTTCTTCCTGAAAGTGCCGGTTCCTATGCCTTTCGCAGCTGTCTGGCAGAAAGAAATTCAGCAGACAAAGCTTTCCTTACTGCCTTCAATGAAAAAAGTAGTACCTGATGAGTTTCTTCCTGCCACGGTGTTGTTAAAATACTACAACAATGTCAGAAAAATGTACTTCAATATATTTTGGTAACAGTTTCTTGTCTGATTCTATATGGACTACATAAGTGCTTGTGTTTGTATTTAAATTGGTGGCCTTATTTGTACTAGAAGGGTAAAACAATGACAAAATGATCTACTTATCCAAACCAGAGAAGTAAAGATCCCTATTTTGATGAGAGAGAACTCTCCCACAGTTTTTTTTTAAATATATGATGCTAGTCTACAAACAGATATAAATGTGGATATATTAAATACTTGAACATACCCATTCTGGAAACACTTTAATGATTTTTTTAAAGCTACAAAATGGCTAGATGACAGCAGAATAGAGTTCCCCGAATAACAGAATCATTGCCTTTCTTCTCAATACTGTGCTGTCACAGTGGCCTTGGGACTTGTGAGCAAAACCGCCAGTGTTTGAAATCACTTGGATGCTTGGATCTGGAATAATTTTACGCCCACCACCACACTTGCCCTGGAGAGACAGGTTTGTCTTGTGGCACTTAGCTGTGGCTTGCCATTTCCTTGTGGCTGCAGCCATTATGAAGTTGTGAAGGTCTGTGGTTTCCTTGTTGCCATGGTTTCGGAATAATGTTGCACAGAGCTGTTTTATTTAGGGCCCTGTGTGCAGCTTATCTTTGGGGAAATATCAAAAGCATGGTTCGCCTGAAGGAACAGAAGCAAGGTCCTTTCCAGTGAGACATTATTTATGACAAATTTGTCTGAGAGAGAAAAATTAATGACTGATGTTCCAAAGAAAAATACCCAGGATTTTAGACAGCTTATGTCTTGGGAATGCATGTAGAAAAATTACCTCTCCATTTGTGCTCAAAAAACAAACACATACACTATGCTATTGTCTTGTGTTTCCTTTCTCAAGAAGTATCCCAACTCTATTTCCGCATTAGGCTCTTATAGTGCTATTATTCCATTTTCAACATCCTGTGGAATCCTAGGGTTTGCAGTTTAGGGAAGGGCAAAAACAGTCTAGTGTAGAAATGGCTCAAGTTCCTCATAGTCCATTGTTTCTGCGATGGCCCATACTTTCATGCTACACAGTTATAGCACTATGATTCTACTCTGCCTATGGAATCCTGAGATTTCTTGTTCAGGGTGGGGTATTTAGAATCCTCAGCTAGAGAGCTCTAGTGCTTCACCAAACTACAAATCCCAGGTTCCATAGGATGAAGTTATACCAGTTAAAATGGAATTGGCTATAATTGGGTAATGTGAAATGACCTCATATGAATATCAAACCTTTTCCCTTCTTGTTCTCAGCATTAAAGTTCAGAAGCCATTTTGCTTGTTCCTCACTTAGTACACTGTTTCTCAGAATCAAGTCTTCTCTTCCTTTTCCCCGGACATCAGAGGTAGAATTAGGAATAACAAAAGCCACATTAAAGTCCCAACATAAGAGGCAGAATGGTCTGATCATTCTCTATTTCAATTATGTTTATGAGGTAGCGTCTAGGAAAGAAAAACTAGGAGAAGATACTGCCAGATACACAGGCCATTTCCGCACTAGCCTGTTATAGCACTATTATTCCACTTTCAACATCCTATGGAATCCTGGGGTTTGCAGTTTAGGGAGGGGACTTTCCTCTCCCTAAACTGCAAACCCCAGGATTCCATAAGATGTTGAAAGTGGAATAATAGCGCTATAACAGGCTAGTGTGGAAATGGGCCAAGTTTTAAAATATGCAGTGTAGATATGTGACTGTACAGGAAAATAATACACGTTGAGATCTTTTCAATTTATGACAAAGAAAACAATTTCTTTAGATAGACCTGACTGATCACTGATCACTGCTGTGTTGTGATGCCTTTCAGATTTTGTCATCATTTAAGAAACTTTGTTGTTGTTGTTGTTGTTGTTGTTGTTGTGTATCTTCAAGTTGTTTCCGACTTATAGCAACTCTAAGGTGAGCCTGTCACAGGGTTTTCTTGGCAAGATTTGTTCAGATGGAGTTTGCCTTTGTTTTCCCTTGAGGCTGAGAGAGTGTGACTTGCCCATGGTAACCCATTGGGTTTCTATGTCTGAGGAGGGATACAAATCCTGGTCTTTAGAGTCATAGGCCATTTCCGCACGGGGCGAGGGAACCAGCACTGGACCTTTGGGCTCGACGCTTGGGTCCAGGCTGGTCCGCAGCAGTGCGTGGCCGCCATTCCGCACTGCTCCGGAGACAAAAATGGCAGCTTCCGGTTGGTGGAGGCTCTCCACCAACTGCTGAAGCTTGCCAGCCCGGCAGATCGCAGGCTCGCACCGGTGCGAACCTGCAAATCTGCACCGGGGTGCGGGAATGGAGTGGCGTGCTCCGTGCTTTTGAAAGACCTCTTTCAAGCGGTCTTTCAAAAGCACACTGGACAACCACTTCGGATCATTCGGGAGTGGGCTGAGGTGCAGATCTACAGTAAGTAGGTCCGATCCAGTCTGCTCCCAGGTGCAGAAGTCCCCTCTGGAGGACGCTCTGCACCGTTTCTTTAAGCCCGTGCGGAAATAGCCATAGTCCCAACAAACAAACCGCTGCAACATACTGGCTTCCTTAAATAAATAAGAGACTTATTTGTAAGACTTACTTATAAATGAATATAAACGATTTATTTATAAATAAAGCATACTGAATTATATTGGTATTGTAAACAATAGTAAAAACAGTGACTGATTTATAATATTATTATAAATAATTAATTTATAAATATTATTGTATCATAAATTATAAAAGTAAGATTTATTTATGAGACTAAGTAAGAGACTTTCTAGATATATATTTCTTACTTTGTACCAGTGGTTCTCAAACTGTGGGGTGGGACCTTAAGGCAAGGACATGATAGTTGTTCAATGAGAGTGCAAGAAAGTCAGCTGGCAAGTACAGCAAATGTGAAAAAGAACAGGCCTATGTGTGTGTCCATGTGTGCACCATGGAGGTCCAACTGGTCTCTGCAAAAGAGCAACACAGGTTGCGCTCAGGCAGGAAGTGCAGCCATTGCACTTTCAGGGCCACTGCAAACAAAGTAAGTCCAGGATGCTGATGCAATCGCTGGTTGTTGATGGGGAAAACCCATCAATGATTAACAGCGCAACTGCACCACCTGGGATGGGAGAAAGACGAGACCATGATGATATTGTGCATAACTGTAATTTGGTTCTGTCTTTCTCCCACCTCTATGGCGGGTTGGGAGGGTGCAGCAGAAAGGGCCATAGTGAAAATCAGCTTCCCCTTTGTATGCTTTCCCCACTCAGCTTTTCTGAGATCCTTTCCGCACCTTACCTTTTCGTGGCGCTGGGGCATGGGGATTGCACGAGCAGCCTCTTGTGAGAGGCTCTTGCATCCCCGCTGCTTTGTCTCCGCAGCCGCTGCCTGCTCTTCCTTCCGCAGCGCAGCCTGGGATTTTCCCAGGCTGCACTGGGGCAGGAAGCATGAACACCGCGGCTCCAGAGGCTCCACACGCATGGTAAGTGCACGCGGAGCCCTGGAGTGATGTGTGATCATGCACCATTTTCGGCTACAAGCCAAAAATGAAATAGCGTATGATCAGCGCCTGCTGGCCCTGGCAGTGTCATGCAATTGTGAGGACGTTATGTGGACCGCTCCTCGCAATTGCACAACGCTCCCACTCAGGAGTGGGAAAGGGAGGTGAAGAGAAGAGAAGAAGAGCATGAGAACTCAGTGTTAAGAAGAGGGCACATAAGGCGTGAGGGGCCTGTGAGAGGAACATGTATAGGATAGGGCACAAGGGGGCTGATGAGGAGTGGGAGGGCTTTAAGGGAGTCACAGTGGTAAAAAGTTTGAGAGTCACTGTCTTATACATATCCTACTTTTAAATTAAGTTTTTAAAAGGTTTACAAAGGAAGAATGTGTGTAGAGGGTTAGAGTGTTGGACTGTGATTTGGAAAAGCCTTACAGAGTAATAGAACTCAGTAGACGGCTTAGGGCCTGTCATTGTTTTTCCATCTCACCTGCCTCTCAGGGTTCTTAGAAGGACAAAATGGGATGGGGAGAGCAATGTATGCTGTCATGAGTTCATTGGAGGAAAAATGATATAAATGTAACTCATGAAGAATAAATTACAAAGCTAAAAACAAGAAAAAGATGTAAAGGTTCAACAACAAATTAAAAGCATACAGAAGTATTATAAGAAGCACATATATTGAATGGCCTGCAGAATGAGGCTTTAGTCCTGTGCATTCTTCATTGGTCTGACTGAGTAGTAATGTGTAGGATTGCACTGTTAGTCATCAAATGTCTCCTGGGAAGAACACACATACACACACACCTTCAGACTCTGCTTAAAATAGTAAGACAGGGAGTCTGGTGGTTTTCCCAGTGGAGGCTGATGACTCTGATGTCAACAGGGGCAGTGAAGTCACTCTGGCTCTTAATCTGAACTTTAAGAGTTATCTAAAGTTCTGAATCTATGGGGGTTGGGAGTGTGAGGTTTCAGCACCTTTGATATCTTTTTCCAATCTGGACTAAAATCTGGAATGAATCCACTGCTCCCTTGGCATCCACTAGGATTTCGTCATTAATTGATTAACTGAACTTTCAAATAGCTGGCAGCGGAGATGTAGTCAGTAACAGATATTTGATGGTTCCAATGCTTAATTCAAGCCAGGCCTCCCTGTAGTTTATCACTTGCACATTTTGCAGCACCACATTATATTGGTATTTTAACAGGATCACTAGGTGGTCACAGCCAACCCAAACATCTGGGGGAACTGATTGCAGCTCCAGGCAACCCCCTGACTTCGTTGGGTGTCAAGCATTGACACTCATTACTGTTATATGATAAGAGGGTAAAAACAGAAGAGCACTCTTTGGTTACACCTCATCTGGAATACTGCATCCAGTTCTGACCACCTCATTTTAAGAAGGATATTAGCAAGCTGGAATGTGTCCAGAGGAGGGTGACCAAAATGGTGAAGGGTCTGGAGGCCATGCCCTATGAAGAGTGTCTCAGGAAGCTGAGTATGTTTAGTCTGCAGAAAAGAAGCTTAAGAGGGGACATGATAGCCATGTTTAAATACTTGAAGGGATGTCATGTCAAGGAGGCAGTGGCTTGTTTTCCGCTGCTCCAGAGACTAGGACAAGGAGCGATAGATTCAAAATGCAGGAAAAGAGATTCCACCTAAACCTAAAGAAGAACTTTTTGACAGTCAGAGCTGTTTGGCAGTGGAATATGCTGCCTTGGAGTGTGGTGGGGTCTCCTTCTTTGGAGATTTTTAAGCAGAGGCTGGATGGCCATCTGTTGGGAATGCTCTGATGTGTGTTCCTGCCTGGCAGGCAGTTGAACTGGATGGCCCCTGTAGTCTCTTCCAAATCTATTATTCTATGATTCTATGATTCTATGATGCTGCGATTCCAGCCCTTTCACTGATGGAGTCCAACGTGCCCTCACTGCCAGTGGTAGAACTGGGACCCTATTTTACCCAGACTATCCCATGGTTGCAAATCCTGTTTGTCTTGGGTGAATTCTCTGGGCTGCAGCACCCTGCTCCAGCTGAGACTTCTGAAAAATGATTCGCACAGCTTTTAGAAAGAAGGAAAGAGAGAAAAGGGAGGTGCATAGATGTGGTCCATCTCCTGTTCCAAAGTTATGAGAATTCTGCAAACAGGAAAATTTATTTGCCTGCTCTGTTCCCAGCCTTGAACCAAACTAAAGCAAAGTGCCTAGCAAAGCTGCTTCATGCAAACCAACCCTTTCTATGGCGTAGGACAGTTGCTAACATTTGGCCACCATGCTAACAAGGACTCTAAAATCCATCTATCTGTTGGCAGAAGCCAAGGAGAGGAAGGAGAGGATGGGTTAGATATGAAGGTGCAGAGCCTTAAGCACTGGTTGCTTCTCTTGCAGCATAGCGGCCTGTACAAAATGCACAGTTTCTCCATTCCAAACCTCTTAACTCTTGCACCAACCTGTTTCCTGTCCCCATTACTGTATTCTGCCAGGGAAAGAGAACATAAACTCTGAGGTCAGTGAAAGCATGATTGATTTGGGCTGTTTGAATATCCTCCAACTATGCAGACAGACAGGGGAAGAATGATAGCCCCCAAGAGACTCGCTTATCCTGTTTTCCGAAGAGCACTAAGCTACTATAACTCACAGCAGCAGTAGATGTTGTTTAGGTAGCATTTTTGGGGAATTCTCTGTTCCGCCCTTAATGCTCTGTTCTTTCAGTCATGTGTTTTCTCCATATTCACGCAAAACCTTTCTTATGCCCCATTCCTATTTTGGGGCAGTGTGTATTGCTTGTAAGACACACAACATTTTTTTTAAATACTCTCTCTGCAATCTAGTGTCAGCTATCAGGTAAATTAGCTTGAGCAAGTGGCTGTGGTTAAATGTGGACATTTCCTAAAATAATTTCCAGTACTGTTGCCTCTGAGGTAATTGTAGTGGAGGGAAGGTTATATTAAATAACAAAAAGTCAAGAATAGCAAAAGGTTTGAATTCTAGGAGATCATGTGATAGAGAGTCAAGAATACTGTATGCGCGTGTGTGTGTGTGTGTGTGTGTGTGTGTGTGTGTGTGTCATCTAGATAAATTTGCACAATCTGTTCACTGGAAGAATAATGGCTTATATAAAATTGCTTGATTTTTATTCAAACAGTGTCCAAATTACAGGTCAACAAATCAAAGAAAAATTACCAATCCAATCTAATCTACAGTGGCAAATACATTAAGTCACTCACGTTTTGACCCTCAAAGAAGCATTAAACCAAGCTACCGGTTTACTTAGTTTTGAAAATGTAGCAGTGCAGTTTAATATGGATATAAAGAGTCTAACCTCAATTTTATAGAGAGCTTTTAAATATTACTTGTAAAAGTACCAGTGGATTAACATTGGTATGGATCAGGATATAGATTGTACTCTGCATTACAAGATACCTGATATGAGGGAGTGGCCATTTTTTTCCTAATGTGCAAAGGGCCAGTACCATGTCTATGATCATGGGCCACAGTGCTTTCTTTTTTTCTTGGAAACTCTCTGTGGACCAGTTGGTGGGTCACAGACCAACACCAGTCAAGGGACCACTGCTTTGAGTAGCTTTGCTCCAGAGAATAAGAGATCTAAGCAATTTTTGTTAGCTTCTCCAATGACATTATTGCACAATAGAGAAAGTATGCTTAAAGTGACCTACTGATGGTATCTTATACCAGGAACAACTTGTAAGAATTCTTCATTGTTTGGGAGAAATTGTGGTTTTGTAGGATTCTATCTTCATACATTGTAGGGTTGTCCAGTAATACAAGGATTCTGACAGGAAGTAGAATCAGAAATTAGTGAGATAATGGAATACTGTATTATCCTAGATCCAAGACTGGCACTACTATATTTATTGAGTGGTCCAAATAAGGAAACACTACATGAAGACTCACTGCTCCTCCTGCTGTTGGTAGCCAGACAGGTTATGGCCAGTAACTGGAAGAATTCTACAATGTATAATTTGGAATTTGGTATTATCAGGACTGTCACAGCAAGTAAGACAAGTAAAAGAACAGAAAGATAATAACGTATTTCAGATAACATTGTTTCCATTTGTTTCTTATGCAAATCAAATTGACAATGAAATAAATATCCTACTGACTCATGGATCCATCTGGAATGGCTTGATCCACTAGAACAAATAATCACAAAGGTTTGCCTACTTTTGAACTAGAAAATGATAAAAATCAATGATGAATTTTTATATTTTAAATATATTCTCTCTAATGACACAATGTTTTATATTTGTGCTTTCTTATCAGTACCCTAAATGCGATTTTTGTATTTGTTGTGTGCATTTTAGTTATAAATGAATTTAGTAATTTTTAAAATAAATTTAAAAGGTAAAGT
Source organism: Iguana delicatissima (assembly GCA_948472985.1). NCBI lineage: Eukaryota > Metazoa > Chordata > Lepidosauria > Squamata > Iguanidae > Iguana > Iguana delicatissima. The sequence continues at coordinate 675,650 of CAOKZL010002009.1, forward strand.
AAGAACAACGTCACACAGTATAAAGGCTGCTTTCTCAATGAGGTCTATATGTGTTATGGTGAGATGATAAAATATCAACCTGCAATATGCATATTAACGTGTAAAAATTGTTCTCTATTAATAAATAAAACCATCAGCATTTTCTCTAATGGGAGTGGAATATGAGAATATAGATATTGTTTTCTCTAGGCATCTAATTTAAGAGAGAAGTTCCAAACAAGTTTACTAGAGAGTAAAACCCTACTGGAGGACCTAAATATGCTAAATGTACCAGATTCTGTCTGATCTTAGAAGCTAAGCAGCGTCATCCCTGGTCAGTACTTGAATGGGAGCCCACCAATGAATATCAGCTGCTATAGACTATATTCAGAGGAATGAACTGACAAAATGATCTCTGAGTATTCTTCACCTAAGAAAACCCTATGAAATTCCTGGGGTCCCCATAAGTCCATAGGTGATTTGAAGGCACATCCACAAACATGTCTGATTGTCCACAGTTCCCAACTAGGCTTTTTATCACACTGTCCTCTTATCCCTTTCACTGAATTTTGTGGTGACATAACAGGATGCCATACTTCACTCATAATTCTCTCTTGTTATCCTACTTCTTTGTCCATCTTTAGGTGGGAAATCTACTAAAAAGAAAAGATGAAAAAGCTTCTCACAAAGGATCCTTCATTTACCTAAGAAATGAATAGATATTTTATTAAAGAAATGAAATTTTAAACCAGTGCTTCTTGGGGTATCTAGTATGGAAGACTGGCATGTTTTCCCCAGCGTATCAGGGATTGGTACCATATTTGTGTGTGTGGACCAGCACTTGATTAGCACTGGTTTAAACAGCATATGCTGTTTCCAGTAAAGAGAGTTCTCAGATACCTTGATATTATGATTTCTCATTTGCAATCCTTGATGAATTTACCTCATGAAAACATAAAGAAATCTTGGGGCACCTTTGAGATTAAGACATTTCTAGAGGTTGATTTTTTTAAATGTTAAAAAAAAACTGACATGGTACATTTTTAATTATACTAACCTCAATGAGGTTCACTTATTTCTGAATAAACATGTAGAGGACTGAGAGTCAAGTTTCTCTGTGCTGAGAAACTTCCTGTTCATTTCCTCTTTGGGAGATATATGAGCCTGTGGGTGGATTTCCATGGTAGAACAGGGTGAAGAGATGGTCTTCATTGATTTCCCCTTTCTCTTTCAGTCAGCATTGGCCACTGAGCCAGATAACATTTTGGCCATGGTCAAAATAATACAGTGTGGATTAATTGCATTGGTTCAGCTTCTAATACTTGTTGAAATCCATATCCTCTTTAATTCAAGAGATTACCTGAATTTTTCTACATTAAGAACATAAAATGCTACAATTTTAACTCCAGATATTATCAATACCAATGTCTATTAAATTTATGAGGACAGTGGGCAGAATCACAGTAAATTCTGTCTTGCTGGGATGAATGTATTGCGGAAGAATGCAGCAGCTTGCTAGTAAATATTATTGGACCCAATTAAGTAATACATCAACTGTGACTAAAGTACATCTCCATCTGTGTTGCCCAGCTATCACCCACATGAGTTGTGGGCCATAGACTCAAGCAGGCATAGGGAAAGGAGTGTAATCAGACGTCTGTTCAAATATACCAACAGCATTTGGTCATACCCTTCATACTCTTACTTGATGGAGATACACCTGTAATGTTAAGGAGGTCCATGTTACAAAGGACATGAAGTGAAAGCTGTGATTCAAAGTTCTGAGCCTTTAATTATAATAATAAGTGACTCATTAAATAGGCACTTCAACTACATCTCCTGTATAGCTCACCGCAATAGTCAACTCTTTGAGGTTACAGTATAAAAGATTATAGCTTCTGACATGAGAAAAGGTTAAATTGGTTTCTAGTTTGTGAAGAGAATCTTACTTCCACTTGTGTTTTCAGGAACAGAGTTGGGTCTGAAAGAATGGCCAGGTATTCACATGCTCAAGAATAAGAGGAAACATTCAGTCAATCACTTGCAATTTGTCTTTTTCAAGATTCCAGAGACTCTCAACTACCAACAAGTTAACCTGTTTATCCTTATTCAGCTGTTAAATGGCTGCTTAACACTGGTTCAGAACTAAAACTATTATTTGTAAGCAGCTGTCACAGGAGTAGAACTGGGTGCAATATCAAGCACGTCAAAATACCTTATTTCAAGGCTCTGGGTAGTCCCTTCCACTGACTTCAGATATATATATGGATGCAACATGAAGAGACTTTATGCAGTTCTGGGTTTAAAAGCATGATGAGGAACCACAAGAATGGTTTTCATAAGTACTGGCTCATCATTGCCTGCTTAGGTGTAATTTATGATCATGGTTCTCATTATGATCTTTAAACCTTGATACCACTATAGATTGCTAAATAAACAAACACCCCATCTGCTGCTGTCCAGAAAAAATAATATCATAACTATATATGGTCATGTTGTCTGCATCGGATACATTACAAATCTTGTAAAAAAAATGTTCAATAGTATTTAAAGTTGATAAGAAGGTCAGTAAGACAAAATGGTTGTAATTTTGTTGCCAACTTTCAGAAGGTTGCCCAGGAAAGTTCCTAAGGAAGTCCCGTTCTCATGAATTGTTGGCAAGCTGTACTAGAGTGTACCAGGACAGTTTGTGTCACTCAGAAATATTTGGTAATGTTTTGGAACCTTTTATTTAACTACATTATCCAAAAAGGCAAAGTAAAAGACATCTTATTGATCATATTTTCATAACTAAAAAACATTTTGCGCACACACACATATACACAGAGCATTCCTCCAAAAGGATACAACCTTCAATGACTAATAGTAGCTGTGGTGATTATTTGAAGGCTAAGTGAATACATTTATACTGAAGAATAAATGTCATAATAATGACTTAATCAGAGTTACAAATTCCATCTTAAATTACAATTTTATATAAAGTGTTCTGATTGTCATCTCTGTGCAGCAATGCACTGCTTGCATTGTTGAAATGCAGAGTTGCAAACCTCATCTAAAGTTTCTCCTGCAATTGTGTGACACTTCTCTACTATTGGAATCTCCAATCCCGTTAAAGGTGTGTGTGTGTGTGTGTATGTGTGTGTATATATGTATATGTGTGTGTGTGTGTGTGTGTGTGTGTGTGTGTGTGTGTATAAAGCATTTCCCCCCTAGAATTATAAGCTGTTAAGAGTGTATACATTTTCTGGGACATACTTGACATATATTAAATTCTAAAAGATGAAAACTGAGATGAAGTTGACATTTTTGCCTTGTGTATTTTCTACAGCTATCAAAAAGCTCAACTCATTGAATCCTTTTTAATTTTCAGCGGAGACATTAAACCCATCATCGTTAAATGTTACACCAAAGGAGAAAAATATGTCACTAATTTTAAGTGCATTCAGAGTATCCTTTGCAAAACTTTCAATAACACTTCTAATAGTTTCTTGTCTCTTATTCATTGCTGATGGTTCGTGCAGCATATTTTCACTCACCAGCTACAGGAAACTTCACGTGAGCAACTGAGGTTTCTTAGACACCCTTCTAAGACACAAACACATATAAAACCCCAAAACTTTTTCTGTCCCTTTAATCCAAACCATTTCAATTGCAAACCCAATGTACCTATGTGGGAAATGATGCTTCTTGTGCCTAGAAGGAGCATCTACTAGGACAGTTACAGAGAGGCCTATGAAAAGCTGAGTAAGAGAAGAAATGATGACTAAACTGAAGCCCTTTCTGCAGCTTACTGGATCCCAGCAGTGTCCCATGGGGATCTTGGTAGCAGTGGTGCATTTAAGTCTTTTACTCCAAGTCTCGAGTCTCAAGTCCTTGCAAGATACTTTCAAGTCAAGTCTCGAATCAAGTCTCAAGTCTGAGAGCCAATTTTACACAACAACCTATATTCCAGAATTTCTGGACAGAGCTGAATAAAGTCAGTTTTAACAATTTAAGTAGAATTGGTCCTCTACTTTGTGATTTTGCCATCCACAGCTTCAGAAGTGGGGAATAGGATCCTTCTTATTCCCTATTATTGAAGCTTCAAGAGCTTTAGAAGGAAGGATCCTTCCTCCTCAAGACCACTGCCTAACACATTTTCTGTTCCCTTCTGAGATACGAGCTCTGCACTCTGGGCACGAGTCTTGCCTTCTGCTTTTAGGAAAAGTTTTAGAAAGCTCCTCCTATATGTAGCGGGGACGTGCTGCTGAACAGACCTTAACTACATCTCAAGCCCATTGCCTAAACCATTTGCTGTTCCCTCTGAGAAATGTGTCCACGCTTTGGGCTTGAGACAGATTGTCATGTAAGTTTTCGGGATGAATGTATTATGTTACGGAACCAAGTGCAGCAAGTCAGTCACTAAAAATATGCAAGCCTCGAGTCAAGTCAAGTTGAGTCGAGTCAGTGTGTAATTTTTGCTGAGTCAAGTCCAACTTGAGTCAGTGAAGTGACTTAAGCCTGACTTTAGTCCTAGTCTATCGACTTGAGTCAATACCACTGCTTGGTAGAGCCTTTCCTGGGAGAGGAGTGCGACAAGAATGCTCCTCTCCTCACAGGCTGTCTGTGGGAATGCAGGAGGTTCTATAGCCACACCTCTTGCTTCTGCAGTGCAGCCCGGCACTGTCCCAGGCTCCATTGGGACAAGAAGCTCAGCCACTGCACTTTCTGACCCTCTATGCACCAAGTAATTGTGAGATGGTGGTAGGAGGGCTCTGTGATCACTGGTCATTATCAGGGAAAACCCATCAATGATTTATGGCGTAATCGTGCCATCTAGGGATGAGAGAATGATGGGACCTGGATGATGTTGTGCATAAGCATCGTCCAGGTCCCGTCCTTCTCCTGTCCTGAATGTGAGACAATGACGTCATGCAGAAAGAGTCTCAGACTCTCATACTTTGGGCATATCATGAGATAACACGACATTGAAAAAGAAGGTAATGCTCAGTAAAGTGGAAAGCAGTAGGAAAAGAGAAAGATGGCAATGCAAGTGGATTGATTCAACCAAGGCAGCTATGAAACATATGACATGGATTTGTGATGTGCAGCTTGCACAGAGTATTGAAAGAATAAACCTACACTGATGATCTATATCAGCTATTTAGTTGTAAGTGCATACCTAGGTAATGCCTCCTGACCTGACCCCCCAAGCCCACCTTAAGTGACAGCAGCTGCATCGAGTAAAGGAGTTCTATTCAGCTGCTGATTGCGATGCATGGAGAATGCATCCCAATCAGCAGCCCCCTCCTACCTATTAAGACTGCAAGAAGTAGGAGCCCTGTCAGCATTCCTCATTGTAGTCTCACTCGCTGATGGGAAGGGACTGGAAATGTCATCCTCCTTGTGCAGATGAACAGATCTTTGCTTGATACAGCTGCTGGCTGTTAAGGTGAGCTTGGGAAGCATATGTGATTGTGACAATAGCGCCATGATCATAGCTATGTAGTCTTATTGGATGCAGGGCAGTTACGGATTCATAACCTAGAGTAACTCTAGATTACGAATCAGTAACTGCAATAAAGAATGACAGCCATTTTTCTAGGAGGACATGACTATAATTATGGGTTTTAAAAGGTGAATGGAGTGAAGACTGCAAAAAAAAAAAATGGATCTGATTTTAGATATTTTACCACCCCCCAAAAAAACAAAAAACAAAAAGAGTACAAAATTTCAGAAAACATATTTTTAGGACTTGAAGGACGTTATCAGTTCAATTACTGAGCTCAGTATTCGCAAATACGTTCATTTCTCTTTTCATTGTCTTTTTTCCATTAGAAAAACGAGGCTAGTAAAATTTAATGGTGAGTGCTTACATTGGCTAGATGATATACTAATGGAAAGCCATGTTTAAAACAGAGATTTTTATGGAGGTCTGATGTATCTCCAGTGGCCATTCAAACTCAGCTGTGTGAGGAGGTGATAAAAACATGAGAGGACCACTGCTGGATCAGCCTGAACTCTTTCCACTCAAACCTTCTCTCTCCACACTGGCCAATCAAGGGCCCAGGAAAGGCTGTGAGCAGAACATAAGTGCAACAACCCTCTCATTTGTATTGGCCAGCAAATGATACTGAAAAGGTGGGTAGAAATTTAGTTTCTAATAAACAACACTTTTCTGTTGTAGAACATTTTAAAAGAAGTTCTTTGTCCCACTGAAACTTATTTACATGGGAGCAAATATGGTAGCCAAAGCGGTTTTGGTGCGGTTCATAGTGACATGTAGCCTTGCTTATTTCAGATGGCCCTTTCATATTGTTACCACAATTTAACAAACTTGTAGTGAGATGTGTTATCCTGAAATGAATTAACATACCCTTGAATATTTCATAGATGAAAACTGAGACACTTGTGGCCAAGTACCATGACCTGTAGCTGAGAGGACAACAGTTGCTAATAAGGAAGAAGACACAAGCAAAGAGAGGTTGCAGCAGTTTGTTTTGGCACTACTAGTGTTTCATCTAGTCACTGGTGTACTGGGATTGCACTGTGAGACACTGAAGGACCCCAACAACATGTTCAGTGTGATTTTTTTTTGTTGACTTTTAAAATTTTAAAGATAGAGTACTTTAAATCAGACTAGGGCAGATGTGATGCTGACTGTACCTCCAGACACACTCAGCCCGGTATTTTCATTCATTTCCCAGAAGGCCTCTGGGCCCAGGTGGCCCCAAATTTATTCCTGTCATGAAGAGGATAATCATGTGAGCATGCACTCTGTAGAGCAGGGGTGGGCAAAGTGTGGCCCATAGGTGGAATGAGATTCTTGGTTCTCCAAAATGTGGCCCTAGAAGCCTCCCTGAAGCTCTATAAATCCCCTGAACCCTTCCCTTTTTTCTTTTTCTTTCTTTTTTTTTAAAAAAAACAACAACCCTTTTTCTGGCTGATTTATTTGCCACCTCCTGCAAATGACTCAAAACCACTTCAAAATGTAAAGGGTTTGCCCCTATCATCCCAAACAACTCCAAAACAAAGCAAAGCAAAGAAAAAAAAAGCCATCAAATGTCTGAAATCAAAATGGGAAGTGACATGATGCCCCATCTCCAGTGGTCCATCTCTTATTTAAAGGAAAAAGAAAACAACAATTATGGAGAGAGGAGAGTGTTTTGTGCCAGAAAGGCCTCCCCAAGATTTCTTTCCGTGCTGGACACTGACATACATTATTGATCATTTATTGGTGGTAAATGATGCAGCAGATGGTACACAGCAGAGAAGCATTCCAGGCCTTTAGCTGATGAGGTCCAAAATCCTCTATCATTTAGGGGGCCAAAGGAAGAAGTCAAGCCCTAAACAACTAAATCTACCTAGACTATTCTCAGCCAGTAATCCATCTCAATCTCCATAGCTAGTAAGCCTGATAGAAGACAGTGCAAGAGGAAACAAAGAGAATCAAAGTGTGCACGTATCAGCCACCTTCCCCATAGCTATAAGAATTGTGCTAGCAGGTTTGTAGCCAAGCAAAATTCACTCTCCCAGTCTACTTGCAGCCTTCATATTTTTCTCCAAACTCTAACTGCCAAGCTAATCCCCCCGCTCCCAAAAAAGGTATTGAAACAGGTCACTAAAAAAAAAAAAGACTCTTTCTGCACACTAGACAGCTGTTAACATTTGGCCATAGAATCACAGAATTATAGAGATGGAAGGGGCCCTATGGGCCATCAGGTCCAACCCCCTGCCCAATGCAAGAACTCCATCTTCAGCATCTCCAGCAGGTAGCTGCCTATCCTCTTTCTGAAGTTGTCTAGAGAAGGAGAACTCACCACTTCTTTAGGCAATTAATTCCATTGCTGAACCACTCTTACTATGAAGAAGTTCCTTCTAACATTCAGTTAATATCTATCCTCCTGTAACAGATGCTAACAAGAACTCTAAAACCTAGTGGCAGAGGCTCACAGAGAAGAATGAGTGTGATGACAAGCCAGCCAAGAAGGCATGTTCACCCCCGTGAGGCCATTTTGCTTGGGGTACTGCCACTGCATCCAGCAATGAGGTAGGGAAATAAGAAACTCATAAGCACGTGAACAAATGAAGTAGAAATGGAAATTTAGCATGCCAAATTCCTTCTCAAAAGTATCAGAATGTACCTGTCCCTTTTATAAAAAAAGACAGTTAATGTACATTAATTATCAGTTCAGTTACAGAAAGCTGGCTGTAATTTTAATGGGTAATTTCACATTGATTTTTATAGGAACACATTCAAATCAAACACACCCAGCAGGAGATTTTACAATGTATGACCTTTTAATTATCCTTCCCATCATGGATGCCCTTCTGGTAGATGGAGTGACAGGTGAACAACTGCTGGGAGCTCTTGAAAATGGCATTTATAGATATCTAGTTCTTGATGGGAAGTATGGAATGCATTTTTAACAAGGCACTTATCCCTCTTCCCCCCAACTCTAGTGAAAATGGATTTTTAATGTTGCAAGGGTCAATATTCAACCATTTCCACTGGCATTTAAAGTAGTTATAGTACTCTTAATATATATTCGGACAGGGCTACAACTAGAGAACACCAAGAACCAGCAAAGTATGTCAGACAAAGACTTGTAAGACTTGAGAGATCCAAGATTTGGGCTTTGTAGAGCTCTGAATCTCACTGGGTGATCTTGGGCCTGTTACTCTCTGTTTTACCTGACCTACCTCACAATGAAGTCTGTCTTTCCTTCTTTCCTTCTTTCCTTCCCTTTCCCTTTCCCTTTCCCTTTCCCTTTCCCTTTCCCTTTCCCTTTCCCTTTCCCTTTCCCTTTTCCCTTTCTTTCTTTCTTTCTTTCTTTCTTTCTTTCTTAAAATAGTATTTGTATTAATTTTCTGTTTCCTGTGCAAGCAATCAACTGCCAGGAAGAATCCAATAATTCTGTTCTGTGCACTTAAGTTCCACTTATACTGTTGCTTTCAAGATGACTCCAACTTATGGTGATGATATCAAAGGGTTTTCTTCACCAGATTTATTCACTGGAGTTTTGCTGTTGCCTTCTTCTAAGGCTGAGGGAGTGTGACTTGCCCAAGGTACCCAGTAGGTTCCTGTGGCAAGGATTGAACCTTGGTGTGACAGGCTGTTACTTCTCCCAGGCGATTTCTGCACTAGACCGTTATAGTGCTATTATTCCACTTTCAACATCCTATAGCATCCTGGGGTTTGCAGTTTAGGGAGGGGCAAACTGAAAACTGCAGGATTCCATAGGATGTTGAAAGTGGAATAATACACTATAACAGTCTAGTGCAGAAATGGCCCCAGATCAGTGTGCCAGTTTTCCAGTCTGACAAGGCACCCTTTCTTCACCATACACTGCCTCCTACTTGTAACACCAAGTTTTTGTAAAAGGGTGAGGGTTTTCAATGTTTGTTTAGAACCACTTAATAATTTTATGGTAGCATGTTTTCTGTATTACTTTATATACTGTATACAACTCAAGCCAAGTCAGTATTTACAAAATTAAACTGTAATGTTTATTAAGATAACAATAAGAATAAAGTAGTGTGTTTGACTATAAAGTGCAGGGCAAGGTTGATACTTTTCCTCAGTGCTCTTTTTAGACAATATAACAGGTAACTCCCTGCTCACGAGCAGTTCAATGATATCTTTACCCTTTCATATAAGGTGCAAATATCATATGACAGCTCTTTTGGCTAAACTCTCACCAAAGGTTTAACCCCCAACCTAGGTCAGACATTCTGACCAGATCCTACTAGGGCTTAATTAATTCTTCTGTCTCTAGGCAATCAGAAGGGCCTGCAAAGTCCATCTGTGCTCTCCTGCAGAAGGCTTCCAGGCTGCTGTGACATAGTCCAACAATACCTTAAAATGGTAATATTGCATGTGAAGTATCTATACAAAATTAACTGGAATTCAGCTGTCAAAACATGCCACCATAACTGGACATGCCCATATCATGAGAAGCATAGTGTCTTCTATCCCACATCTCCAGGGGCTGTCTGAAGGTAACCCCTGTTTATGTAGCAGTCTTTGAGGTGTCCCACCAGTATACATATTTGGAAACTTCACCTGTCCAAACAACTGTAGCTAAATTGTTAACTGAGGCAAGCTTCAGGGAGCACATTACCCTCTTACTGCAACAGCACCACTAGCTGTCCATCTGTTTCCAGGCAGAATTGAAAGTGCTGGTGGTGACCTGTAAAGCCCTATATGGTTCATATCCAGGTTGTTTGAATGATTGTATTCCACAGCATGATGTACTGGTTTAAGTGTTTGACTACAGACGCTGGAGACCAGAGTTCAGTTCCTCATTTGGCCATGGAAACCTACTGGGTGATCTTGGCTGCATCATAGTCTTAGCCCCTGCAAACCCCATGATAAGTTAGCCATAGGGTTGCCCTACATCAGAAATGACTTGAAGGCAAACAACAACAACGACGACAACTCTATTCTATGAACCTGACTGTGTTTTGAGTTCTTCTGGGGAGGTCCTGCTTTCTGTCCTACTACCCTCGCAGGAACATTTGGTGGAAATGTGGGAAAGGGCCTTCTCAGTGGCTGCCCCCAGGCTCTGGAACTTCCTTCCCAGACAGACTAGATTGATATCCACCTTACTGTCTTTCCACAAGCAGGAAAACACTTTTTTTTTATTCTGACAGGGCTTTGAGAATTTTTTTTTCCCCAAGGAAACAAGCCTTGTACAATGTGCTGGTTTTTTATTTATTGTTGTTGTTTTAGTTTGTTTTAAAAGGTTTTGAATTTGTGCTTTTTAACTTTTGTATGCTGTTAATAACTAATTATGTTTGGTTTAACTGTTGTAAGCCACTTTGAATCCCAAACTGAGAAAAAGGCAGGATCATGATGGCAACAACAGCAGCAGCAGCAGCAGCAGCAGCAGCAGCAGCAGCAGCAGCAGCAGCAGCAATAACACATGAAATATAGGGCTATTTTGAGGATAAAGTAGAGAGAAGAAAAACCTATGTATACTACTTTGTGCTCATTGGAGGAAAAGGAGGAATACACATGTAAATCATCCATCCATCCATCCATCCATCCATCCATCCATCCATCCATCCATCTATCCATCATTTCATGTTTATCCTGCCTTTTCCACAAACATAGGATTATAATAGATAAAATAAATATGATAAATAATAAAACAAAGTTTTCAATACCAGTTATGCATTTTATGGCTGCATAGGACTATGTCAATTAAAAACACTGAAACCCTAGGTGATACTTAATTTAGAGGAAAATACTACAGTCTAATTGAGTCCATTTGGAGGACAAAGAATAGATTTTAACTAAAAAACAAATAAATTATATTACTTTGGAGAATTGCTTAATAAAACTGAATAGGGAGCAAGAAAACAATGAATAGAAGAGAAGAGGAGTTGGATTCACTAGTTGTGCTAGTTACAGTATTTAGATGGTTGATGCTGGATAATCCCCTACTATTACAAGAAGATGGGTAGTTTTGTGTTTTCCACATGTAAGGTACAGCTCTACTAAGTATTCACAAATGGGAGTATTTTAACATTGTTTTAGTCTCCATAGGCTGTTCCTATAAGGACTAATGGGAGAAAAAAAACCCTGCCTACTTGAATAGTATACACTGCTTCATCACAGAACACATGAGATTACCATAGTTCAATACATTCAATGGAATTACATTAGTATGCACAATCTACATTTTACATTTGGTGAAGTGCAAGTCCTACATGGATTTTTAAAATTTACATATGAGCAGGGAGTCATATGAACACCCACATGCATATGGAAACACTTGTACAGGTATACAGCATAATGTGTGAATAATCCTTTGGAACTGCATTTCTGAGTTTATTTCCCAGTTTTAAAAAGGTCCTTCACAATAAAATAAAATAAAATAAAATAAAATAAAATAAAATAAAATAAAATAAAATAAAATAAAATAAAATAAAATAATATTTTAAAAAGTTCACTTTTAGTTAAAATGAGGTGCATGGAGAGTGTGGATATTAGACAAAATCAAGCCTGAACTCTCTCTAGAAGCCAAGGTGACTAAGCTCGCATTGTCAAACTTTGTACACATCATGAGATGCAATGCATTTGTGTTTTAAATAGTTTTTATGTGTTTTTAGAGTATTTTAACTTATGAAGCATTTTAATTGCATTTTAATTTATGTTGTACTCCACCTTGAGCCTTAGGGAGAGGTGGGTTTGTGATAATGGGGCTTCCCATTATCTAGGCTTATCAAAGGGAGATACTTCCCTCTTCAGGTAAACCAAGGGTTAATGAGATGTTAGGATTACATCAAGGGTCACAGGGTGAGTGTTGACCAATCAAAAAGAAAGGGTCAGCATCACAGGTCACAAGGTGAGAATTGACCAACCAAAAAGGAAAGAGGTGGGCATCTTGGAGATGCTTCCAGATCCTTCCAAGGAGGAAAATAAAACTTCTGAGAGGCCATGTGGCCACAGAGAGAGAGAGGAGAGCGGGGCCAGTGGAGCTGGCAGCATGCCCTGTCTCCTGGACCCCCCCCTCCTCCTTTAGACCATCTACGCCTATAACCTAATTGTGAATAACTAGAAATAAGTAGTTAATCGCGTTAGGCTAATGTTGTTATTTTGGGAATTGGCTGATCTTAAGAATGTATCTGTGCTGTTATATCTGTTTTGTAAATTCTTGTAACTAAGTGTACCTGGGAGAGGGGGTCTCCCAAGTGTGATATTGTTTATTTGCATGCCTTGATTAAAACACTTTTATAAACCTCCGTTTCTCTCCATTTCCACGCCAGGGTTGGCACACGCTACATAGGACCTCTCACTCAGGGGAAGGGGGAGGTGGAAGTTCCTTACGCTTAGAGATTAGGCAGAGTCCCTCCTCTTCTGCCTAAGTAATTCTTAATTCAGGGGGGTGGTGGCAGCATACTTGGGAGAGTTGGGGAGATTACCAGTCGTTCCATGCGTGGAAGTCAGCTTTGGAAGGCTGGCAAGAACCCTAGTAAAACACTGGGAGGAAATTTCCAGTTTTGCAAAGGTGGAAGTCCACTAAGAGACTGGAAATAAACCTACAGTGTCACAGGGTTAGAAATAAAAATGGAGGATGATGATGATGATGCTTGGTAAGTGGAAGGCAGTAGCAAAAGTGGCAAACTGCCAGAGGCAGATCTAGGATAGGGCAACTGGAGCTTGTGCCCCATGTGCCAATGTGGGGGGAGATGCAAAAAAGAGGAAACCCTCACCTGGCCCCCACTGCTGCCACTCGCTGCTCCTGCACCCACTACCACACACCTCGCTCCCACCTGCTGCTTGCCCTTTCTCTGCCACTCACTCCTTCCCCACCTGCCCACTGCTTGCCCCTCCCTCACCCACCACTGCTTGCCCCTCCCGCACCTGCCATTGCTTGCCGTTCCTCTGCGTGCTCATCCCTCCCCCTGCCACCACTCGCCCCTCCCCTTCCCACTGCCTCTGGCCCCTCCCCCTTCCCTGGGTGCTGCTGAGCCTCGGTGCGCCACTGCAAACTGCATTACTGGTGAGTAGAGTAAATCAAGGAAGCCATAGCTTATGTTTGCAAGACCTCAGCAGGACTGATGAAAACAGGGTGATTGGGAGTCACCATAAATCAAAGCCAACTTGACAACAATTAACAACAATGACAACAATGCGGGGGGGTCCTTCCAGTTCCTGTGGGAAATCAATATGGCCTCCATTTCAACTTTTCTCTATGTTGTCATAGAGGGGACATTGTTACTAAGGCCCTTCTGCACGAGGCGAGGGAATCGCTCCGTGCCGTTACCTATCGCTTCTTCTGGGGTCTGAAGCAACGCAGACTGTCCCTGAAGCCCTTCCACAGGGCTCCTCCTTGGTCCAGGGTGAATCAGAGCAGTGCGAGGTCTGTAGATCCGCACTGCTCCGGCTTCCAAAATGGCGGCTTCCGGCTTCCAAAATGGCAGCTTCTGGTTGGTCGTGGGTCCTGACCAACCACTGAAGCTCGCCACGCCTAAAGCCCACCCTCCGCAGATCACAGGCTCGCGTTGGTGTGAGCCTGTGAATCTGCACAAGGGAGCAGGAATGCAATGGTGCATTCCAGGAAAATAAAGACCTGTTTTTTCCGGTCTTTCAAAAACACGCTGGAGGACCACTTGGGGTCATCTTGGAGTGGACTGAGGTGCGGATCTCCAGTAAGTAGTCCACTCCTAGTCCGCTCCAAGGTGCAGACAACCTCCCTGCGAGGACGCGCTGCCCCATTCTAATTGCCTGGTGCGGAAAGGGCCTAAATCACATCAATATTCTAATCCTTTCATTTTGGAAACAAAGATCCACACTTACAGTTCTTGAAGCCAATTCCTAGCTGAAGTTATGAGGCATCTGAGCAGTTACAGTCAGCCTTCCATATTTGTGGGTTTCACTTTGCAGATTTGATTATTCACGGATTATTTGCCGTCAGCTCTGCTGGTGCCCTATGCCAATTTTAATAGGGACTGCAAGCCTTGTGAGACTAAGAAACTGTAAACGAGGCTAGTAAGTTCCTATTAAAAATGGTGTGGGCCAACAGTGGAGGTGGCAGTAAGCCCCACCAGCCACCCATTTCTGCCTTATGAAGGAACCCTGATGCATCCAAGGAATCCACGGTGGGCTGAATATGGTGATCATAGCTTTTTGTGTGTTAAATATGGTTTGGGAGGGTCTAGCATTATTCACAGTTTTTTCACTTTCACAGGGGTCCTGTGCCCCTAACCCTAGCAAATGTGGAGAGATAACTGTAATCAGTTCCCTGAAAAATACCTTTTAGTCTAATTGTGTCACTGCTTTACAATCCTTCCAGTGCTTTTCTCCTTTAATGGTTTTGATTAATAGACAGTTTAATGCACAGAGCTAAAGATGAGATCATAGAAATTAAAATATGAAAAAGAATCATGGTAACTATCACATATGAATATTCAGATTTGGTAAACAGAGTCTGAGAGCATAGCTGTATGACTATCTTGATACTGAATATTTGCACTGGACATACTGTTTAGTGTCTATAGTTCTTAGTCTGTCAGCATATCATCAAATTATTACCCCAAATTATAGTTCTTGTGTCCTTAATCAAATGTTACAATTTAAATATGTATTTAGATGGTCATACCTGTAGAGTCTGCATATTTGTGGACAAGGCTAATTTGCATGGTATGCTGTGGAAATAGTTACATGATATTTCAAAATTGTTTGATACTAAATTGTTCAGAAGTTTGATACAGAATCTGAAAGCCTTTTCACACTGTACAGTTATAGTATTATGATTACACTTTACTTGGCCTGGCTTTGTTGCCTAAAACCCTGGCGTTTGTAATTTGGTGAAGCATTAGAGCTCTCTGGCTGATAATTCTAAATAGTTGTTGTTGCTGTGTACCTTCAAGTCTTTTCTGACTTATGGTGACTGTAAAGCAAATCTATCAAGGGGTTTTCAGGGGCTGAGAGTATGTGATGCTCGCAAGGTCATCCAGTGGGTTTCAATGAGGATTCTCAGTACATCTTCCTAAAGTGCAAACCTCAACATTCCATAGGATGCAACCATGGCAGCTAAAGTATTATCAAATGGCTGTAATAATGTGGTAGGAAGGGGCTTATAGAAACATAATTTTTCCTAAGGCTGTCAAATGAATTTGTTGGTTGAAGAGGGAACTACATTTGATTTCCTGCAGCCAAATCCAGCATTTCAGCCACCGTGCCCACAATGGCTGTATAGCATAATGGCATACTACTATAGAATCATAGATTCATGGAGTTGGAAAGGGCTTCATGGGCCATTGAATTCAACCCCCTTTTCAATCCAGGATGTCTAGCTAAAGCATATGCAGCAGATGGCTGCCAAGACTTGTTTTGAAGACATCTAGAGAAGGAAACCACATCACCAAGACTGCCTTCAAGTTTTCATAGACCCCAATCACTCTTGTATTTGACTCCCCACCTCACCTCACAGTACCACTAGGGATGTTTTCATAGGCTGTAAAATTCTATTTTTGTAGGCCCTAGGCACTGTGTCTAAAGTGCCTCTTAGATAAGGTTGCCCTGCGTACCACTTTTCTATGCAGTTGGCTCCACTGCTGAAATCCTCTTATTGTCAAGAAGTTTCTTCTAATGTTCAATTGGAAATTAACCTCTCTATAATTTAAAACCACTAGATCTCGTCCTTCCCTCTGTGGCAGCAGAGAACAAACCTGCACTTCTCTCTCTGACAGGCCTTGAGATATTTAGAGAGTGCAATCACATCACCCCTCAGTCTTCTCTTCACCAAGCTGAACATGCCCAGCTCCTTCAACCTCCATACTTCTTGTGTTCTCCATACGTCTTATCATCCTAGTTGCCCTTCTCTGAACCTGCTCCAACTTGTCTATATCCTTCTAAAAATGAGGTGTCTAGAACTGAGCACAGTACTCCAGAGGAGGCCTGACTAGTGCTGAGTATGGTAGCACTATTATTTCCCTCAGCTTGGAAACTATGCTTCTACAAAAGCAGGCTAAAAACCTTTTTTGCTGCAGTGTCACAGTGCTGGCTCATGTTCAAGTTATGATCAGGAATAATCTCAAGGTCTTTTTTTGCATGTAGTACTGATGAGCTAGGTAGCCAAAGTTCCATACCTGTGCCTCTGGTTTTTGTGGCCCGAATGCATTTGTATCTATTGAATTTCATTTTATGAATTTCTGCCCAGTGTTCTAGTTTATCAAGATCCTTTTGAATTCTGTTCCTATTTTCCAATGTAATGCCCACTCCTCTCAGCTTTGTATCATCTGAAAACTTGATAAGGACTCCCTTTACCCCTATCTAAGATGTTGATAAAAATGATGATGCCCTGGAACAAAACCCTGAGGCACTCCAGTTGAGAGATCTTCCGAGTCTGAAGCACAGCCATTGATGATGATTCTCTGAGCACAGTTTTCTAACCAATTACAGATCTGTCTGATGGTGTTTCCGTTTCTTCTGTATTTAATCAGTTTACTAATCAAAATATTATGGGTGACCTCATCAAATACCTTGCTGAAATCTAGATAAATGACACCTACAGCATTCCCACCATCTACTAAACTTGTGGCCTGACTGAAAAAAAGATATGATTAGTTTGGCAGGATTTTTTCTTGACAAATCCATGCTGGCTCCTACTGATAACTGCATTGTCATCAGGATACTTGCAAACAGGCTCCTATATAATCTGTTCTAATATTTTTCCTGGTATGACTGGCCTGTAGTTTCCTGGAACTTAGTTTTTGCCTTTTTTTCCCCAAAGAAATTGACATTTGCTCACGTGCAGTCATCTTGCACCTCACCCATTCTGCAAAGTATCTCCAAAATGCAAGTGGTTCTGTGAGTACAAGCAAGTTCCCTCAGCAAGTTCCTCCTATATTCTGGGATGCAGTTCATTTGGCTTTGCACATTTGAACTCATTTAGGTTAATGAGGTGATTTCTAACTCCTTATCAATCTTGATTTCCAATACAGATTCCTTGCTGATGTCCCTGCTGATACATGGAAGCACCCAGTGCTCTTTTTGGTGGTGGTGGGGGAAACTGAAGCAAATTCTGCCTTTTCATTGTGATCTTTTAGCATTTTACTGTCCTTGTTGAGCAGTTGTCCCACCACTTCCTTGGCCATTCTTTTGCTTTGAACATATTTGAAAAACACCTTCTTGTTACTTCCTGCTTACCTAACCAGTGTCAGCAAATTTTGAGCTTTAGTTTTCCTTACTCCATTGATGTAGACTTGAGTTGATGGACGTGGACTCAAGTCAGACTTAAGTCATGTCAGTGACTCAATTCAGCCATAAATGATGCACTGAGTTGACTTGACTTGAGACTTGTATATTTTTAATGACTGACTTGCTGCTTTTGGTTCAGTAACACAACGCATTCATCTAGAAACCTTACGATTCTGAACAATGTATCCATCTCTTTTTGCTTACTGGTCATATGACAATCTCTCTCAAGCCCAAAGTGTGGGTGCATTTCTCAGAGGGGAACAGCAAACAGGGTAGGCAATGAGCTCGAAGCAGGCTTGAGGTCTGTTCAGGAGCCTGTCCCCACTGCATATTGGAGGAGCCTTCTAAAACGTTTTCTAAGAGCAAAAGACAAGACTCACCCCCAGAATGCCGGGTGCATTTCCCAGAGAGGAACAGCAAATGCATTAGACAACGGGCTTGAGGAAGAAGGATCTTTCCTTCTAAAGTTTTTGAATCTTCAGTAATGGGGAATAAGATAGGATCCTATTTCCCACTTCCAAAGCTGCAGATGGCAAAATTGCAAATGTGGAGAGGTGACTCTGCTTAAATTGTTAAAACTGACTTCATTTCACTCTATCCAATAATTCTGGAATTTTGGTTGGGGTATAAAGTTGGCTTCCAGACTTGCGATTTGACTTGAGACTTGGCTTGAAAGTATCTTCAAGGATTTGAGACTTGACTTGAGACTTGGAGTAAAAGACTTAAATACATCACTGACTTACTCTATTCCTGCAAGTCTGGGCCACACATCTGTATTCTTCCTTGGTGATTCCTTTCATTCTTTATAAATTCTTTTTTCATTTCACTTCCTCCTCTAGTTTACTGTGCAGGCGCATTGGTTTGGTGGCCTATAGTAAACTCCTACCACATTGTTTTTATTTTGTTTTTCATTTATCTTTGCCCAGAAGTTCTCAACTGGTCCACTCTGATAGCTCACATGGATTTCTGCACAAGTGAATTTGTCTTTGATATAAAATTCTACTCCCTTTTCTTTTTTTCCTAACCTATTCTGTTTGAACAGATTATATCCTTCAATTGTCATTTTTCAGTTGTGGGAGTCGTCCCACCAAGTCTCTGTCATACCTGTCCCAAACTCTGTGCATTGAGGTATAGGCAGCTAAAGCCTTGATGGTTCATTTCCTTTATTTTACTGTGAGTTTTACTGTGGCTGCTATTCTCTCCCTCAGCTTCTCTGCTAGAATTCACATCCTTGTGTTAAGAGCCTGCTTTTGGAAAGATATTCGAGCTATCGGTTTCAACCCCCCAAGGATTTAGTTTAAAGCCCTTTTGATATATAAGCAACATCTGTAGAAAAGTGAGTAGAACCTTTTAAAGGAAGCCAGACTGGCTCAATCTGTTTTGATTTTCTGGCAGACAGCTAAGACTGTCTCCTTTCGCACAGCCTGTGGTTCTTAAAATCCGTCATGGCTGCTCTGGCTGTTTTTAATTGTCTGTGGTTTAAAAAAAAATTTGAGGAGTATTTTTCATCTACTTTGTTTTAGTTTTTATTTATGTATTTAATGCTTTTATACATTGTACATCACCTTGGGGTGCTGGTGAGTTGAGAGCTGATGTTTTAAATAAATAATAAATAAAGACTCAGGGTGTGTGTTTGTTTGTTTGTTGCCTTTCAGCTGCAAATATTAGGTGCTTTTGGACAAGGTTTTCACTGTGAATCTATATTATGCCATTCATGGCATTTTGTAGAGGGCAGAGGTAGTTTCCAGACAATGTCTTCCACTTGTAATCTCTTCTGTGTCCTTACCTCTTCTCTTCTTTTGTCCCCACAAACAATATCCAAAGACCGAAAAACAGAATAGCTGTATGGGTGTGTCTTCCACTTATCCCTTCCTTTGTCACCAATGTCAGAACCTCCTCTTGTCCCGCTGTTATGATATGGACTATGATGACCTCCTACATGCCCTTGTGTTTATTCATCTAATCTCTCCACTGGACACCACTACCCTTGATGAACTTGCTTCCATCACAGACATTGTGTGTCTGAACTCAAGCTTTCCAATATCCCTTATGTATTGTTTTCAGAGGCACAAATGTGTAATACAAAAATGATTTATTAAACAGAAATTGAATGCAACATCAAATTGATGTATTAAAGTCTTAGGCCATTTCTGTACTACGGCCCCATCCTGGCATGGGGATGCGTTGAAGCCAGTCCACGATGCATGCTACCACACAATGTCATCATGGTCCTGCTCCTGTTGCATTCCCAGACATTGCAATCATGCGTTACACTATCACCGGAAATAATCTGGTAATAGACCCCTTTTGCGTCACAATCATGTCAGCTGGCACTGTGCAGGAAGCGAGAAAGTACTATCGAGGTGCCTGCTTCCTCAGTGCAGCACAGGAAGAGGCTGACTGCACTGTGGAAGGAAGGAGTGAGTCCCGAATGCTACCATACACTGGCAGCTGGCCCGGTGTGTTTGGGACATGCTCCCATCCCAGCAAAGGCACTGCTGGGATGATGCTGGGATGTCGCGGAATGCACGTAAGGTGAGGAAAGGGTCTAAATAATTGTTGCTGTTGTTTGCCCTCAAGCCATTTCCAACTTATGGTGATCATAAGCCAAACCTATCATGGGGTTTCATGAGCTGAGAGTGTGTGACACACGCAAGGTCACCCAGTGGCTGAGCAGGAAATCAAACCCTGGTGTCTCGGGTTGTAGTCCAATGCTTGGATCACTACACAACACTGACACTAACTCACATTCTCATTCTTACTCTGACCCTAAATTGTCTAACATCTCAAATTCCTCATCCTAACTCTGACAGACTCCCAATCCTCACCTGTAACTGCTATAGACACCTCCCTTTTAACAATCCCCTCAGACATTCAGCCAATCACCCACCACTCTCAACATTCCATATTCTTGCCCACTCCCAATAGGTCCATACCTTATTACATCTATTATACATTACCATAATTTATCTAAAGAATGCAACATGTTCCCCACAAAAGTCTATAACATTACAGTGCAACATATTTTGAATGGGAGTTCTAGGAGGCCTTCATCTGTAGCAAGGCTTCTCAACCTTTGGTTCTCCAGATGTTTTGAACTTCACCTCCCAGAATCTCTCATCATCAAAAATGCTGGTTAGGGTTTCTGAGAACTGCTTTGTGTGGTAAAATTGGCTGGAGTCCATGAAAGCTGATGATATAAGTAATGTTGGGGAAAAAGTAGGATACAAATGAAGATTATATAAATTGCTTTTTCTCAGTTAGTCTCAATGGTGCTATAACATTCCTCTGTATCTTTTCCAAAGCTATGATTGTTCTTGCTTGGTGATCTGAGTCCTCTGATATTGGGCTGAGCAACCAGCCTGTTATTGTCTGTTTGCTGTTTCCAGGACTAATATACTTACTGGAACTAATGGAATATGAATTATTGTTGTCTATCACTGTGAAACATAAATGCATGTTTCAAATCTCAGCTTCTTGCTATTTGACATCTCATCTTTCTGCAGGCAGTATTGATACATCTGGGACCATTGCTGTTGTTTTCTCTCCTTTACAGTTCTTTGTCTCTGATGCCTCAGTCTCCTTTAAAAAGCAAATACACTCAAAACCTTCCATCCCTGAATCAGTTATATGGGGCAGGAAGGGATTTGAATTAATCTTGTACTGAACTAGGAGGCTCTGAAACAAGCACTACTAAGAGCCAGCTCACCCACAATGTATCTTCTCAATATTATCAATTTTCGCATCAGCAACTCCCATGCTCATGGCATGTGGAAAAACACCTCCAAATTATAGTTATGTATAGCTCAGTTCACACTTCCCTTCCTTCAAAAGATTGTTAGGTAGGTATGAAGTGGGAGATTCATGAGGATGGCATTGTCTTTTGTGAACTAGACCTAGAATCAACCAAATAATTCAATACCGCTTTCTCAATGAGCAGGAATGAGCAAAGGACACAAAGAGTTGTTGGAAAACAAATTCTGGTGGTTTTCACCCATTCTCAATGGGGCCCCTGATCATAGACTGAAAACTGTGAGAAGGGGTCCCAAGGGTTTATGGGGGCTCTGGTACCTGAACAGATGAAATACTCAAAGCAGCAACCTTAATTGGAACAAATAGTTTTCCTCCTACTTATAATATCTTTGAACACACCATTTTAATTCATGAGCCTGAAAAGTAGTTGCTTAAGCGGTCCCACATCTATGAGCTAAGATCTAAAATCTACAAAAGTGAAGGATTTGTGATATATTTAATTGTGGAAGTCATATGGGGCTCTCTTGCACTGCCTCACTTAGAATGAGTTGCAAATCAGATTGCACTGGGTTCCATCTTATCTAATCAAATGTTTTTTCGGTTCTCTTATGATTTTCTACCTATCTGTTTGTGTTGAATCCCTGTTTGATGGTGGTAGCAGAGGGTCCTGGAACCTGAGAAGTGCTCTTAAAGGGCCATGGCCAGAAAACACATGAGAATAGCTTGTTTATATAAGTGATCCACAAACTTCTTACATCTCACTTTATTTTAACAGAAAACAAGAAATAGTCTATTTTGCTTTCTTTGTACATATTGCCACCTGGCTTTTCCATACTATAGTAAAGTTTGGGTTCACACTCATTATATCAGTCTTGCAGTGAGATATCATCTGCCCATGCAGGTCAAATAACAAATGTATCTGGAAAAGCAGGCTGCCAGATCAACAATCTATTAATAATTTGCTAAGCCCACCAGTCTATTCCTTTTGGCTCAAATTGCCAGGATAGATAAGGGTCAAGTATAAATGTGACTGTATGAATTTCTCCTCGCTGCCTTTTCTACATCTTCAGGCCATATCAATTCAAACTAATTCATTAAACTTAGAAGAGATGGTGATCTGGACAACAGGCACCTTCATAGGTACTATATCAAGAATGTCAAAGTTAAAGCCAATACACAAGAACTGTATCTTGGCAACTTTTGTCTTACTAGGTCTCCCTAGAATCAACTCATTTGAAATGCGGTGATGAAAAAGAGTTCTGCAGATACCATGGACTGTCAAAATGACCAATAAATGGATTCCAAAGCAAATCAAGCTTGAATTCTTCCTAGAAGCCAAACTGACCAAACTGAGGCTATCGTGCTTTGGATGTATAATGAGACCACATGACTGATTAGAAGAGACGATAGTGGTTGGTAAAGTAGGAGGCAGTAGGAAATCAGGAAGACCACAATATAGGTGGATTGACTCAGTCAAGGAAGCCATGACTGTCCTGAGTGTGCAAGATCTGAGTGTGGCTGCAGATGACAGGGAGTCTTGGATGTCCCTCATTGATAGGGTGATCATGACCATTTCTGCACAAGGTCAATACACCAGAGTTGCCTCGAAATTCTCACCCTCCCATCTGCACGTTGAACCGGTTTGGCTTAGTAGTTTCCCTCATGGTTCTACATGTCTTTAGCTCCTAGCATGGATCAATGTGATGAGAAACCGCTGTATTGTAAAACCGGAAAAACTCCGATGTAAATCTCCCAGGCCAGTTCTGCTTCGTTTTCCCCTATGTGCAGAATTGTAACGTCAATTCAAAGGGGAGAAGTTGCTGGTTAGAGGCATTCCCAGGCTGTCATTTCCATTCCTATCTCTCTCCACCCATCAAAGGACAGACGATCTTCCTGGTGGACAGGCTGTCTTCCAGGTGTTAAACGGACAGCGGGAAGAGAGTGCTAATGGATCGCTAATTTCAACGAACATACTGCAACATTATTTCTCTTTTGTTTCTCTTTCAGGCATTCAGGCTGCCGTGACAGCCTTTGCGCTGCAGCCTTAACTTTCACTTTGTGAAGTAGTGATCTTTTGACAGTTTAGTTTGACAGCTTTGACAGCTTACTTTGAAAGAGCTGGAGTTGGGCAGTTTGGAGTTGGAGGGGTGGGGTGAGGGAGGGGGATGGGAGTGACCAGGGACTTGCTGTTGTGGATGCAGCAATGGCTTTTCTCTGAGGTAGTACGATGTAAACTGTTTTTGAATTGGAATAAAAAACCACTGCTCTTGACATGCAGTGAACTGCTCCTCCCCTCTCATGTGGAAATGGTTCATAAATGGAAGTTGTATATGGTCATTAACAAAGGCCTCTGTAGGTTCTTTTCAGATCTAGATGTAATAGTCCCTTCACTGTTTAAAAAAGCTCTTTCAGAAGACTACATTAAAGTCACTCACTACTTTCACAACCATGAGGAAGGTACAGTAATGTGCTTTGGAATGAATGAAGCTTATCTCAGTTGTATTACAACTCTGCTTACTTAATTGCCCCCACCTTTCTGGTGAGCCAAGGACAGTGCTGGTATGCTATGATGCCAGAGAGGACTTTTGGGAGCAAGGGTGTCAACAACAACAACTATTATGATCTCACAGCTCCATAGTGAGAACTGGGTCCAACAGGAGTGTCTGTCACACCTACTGGAAAACCTACTTCAGCATTCAGGAAATCATCGGATTCCATAAATGTCTTAAGGCAGACTTTGGGAGGAAAGTTTCTGCCTTTCATGTGTTTGTAGATCACAGTTGGTGTAACTCTGAAGGTGTCATTACAACAGGAGGAGATCAAATGATCATTGAGGTTATTTTACACACGAAATATTTTTACTCTTCCACACTAATTTTTCATTGTTTCCTTTCAAAGCTTTGAGGAAGAAAAACTGATAACTGCAGTGGCTATAGAAGAAAAGGTCCATCATATTTCTCAGGACATGAAGAAACACCGGTGACAATTCCAAACAGCCCAGAATGAAGGTTTTATATATGTTCGTTCCACATCTTAGCAGTGACTGTTAAGAGTTCTGATTCAGATTAAGGTTAGCAAAATTGCTTCATGTGCAGTAGAATTTGCAGGAAAATGTTAAGTGGCTGATGCTGCTAAATGACATTCTTAAACAATTTGTTGGAAAATAATTTTGATCAAGTTTTCATTTTATTTTATATGCTGTTTTGATCTTAGTATATATTCATTTGTGGGACAACAGTAAACTTTGCATATCTAGATCAGGCATTTTGCAAAAGTGTATGAAATTGTTTAGTCATTTATAAGCAGTAAATTGAGATATTCATGCTCAATGTTTTACTAAAGTGAAATATCTGTTTTCCCCAATATATATTTCATGTTTTATACACAAATTTCAGCTTTAATGAACGTTCATACCTTGAATACCTTCAAGATCTGTGCTTACACAACTTAACACATTTCTTGTCTATAATTAAATACATTGCCTAATGGAGGACAGAGAGGGAGGAAGACTGCAGGCTAGAATGATACGGGAAGCAAGAGTGAGTATGGTAAAACAAACAGAAAGTCATCGGTGATAATGGGCTCTCTCATCATTCAGGCAACACAACTGAGGGCAGATAGTCCCCCTCCAGGTAAACAAAGGGTTAAGGATGTATTGGTTTTAAGTTTTACTATTGAGGGTGTCAAGGTCAGAGACCTGGGTGGCAAGCCAGCCCAGAGAAGAGAGTGGAACAGCCAGCAAAGTCCAGCCAGGAGGAGACAAGCAAGCACCTTTACTCAAGGAAGTTCATTTACCAGAGCGCCAAGTGAACCCGTAGTCAGAGTTCCAAAGCCCAGGGTCAAGAGTCCAGAGATCAATTCAAGGTATCAGGAACCAGGTGCTGGGAGCAAGGTACAGGCAAGAGAAGGACTTGTAAGAAGTTTGCCGCAAGCAAAGGGAAGCTTCCAGGCAGGCAGTTATATAGCCCCAGGCACAGGTGTGTCTGGCCACTGCTTCTTAAACTTAACCAAGGAAGCCTCCCTTTGCACAGCCCTTTTGAGTCTCCGCCTTGATTGGGGGTTATTGAACCAGGCTCCAGAGCCTCTTCAGAATCGCATCCCTGTTGCTCCAAAGGAGCAGGCAGAGGGATGTCCACGCCTGCTCGGTCCATGGCAGCAGGGGGAGCTCTTGAGCTGCAGGACTCATCTCCAGCCAGAGCCACAGGGACCCACAGCTGCTGCTTGTCGTCTCCACCCTGAGCAACAGGGACCAGGTCATCAGCAGCTCTGACAGGGGCTTCAGTTATCACAGAGGGCCAGTATCACCAAGGAACAACAAGATCAGAAGAAACAGTCATCCAGTGAGGATGCCCAGTTTGGGGAGAGGTGTGAAAACTTTGGGATGCTTCCAGGTGAGAGGTTATAAAACCTCAAGGTGCTACGAGGCACAGAGAGAGACAAAGTGACTGATGGGAGGGAGTGGGGTGCTAACTGCCTAATCTGCCCTAAAAAAAGCCTGGTTTTAGGCTGGACAAAGGGGTCCAGACTCTCAGGTTCCCATGACCATCCAAGACTCAGAACACCATCTCTACTGTGAGTAGAATTGGAATGCTCAGCTAGTCACATTAAGGCTTATGTTTTTTTTTAAGCTCAGCTGAATATGATTTAGGTTGTTTTTGTAAGGAGGATGTGTTCATTTATAATATATCCTTTTGCTAATGTAAGATTACTTGCTTAGAAAAAAAAGCTATGCTTCTTAAGCTTTAAAGATCTCTTCTTTCCATGCTCTCTTCACAGACCTTTTGTCAATGTGTACACGCATACATGTATAGGACTCTCATCTCCCACAGGGAAAGTCTCTGCAGAGGCAGAGGAGGTACAATGGAAGCTAAACCCCTCAGTAGCTCCCACTAGGCTACTGAATCACATAGTGGTGGTGGCAGCTACACAGTCTTTGGGGGGGTCCCCTCTCCTACTCAAGAGCAGGAGACAGCTGGTCACACCATTGCAAACACATGCCATGCCGAAGTTTCTATAAAGCAACAAGCAAGCTACCAATCAGTGAATATACACATGTAAGGGTTGCTGACTCTAACAAAGAGACTGGGAGTATTTTAAATAGAGTTCGGTGCACCTCGTTGAAGAGTGCTTTAGAACCGTGTTACCCAAAGTGATGAAGAGCCAGTGTGGTGTGGTGTTGTTATTGCTGTTGTTAAATGTTAAATATTTATTTGTATCCTGCTTTTCCCCCCAAAATTGGACCTCAAAGCAGCTCAGAAATAATTCAATTTAAAAACATAGAAATAGTGCAAATTTAAATAGAATTAAACACCTTAAAAATATATTAAAACTTATGATTAAAACAGTATAGGACCCCATAGCCCATTCTTTAAAAACTTGCTGTATTGTGTATTTTTGTAGTGGTTTAACGTTGGGCCTAAGACACTGGGAGACCAGAATTTGAGTCCCAGCTTGGCCATAGAAACCCCCTAGGTCAGTGGTTCTCAACCTGTGGGTCCCCAGATGTTCGTGGACTTCAGCTCCCAGAAGCCCCAGCCACTATGGTCAATGCTCAGGGTTTCTGGGAGCTGAAGTCCACGAACATCTGGGGACCCACAGGTTAGAACCACTGCCCTAGGTAATCTTGGGCAAGTCATACTCTCTCAGCCTCAGAGGAAGGCAAAGGCTAACTTCCTTGCTGGGAAAACCCTATGATAGGTTCACCTTAGGATCACCATAAGTGAGAAATGAATTGAAGACATACAACAACAACTTAAAAGTGGTGATCTGTGGACCAGAGCTGCCAGTCTTCAACAAGATTCCACGAAAGAAAGAAGCAGTTGTAGTCAATGAACACAAAGATAGTGATGCTTTCTGGCACACTGAGGAAACCCCCCCCTGCTGCTCCTCATATTACATAGTTTAAGAGATACTGCTTTAGAGCAACATTTGTATTGGTTAATGGCTGTGGTGTTGGTGTCACCAATGTGGTAACTCCTGATATCACCCCCATAGAGCCATTTGATCCAGGAGCCATAATTCAGGGGGTCCCCGGGCCTTTCCACACTGCAGTGCTATTATAGTGCTATTATTCCACTATCGACATCCTGTGGAATCCTGAGGTTTGTGGTTTACTGAGGCCAAAGCGCTCTCTGGCTGAGAATTCTAAATACCCCTCCCTAAACTGCAAACCCCAGGATTCCATAGGATGTTAAAAGTGGAATAATAGCACTATAACAATGTAGTGTGGAAAGGCCCCCAGTCTCCTGCTACTAGGACTCACCCTCTGGGCATCTCGATCTACCTGCCTAACTCTGCATGTACAACAGCACTGGGATTTTGTTCAGTCATAAGAAAAAACTCCCAGCACTCCCATAGTGATACCACTGGTTAACGGGGTGGACATATAGTTTCAAATATTTTCACATTTTTCTGATATTTTCAATTTTTTAAAAAAAGCATTATCCTATTATTTTAAAACCGATTTTAAAAGAAAGATGAGGTTCAGACATCATCCTTAACAGACAAAAAGGACAAGCCATCTATCTCATTTCTGTTGGCCTCAAAACAGCTATGAAGTTGCATCCAAAACTAAAATCTCTGGAAAACTGAGCAATGTGTCCTACTGGTTTTTGTGCTGCTAAATCACAGCAACACTTTGAGTGAGTAACTGGATGGCTATAGCTTTTCATTTTGTAATGGTAGCTCAGTTATGTCTGCCAAAATAATTGCTTGGTATGCAAATTAATACACCACTTGATATGCAATACTGTGCAATCCTAAAAGAGCTCTTTTATCTAAAGATCAGAGACTATTCTACAAAAGAAGGGGAGGAGATTTCTTTCCTGTTTCTACAGATTTTTATTGTCCCAGTTTTAATGATAAAGAAATGTAGGCTTAGAAATTAACATACTGTTTGTGCACACAGAGTTAAATAGGTGTTAATAAATGAAGTAGCAGAGACCTGAAGTGGCAAAATGGATTTAGCCCATTTCAGCAAGCACATTTTCTAACACTCTTCAATGGGAAATCTTCTTGCAAACAGAAAATGATCACAGTTGGGAGCAGCCTGGGCTAGAACCTATGTGCCAGTTTCATAAATAGGGCTGCCGTATCTTAGGGTCTGCCCTAGAGTCTCACTTTTTTTGGGTCATCTCCAGGTGGGAATTCTCCAGTTTTAGTGCAACTTGCAAGCAGTCTCATGGCAATCTATGCATTTACTTACATAGTTTCCTCCTTCACTCCCAATCATAGTGGTGCCCAAACTGGCATCCCTCTTCTTAGGAACAGGAACTATTTCCACTGCTGAGCATTCTATATTCTGTACCAAATCCTCTTTAATTCACTCCTTGTGCAATCATGTCTTCCTTCTGTGATCCTTCTGCCTCTTAGATTAGAACAGTTTTTCAATTTCTGCACTCCTCCAATAAGTCAAACCACAGTTTGGTGTGCTAAGATGTCTGATACCTGCTTCCTCTAGTCTAGAACAATCCTTCTATTCGTTAAACATAGGCTGTGTAACTTAACTGGGGAATGGCCAGAACTGTCAAAATTAAAAATGAGTATAATTCTACAGAACCAGGAAATAAATTCCGCCTGATTTTCCAATCTTGCTAAGTGATTAATAGGATTCTTTTGTCAAGTGAAATGACCTCCTTAATTAAACATGCTTAATCGGATGAAAACATTGTCTGCTTTAAAATATTATATTGTTTAATTCTTCAGCAGATTAGCTAATTGATTAACTGGATGACTAACTGGACCAGACAAAATGTTTCTAAATGTCACCGTCCACGCCAGTGTTGGTTAAAGGTGGTTAACTAGTTTTTACATGCATTTATTTCATTTGGAAACTTGGAAGAAAAAACGATAGCAACAAGTTTCCCTTTAAAATCCTGCCTAAGAAAGAGCCACTAAAGGCAACTTACAGAGATGATTGTTACTGGCAAATTCCTTAGAGAATATATGAATGAATGTACTACAGAATCTCAAGTCTCTCAAGTCTGAGGCCCTTTTTGCATGGCATTTGCCATGCGAAAGGGCGCTTGGAGTGTCACACAATTGTGAGGAGCGATCTGCACAACGCACTCACAATTGCGCAACGCTCCAGGGTAGGGCAGGCGCTGCTCATGTACTTTTTCATTTTCGGCTTTCAGCCAAAAATGGTGCGTGATCGTGCATTGCTCCAGGGCCCACACGCACTTGCCATGCATGCAGAGCCTCCGGAGCTGCGGCAGTCGTGCTTCCTGCCCCAACACAGTCTGGGAAACTCCCAGGCTGCGCTGCGGAAGGAAGAGGCGGGGCTCTCATGCTACCTGCTCGGGAGCAGGCAGCTCATGCGGAGCTGAAGCAGCAGGGATGAGAGACCCTCTCGCTGGAGGCTGCTCGCACGTTCCCCGCACCCCAGCTCTGAAAAAAGGTAAGCTGCGGAAAGGGCCTTACTCCTGTTGCATCCACCCACCATTTTAGGCAGATTTCATACAGCATGAGCTAGAAATGTCATCCTCTCATATTTGCTAAGGTTAGGGGTGCAGGATTCCTGTGAAAGTGGAAAAAACACAAATAACTCTAGGCTCCCTCAAACCATATTTAACACACACAAAAAGTATGGCCTGTGTACTCAGCCCAATGAGGGTGCCTTCAAAGTGCTGGGATTCCGTCACAAGGCAAAAGTGGGCTGATGGTGGGGCTTGCAGCTGCCTCTGCTGCTGCCTTATGCCATTTTTTAAATAAGGACTTACAAAGCTTGTTTGCAGTCTCAGTCTTGTGAAACTTACAGTCCCTATTAAAAATGGCATAGGGTAGCAGTGTAGGTGGCACCAAATAATCTGTGAATCCACAAAAGTAAAACTTGTAAATGTGGAAGGCCAACTGTACATGTAAAGCACTTGCCAGGTTTCTGTATGTTTCCTAGCATGATTTCTTCTAATATTGAATCAAATCTTCCCATGCTTGTGTTTATGTAGCTAAAACTGCATCATCCATACATGCCAAAGAAGTGCTCAGGATTATCTGCTTGGGGCAGGGAAAGCCTTTAGAAAAAAACATTTTTAAAGGTTTCCAAGGAATTCAGAATACAGCCCAGCAAAGAAGTTACTATTATGGAATGATGGAATATTACGTGAGTGAGAGGAAAAATAAAAAGGACAACCAAGTGGTTGGGGAACAGAATGAACTGGCTTGAAAAGGAGCAGGGGGAAAACAGACATCATATAAATTTTATACATTTGTAGGTCAGAAAGAATGACTGTTTTCAGTCCACATTGAGACACTGTTTTAAATTTCTGCAGGGATGGAACAAGGAGCTTGTTTTGAGATACAAGAGGAGAAATACAAGATTTGATGCATCCAGGTGTCTATCCTTTCCTGTGCAAAATCCAATTGGAAATGGAAGGGGGGATCCAAAGAAGACTAGGATTCTGAGTGGCTGTTTAATGATGATTGATTTGGGGCAAGGGAGAGCAGAAAATGGGGAATGGGACATGGAATAAAATGGCTGAAGCCCTGAACAGAATCACTCTTATGTTTTACTGTTCTTGTTTCAGAGCCCTTGGCCAGAAAAGTGAGAGCACCATTACTCAAATAACCTAAACAAGACCGACCGCCACGTAAGTAAGAGACCCCAAGAGAGGTTGAAAAAACCCTTGAGACAGGAAATCCTACTGGGGAAAGCCTCCACCCCAAAACGAGCAAATCCTGTTTGTCAGGTGGGGAAGTGGGACAAGGACAAGAAGGGGAATGAAGTGGCTAAGATCATGAACCAGGAACATACCACACTGCAGCATTTTGCTGCAAGTCCCATTTGAATCAGTTAAAATGCTAGAATGGTTCATTCTATTGCAGGGATGGAAAATCAAAATAGTCAGTGGTATGGGGATTATCCCATCTGAAGCTCTCCAGTGGATAGATGACAAGAGGTGTGGTCGTGCTCCTTGATCACCATGTCCGCTGGCAAAAAAATGCTGGGCAGAGATTTTTCCATTCAAGTCCATTGCCAGAGATTCAGCTTTGTTCCCTCAACACTCGTCTTATGCAGAAAAGAGCAAGAAGAACAAAACTAGGGGATGTAGCTGGTGTGTGCATGCATGTGTGTGCAAAATGACAGCACTGGCTCACAATAAGAATTCTGCCCTCTGATTAAATTTCCCTTCAGTTCTAGCACCACAGGGACACTGAAGACTGTTCACACCTAGAACTCTTATATTTTCTGTGTTTTCCTTCTTTGGTAACTTTGTCTGCCTCTTTTCTTTGAATGCCTAAAGTGTATTTCTAAATGCTTTCAGTGGTTCTCAACCTGTGGGTCCCCAGATGTTTTTGGACTTCAGCTCCCAGAAGCCCTGAGCATCAACCATAGTGGCTGAGGCTTCTGGGACCTGAAGTCTACAAACATCTGGGGACCCACAGGTTGAGAATCACTGGCTTAACTGAAGTTTTAGGTTAAGAAGATGCTAGAAATTTGGAGTCTGAGGGAACATTTCACTGGGAGGCAGGATTCTTATCAGGGGGGAGATCAATGCCCTCACTATAGCTTCTCCCTTGAACAATACCATTTAAGCCTTTCCAAGAGGTTCAGCTAGCTCTTGGAAACACTGGCTGGGAGTGGTAGATGGAATCCTACTATCTGTGATCAGAAATAGTGTGGATTCCATTTCCTACTTTTTGAATCACTGGGAGGTTAGATGGAATACAGAATGTCTGGCAAAACCATTCTGATTCCCTGCTCCTGCTGTATTGATACCTTCTGTACAGTCAGAAAAGTTTGGGGTCTCTGCTCAGCTTTTGAATTTGAAGATGATACCCTCCAGTAACAGACACAGAGAAACAGTTATGGTTCAGACCTATACACTTCCTCTCTCTCTCTTTGTGTGTGTATTTTAAATATTTCTTTCTTTTCAAGCGATGCTATTTATTCAAGCTATTCATAATAGCTTAAGAGGTAGCATATATTCCCTACCCTATCATGCTAGGGATGCAGTTGGGGAATGGGAGAGCTTTGGATCTTCTTGAGATTGACCTTTGACATGGTATATACAGTGCTGCTTGACCTCATTTTGTCCTCTGAGAAACCTTCATCTATATAACAGATAGGTTCAGATTGTGGAACTCAGATATCATCATCTGCAGAGTATGTAATAAATACATTGTCTGCACAATGTGTAAAGATGAAAACTGTTTGCATTAGATGTCAGCTTTGGGAGCTTCTTTGATGGAAAGCAAGATTATTTTTTTTAAAAAAAATCCAATATATAAATACCACTTGCTTAGGTTGCCTGAGTCACAGGATTGTGTAGAAAGAAAGCAGGAGGGAATGAAATTTTCCATTCCTTTTTATATATGGATGGTACATCAATCAAATATTCTTTAATGGTAGCTCAATTATATAAAGAGCTGGGATCCCCTTAATGCTATTATGGTAGCTAGAGTGAGATTATAAAAAATATTTTTAAAGGTCAGTTTTCATTTCTTTATTAGATGAACACTATAATGTAATAGATTGTTGTGTCAGAAAACCATAAACCTTTCATAGAATTAATACATGCCAAATATAGCTGTTATCAATGCTTAAATTCCATTAATTCCAGGTCATGTTTTGACATGAAACCCAGTGTGTGATGATGCTTTTATTACACAGCAAGCAGATTTTTATAGCACTGTACACAGGGCCATTTGGTTACACTTAGCTTGCACTGCGATTGTTCACTTGTCTTTTAAGAATGTATGGCTTCAGAAGTCATTGTATGGCAGAACTTGGCTGCACAGTAAAGGGGAAAAGACCCAATTTCTTAACAGTCTCAGATATAGGCAAGTTCCCACCATTGTGAGGGGCAGCATTTCTCTCTAATAGTGAATTCAGCTGAGATTGTGAGCTTGTACTCCAGACATTGGGTTTCTCCAGATGGGACAAACATGTTGGCAGGCTGGGGTATTTGTTGCTGTAGTTCTTTGGATTTTTAAATAAAACTTCCAAACAACATTTCCGTTTTTTGCAGACTATTTTCTAACAACTCCTGGCACCAGCCACAACATTTTATTCCCAACTTTGAGTTGTTTCTTTTAATTCTGAAATTTGTGGGAACGAAAAAGTTTCTTTCTCCTCTTCTCCCTTATTCCCCCCACCCTGGAGTTATAGTGCTATAGTGTGTCAGTGAAATGGCATTTTTGTACTATAACTCATAAGATTTGAAAAGAAAAACTCCAGAGAGGAGAAAAATTCCACTTCAAACCATAGGCTGCAAAACATGCCCATGTTTTTTTTAAACCTTTGGATAAGTGCAATGTATATTCAAGAAATCACTACAAAAGGTAGCCCCTCCCCTACATACTGACACAGAATAAGTGGATGAGGAGGTGACAACAATCAGCAAAATCCAAGGAACTCAAGATTCTTTAAACTGAGCTGGAAGAGACCTATATCACAGGAATTCACACTTCTTTTGACCAGTCTGGAAAAGCCCACTGAGAAACACAAGTGAGGTTATCAGCAGGAGAAGTTCAGGAAAACCCATGGTTTGCAGTCACAGAGAAGTCAAGCTAAGGCCAGCATCCTCTTGGTGCAATGACCTGGTGGTTGTACTTTTTCCAGGACTGTGGAGCAATGTGAAGGAATGCACACAAAACCCACTGGCTATTTGGTCAGTGCTTTAGTCTTTCATGCATACCGCGCTTCTGCTCTTTAACTTTCTATTGTCACTGTCTACACTTACCTAGCTATGCTGGCATAGTGCACCATTAGCATGTCACCCTGAGTCTTGTTGGGGAATTGAGAGATTTTTAGTAATAAGTCTCCCAATCAGCAGAGTATTTTGTAATGCACAGGCAGAAGTTGAACAAATTACCAGTCCCACTTTATCATCTCCACCCCAGACACACTTAATCTAGTTTAAGATAAACACAAACAGTTTGGTTAAAAATATGTAAAAAGGATTTGCTCACATCATCTTGTGCATAGTTTGCACAGGTTCAAATTCTTGGAGAAAGATAAGACAAAAGTAAGAACTCACATGCTTACAAGAAAGCATGCTTGCCAGAAAATCGGAGAGCACATGCTTGTAGGGAAGCCGAACAAAACAGGAAGAGTACATGCAAGGGGAAGTGGGTGTTGAGCAAACAACAGGAAGTTTATTCTAGGCAGTCCCCGCTATGCCTACAATACACATGAAAACTAACTAGCCAGTTAATGAAGTATGCAAAAGTTGCCACTCTCAATAAGTCTAACAGCCTAATAAAGACTGGGCATACCCAGTAGCTACAGAACACAATCTGTTAGGCTTTGTTGGTGAATGGAATTACTATTCTAGAAGAGGCATGGCCAGCTAGAGCCATGAACAGAAGTAGTCCACACTGTAATGTTTTGTTGCTTTTGTTTCACTATACAAATCAGTGATAGCTATGCTTCTCAAGATGAGAAGATAAAAGCAATGGTAATTAAAGGACCAGCTGTGGAAGTGAAACATGGCCTTCATGACATTGATGTTGTCAATTACCAAAGTGTATGTTTGAGTAAGTGAAAGGTGGGGTGATTGAAGGGAGAGAGACAGATTTCATCTCTCTTCTCAACTGCAGGAAGTTAACCTTCTGACAGACATATTCCTACTCTTTTCCCTATCAACTTCAGTTGAAAGCGGGCATAGACAGCAAGGAAAAAAAGCAATGGTTTACTCATTCTGTAACAAGTGAGGTTCCACAAGCACAAGCTGCTAGCAATGTTTTTCTGTGCTAGGCCATGATCACAGGAGGAAGGAGAAGCTGCATAGAAATTCCCCAGCCACTGCTACCCCATATAAGCTACTGATCTTGGGGCCATTTCAGGCAAAGGGTACAAACCATATGAAGCAGAATAGGAGAGGAATATGAATATGAAGCAGAATTTACACTAAAATGAGTTATTGATTTTAATAACAGAAGCAGAAACACAATAGCAAACAAATGTAGACTTCTTTCTTCTTGGTTGTTGTTGTTTGCTGTGAGTCAACTTTGGCTTACGGCCAACCCTATGAATGAGAACTTTCAAGATTCCTGGCCATCAGCTGCCCCACTCAGGTCTTGGAGGCCCAGGACCATGCCTTCTTTGGTTCAGTCAATCCCCCCATAGTGCAGTCTTGCTGTTTTCCTTCTGCCTTCCACTCTACCAAACATCATTATGTTTTCCAGTCAGTCACACCGTCTTATGATATGTCCACAGCATAACAGCCTTAGTTTAGTCAACTTCATTTCTAGTGACAGTTCAAACTTGATTTGCTTTAAGACTCATTCATGTCTTTTTTTTTGCAGTCTTTTTGCAGTCTGAGGAACTCTTCTCCGGCACCACATTTCAAATAGCCTGTTTTTCTTCCTGTTAGCTTTTTACACTGTACAGCTTTCATGACCATCCATAGAAATCTGAAATGTTTTATTCTATAGCTTGCAAGGTCCCTAAATAAAGAATATTTCAACTGTGGTATTACAACTTATGGAATGGCCTTCCCGGTAAGGCTTACCTGATGTAAACATTATGTTTCATATGCTGGGTGAAACTCTTTTTTACTTATCTGCTGCTGTGATTCTGGATGAGCATTTTACTTAGTTTGTACTTCAACTGGTGTTTTGTTTGTTTGTTTATTTAATTTATATTCCGCCTTTCTCCTAAGATGTGATTCAAGGCAGATTACAATGATTCAAAAAGATCAGGCTAAAACATTAATTTACAAAAGTAAAAAACAAGTTAAACAACAATATTATTAAAAAACATGATTAAAAACAGTTAAAAACATTTAAACGTATTTAAAACATTCATTAAGTGCCCTGGAATCTTGTGATGATATATAAATACTTTAAATAACATGCAATAAATAAAGATTCTATGTGCACTCTGGCTCCCATTGAAGTCAGAGGTAATGCTCCCACAGGTGTTTTTTTTAAAGCAAGCATTTTGTCCTTTAATGATTCTTTAAAACATATCACAAATTAAACAAATGTGATGGCACAAATTAATAGCCACAATTAAATCAAAGCCACATTCATTATGCAGTCTTGCTTTTATTACTGTAATTCTGACATTTATGATCACTCTTACAATTAGAAAAAAATTAATATGTTATAAAAATGCCCACAGCCATGCAATCTTATGATTAACCTTATGCATGGGTATAAACAGAATCTCTTCACAATATCAAAGCGACTGGGTTCACACACACATTAGTCATGTCTGGGCTCAAATGACCCACAGAAGGCAGCCATGTGGAAAAGTAATGTTTGACCTAGCACTTCCATGGATACAGTTACCGAAGTGTGCTGAAAATTCATGTGAGTGTGGTAAATGAAACTGTGCACTTCAGAGACACTGTGCAATTCACACAAATTGCCCCTGGGGAACTGTATGTATATCCCTGGTGATGGCAGGTCACACATTACTTCTGTGTGACTGTCATCTTTGGATTGCTCAGATCACTTTGTGCTGAACGTCTTATGAACATCTGGAGTAGCCTTTTGATAATGTGAACATGGAAAAATTAGAAATAGAATCATAGAATTTTACAGCTGGAGGGGTCCGTAAGAGCTATCGAATTCAACCTCATGGTAATACAGACCATGCCTTACCCACCCCTTTATAACTAGATTGGTGCTAATGGCTGCTCAAAGTCCATCCAAAGTCCATTTTGTTATCATTTCACAACTGTTGCTCTACTATTGAAATATATTTATTTGTATCCATAACTACCACTTTTCCATGTCGGTAAACAGGTTTAATAATTACAAATTTGTCAGCTTTAAAGGATTATGAAATGTTTGATAAAATTAAATTTACCTCAATCCATTTCTCTTACTGCAAGTATCAGGTTCCATTGAGACATATACAAGTCTCCCTCTAACTCTGATCCTTCACATGGCTCTGATTTGCCTGCTGCCCTAGATGTGTTACACACGTAGTTTTCCTTCTGGCAGTCCTCTAAAATAACCATCCTTTCCCTTTGAAACATACATATTTCATGAATTATACACTGGTGTTGCAATGTCATTTGAACATTATTGCAGGTAGGTATGGCAAAACAGTTTTAGAATCACTTTTCTTTAAATCATTTTACCTTTTATGAAGAGAACATGTATCAGTATCTTTCTGTTTCTGCGAGTAAAGACATTTGCTATGTATACATTTATAGGGAATGACAGTGGCAGTTTGAAATTGATTGTAAAAAATTCCAAACTGAATAAAATGGGTGTCAAAACACAGCCTGTATGGTACTGTAAGCCATAAGAAATTACAATTGGAAATATATATCTCAGAATGAAATGGTTCACAGAGATAAAACAAGCTTGCTAAAATCAGATAGTCAGGAAGAACTCAGCATCACCACAGATTTTATCTCAAAGATTTCAGTATTTTACTTGCAGGGAGGGGATACTCAATAAAGAGATTTCAACATTAATTTCCATTCCTATTGCCAAACCTTTGGGCTTTTTCCAAATTGGATCTAATGTCTCCAATAACCTATTCAGTCACATAACTCTGTATCCCAGAATCCATCATTTCCATTAACTAATGAAAGTATTACACCTATTATGATTACAGACTCAATCCTATGGCTTTCTGCACCAGCAAAACAGTCACTACTTATTTATCGGACTTTGGAGCCAATCATATTCTGTAAGCTGGGGCTGGCTAGGAAAAAGAAAGTTAAGCCCCATTTGCTTAATGGCACTGCCAAAGGCCTATTCAGACAAAAAGGTTGTACACTACCTCTGACATATGCACTGGCTAGAGCTTTCAGAAAAGGGATATTTGTAACTGAGGAGCAGCTGCAAAGAATGACATTCCAATTCAGCATCAGCTGCAGCCAGTTTGCCTGTATTTTGAAGGGCTGAAAGTTGGCAGGTCCAAGCCTTAGGGCTGGTTTAGACTTTCAACACCATTTCCATGTGATGTATTCTAATGCTCCAGGAGACATATAGGCACAAAAAATTTACTGTGTGATAAGATGTCCACTGATACAGATGGACCTTCCTCTGAGTTTTCTAGCCATTAAGAACTCAGAAATCATTGCTGCATATCTATGTCTGTCTTTGGTTTATTTGTACCTCATCTTTCCCCCACGATGAAACTTAAAAGAGATTCCTTGGATCTCATGCAAATTCATCCCCAGGCTGAATCAGGGCACAATAGGTGGAGATGTTCTGAATGTCTGAACCAGCAACAAAACAGATGCAGCCTTTTCATTAGATGGTTTTGGTAAAATGTACACTCTGTGAATGTGTGTGTGTGCATGTGCAGTCGCACACACATTCCTACAAGTTGCCTGTTGATTTATGGCAACCCCATGAATTTCATTCAGGTTTCTTAGGCAAGGAATACTCAGTGGTGGTTTGCCAATTCCTCCCTCTGAATATAGCTTAGCCTCTGGCATTCTATTATGGAGTCCAGAGTTCTCCAACACTGTGTATCTGTGTGGGGCAACGGTATGTTTATTAAATATGTTTCTCTGTGTGTGTGCGTATGTGGGGTGGAATACATACCTCTCCTTGCCTTAACAAGCTGTATTTCATTGCTTTTAAGCAACTTTTCTACAGTCCAACTCCAATATACTGAAAGTAAGCAGGACAGAGAATAATGCTTGGAATGACAGAGTGCAGTATGGTAAGATGGCAGCTTGAATTTGGTAGGGCATATTTGCCACTTCGTTTTTCCATACCTTCCTCTTTGTGGAAAGAGCAGACTCCCCATACCAGCTTGATATGTAAATAGGGCAAATGTGTATAATGCACACACAGTTGTCCAACACATCTAATTAATACTTCAGCATTGCAGCCTGAACCTTCTAAGTGAGATACGTCTGCATTACTTGCAATATGTCTGCATTACTTGCAACCTGCCTACCAGCATACAACCTGTAGTAGTTGTAGCTTCCCTCTCAAGAACTATCCAAAGCACTAAACCATACATCTCAAATAGGTTCAGCATATTGTATAGAACCTTTCAAATTCACACTAAAAGCCAGGATAGATCCACTGCTCCACTGACATGGGAGCCGCCAGTTCCCAACACAGAGGAGCAGATCAGCCCCTTGTTGTTGGGTGCCTTGGTGCATGGTGCACCTATCATGGGGTTTTCTTGGCAATATTTGTTCAGGGGGGTTGGCCTTTGCCTTCTCCGAGACTGAGTGTGATTTGCCCAAGATTATCCAGTGGGTTTCCATGGATGAACAGGGTTTCGAATCCTGGTCTTTGGAGTCATAATCCAACACTCATACCACTACATTATGCTTTGACTAAAATGAAGAGAAGCTATCAAACTCAGTTGCTCCAGCAGCACCTGAAGTAGAGTGCTGGATACCAAATCCAGGCCCACTATCCCAACTGGAGCCAGTTAGGCAGAGGCTCTTCATGCCTAAGACCTCCAGAGATAATAATCCTCTGGACCTGCCTTCTTCCAGAAGTTGCAAGGCATGTAAACTTTGACTTGTCTAATGACCCTGCAAGGGAATAGCAGAAAGAAGGTGGAGGACTAGTCTCCAGGTGCTATTTGTAACTGGAAATGATGGCGGTTGGGAGAGGTGATCTTGTTTTAGAAACATAGAATAATAGAATCTGAGAGCTGGAAAGAACTGCAAAGGCCATCTAGTTCAACCTCCTGCCATGCAGCATCAGACAACTAAAGGACTCTTGAAAGATGAACTGTTACTGCGGTTATCTGGCCCAAGCCCTACAATTTCATATTAGTTATTAATATTTCCACGTGGCACTCCATAAGATGAACTCCACGTGTCTGAAAGGGTCACGGAGAGCCTGTGTAGGCAGGCATGGCCACATGGCCTTAATTATGCAAGCTAGGTCTAGGCCAGTAAACAACTATCTGTCGCACAGTCAGTAGTGCCCTCCAGACACAGCTGACCATTAAACAAATGCAAGGACTCTCAACCCCGAACTGCCTGCATGACAGGTTTAGCGCGTCCGTCTATACAATCTCCGAGCGCTCCTCATCTGCATACTGTTCTAACAATTGGCAGTGCTGGCCAAATCTCATCAGTTCTGATTTTGACCTTTCGGAGGCTTTGTCTCCACTCAAATTCCTATTGTTCTCCTCAGGAGAGGGCTAGCCTCCAGATACAATCTTCCCTATAAAACCCCCAAGTTTGAGCTTCTTGTCGGAATGCTTGTGCCTTGCATCCCGAACTGCTGCCGCTCTGTTTGGTGAGCCTCCCCTCAGCCTCCACGTGCTGGAAAACCATGAACCGAAGCTTCGAACTCTATTTCTCTTCCCCCGGACTGCAGGATCAGGTGGAGTATCGCCCCAGAAATCCGCTTAAAATCCCTATCAATTTTCCTTTCTACTTCTATAGTTCTTGTATGAGTGCGTGAGTGCGTGTGTCTGTGTGTGCCAAATTGTGGACATTACAATAAAATCTTTTAAACTGAACATCCGTGCCTAGTTCTTGTCACTGCCCGACCCTGTAAACATAGGGTTAAAGATCTCGCTACGTTGCCCTGCCTCTCGTATTGCTAGCTTGTGCTCTCAGCTAATTCCCAATTTCCCAATATTTTTAGCACATTGTGGTGTCCCTCCTGGGACCCCCAGAAATCAGGGTAACAGAATGTCCAACCTCTGTTTAAGACCTCCAAAAAAAGGAGAGTCCACCACCCACAGAGGGCAGTGTATGCCACTGCCAAACAGCCCTTATGGTCATTAAGTTCTTCCTAATACTTAGGTGGAATCTCTTCTTATTTGAATCCATTGGTTCATGTTCTAGTCTCTGGAGCAGCAGAAAACAAGTTTGCTCCATCTTCTACAGGATATCCCTTCAGATATTTAAAAAAGGCTATCATGTTACCTCTCAAGTTTTCTCTTCCCAAAGCTAAACATGACTCAGGAATCAGCTAACCTAAACATGGCTTAGACTTAGATTCCAGACTTTTGATCATCTTGGGCACCCTTCTCTTGGCAGGTTTCAGCTGGTCAATATCTTTCTTGAACTGTGTTGCCCAGAATAGGGCACAGTATTCCAGGTGAGGTCTGACCAAAGTGGAATAGAGCAGCAGTACTACTTCCCTTGATCTGGACATTATTGTTGTGGTGTGCCTTCAAGCTGTTTCTGAGTTAAGGCGACCCTATCATAGGGTGTTCTCCACAAGATTTGTTCAGCAGGAGTTTACCACTGCCTTCCTCTGAGGTGCAGTGTGTGATTTGCCCAAGGTCATTAAGTGGGTTAGCATGGCTGAGCAGGGATTTGAATCCTGGTCTACTGATGTCCTGGTCCAACGCTCAAAACACTACATCACACTGATTCCCATCTGGACACTATATTCCTGCCCCCCTTAAAGTCTAGCTCAGCCCCATCCCTGGCTGGAGAAAGGAGTTTTCTAAGGTTCTAGGAAGAAGGCAACAACAAACCTCTTCTGAGTCATCTTGCCCAGAAAATCCTATGATTGGATCACCATAGTTCAGAGTTGATTTGAAGGCACATGACGACAACAACTATCTTTCAGACCTACATTATCATAAGGAATGGGTTATCATTTGTTAAAACTGGATGAAATAACAAGCACTGTGAAATCACAGCAACATCACAAAAATGAATTGGGAGGCATAGGTAGAAGCTAGCAAGACATGACTGGGAACAACTCATTCACTTACCATCCCAAAGATACTTTGTTGACTGGGAGATGAGCTTTGCTGATCTTGAACTCAAAACTTCTCATGTGCAGCAAGAACTTGTACTCAGTTTGTGGAGAGATTTGTACTATGTTCTATTTGGAGCTAGCATACCAGAATATTATAACATAAGTATGTCAGCTTTGCTGGATCACTTTTTTTAAAATGGTTTGGAACACATCTAAATTTATGCTGAATTACATTCATTTTAAAAGAATCACAATGACATTCTTATAATTGGCTTATATTTTAAAACACTGTTTGCTCTGGAGAATAATCTTCAAAAATCAGTAGGGTCAAGAAAAGCAATTACTTGAAACTGTTTAGAGCTTCTTGCATTTTTTTAAAGAGCCAAAGTACAAGTATATATTGGCTGAAAAGGTACTTCATTCTTTTTTGTCTTGAACAAGAAACAACTGCCTCATATATTTAAAACAAAGAAAGAAAACAAAGTGAAACAAATCTAAACTATATTTCTCATCTATGAAGAAAATCTTTCCAATTATTATTAACTTTACTCATATCCTGCTTTGCATTCTCACCAGGAAATATACATAAATATATATTTATTCATAAATAGTTCCAAGCAGCACTACTGCATGGAAGGCAAAGAAAAAACTCACATTTCTGGTACAGAACGGATGGAAGAAATGTGCCACATGTTGGTAGTGCCCAATTAGCTTCCAGTTTTATATTATAAAATGTACATATTTCATTTTTACCGCTAATTCCCAATAGTATTCCATTGATGGGCCTGAACAGAGCCATAACTGCTCAGCTTTAGTAGAACTGCTGCAGCATAATGCATTCAGTAGGTCCCTGCTTTGCTTTTGAGATAATCTCAGTTAAACCAGTTTAGCCAAAGCCAGATACAAGCAAAAGAGCATAAAAGCTTAATGTTAATATAAAAATGGAGATCTGGACAAATGGAATGGCTGTAGGAAATACTTAAATGCAGCACATCAGAAGTGGCACACAGGAAAATGCTGGATCCAGAATGAAGAAAGGACAAACATCTGTAAAATTGACATTTGTGGCTGGTGAATTGTTGCTAATCGGTGCTAAGATGTTCTATCAGAAGATCTTTTGCGGCTTCTCTGTATACTTAGGATTTGGCTAAAAAAGACAGTAATTAGCTGTCAAGAGTGTAGTTAATTTCCATCTACAGAATGATCCCGATAGAGCTAGTCTGGTAAGAATCTTATTTTGTTTTGGCTAAAGAGTTGAATAAAGATAATTTTTTTTCATGTTGGCTGACATATATATTAATGTATTTTTGCATAACTTATTTTTATGCCATCTGTTTGATTCATTCCTTGATATCGATGAGTCAGCGCAACATAGTGTTGCACTACGATTCTGGGAGACCAGGGTTTGAATCTTCACTCAGACATGGAAACCCACTGGGTGATCTTTGGCATGTCATACTCTCTCAGCCTCAGAGAAAGGCAATGCCAAACCTCCTCTGAATAAATCTTGCCAAGAAAACCCTAGGAGAGGGTCACCATAAGCAACACTCAGCTCAAAGAAAGAGATATGAAAGCATAAGAATGCCCACTTGCCACTGCAACTCAAACCCATGAGAACTTGGCTGGACTGTGGTTGGCCACTGAAAATATTCTGTCTAGTGCTGCTGGACTTAAGGCTCCATGTAAAAGGCAGAGGGGGTATCTGGTGAGCACCAAAGAGGGTTAGTTGATGGTTTTGTACCAGTGCTCTGCTTTTGAATATGCACTAGTATGTGAGGCCTGATAGGCCTTCTCTCCTATGCTGATATCCACTCTCTCTCTCTGCAGTCCCAGTGGTGAGATGAAGATGCCTTAAAGAATACTTTAAGGCATTACGGGACCCAGAACAACACCTTGATGGAACAAACAGGCCACAACTTTATTGGTTACAGCTGGAAAGGCTTTGCTTAATGTAGGGCATGGATCTAGTCATCAGATGTTCCCCTTGCTGGTTGACGGAAGCCCACCTGCCACACCTGGAAAGGATAACTTGAAATGAGAGAAATGGGATTCTACATGGGCAAAACCCACTATATAGTTCCACTGCCAGCAGAGAGGCAGGCTGCTACTGTCCCGGAGCTTGGCATGACAGTTTATGCCTGACCTTGCGGTTGGGGAAGAGGGCATGCATGCCCTGTTTCAGCCCCAAACTGGATACGGTCTCATGCAACTGACCAAAAATTATGACAAAGAACAACAGTATTGATATAGAGAAATGGGCCCCAAGACATGCAAAGACTGTAAATCCATAGAAGAGCCAAGAAGGGAGGGTTGAAAGATGCTCCAAAACAGACTGATTCTGGTGCACCAGGAGGGGGAAGTTTTATATCTCCCTACCACAGCTGAATGAAGACTATCTCAGCAACATCCGCCTAGGAAAACTGCTCCTCGCCCAAGCAGAAGGGTTTCTTATTGGCTTGATCTCCTTCCCTTGCAGAGAGCTCATGTTCTTGTGATATGGTTGGTGGTTTGCATATATCCTCACCTCTCACATCCCATGTGGTGTACAATTGTGTTCCTAGGTGAGTTTGGGGACAATTCCTTTCACTTCTGGGCCAGTTTGTAACCTAATGGAAGTTGTAAAATTCTCCAGGTAGGGGCGTAATATTCTGAAGAGGATGGTGTGTTAGGTAAAAAAAAGACTAATTATTCTATTCTTGAAGAAGCATAACCTAAACATGTCAGTAACCATAAATTGATTATCAACATTCCCTTCCTGGGTGAGATGCATGAGTCATCATTCACATGTAGACATTCTTGAATGAAACCATCTTGATCC
Source organism: Iguana delicatissima (assembly GCA_948472985.1). Taxonomy (NCBI): domain Eukaryota; kingdom Metazoa; phylum Chordata; class Lepidosauria; order Squamata; family Iguanidae; genus Iguana; species Iguana delicatissima. The sequence continues at coordinate 720,463 of CAOKZL010002009.1, forward strand.
ATTTGAGGTAGGCTTCAGGTCTAATTTGGGAACAGAAATTGCACTGTAGAAAGATCTTTATTGAGAAAGGGATGGGGGAGTAGGGATGGTAAATCTCAGTTTCCCCAAGTCCCAAGAGATGTAGAGAAGAATGCTTTTCATCCTGCAGCTTCAAGACACTTGGGTATTTCCCCCAGCAATGATAGGAAGCTGTGCAACTTTTCTACAAAAGCTGTGCAGCTTCCCCAGAAAATGGCACAGTTTTTTGTAAGCTATGTAGCTCCTCCTGAGAACTGGACAGCCTTTCCTGAAAACTGTGTAGCTTTCAGTATAGAAAGGACTACTTTCACACAGCCACATGCATGTTTTGTAGAAGACTGTTAAAAAAAAAGTAAGCAGCAATGTTGCCCAAGAAAAAAGTTGTCCAAAATCAGCAATGTTGCATGATAAAACCACATGGCCATCTTTTTTTTGTGCAACATTGCTGATTTTGCACATTTTTGTTGTGCAACTTTGCTGTTTTCTGTATCAAAACAGCAGTGCTGCACAACAAAAATGCTGTGCAAAATCCAGCAAAATTAGTACAACAAAACCATGTGTAGTTGATGCTTCAATGAGCAATTAGTGAGTAATTTAGTTTTGCATTTTCTGCACTCTTCCCAAGTATATAGCCAAAACCCCAATGTAAGCGGGAAGGAAGCTGGGCAATTTTCTGTGTGTAGTAAAAAAGACTGAACATAGCTCTCAAAAACTGCATAATTTATGCTGTACCATGAATGAGACAAACAAACAAACAAAAATCCTGCAGTCTGTGGCAACTTTTGATGTGCTGATTTTCTTCCCAGCTAAGTTCCTCTTCAATGCGTTCACTGTTGTTGCTCCTGTTTACCTTTCTTCCTTAACTGCTTTCTATACTCACCATCTTGGGGCATTTCCACACTACACTCTTACACTGCTATTATTCCACTTTCAACCTCCTATGGTATCCTGGGGTTTTCAGTTTATGGAGGGGCCTTTAGAATTCTCAGCCAGAGAGCTCTTTGGCCTTCGTAAATATAAACCCCAGAATTCCACAGGATGTTGAAAGTGGAATAATAGCACTATAACAATGCAGTGTGGAAAGGCCCTTAGAGCTCTGTTCTGTAATTTCTTAGTTGGATGAAAGATTACAGCTTCTATCTCACACTTCTGCTTTCTACACCTTCTCACTGTAGAGTATTGCTTTCAGGTGTCCATAGGAGTTAGACCTTGCAACTTTTGAAGTTGTAACCAGTGGTGCTGTTAGATAATTTTAGGCACCAGATTTAAGCCCCTCCCTCCACCTTAAATGACCAAGGGTATTATTACAGTGGTGAAGTATGCAATTTACATTTCTGTTCCTTCCCCTCAGAACATTCCATCCTTTGCATTCTTAAAAAAAGCAAAAACAAGGACTGTTTGCCAAAGACAACAAAAAGGAAATACTCAGACTCATTTAAATCCAAGCAACATCGTAGCTACAGGAATAAAATGGAGTTTCATTCTGCTGTCTGGAAGCTAATGGAAAAGAACACCATTTTGTTGTAGGAAAGGGTATTTGTCAAAGTAAAAATAATAAAACAATCATCGGTAATAATGTACATGCTCAGTTAGTCAACATCCAACTATAAATTTAAAAAGTAAGAAGAAAGAATATTGAGGTTACTCATATCAGCTTTGGTAGGCTCTGGAACATCCATGCTGGCCCAAGAGCTATTGGAATAGTGGTTCTGAGGTTTAATTCTGCTATACCACTGTTATCAGTTATTTTCACACACCACTGATTAACAGATATCTTCATTAGACTGAAATCTTAATTAAACCTACTAGGGAATAAGTTCGACTACATTCAGTTGGATTTACATTTCAGTAAACATGTCATGATTGCAATTACTGTGCCGTCTCTCATTTCCTCCATGTTTGTCCTTTACCCTGTTCTTAGTTTTCCTCATTTGTCTGTTTATATAGGCCTTTCCTGCACCCTACCTGATCCCAATGGTGTCCCGTGGGATCCCAGTAGAGCCTCCCCTCTGCACCAGCTGCCTGTGGGAATGGAAGAGGAACGATGGCCATACCTCTTCTTTCTGCAGTGCGGCTGGGCACTGTTCCAGGCTACACTGAGGCAGGAAGTGTGACCATTGTGCTTCCTGACCCTCCACAGCTCAGGTAAGTGTGGGAGGGTGGTGGGTGAGCTGTGTGATTATCAGTTATTGATGGGTTTTACCCAGCAATGATCCGTGGTGTGATCATGCCGCTTGGGAATGGGAGAACAATGGGACACGGACAACTTCATGCATAAGTTTTGTCTGGGTCCTATCCTTCTCCCCTCCCCAATGCCGGATGATGACGTCCTGCAGAAAGGGCTGTAGATTGCAACAGGTGGGCAGCATTCAGTTGTTGTTAACTTTGTTTTATGATATACAGCACCATGTTTTTAGGTACTTAATATATATAATATTATTATTACTGTTGCTAAAATGTGCTCATTGAGTCCTGATACCTGGAAATAGCTCTGAAGGGGAAGAGGGCAAAAGCCCTCTAATGTTAATTTTACCTATTCTCAATATAACATCTCTTGCATTAGGATCATGGCAATCTACCTGTGCTACAGTACTTATATTTAGCTATTCCATGTATTTGTTCTGTAGTAAGACACTGAGTTAGGTGTCTCTACAACTTTTTCAGTCTTTTACATTTAAGAACAGTCCATGAGTAGATTACGTATACTTGATTTTTTTACCAGTTGATGACACACAGCTGAAGAGGTGAATCAACTCCACTGAAAAGCAAAGGATTAAATTCAGTTGACAGTTTCAACTACAGTTGACCCACTGAATCAGTGGGAACTTGGTAAATCAAATTTACAAAAGTTTAATTGATTCACAGCTTTTCTTCCAACTGAGACTAACAATCTGGATTTAGACCATTTGGTTTAAGGTAATGTGCAGTGATACGAAATTTTTGACTGTGATACTTCATGTATGATGATTTGGTCATTGAATGAATTAATGTTGCATGTATATGTAAACCAGTATGAGAAAAGCACTTTGCAATAATGAGCAAAGAATACTGCTGTGACATAGGCCTCTTTCCAAAACACAATTATAACACTTTGGTATAACTTTAACTGCCATGGTGGAAACCTATGGTGTCCTGGGATTTTTAGTTTCGTGACATATTTATAATTCAGACAGAGAGCGTTAGTGCTTTACCAAATTATAAATCCAAGTATTCTGTAGCATGCAGCCATGGCATTTACAGTGATATCAAGCTGCTATAACTATGCAGTGTGAAAAGGGCCAAAGTATCTGTGATATTAAGAAAGAAACACATTTGCATGTTAATATTACCCAGTATCTTGCATTTTTGATTGATGAATTTAAACTTTCCCTATCTAAACTTACTTTGTCAGCGGTCTCCATGAGAGCTAAGGTATAATGTTGCCACGTGTGGTGCCTGCTCTAGGTGAGCTTTCTGTGAAGTACGGCATCCTGTACTTCTCTACCTGCCAGTGATCGAAGATGAGTTTGGAGATGGGTGTGTCTTTTTAAAAAAACTGCATTATGGAAAATGTTCCAGTAGGCACAGGTAAAATTGAAATGGAAGATATGCCTTTTGCTTCCATAGTGTTTGCCCTTAACTAATATGGCCATTGTGTTTGTACAGATTAATAGCTCCTTCCATATGTACAACCAAAGAGAAAAAGAGGATGAGATTGTCTCTGCAAGACTGGCTATTCTGATCAACACACTAACTGCTTTGGCAAGTAAGTTTTTCCCCCAAACTCTATCTCTTGCAATTACCTTGCAGACAGGACAACATGCCAAACTCCCACAGAACAAATGACATTGTTTTCTGGGGTGAAAATCTGAAGACTTAACATGAGAATTAAATGTGGTAAAATCTGTCAAACTGTACTTTCACATACAAATTCCAAACACCACATCCTAGCCTAATTGTTTAATGTGTCAACAGGTTCTACAGAAACCACAATATTTGAGCTGATATTCAAGCTATGATGGCTGTTTCATACACAGCAGCCATCAACGGATGTTAAAACCACTGTTCAACGAAGCTGCTCTAATCTGCTTATAAAATGCCAGTATAGCACCAAAACGGAAGGCAGGGTCAAAACATCATGGCTGAGATCCTGCATCGTGAGATGTAGCCTCATCTCTGTAGCTACATCTTTTGATGTTACCCCCCCAACCCCCCCTACTTTTTCTGCAGTACAGCCCTCTTGGCACGGCCATTTCCATGCTATGGAGAGTGGCGAGATGAGTGGAGACACATCTAGCAATCCTCCAACTGCCCTGCAGAGGCCAGCTGCCACATGTCCTGCTACTGGAAGGGAGTAGAATGTGTCTGCACTCATGCCCTCCTCCAGTAGCATGAAAATGGCTGCTTTTTTTACGGCGGGAGGGGCTGTACTGCTGTAAAGGCAGATTTTATAGGGACTTTTGGACACTGCATATGCAACGACCATAAAAGTGGACTGAGATATTGGAAGGCAGATTTTATGACGTTATTACTGAACAGGATGTTAGCTCATGTGCTGTTTTAGTATGTATTACAATAAATGACCTGCAGGAGATAAAATTACATGGACAGTTCTTTCCTATAGTTGTTTTCTATATACAACAGTTCCTTCATTTTAAAACAGAACAGAAAAATCAAATCATTGGAAAACTTTAAAATTTTGTTGCTATATCCTTTTAGTAGAGTAAACTGCAGTTTCCCACATAATATGCATACTTTATGTCAGGATATGTCTGTTCCTTTGCCTGTTGGCTATATTAAACCTGAGGGAGTTCTTAAAAAGGAAAGAAAAAATAGCAGAGAAAACAAAACACCATGAATCCTATGACCCAATTGATGGAATAAATGTAGATTATCACCATGTCCATATCAAATCGCCATCCCCGGCTATCATCCTCAAAGTCCATGTAATCCATCCTGTGGGCAGCATGTGGGAAATGCCTTCGTGTAAAGGAATCTGTGCCCTGAAAACCTGCAGGACAAGAAGAATAAAGATATCAGTCCCAATTTTTTTAAAAAGCAGCCAGCAGGAACCAATCTTTTCTTATAACCTCTTATAGCTCCATTTTTTAGATTCACAGAAGAAGAAAAATGAGACAGAGAGAGGGAATGTGTATGGTAATGTATATCCTAGCCCAGCATATCCATTTAGTGCTTCCTACTCTTTCATTTGGTTTCAGCAGAGTAAAAGATGGGAAGCACAGACCAGGTCCATTTGGCTACTATTCCTTCAATCTTTAGGCTCAGGTTCATCAGATCACTGTACCACAAAGTACTTCTGATTTCTATCTATGATTATAAAAACGAGACAATTAAAAAAGCTCACAGGAAGAAAATCAGCTCATTTGAAATATGCTGGAAAAGAATTCTATGGATATTATGAACTGCCAAAAAGACATATAAATGGGTCCAAGAGGAAATGAAGGGTAAATTCTCCCTAGAACTCAAAATGACTGAACTAAGATTGTCGTACTTTGGACATTTCATGAGAGTATGTGACTCACTGGAAGAGACAATAATGCCTGGTAAAGTTGAAGGTAGTGAGAAGACAGGAAAAGAGCAAGTCTATCCACTTCAAATGGATAGACTAAATAAAAGAAGGCCTAAGTTTCCAAGACTTCAGCAGAACTGTTAATAACAGGATCTCTGGAGTCTCTCATTCATATAGGGTCACCATAAATTGAAGCTGACGTACTGACAAATAAAAACAACAACAAATGCTTTAACATAACCTAATTATCATTACAAAATGTATACCTGTATTTTATGTCAGCTGATTCCATACAAATGAAGAATCTGTACCTGACAAATGCTTGTGACTGAAGTGACACTACTTGCTTTTCTCAAATAAATCCTCTTCATGGAGTACATTTTCCAGAGGACTCAATCAGGTTGGTTAAATATGATGCTTTTTTTATTTATTTCCACTCTTATGGCAAACATAACACAAATATGCTGGGAGGCTATTGTTGAATCAAGAACTTTGAACAATCTTGTAATCACTAATCAAGGGATAATTATGCAAACATTTACTGATATTAGATGTGACTAGTTATGTTGCTCCAGTTGAGAAGATATAGATAACAGACATAATCTTTCATTTGTACATCTGCGTGATTTACTTTAAGCAAACCTGCACATCTATTTACTCTGGATTAGACTTTATAATGTAATCATTCTTCATTCACGAATCACAGTTTTATTACTGTAACTGTTCTTGCTGTGGAAACCTACAGAGATACATCTCAGACCACATTAGGTACATTTCTGACCCAATTTTCCCACTTGAAACACAGGAATAAATGCTTAGACTTCCATAGGTAAAAGTAAAACAACCACAATACCAATGCATACTTTATGCTCTAGCGTTAAAATAATCCTTTGGTTTAAGAGAAATGGCAAGCTTTTAAAAATTCAGAGGCACCAAACTATTATAATATTAAGTTTAAGCTCCCAGCTTATGTGATATATATGCAATGAATATATTTATACTCTTCCAGTTATTTGAATTTAAATGACTCTGGACTGAATTCAACAAGGGAAATGGCCATGGCCATGACCATGACAAAAAAAAAATCACTGTTGTTTAGACAACTATTATGTGGCAAAGAATAGGAAAGAAGTTATTGTGTTAAAAAACTACTTTACAAAAAGATATTAAAATATTTTATTTGAAGGTTAGAAGCTAGGTCAGAACTAAAATACAGTTTGATAAATTACGGAATATAGATTTCCCCCTACACAGTTAGAAGACAGTGCATCACATATTGTGACCATTCCTCTTCAACCAAATTTCTGGTAACCTGAAAAAGTGACATTTTTACACTATATTGACAATCCTGTTGACTCCCTTTAACCAAAAGGAAAGGCACTGGTTGTGTAAACTATCTCATATACTTCTGCCAAACTTTTAATAAGAGATTTAGGGCAAGGGAAAAAGGATCAATGCAGGAGTTTGGGGCATTCTCAGTAATGATGCTCAGGAACTTTAGTTCTTGCAAGTCCAGTTATATGACGAAAATGATTGCATGCCATCGCTTTCGAACCATATTTTTTTTTGCCACTTTCAATTTTTTATACTACTATATACAAATTAAGAACAGTTGACACCTACAAAGATTTTCAATAACAAACAAACATGCAGGTGTTCACCACATGGCTTGTTAAGAGTTTTTCCCAAGAATACCTGGGATGTTTCACAAGAGAAAAGCTTCTCTTCTTAATTACTTTCTCTGGGCTTCTCTTGATGTTTTCAGAAATTATAACATCCTCATCGATTTAAATTATGGGTCAGCTCCACTGCTGTCTCAGGAAAGCAGAAAATGGGGAGAGGGGTTCTGTTGTGATAATGGGGCTGTCTTGTGGATATGGTGCTAATAATTTTACGTGAGACAAGTCTAGAAAGTGGTAGAATAAAGACATCAAAAAACTGTTGTGTATGATAGCCAGAGAACAGCTGTCAAAATATATATTTTTACTGGTTCTTTAAAATATTCCCAGGGTGCTTTTGCACTGGGACTTACAAAAAGGTAAAACAAATCTCTCTCTCCCTCCCTCCCTCCCTCCCTCCCTCTCTCTCTGTCTGTCTAAGTTAAAGCTGCTTGCTTAGATATAATGTTCTTAGAACAAACAAGGCCAAAGTAGACTGTGTGAACTGAATTGCAGACGACCAGGATTTGCTGTGATTCAATTAATAGTCTTCTCTCATCTTCCTTCTTTTATCTGTTTTTGCTCCCTTGGATTGATTTTTGTAGCAATTAAGAAGAACCACATTCTCAAAGTGAAAGACAAACAACAGGCAAAAACCCATTAGTTGGTAGTATGTGAGATGATGCAAAAAGCATCATTTTCATTTTATTATGGATGGCAAATAGCAAAAGGATGAAAAACATACAGGATAAACTTTAATCAAAGTAGCTTACCAAAAGAAGCAGCTAAATCAAAAGACAGCTAACATTTTAGCACATTCTAAGCTGAGAAAGTAAATGCATTTCTCATAGCTCAGGGGATATTTGCCTACTGAGATTTACCCTTGTATGATGATTGTGCAATTTATATATAGATGTCAGCACTGTGTGATGCTGAGAAAATCATGTGGAAAACAGTCACTTTCCTTTTTAGGTGTCACAGCAGGTAGCTCACAGAAGCTGCTAATGAAGATAACAAATGCAGTGAAGGTTTCTATATGAAAAAGACTTTTTTTTTCAAAGTTAAGACTTGAAAGTTTTCTTCTAAGACTTGAATGTTAACCATCAAAAAACTATTTGGAATTATACTTAATTTCTGAAGTTACATCCCATAGATATTGAACACAATATAGACATTAGGAACATAGAACACCACTTTAAACCAAATCAGACAGCTTGTCCACGTAGATCAATATTGGCTACTTTGAGAGACAAAAACTCTTCAGGATCTCAGGCACACATTTTTCCTACCAATTACCACCTGATCTTTTTAATGTGAGATGCCAAGGATTGAACATGGAAATGTCTGTATGTAAAATGTGATCTAACATTGAGCTGTGTCCCTTTCTACCCTGATTATCTTATACTTGTGTATAGCAAGTATTCCTCTGCATTTGTTCACTGCATTTCAGCCCTTTTACCTCTGTTGAAAAATCTACTACCAAAAGCTTTTACCTCTGCTATCTTTCATATCGTGTGAAACCTTTTCTCATAGCCTTTACTTTCTTTCTCCTATACTAATTCTCCATCCAGATTTATCACTATTACAAGTCTCCATCATCTGCCCCCATGCTTTAACCAGCCACTATCCTCTCTTAGAATACCCATCCTTCAGCCTTGTTCCTCCAACTCTAATACCCTCAGTGTATAACTATATTCTAATTTCTGGGTCTTTAATGACAGTATCTCTCCCTAGAGGACACACATGGCACCACCTTCTTCTCTTTCTTCAAATCCTGCCTTGAAACCAGTTGTAAGTCTTAATACTAGTCTGCATTCCTACCTAAAACAAGGCCTTATCTAAATTTAGACTATAAGCTCCACATCAGCAATATTTCTGTGTCAAGTCAACCCTGAGATGCCATGGTTGTATTTCCCTTTCTCCCCATATTTTGCCAAAGTCTCTCACATCCAAGCAACAGATTTAGGAAAAATTAAATTCAACAGCATGTCTATTTAACTCACCTGATCTGAGCTATAAAAATGATAGAGAGAGAAATCTATGAACATCTTCCACTTGCCTTCTCATTCTGAATCTTCATCAAAGTATCTTACTTCAAAGTAGTGGTAGCAGAAGTAGGCAGGTATTACTATTTTAAATCTGTTCTTTAGATTTTGGGCACATCTTGTGCTAAATTCAGTAGCTGGTGGCTTCACAGATGCTGATTATACTTCTTATCATATCTTTTCAAAATAGTAACAAAATAGTCATACAAATATTTTAAAAGTATTAAAGTAATTAACAGAAGTGTTGATACAGGGATTTGTTTTCTTGGCAATTCCACAACCAACATTTTTTCTTGTTTTGAGAGCTGAATGTTGCATGGGTATGTATGCACACATATACGTATAGTCACATACTTTTGCCAACAACATGAAATAAATGTCGAGTACAGTATTATACTTGATTTCCAATGGCTATGTAGGCAGAAGCCCTCCTAGACTGGTGAGATGCCAGATATGGTACTGTCATGACGTATGCATATGAAGAACTCAAAACGGCAAGGAATCACAGAAGGCCTGTTACTGCTACAGGAAAAGAACAGATCTGTTTCTTTAATCCAAGGCCACAATTCAACTTTATATCAAAACAACTGATAGCACAGCACAGTGCAACTTTTTATCAGCTTCAGACCACATGCCCCCAACAATACAACTTGCTATCAGCTCCAGACCTAACATGATTTCCCCCATCCTATTAACTTCAGCATGAGGGGAACAGAATTAAAAAGAGCTGTCCTTGCATTAATATTAGTACTGCCTACTTCTCCATGAGAGAATAGGATAATGTAAAACCTGGCATCCAATCATAATGTATCACTACTAGTATATAAATCTCGCTCAGGCAAACAATAACTTTGTATCAGAGGTGGGAAAGTTTTGGCTGTCCAGACATCTTCAACTACAACTCTGTAATCCCATACCAAAGGCTATGAGGGTTTTGGGAGTTAAAACCTAAAACATTTAGAGCTCCAAAGGTTCCTCATTTGATCTAGATGATAAGGCATATGGCAGGGGCTGTATGTGTCTGATCACATATTGCATACATTTAGAACTCACAAGGGAAGACCATGGGGATAGTAAGAGACCATGGACAAGGGGAGCAAGATGCACATTTGCATAAAACAGGTTGCTTGCACAACATAGATACATAAACTCCCAAGAATAAATGCCAACAGTCTGGGCTTACTGATGAGTAACCAGCCCTATGGAATGTAGGTCAGCACATTCCACAGAAGCAAATGGAAGCAGAAAACATGCTGTAATATAACTTTTGCACTGCCCCCCTTCCCATTCCATTTGCAATATGTGAATACTGTGTCTCTTAATACTCTTTCCTTCCAATAGTGGAGAGCCATGAGTTTCACAAAGAGGGGAAACTCATCTCCACACTCAAAGTCTGTTGGTAAAATCTGGGCACTCAAACCATTGCCGTGGCTGACCAAATAGATATGGGTGCTTTTGCCCTGCTGGATCACAGCCTGGATTCTGAAAACAGAATGCATAGCCAGTTTGCACACAGTGGTTCACTTCAGTTTTCAAGGGGAAATACAGTGGGCCCTCAGTATCTGCTAGGGTTTGGTTTCATCACCTCTGGTGGATGCCAAAATTCATGGATGCTCTTAAGTTCCATTATGTACAGTGATGTAGTAAAATGGCATTCCTTACATAAAATGGCAAAATCAAAGTTTGATTTTTGGATTTTTTTTTTAATATTTTCATGCCGTGGTTGGTTGAATCCATGAATATGGAATCTGTGGATATGGAAGACCAACTGTATATTCTGACTACTGCCTATAATCCTTTTTTGGTGCTTCCATTGCTTTCCACCACTTACCTTTCTATAGATACATCTTGCACCCCATTCTTACACTGACCAGGACAGAATCCCACTGAATGTACTACAGTAGTCAACAACTGTTCCTCCATGGGATTTTAATTTCATTTCCAGGCAGGCTCCTACATCTTGCAGGCTCTGGGACAAAAAGTGTGAAGATGTTCCTATCATGGAGCTGGTCCCTAAAGAACACTGCACTTGCTACCCTATGGTCATTTAAGCTTAATTCCACTTAATTCCACATTATTCAAAAATATTTTGACTCCATCACATACATTGCTTGTTTGTTGGTAAGGTGTGACAGATGGGCCTTTTATTCTCCATTTCCTTAGGAGGTGGATTTTCCAAGTTCAGTGGCAGCACTGCTACTAATCTCTTTGCTCATTCAGGTTTATTAAGACTTCTGGGTTGCACAAATGAGATGGGCGGTTTTTCCGGATGGAAAAAATATATAATATATAACTTTTGCACCTGCAAAAGGATCTTATTGGGAGCAACTTGAATCATGCCTATCAGGGAGTGTTAAGAGAACAATGCTCATATGGGTTTTCAGAGAAGAGCTAAAAATGCTCGTTGTACTATGGAGGAGCTACGCTTTTAGTTCATGCAGAACTCCCGCTTATTAGTTCACGTACACCTGGCTCTAGAGACCTCCTTACACCTTTCCTAGCAGTGAAACCTTCGGTTGTACCTCTAGCTGTGTTTTAGATATTGCATTTTCACTGATGAGACTATGAAGATTAAAATAAATCTTTTATTTTTCTTGATAATGAAAAGTATTTCAATTCAAAACACGGACAAACTCTCTATAGCAATGAATCTTGTGTACAAGGAGTCTAGAAAGGTGAGAAAAGAAAAAGAATGTCTCATGTTTAAAACATGGTCCATAGAGCCTTTGAGAGGAGTGACCTAAAAGGCTTTAGAGAAAGTATAAATATTTTACCAGTCCAAAGAGACACAATTTAGAAACAAAAGACAGCAAACAGTTTCAAGACATGGACACAAAACCAGGGAGGTATACTATTGAAGGGTTTGTTGAAAGAAACTAATTAGGCAGTATCTTTAATAATTTTATTATAATTTCAACAAATAAATAATTATCTCTGTAATATTTAAATGCAATGTTACATCTGCTTCCTTTCCTTTTTGGATTACAATTAGTGTTAATTCATTGATTTGTTATACAACACATCGCAATAAATTGTTAGTAATTATACTTCAGTCCTTAGTTCCTGCTATATTTGTCAACTTTACATGTTTCATGATATTTCTCTGAATATAGCCTTATAAAACAATTGCTATCATGAATTATGCATTATTTTCTGTCAACACCCAACCCTAATCCAAAACAATTTTCCTCTC